>VHKM01000035.1:6625000-7225000 GCA_007210695.1 Neogobius melanostomus | reverse complement strand
GCGAGATGTGGACCTGTTGTAGGGTCCCCTCTCAACTGGCTCATAAATCTTCTTTTTAAAGCACCACTCAGCATAGGATTATAAAGCGGTTCACAACATCAACTAGTTAGGGCAGCAGGGTGGGCGCTCGCTTGTGGGGGCTTCCACCCTCTACCAGCTTGCCACATAATACCCTGGCTTTTTAACGAAAACAATCAAAAACCACTGACAGAACAATCTTAACCAACATTATTACAGTGGAAGCAGGTATGATAGCAATGAGAAACATGATCAATTTGAAGATGATATTTTTGAGAATTATATTTTTGAGAATTGCTATTATTGTCATTGTTATTATGGTGATGATAATACATGTATAATAAATATGTGCGCTAGTAATGTATGTGTATGCATATATATGTATACATATGTCTGTATGTGTATATATATGTATAGGTAAAACACTATGACTATACTTAAACAATAATTAAATCAATAGTATGGTGACCAGAATGGTAATATAAGCAATGATAAAAAATAAGAGAAAACTATAAAACTAAGTAAATACACTCAGAAATCACAAACTTTTCTATTTTTGCTCTATGTTTTTCATACCTGTAAGTTGTCTTGTAAGTCTCATCCGTTTTTCAACCTATGACATGCAAAAGCTTCAAACTATCAATGCTGCTAATCAAAAATTGTATCTTGAATATGGGGTGGGCGCTCATAAGCTTTCTTGCTTCGGCCTACTCCTTTTGAGTTAGTATTTATTTATTTATTTTGGTTTTGTGTGAAAATGTAAATGTAATGATGTAAATATTGTAAATAAAAGCTTATTGTAAATAATAGCTCAAATACATGAATCAAATCAAATAAAAAATTAGGTGTTACTCTGGCCCATATGCTGTGAGCTTTTAGATTTGGGTAAAGCTGAACTGGAGAAAATGCGCTTGGTTAAGGTGGGGGTTAAGAGGTTAATACCAAAGTACAGGGTCATGTATTTTGCGTCAATCCTATGTTTACTACATTTTAAGATGGTCACTTTCAAAGCAAAGTAAATCAGGTTGCCCCATTCTTGCAACAAGCCCAAATACCCTACACCTTATAAGATTACATTTTTCTTAAGCCTCTTTCAAAACGACTTTCAGCCCTCTGTGAAAGTAAGACACAAACTGTCCACAGAAGTCTTGGCTCCTCTGCTTATCTGTTTATAACTTCACACTTTTGAATGCTCATCTTATAATGTCTCCAAGTTTTCCCTCTCCTCATCTCGCGCGTCCGGCTTTGGCTCCTCAGTGACGTCGCGCTGGCGCCGGAGCGTCAGGCTTGAGCTCATTCCCCGCGAGCGGCGCACACGAGCGGCTCGTTTCCACCGCGTGTCTCCAGCAGATGCCTTCACCTCCGCTCAACATGCCCCGCTTCAAACTGGATTTATTGGTTTTGGATAGAATTCGCAGTCTTTAATCCTGGACGGCATGAGGCAGTGCCAATAACAAGGTGAGAGACTGGGGCTTTGGACCGAGAGACGCGTAAAGTTTGGAAGCGATGTGCTGCGCGAGGGTGGCCAAATTATCTCTGAAGCCTCAAAGTCGACAGTTTACCCGGCACCGCGCGCTGTTTCATTGTATCCCTGATCGTGTGATGTTTATCACATATTTATTATAGCCAGAGATCCAAGAGTTCATTTATAAAAGCTGCGGTAGTGCGCGTGCGTTTCATCCCCGTGTGGCACATGGCACAGAGTGAGCGCATAGACGGCTCCGTGTTGGGACCCTGCAATTTCCAACTCTGTCTCTTTCTCAGAATGACCTATGCGTTTGTGATTCCTCCAACGACATGAATGGATTTTCACAAAAGCTAAAAAAAGGTGTGTTGATTGTCGTGGCTCACTGCTTTTTTCTCCACTTGACGTTTATTTAATTCCAGACGATACGAAAAGACGTGACCCGGAGAGATTCAGTTGGATAAATATTGACGCATCCAGCTGCTCAGCCGCTTAACCTGCAGCCAAAAGCCGTGACCCCTCCCCTCACTTTACCCCGTCCCCACGCTCTCAATCAATCTCCATGAATCTTAAGTTCAGAGGAGGCTGATCTGCTCTAATAGTTTCATAATAACTTTTTGCAGAGTGATTACTCTAAAATGGACAAGCGATGCAGGCCTATGTGAAGCTCTCAGTTGTCCAGGAACACCTCTATGGCAAGCAATGTCAATTTGACACAGTTTCCCCTATTAGCCCCCGGGCCCTCATTCGTTTTTCTTAAAACCACTTTTACAAAAAATATATTTAACAACTCAACTTTCTCTGAGGAGTTTGGCTGCGCTGCTCTAATGCGACCTTATTGTTTATATTTCAGGCATAGACATATTAGGTGTTCAAATTGAACGGTTCAATTGCCACTTACATTTAATAAAGTGATAGAGATTTATATTCGATCAGGGTTTTTTATGTACTGGGGAAAATTGGCATGCCTTTATTAAAGTAGAGAACAATATAACAATCATGCGTAAAAATAACTTCAATAACTCGTTTTTGCAAATGGTTTGAAATCATTCTTTTAATTTAAAATGAATCGACTTGGAAATAAGAAATGACAAAGGTTCAGCTGAGAAATAGGTAGTACTTAAGTGTCCTGTTGCCTCCAAACTCGCACACCTGCTTTCTTTACAACATAACCGTGAAATAACATCAACCAGCTCCACGGGCTGAATCCTCATCCTTCTGTCTCCTCGGCCCCGCGTGCGCTCGCGGGTGCATGTGCGCGAGGGGGTGTGATGATGCTGCTGAAGTGCACGGGGGGGGGGGGGGGGTGGAGAGAGAAAGGTGCGCGTGCAGGCTGCGAGAGGAGGCGAGTTATCTGCTCCGACGTCTCCATCCCGCGCGGTGGTTTTGGCGGTTTGTCTGCGGGTACGAAGTGGATATCTGTTTTTGTTGCAATGCCGGGGCTATAACGGGAGAACAGAGCGAGTGTAAAGTTCCTTGCCCAATTTAAGTGATGGAATGATGTTTGCCTCGAGACCATGATGGACACTTTGGCACCTGACGTTTCGCGCACAAAGCTTACGAGCAGAAGACGCGCCGCCGCCGCTGCCGCTGCTGCCGCTGCTGCTGCTGACGGAGCCCCCAGGACACCGATCACTCATTTGTTTTGAAGAGCGGGAGACAGCAGTATCGTTTCCTGAAGCACCCCTGCGCCTCGGACCCAAGCTGCGAGTGAGATGTTGCGCGCGAGGCGATCCCTTGAGCGACACACGCGCGCACTCATCACATTTACGTGAAGGAGCGTGTCTTAAAGAGGTTCATTCTTCATTGTGTTCACTCCGCTGCTCTTAACTTGTTGATAAAGAGCGGGCGCGCTGGACGCTGCAGGGGCGCGCTAGGACCGTGTGGAGAAATGTAAGTTATTGTTTCATTTTTCAAACTTTCATTCCAGTTTTGTGCGTATAAGCCCCGTCGTGGCGTCATCGGGGCCTTTGCTGATTATTCCCTGTTAAGTGACTTGTGAGGCACCTTGAATCCATCCACAAAAAAAACTTCATCCTTTTTCTTTTTTTTTTTTTTATCGTGTCATCTTTAGAGGCGCCCCCTTGTGGTATACCCCGCCCTCTTCGCTGCTCGCAATCTCGCGCACAGTAATTACATTTGTGTAGGCTAATGTTGCAGCCAACCTGCCTGGTTTACATCTCCTGAGCTGCTCCTCGGCATTGGTTTTGGCTGGGGTTGCCTTTCAGTCTATGATTGCACACTTTGTCTGCTTTCTGAGTGTGTGTTGAGTGTAACAGGTACAACATGATTAAGATCACGTTAAGTTGCTGTTATGTCCTTTTTAACGGGTTGCTCTTAGTGACGTTGTCTGATAAAAGTTCAAATATTCAATGTAACTGAGAGAACACTGAAATTGATGAATAATAATAGTTATTTTTTCATTTTCTAAAACACAATTGACTGTTCACAGATTATAAAACAAACATTATAATCATGTTTCCTTTTGTACGCGGACTTAATCCTTTTCAGTGGCGGAGACTCCTAACAAAAAGTTATCCACGAGCTGCTGGGTGATATGCTGTTTAAAAAGCACTGTAGCCTCTGATCAGTTTTTCAGCAAACGTCCCTTTAGAAGCTAAAAGGTTGCCGACCTTGGCCCGTGGTCCCGGTGGGATTAAGAGGTAATGAGTCATCCCTGTGCTCTTATAGCCTCCTGTAACAGTGAGAGTATGGCCTCTACCTGGGACGGCTTATTCTTTGTAGCTAAAGTGGACATTTGGAGCTGACATGTCACCGTGGTTGCAGAATAATGTGCCGGCAGCCTTTTAGGAAAAGTGTCTTTAATAATGCATAAGGTGTTTCCGTGTCGCACCGCTGTGGAGGAGGATGCATCGGTGGCAAGGAGATGAGGAAAGAGGCGAGGAGAGAGGGGATGAGGCGGCGAGAGGCGTGATCCGGGAGGAGAGTTTTACTGGCTGCCGTTGCACTGTGGGAGCTGCAGACGCCCGCGGGCTGTTCCTCTCTCCGCTCTGGTGCAGCCAGCAAACGCCACTGTGACCAAAGTGGCGGAGCGCACGGGGCGGCTGTAGCTGGCGAGATGGAGAACGTGGGAAGGGACTCTGGAGTCTCGTGGGACAGGAAGGCGAAGGGGCGTAGGGGTGCGCCACAGACACACACACGTACAGGCAGAAGAAAGAGAGAGAGAGAGAGAGGCTGTTGTGACAGATTCAGCTGTCTGAAGCATTGGGCAGGGTCAGGTCCTGTAGGAGAACTCGCGATACCAAAGCCATTCCAGCGTGTATATACCACATATGTCCACTATTAGCATTTAGCGTGGATGATTTTGGATGAACCATCACGCCCATTTCCTGTCGCCGAGCAATAACACACAGGCACAATCTGACAGTTCACCCAGCTTGGCTCTTGATTCCCCCTGTGTTTATCTCCCAATCCTCCCTCGTATTCTCCTTAACCACGCTGTCATCTCCGGGCCCGCTCTACCTCAGTGTCGTCATTATTAAAAGATCACAGCCTGGTGCCGATCGAGGCCGCGCGACATTTTTTTAAGAAGTGGGGAAAGGGTGGCTAAGTGGATGCGCCGCCTGCCAGGACAACCCCGGAGGGCGCATTATCGGCATGCGAGCTTCTCCGCAGGCTGTCATGTCTGCCGTGTTTATGCATGCGGAGTGGACAGTTGGGACTATTGGCAGGTTGTTTACAGTCAGGGTTGTGCATACAGAGAGAGAAAAAGAAAAGAAAAGAAAAAAAAAGCATTGGAATTCGAGGATTGTGTGTTTTATTACATCACCGTCTTCATCCGTCTTTCATCTATGCCCTCCATGCTCTAAGCCACTGGTGGGGAATGCGAAGTATGCAGACACAAGGCGAAAAGGCAGGGTCAGGAATTGCCCTTGAAAGTGAATAAATTGCGTGAAATTAAAAAAAAAAAAAAAGGAAGCATATATAAATAGCTTATCCTGTATCGTCTGCTTAACACCAGCTGGTTCTCTTCATGGTGCATTCATTATCTCCGAATACAAGAAGCCATAAAGAAATAGGAGACAATTTGGCTGTAAATAGTTTGTTTCGTGAATAGGTTTTTTTTTGCCTTTTATCATCCTTCTGTGTAGCTTTGCCTTCATGAATCATTTAGCCTTTTGACGCATGCAATTTATTCGTCATAGGTTTGGTTAACTTCAAAGTGTATTTCTTGTTTTCCTTGTCACCTCGGCTCATCGTTTCCCCCTAGTTAGAGTTCAATGTAGAGTTTCCGTTTTTGAAGTGCCATTGATTTAATAGCAGATGCCCTTCCTGATACAGCCCTTTCTATTCATATATAGGTTTGCAATTGACACATTCTGGTAATATGTGGTTATCGCATGCACTCAATGTTCAGATGGAGGACAGGGCCAAATATGAGCAATTTACTGATGTAGAAAGAAGTAACTATACCGATGTAGTTAACCTTCAGATTGTTTTGTCATCTGAACTACATGAGCTATAAAGCCTTTGAATGTAAATGATGTTGAAAGTTTGCGATGGTGGAGGCCACACAAGCACTTTTAATTTTTACAGTAACAAATTCACTCACTATTCAAATCGTAACGTGTTGAATATTTAGACCGGAAAAGGGCGGCTGACGTGATAATGTGCGCGCAGATTCCCGTCATTTGCTCATTTGCACATACATGATTTAGCGTTCAAGTCTCGCCACTAAAGAGCTTGCGAGCCCGTCCCCGTGCCTGTCACTCTCGGGGATTTCGGGAGGAGCACTCTGTTCTGCTCCAGCGGCCCCGGGGACGTGATGGCTGTGGACACGTGAAGGCTGTCCGTGCGTCCCGGGACAGGCCACGGTGGGCAGGGGTGACAGTTTTGGCGTGATTTATGGGTCTGTACATGAGGCAAATCTGTTCATTTCAAAGAGGGGTTCCAAAGGCTGGCTCGTTTTATATTGATTGGTTTAAAGAAGCAAGTCTGAGAAACTTCTTATCTGAGAAATGAAAGGTACGAGTTTTGATTGAAGGTCCATATCATGTAAAGCGTTTTTTTTAAGTTTTTAACTAGTTATAATGTTCCTTATCAAAATGGTCTCAACTATATAGTGCGTTTCTACCTTCATTAGGCCCAAAGCGCTTTACAGCCAAGAACCAGTCACCCATTCACTGTCTCATTCATACACCAATGTACGCAGACAGCTCACACCTCATTCCAAACATCAGCCCACACTCTGGTATACGTCACACAAAGAAGTTCCTCTTTGTTTCAAAGTCCAGACCCCTTCATCAAACTTGCTCCAATCCTGTCCCAGCAGCTAACAATTTTCAAAGGTTACATTGTGTGCTGCTTCTCACTGTGACCAGAGCAAAAGATATATACTTCTATGGCTACACATAGTCATAGAAGTATAGCCGGGGTAATTTGTAGACACATGCGTTATTTTCAGTTTTAATACTAAAACGTTAAAGCTGGGGTACCTGACTTTTCTGGTTCAAACTTTGACATTTTTAGGCCCAAACTCATTTCTAGCTATCAGAATCCCTTCTACACATCCAAATTGTTCAAGAAAATGAATAAGATGCACATTTCATGCACATGTACAGCTTTGAGCGTGGCAAAGGGGGGACCATCCCCAAAATAAACTGCACTAATATAGATTCTATTTCTAAGACAATGCAACATACTCTGAGGTGACAAAAATGAATTACTCAACAACAAAAAAACTAAATGGTCACATTTATATATAGCACCATTCTACCTGCTTTACACTCAAAGCGCTTTACATCAAGGAACCACTCACCCATTCCAAGGCAGGTGAAGTGTCTTGCCCAAGGACACAACGACAGTGTGTGCCTCAACTCAATCCACCCTGTCCATTTGAGGTGTGTAAAAGATCTCCCTCAATGACAAATTCCAGGATGACTGAGAGCCTGCACAATCATAATACAGTATAAGCCCGTTAAAGACAATGACATTTTCCCTGGAAAGGGTTTTGCATTCAGCCTGCTCCCATGTTACGCTGTGTAAATGCGTAAAGAAAATGTTCTGACACTTTTTCACAAATGACATCTGCTCAAAGCTTCTAAGATGTAATTGTTGTCATTTCCTAGAGGCGAGGGGCAGTGGTGTGGGGCGACGGCGGCGGATGTTTGGGTGCGCAGTCTCACCTCTCTGACAGACCATAGAAAAGCATCTGAAAGATTTAGAGGTGTTTAAATATAAAGCGTGCGCTGGTGCTCTCCCGCGGTTATAAAAGGGGAAGACAGTGCGTTGTGGAGGTGTTGTGTTAAGAATGGAGTATGGCAGCGTTTCTCAAACCGTGGTATCCAGGCTTCTTCTGAAGGTTTACGTGATTCCCCCGTAAGTCTTGGTGTGAGCTTGCCACCTATTTCTCCCCTGTTTAGTTCTCAATTAAAACTGCTGTGTCAGGATTATTATTATTTATTTTTTTCAGTCTAAATTTGGATGTCCCTATGGGTTTTCTCCAGGTGCTCTGGTTTAACCCATTAACACAAAAACATGCACATTAGGCCGAGTCTTTTAGCTGGTCCTGAACCTTGCTCTGTATACCTTCATCCATTCAAAATTAAAGTGTAAGTTAAGTCAAAGCATACCATCCATGTCCTTCAAGTTCCATCCATCCAAAGTTGCTAATTTTTGCAGTTTCAAGGATGTAAAGTTATTTTTTAGTCTATGAAAATGTTTTTCTTGCTCTGTTCTGGCTCCAGCAGCGACCTCCCGCCGCTTGTATAAGTGATAGTGCTCGTGCGTCTACAGTGCACTTATTTATTCCTGTCTATGGAGGACTTTGAGACTTCCTTCAAGAGCACGCCGCCTCTCATGTCCTCTCCCTTTGATCGATGCTTCGCACGAAGTGACCTGATCTAAAATAAACCACTTTTTCAATCTAAAACTAAGACCATGTGCCGGTAAAAACAGCTCTTTCAGGCAATGGTCAATACTGTACATCCAAATTGGCCGACTACTTTTTACCCCCGTCTATATAGTATCCACTTTTTGATACCTTCAAAGCTAACCGTTCTACTCACTTACATTCACCATGGACAATTTCTCACCATTTCACCAAATCCATGTATCTTTTTTATGTCAAAAGCCTAGAGTGCTCCGTTACTTTATTCACCTGTAGTATACCACCTCAAAATTCGTGTCCACGCTTATTCCATTTTGCCTTTATTCTCCCGCCTCCCCCTGCACCAGTGAAGCCATAACCGCACAGTAATGAGGGTAAGGGTCTGCGGTGTCCGCCCGGGAGCCCGATAATGACCCCTCTTTTGTGATGTCTCTTGCTTGTTACCGAGGTCCGGACCGCTCTTGTTGTCTCATTACTCCAGCCTCTTTATTTGAACTTGTATCTTAAGCATAGCACGCATGCACAGACACACATTTTCAGCCCCCTCTTTATTCCTAACACGGTAATATAATGTCTTGTAATGGGCACGGCGAGAGATGCCAGCAGTGGCGCAGGGTAATTGGCTGATTCCTCACCTGCCGCTGCCGCCATTGACATCCGGGCGTTTTACATTTAAGACGCTCAGTTTCTGTCCCCTTTCGCCTCTTCACCGTAACTCCAGCTTCTGTACACGTGTACAACTCGCCCTGTAGGACCCCTTAAAATGTACCCAAAGCTATACCAATTTTTAAATTAGTCTATGTGTCAGTTATCCGTTTGATTCTCAGTACAACACATACAGGTGCTCGTCATATAATTAGAATAACATGAAAAAGTGCATTCACTTCTGTAATTCAACTTAAACTGTGAAACTAATATACGATGTGAAATATGTATAGCCTTTATTTGTTATAATTTTTTTTTTTTTTGGCTCAGATTGTAAAAACCCCAAATTAAAAATCTCATAAAATTTGAATTATGTTGAAAAATAAGCCATAATCATCAAAATTATAACAAATAAAGGCTTGACATATGTCACTTTGCATGTAATGAGTCTACCATATATTAATTTCACATTTTAAGTTACAGATTTACAGAAATACATGAACTTTAACATGATATTCTAATTATATGACGAGTACCTGTATATAGCTGTCCCGATTTTTCCCCAGTTGTGGAATATACTTTGTTTTATCCTTGAGTATATTGTAAAAGCAGACATGTGTGGGGAAATAATAGATCTTTGTGCATTCTATTTATAAAGCATTTTATTGATCGTGAACCAGCAGGCTAGTTGTTGTTGTTTACCATAACAGTATTGCTCCCTGAAGGTTGCGAAACATACAGTGCAGTACTTTCATCCCTGTGCAGAAGTGGAATATGAAAAATGTTTTCAGGAAGTCAAGAATGAGTTTACTAAGAATTTAAAATGTACATGCTCTCTCTTGCATGGTTTGTAAATAAAACAAAACGAAATCAATCAGGAATAGTGTCCATACTCAGTGTTGTTTTCCCATTTAAAGAAGTTGTAACTAGTTTACCTTAATAAATCCTTTCCATAGTCCTCTGGGGGTAATGCAACTGTTAATGGGATGATTGGGGGGTCTTTCATCTCCCCCTGGTGTCTCTGTCCAGAAAACCACCCTTGCAACTTGAGTGCCACCGGGTCGGAGGTGCAATACACACTAACAGAATCACGAAGAAGAAGCTAACAGGCTAACTGCGGGCTAGCACCACTTTAAACAGTATTTACAGCCAAGTTTGAGTGACAAAAATTATCTCCATTGTGAAATTGGGTTGTGGCACAATGTACAATATCCCCCTCTCTCCCTTTGTCTTTTCTGTCAGCTTAGTATCTCTAATGGACAATTAATGAGTAAAAAAACATCTGCAGTGGTGCTTATGGCCTGGGGGCATGAATAACTTAGTTCCGCTGTATGCAATATTCAACACATTTGTATATTTTTTGGATATGTCAGATAATGAGGACAAACAATAACTAATGTTTGCAAGTTTATTTGTAGAGCACAATTCACAAGGCAATTCAAGGTGCTTCACAGTTGCATAAAATTACCAGAAAGCCGATAAAATCAATAAAACATCAACAAGGACTCCAGAGAGACTTGTTACCTCTTTGCAAACCTTAGTTATTATTTGCCTACCACTACTACTGTGATGGACCCTATTAAAATTAAGTGCTCGGGCTCAAGATTTAGTGCATTTTGTCCTTTCCCAAAGACCAAAGCTGTTGGCTCCATATTGCTACTTGTATAAAACAATGTAACTTGAGTAATAACTAAAGAAAAGTGTGCACACATTTTATTGTGTTTATTGTGTATTGTCATGGTCCAAGCTCTTTCATCGCTTGTATTAAATGATGGTCTGAAATCCATCTTAAACACACACGTATCTGTAATAGCAGCACTCCCTGTGAGGGTCGTGTGGTCTGCCCGGGACATGTGTATCTGCTCACGCGCGGCGTCAGACCGAGGTGATTGATTTTAGCCAGCGCTCAAACGTCTCATAGTCTGTCCCCTCCATCTTTGACCGCCGCGTCTGCTCTCCATCAATCACCCGCTCCGAGGCTGCGGTCTGAGGCTGGACGCTCCCGCCAGAAGTGTCCCTCCGCTGCGACAGGGCCAGTCAGATGTCACTGTTCACACGGGACATGGTCATTTAAGAGACATGTGAAGGTCAGGGACAATCACAACAGGAAAACAGGGAGTGTAGCTCGAACACTTGGTTGTTGATATGTTCTATCAACGTTCTTCAGTTATTTGACATCATTATAGTGTGTCCAGCAAAGTCACAAGTCAAACCGGAGGTGAGGCAAGGGTGCACATACTAAAGACACATGATTGTTTTCTCCTAGTCCCCCAAAAAGAGAGAGCGTGTCATTTTTATTGAATATGTTTTACGATAATGTCATGAGGGGCACTTTCCTCTCCCAGGACATGCCCATGTGTGTCCTCACTCCTTCACAGGACTCATTCTGGACATGCCAGGCCTAAAATTGCTTTACCACGCGTGCATTGCTAATAAAGAAAAAATGGGCCAGTGTTTTGACAAGGGACAGATCGTGTCGTCTAGACAACTGGGTCAGAGCATCTCCGAATATTACTGCCGTTGTGGGGTGTTCCCAGTGCGGTCATTGGCCACAGTATCGATCAAAAATGGTCCAAGGAAAGGCAGCTGACAGGTGATATTTGTGTGGGGTGAAGACTTGCATGCGTGCTCCAGTTCAATAGACTTGTGGCTCACATTGCTGAAGAATGTCTGGTTCTTATATAATGATAGAATAGACTGCATAACGGGCGCATAAACTCAACCAACCATAAACTGTTTGCTTGTAAATGGAAAGCTGTTTTATTTGTCACAACCATAATTAACCGTTTTCCACTTGTTGCACAAATACAGCTGCCACAATTTATTTCCACGGTGCTCACAAACGCAGTGTGCAGCCATGTTATTCAAAATGTCTTTATTAGTTTCACGAAAGACTGAATAGGATTTGCTTATTAAGACAATCTCGCACCATATTTGAAGAAAGATATTGTTCAACATAGTGACAGTGGCGGCTTTTCACCCCTCAACAAAGTAACAACAGAACGGTGTCAGAGTGAAAAGCTTTCTCCTGTGATTGCCGTCCATATGTCAGAAGTGTGAACGCTGCGATTGGGCAGGAGTTGGTAACACTACATTCAATAAGAGAGTCTGGTGTGAAAACTCAAATCTCCCACTCACCCTGAAGGCCTCACTTAACTGATTTTTTTTGACTGACAACAGACATCAATATGGCCTCTATCCGTGTTATTCACACCTACTCGGACACCTCAGCCGCGGCGCCAGCTAATGCTTTCTCACGTCGCGTATCCATGGAAAAAAAAAAAAGTGTGTACTCAAACCATGCTCCTTCTCCTTTTATTTCAGATCACGAGACGGGGCCAGGACGATGATTGACAGGCGGGCAAGCTGAGGGCATCCGTCAGTCAACCTATCCGCGAATAGCTCCTCCCTTTCTTCAATGGGCTGGTGACTCCTGCCGCAGATTGTGAGACGACGCCCATTTGTGGCACATCTTTAAACAATTAGGAGACTGAATTTGCCGAAAGGACATGCCACCTTACTCCAGCTGAACGGCTGCGAGTGGATCCCCCCCCCCGCCTCCCCAGTTTGTGCGAGTTGAAGCGAGAAGGAGAAGACCATGCGTTTCCATTTGGCGCTCGCGTTGCAGGCCCTGTGGAGCGGGGTGTGCCAGGCGGCGATGCAGCACTACCCGACCGCGTGGGGGCACTACGACGTGTGCAAGTCCAGGTTTACACCGACGAGGGGCTGACCTGGGATTACATGGCCTGTCAGCCCGAGGCGGCGGACATGACCCAGTACCTGAAGGTGACGCTGGACCCGCCCAACATCACCTGCGGAGACCCGCCGGAGACGTACTGCGCTCTGGTGAGTACAGGCACACTGCGAGTAGGGCTGGATACCGTTACATTGATGTCCATTTCATGGCATTTATATAATTTCTGATGTTTCTTCATAATAAACAAATTATTAGATGATGTTTAGAGGCCGTTGGAAGTGAACCCGACCACAACTAGCTAAAATGTTTCAACATTTGGATCAGAAGCCACTTTTATATGTTAATTTTATGATTAACTATTTCATTAATGACTTCTAACTAGGCTTTGGCTTTATCTAAATGAGGTAGATGGGTTGACAACAGCTGAAAACATCTGCATTGTTCATAATTTGCGATGTTTGATGGCTAAATGCTTATGCTACATCGGAAAAATAAACTGATCAAAATACAGAGTTCGGTATTTGAAGTCACTTCAAGTTCTGAAGTGACTTGGTTGTTTCATCTCAAATAAATAATTTTTTTCCCCAATATTTTTTTTCATTTTTTATTACCCAATATTAGTCTAATTTTTCTCAATTTTTCCCCAATTTTTTCTTAATTTCCCCCACCTTTGTCTTGTTTTCCCAATTTGTTCCTCATTCTTGCTAATTTTGTATTATTTATCTTTTCCCTATTCCCCCCATTTTTTCCAATTTTCGCCCATTTTCCCACAATTTTATTATGTCTGTGTAAGCTCTCAGTCGTACAGGAGTTGTCCATCTTCAATTAAGGTGCTTGAGTCATCTTCTGTACTCAGTAGTTGAAGTCTTGAACGTTTCGCCTCTCATCCAAAAGGCTTCGTCAGCAGAGTAAAGTCCTGCTCAGCCCGCAGCTAGATAAAGACCAGGAGGAGGAGTTGGGGTTGGCCAGGTTCCTCCCTCTATTCACAGCTACTCTCCCCTGTGGGTAAACACCTTTGAAGTAAAGCGTCTCTAACGACCTGCTCATACCCAGTATCGGTCACTGTCCTATTCATAGACGATCACTGCTTATTACCTGCCTATTGTTCTTTTGTTACCTGAGGTGCCGTCTCTTTGGACTGGGCGTGCCCTGTCGGTTTTCCCCGAAGCAGATTGGAGTAAAACGAAGAAAGATTAAATCTTAGTCCAACATTCCGGTTCATGGAGGGATTTTCTTTCCTGACAAAAATAGCTTCTTTTACTCCTCTTTCAAACCAACGTTCTTCTTTAGCTAAAATTTTGACTTCCCCATCCTTAAAGGAGAGGTTGGAGGCTTTAAGGTGAAGGTGCACAGCCGACTGAGGGCCGCTCGTGCTTTCTCTTCGGTGTTGATAAAGTCTCTTCTGTAAAACTTGTTTTGTTTCTCCAATATAATGTTCTTTGCATTCTTCTTCTTTGCATCATTTTTTATTATTATTTTTATTTATTATTATAATTTATTATTTTTTTGCCACAATTTCTCCCAATTTCCCCCATTTTCCTCAAATTATTCCCCATTTTTCACACATTTCTTGACATTGGAGATGAACCCGATACCGTACATTTGTAGATCATCCAAACATTATAGTTCTGTTTTCTGGATCTAGATGACAAACATTTTAGAATAGGCATTGGAAGAAGTATCGTTCAGGTATCGAAAACAAGTAACAGCCCTAACTGTGAGGGGGATTCAGTTGGAGTGTTGTTTATGCGCGCACAGTTTTATGGACTCAAATTCAGTGATATTTGCATCATCTTGGCTACTCGCTTTGTAGTGTTTTCAAAGCGCGAGTGCCATTTTTTTCTTTCCTCACATGGTAAAAGAAAATGGTTGGGAAACAGTCGCCGAACGGTTACTACAAATGTCGCGACCATTCAAGTTGAGTTTCACTGTGTCTGCTGGAACTTCCAAATGATGTTTCCCACACTTGTTTGTAGCTCAGAGCACAGCCTGTCTCATTAATTGTCTCCGCTTTTGAAGACGTGCGTGGCGCTCTTGATTTTGAAAATTAACTCACAATCACGAAAATTCCCAGCGGAGCCGAGGGAGAGGCATTTTGGGTCAAGTATTTAATTAGCGAAAGCGCCCTCTTTCGTCTCATTCCGGGTCCCATTGACTTTGAACGCCGCAGTGTGTGGCTTCTGCTAAGCGGTGGATCCGTTTTTGGGGGGGGGGCGTCATCAAAGATTCCCTCTGAACAAAATGTATTCCTCATCAGCTTCAAGAGCCCTTTAGATAAATGAGATGTTTCACAAGAAGTATTTTTGTAGTATTTTTTTCTGCGTGCATGAAGTATAAATAGTACCCGCCGCCAGCACTGAGTCAGCTGAGATGATGTACTGAAAGAGTTGAACAAAACGCATTGCCAGAACGATCAAGAAACTGACAAGAAAAAGCCGGGAAACATTGGGGAGACGGACTCGGAGGACTTGGTGCAAAATATTCAAAGTCTGAAGAACTAATATCGGCTCCGTTGGGTGGGATAGGCGCTCGGATACGTGAATAATTTAGCATGTTTTGTAGCTAATGTGTTTATTCATAGGACGCATTATTCAAGGGGACATCTCAGTGGGAAAGCGCTGACTGCCGCGGTCGGCACAGTCAAGGTTACGAGGGTGAATATTGTGGTTGAAGGGTTAGGGCCAAATGTGTCTGCGGTCTGCCCTTGGTTTGCACTCAAATATAATGTGCACAGAGGCTAGTGGAGACTGGCTTAAAAAGTCTAGTGTGACAAGGCTTCGTCGTCAAAGAAAACAAATAGTAAGTTAGTATATCGTGGTAGATGTAAGACTGACTATTCACATTTTGAAAGTACAACATCTGGCATTTTTCTTACGTCTTTGGACACAACTGCTTGAAGTCAAAGTGCATTGACTTTGAAATACAATTATTAGTGAGAACTGAAAAAAAAAAAAGATTTATAAATATTCATAAGCCTTAAATATTATCTTTTTGTATTTTTTGTTTGTATTGCAATCATAACTGTTACTGCACATGGCATGACATTGAGGAAATTTGATCTTTTTGAAAAGAGAATATTTTGATTTGAGTTCATAATTCCTGTCTTAAAGCAGTACTAAGTAACTTGTTTACCATAATAAATCCTTTTCGTATAGTCCCTCTGGGGTAATACAAGTGTTAATGGGATGATGGGGGGTCTTTCATCTCCCCTTTGCGTCTCTGGCCAGAAAACCATAATTGCAACTTGCCTGCCACCAGGTTGGAGCCACAAGTACACTAATGGAATCACGAAGAAGAAGCTAACAGGCTAACGGGGAAAGCTAACTGCGGGCTAGCGTCACTTAAACTGTATTTACAGCCAAGTTTGAGTGAAAAAAATTATTTCCATTGTGTAATTTGATGTACAATATCCCTCTCACCCTTTGTCTTTTCTGTCAGCGTAGTATTTCCTCTTATGGACAATTAATAAGTAAAACAACGCAACATGCTACGACACCTGCAGTGGCGCTTATGGCCTCTAGGGCATGAGTTACTCAGTTCTGCTTTAATGCTACATTGGATTCCCACTTTGCCTAATAGAGTTCAGGACTGTGATGTCATATCACTCATATCATGGGATTTGAAGCAATAATAAACTAATGGAGATTTTAAAGGATCTGTATTATGCTATTTTAGCCATTCCAAAGTAAAGTATAGGCCTTTATATGACATATTATACCTCTATCACTATGGAGTACTCATTTTTGAGAGAAATATAAGTATTTTTGGGGGGTATTTTCCATACCCGGAAGACAAGACGCTTCGATTCAGTTAACTCCGCCCCTCTCTCCGCTCATTCCACATTTGCAGTATTATAAATATAAATATCGCTGCAAAAAGTGAAGTTACTTCACATAATGCAGTTATAAGGAGTTGACATGTGCAACAGTTTCATAAATGGCTAACACACACGCTAACACGCGTTTTGATTGACTCACCGCTCAGTCTGGCCTCGCCATCGGGCTATAAAAGTTAGTTAGTTATAAAAGTTAATCCACTTTGATTCTGGCCAAGGTTCACCAAGCATCCATCAGGTTGGTTGATATAGTAGCTGAATCTCGGAAAGAAATTCCAACTTCTGGCGAGAGCACTCTTCTTTAGGAAGGTTGAATAGTCCTGTTCCTCTCATAGCCAAACGTGCATCCGTGGCATTATCGTTCGGTAAGAAAAAGAACAGGCGGTGTCCAGAGTATAGAAAGAGCTCAGTCTTCAAAATAACACTTCTGCTCGGATCCATGGATCCTCCAGCCGGGGGTGCGTTTGTTTAGCCTCGTGGGACAGCACAGACGCGTTGGAGAGTTCCTTTTTTTTTCTTTATTTCTCTCTTACAACAACAAAATTGAAAAAAGCTGTTTTATAAATTAAAACCAGGCCGTAAGGCAATACATTACAGACGTAGAGCACTTCCGTTCCTTTGTGACGACACAACTGAACAGCTCAGTCGTTTACCAGGAGAAGGCGGAACAGCTGCTCAGAGAGCAGGATTCAGGAGGATTACTGACAACTGCGTGAATGAAGCCAAAAACCGCTCTTGGGGTGTTTTTGATAAGGAAATAGCATAACAACATGGCTAAAAGCTCCAAAAAGTCGATTTTGCATGATATAGCTCCTTTAAAAGGTAAAATACTGGAGTTATTGTTATTACATTAAACACTTGGACACCACATTACCAGTATAGTGACTCAACAGCTAACAGAGTTGTTCCACGGCTTTTTCTTCACTTTTTTGCTGTTTTAGCTTATGTTGTCTATGGAAAATGCATGGCAGATCTCCATGGTAACAGTGGATTATCCCAAACTCTATCGGCCAGCCATTTTCTCTGCATTTTCTGATGATAGATACCGCCATCCATACCCCACAGTGCATTGATAACGTGGCCAACATTTTGCTCACATGTTTCCACCGTCTGCGGTTCCCCTTTGCCCTGTGATTGATCCAGCCGGCCCTCAGATCTGTTGTCTTGTTGTTTCTTCGCGGATAAATTAGACGATGTTGGCTCAGCGGCAGCCATCCGTGTCGATGGATACGCTTCACTGGACCGTCTCTGTTTGTGGATCCACATTACCGCGCTATTACTATTATTATTACCATTATTGTCAAGCCTTTATGTATCTGACAATCCCTGTGTGGGGTAGTGACCTTATGTCCCCCTACGTCTGTGCTTGGCAGTTCAACACTTTTTGCTTATTCAAGGTTCTCAGTCCACATCGCTTCAAAGATAAGATGTTTTTGGCATTTCGCTAAAGATCATTTGAGGTATGTCATTGACCTGGAGTGCAGATGGTAGACTGTATAAGCAGGATGCCACCAGTTGTCGCCAGCTTTCAGGGTCAATAATAAAGAAGACAACACCACCACACACAAACTCCCAAACACACACTCCCTCTCTCTACTAAAGACATTCTATTCCCCCTTCTAGCCTCGTGACCTTTTCGTCGCAATAAGCTGGCGTTCACTGCTCTCCCGTCTGCAAATCTGCCATATTATGAGATCTCACTGTCCCCTGCAGTTAGACTTTGGCTGGCCTTTGGAGTCTGGACAGGTCGCAGGGTTTCGACGCTGCTGTGATTGAGTTTTTGGAGCACTCACCTGGAAAGAGAACCAGGTGTCAGGTGTTTTTGAAGATGTATAGATTTGACACGCTGTGTTATTTTTATTATTGATTAGCCAGAGCGTCATGCCAGGGGTGTTCAAACTTTTTCATCAGTGTCACATGCTGAAAATGCGGAGGGCCACATACCAATGATACATTTTTGCATAATAAGACAGTTGAGATTGGCTGCTCTCTTTATGCGATAGATCAATTATGCAATGCTATTTGGTAAGAGAAAACACAAAACGAAAGCGCAAATCTCTATCACTTTCCATTCTAAGAAGATTAAATATTAAATGCACAATGTTGTATAATCTCCAGCATGTGGAGCCCTAAGTGGCCACCTGGTTTGCCTATGCTCTGGTCCTGTCTTCCACATTTTAAAAACCCATTAAACATCGCAGAACCTCTCAGTTTTGCGTTTAAAGCTTATTAATCACAGCGCCATTATAACATGTCATTCATATTGCTGCCTGTAGAGGGCGTTGCCGGCCAATTTGAAATCCTGACCAGCCCTGTTTCAGACATTACTTCAATATCTAAACTGTAAGTACCAATATAAAGGAAGCCAAAAAGAAGCCTCAGTTATAACTTAAGATGAATGTCAATAATAAATTCAAGGCTTAACAAAGACCTTTAATTCAGTTTCAGGCCTTGGGATAAATCACGCTGCTGAAAATGACTCAAATGGCCCCAATGCTGCGATGTCAAACAGTTCTATTGAATGAATAATTAGGTTTTCAACGTGGGTTTAATTGCTGCTACTTTTCCAGGAATTTGACCTTTTCGGGAGGTAATCAGCGGGTTCGGAAAGCTGTCTGGGCTGCTTGACTTATCCTCTTTTCTCCCCAAATCCAGGTATAAACAACTTCTTCTGAGGATGTCACAACAGCGGCTCAGTCTCATCCTCCTATAACCCTGGCAATGAACGTGATAGGAATAGGCGCAGATCGCTGCTGACAGTGCACCCTCCCCCCGAAAGAAATGCCCGACAGGAGCTCGGTGACTGCCTCGGTTGTGCCTATGTATATAGGTTTTAGTCAGGGAGTAAATGCTTTGTCTGTCTCTCAAAACCTCTTATCAGCCTCAGTGTATAAAACGGTCATGTTTGTATCTGTATGTAAATGTAACAGATTAACTCTTTAGCTTTTGTAAGAGAGTCTATGTATTTAAACCTCATGTGTCTACACCTGTCTTTAAGATAACTGACTAACGGGGCAGTGATAAAGGTTTAGATCTAGATGGAATGTATATGTAAAGTTGCGTGATAGGAATTTCTGTAGACAGTTTTGCATCCTTGAGCTAAAGAATTGGCCAAAAGATAATTTTTTTCTCCCTTAATATTCAAGAAACCTTATGCACATCATGTTTGTAAGACAGGATCACTATAAATAGAGTATACTGAGAGGATACAGCTAGCCAGGTTTACAACATGCACAAAAATTAGGACAACCGCATATCCTCAAACATTTTCCAAAAAGCTCAAAGCTGCCTACCACTCGCATCTGTTTTCATAAGCTACATTTAGACTTATTATTTCCATCAGACTAAATGCAGATGCCATTAATTTGCATATTTTAATTGTTACTGAAAGAAAGAAAGCAGCCACATAGTCAAAACTGCGCCTGTACAACACTTAATGAGACAACTGGCCAATCCCGTCTGAGCGAATGTGCTTTTTGAATCCGCCCACCTCCTGCAGACTCGCTTGGATCAACATCAGGGTACTTTTCAGCACTAATCCTTTTGTAGATTAAGCCGTAGGTGGCTTGAGAAACGGTATCTTAAAACACATTTCAGGACTCAGACTCCCACAGTTACAAGAAGCCTTTTTATAGAATGCCAAGATTTGTGGACAGCTTTTTCTTTGAGTGGGTTTAAAAACTGAGAAGATAGAAAATAGCCTGTTGTGTCTAGCATCTGTTGCAACACAAGTGCATGTAATAGGTCAGCTTGATTTTATTCAGTTGGACAGAATCCTGAATCCCTTTGTCCCCCATTTTAGATCATGCCGTTAGTTGATTGTGAAAGCTAGTTTTCACTGTTTTAAAACGTCATTCTCTCTGCTGCCTGCAGTAGATTTGCAGTACATTTCTTATTTTTTCTTCTTCAAAATAGATACCCAAATAATCTGTTTAGGCCTCAGTTTTGCATATATCCCATCAAACACTGACGTAAGGATTTGAAAACTTCAAAAAATGTAAAGGTGCATTATGCATTTTTTTTATGCAAGGTTAAATACGCACAAATATTAAATACGCACAAATATCAACTTTTTTTCGACATAAAAAGTTGCATGATGTACCTTTAATGAGCACCCGTTAATATAAACTGTTACCAACACAATGAAACAAAATATAATTTAAAAGGTGCATTATGCAACTTTTTATGCTGAAAAAAAGTAGATATTTGTGTGTATTTGACCTTGTAGTGACTCAGTGGCTGTATGAGTGGTCAGCCTGGCGCCTTTACTTTCAATCACAGTGGTTTCTAGGACGCTCCAGGATCAATTCTTTTGTAGGTTTTCTGGTGAGGGTCCGTCTGCAGTGAAAACCTCCCAAACAATTGATCCTGGAGCGTCCTAGAGACCCCTGTGATGGAAAGTAAAGGCACCATGTTGACCACCCATACAGCCGCTGAGTCACTACAATGTCAAATACACACAAATATCAACTTTTTTTTCAGCATAAAAAGTTGCATAATGCGCCTTTAATATATTTTGTTTCATCGTGTTGGTAACAGTTTATATTAACGGGTGCTCATTAAAGGTACATCATGCAACTTTTTATGTCGAAAAAAGTTGATATTTGTGCGTATTTGACCTTGTAGTGACCCAGCGGCTGTATCAGTGGTCAGCATGACGCCTTTACTTTCGATCACGGTGGCCTCCACAACGCTCCAGGATTAATTGTTTTGTAGGTTTTCTGGTGAGAGGGTCCGTCAGCAGAGAAAACTTTCCAAACAATTGATCCTGGAGCGTCCTAGAGACCACTGTGATGGAAAGTGCTGACCACTCAGCCGCTGGGTCTAATACACACAAATAGTATCAGCTTTTTTCCGACATAAAATGTTGCATAATGCACCTTTAAGGTATTGATAAGCCTTACTAATTAATAGGCCATGAGTAGTAGTATGCTTGTAATATTGCCATGCTAATAGGACATTATATAACTCTAAGCAGATTACTAATGCTTATGAATACCCTATTAATACTTAACAAGCACCGTTTAATATAAAGCGATACCGCTGTGTCCTCAAAGGAACTCAAAAAGTGGTTTCAATCCAATGAAATATTATACTGCCGGCCAAAAAATATCTTTATTTTATGCCTGATCATCTGTTTCAAACAACTGAAGAATATCGCCCATTAAGAGAAATTTGAGGATTTCAAAGTAGATACCGCGAAGATTATATGTTACTGGATTTTTAAATTGTAACACAGGTTTGAGCATCGTTGTCACATTACCAGGCTTGTTGACAGTACGAATTACCTCATCACTGCTCTCCATCACTTCTCATTACAAACTGCGCTCATTATTTAAGACGCAACTTGCGAATTTCCCAACTCAACTTTAATTGCCTCTCGTTGGGGCTCACACGGTAAAAACGGCATGTAATAAACCTCCCCACATCCTCATTTAGTTTTGATTGGTCTGAAATACAGCGACCTGCCGGGCTCGGGTTTCAGCACTCATCAGCATTTCCTGGTCGTAAATTGATGGCCCAAATAGAAGCGGTGTACAGTGCATGCAAGGGAATACATCAGGACAGCAACAACAGCTTTCAAATGTACGGGTAATTATGAAATGGCACCGATGATGGGAGGTATTCTTTGTATCTTTAATTTAATGATTACAAATGATAAAGCGGCGTATTGAACTGTGAATATGGTTTATTGTTATGGTGCGAAGCAGGTATACTCCTCCTGTGGGGTTTACAAGTACCGAGGACGAGGAAGAGTGAGTTAGTGCTCTCAAATGATTTATTTTTGTGTTTAAGCCTTTACACAATAGATTTTTTTTTTGCACTCTCAAAAAATTTGTTTCTTCCAATTCACCAGTGGCTCCTGACTCTGCAACAAGTTCTCATTTTGTAGCCTTTTTCCCATTCTACCAGTCTCCGGTGTTTGGTCAGGAACTGTCAGAGCACATTGTCTCTGACCATAGTTGAAGGTTACCCACGGAGCGGTCACAGGAGACTCGGAGAGGCTCATCATATTCTGCACAGCCGCTCCCGCCACATAAAGTTTGCATGAGCGTCGGCCATGGTCTGAATTCTGATCATTTTTTTCATATTTCCCTCTTCCACGTTATTCTTGTCAGGCAGCGGGGCTCACGAGGAGTCCATTAAACAGGTGTTGGCTGAAATATCCCACTCCAGTCGCTTTGGGCATGTACAGACCTAAGTCTAGTGTAGCATTGGAGGAATCATCACACCACATAAACTATCACTGTGTGTTTTGTGCGATTGATCAAATGTTGTCAGGGCTTGTCATCGGAGCTTTACAAAATCACCATCGTGCCAGACAGTAAGTCAGCTTGTGTTACTGTGAACTATCAGCGCTCAAAAAGCTAAGGCACGTAGCAGATGTGGCTTATTTTCTACAGTACCAGCACGTTGGAGCCACAGTAGGGTTTTTGACTATAATTGTATGATGTCGATGAATGTTTTCTCCGAAAGCAGTACAGACGGCTTTACATTGTACTATAGTACTCTATTTGTTTGATATACGAATCTGCAACACTATTGTCTGTCATGTCACAGAGAGCACTTTTAAGATGCTGCTGATGACACGATTACCGTATTTTCTGGACTATAAGTCGCACTTTTTTTCGTAGTTTGGCTCCGGAGCGACTAATAGTATGTTTTTTATTTTATTTTATTTTTTATCCAAATTTATAATTTCACATGCCACTAGAGGGCACTGCAGGCTAATCGAGCAGCAGAAAGAAAGTTTGGAGTGAATGAGAAGCGGAGGTTACTACAATGATGTAAACAAAACAAAAAAAGCTAATCACAGGCTAAAAGCTAGAGCCACAGCTAGAGGAACGAGTTTACAAATGGGTGCTGTTGGGAGAGGCTTGTCAACTGTGCAGTTACAGCTCCGTGTCAAGGCGATTGTTCAGAAGTGACACAGAGGATGAAGATTTCAATGGATTTAGTGATTTGGAGTGAGATGGAGAGTTCTTTATGCTATAGCTATCTGATTTGTTTATGTGACGTTAACATACCAGACACCTATTTAGTTAGTTGTTTATGCTTCATGTAGCTAACCATGTGATCCGGTTTTTTCATTAGGCAATGTTTGACTAGAGCGTCTTATACTCCGGAGTGACTTATCTATGTTTTTTTTTCTTCATTATGCATTTTTTGGCTGGTGCGTCTTATACTCCGGAGCGACTTCCATCCATCCATCCATTTTCTTCCACTTGTCCAGCTGTTGGAGCTGCCCAAATCACATTGCACCAGCTCCTATGGCTCCTCCTGCAGGTGGTGGGTCCACAGAAGGACGGCCTCATGGTTCTAACCGGGCCTGTTGGTCTCTCATAGGGGGCTTCTGAACCGTTCTTTGTCTGACCCGTCACCTAGGACCTGTTTGCCCTGGGAGACCCTACCAGGGGCATGAAGCCCCCGACAACAGAGCCCCCAGGATCATTCGGATGCTCAAACCCCTCCACCGGGTTAAGGTGGCGGTTCCGGGAGCGACTTATAGTCCGGAAAATACGGTACTTCCAGTATTTGTCACGCCTTTGATGAGCCTAAAAGAGCCGCACGATTGGACAATGAAAGGTGTCTGCTTTTGAAACCGAAATGGGCTGTGTCAATAATTATCGGATTGGATTTTCCTTCATCAGTTTAGTCGCAAAATCATCACAGACAAGCAAAGAGTGGAGCGCAGCGTTTCACCAATTCATGACCAATGCCATTTAAAGGTCTAGTCATGTCAAGTTTTGAAGTTTAGCTTGAAGTAATGTATGCCTTGAAATTATCCCTAGGACTTGAGATGTACTGTACATATACCTGCCCCATGATGCTGCGACGAAAAGGGAAAGAGGATAAAAGCACATCATGGATTACTTTGTGTGACGTATATCGGAGTCTAGGTGTTTTCACCGGCTGATTACTGAAGCATTCACAGGCCCTTTAAATCAACTGGCAAAAGTACCAATGGAAGAACCGGAGACGACCAGGATGCCGCTATTTTTATACTTTTTCATTCTTTTCTGCTGCCACAATTGTCTCCTATCTATATCCCGTGCTGTTGTTGTTTACATGTCTCATATGCAACATTGGAAAAAGTGAGGGAGGGAAAAAGTCATCCTCCTCGGAAGTAAAGTTGTTCAAGTTAAAGTTTGTTGCCGAGTTTGTATGCAGACAGTATCAGGTGCCGTGTGATGTGCTTGTGTGTGACTCTGTGTCTATCTGTCTATCCATCAAGGCCTTCGCGAGTGTCGCCGCGCCGTTTACACTGCCATAACAAGATAACAGCGGGCCTCCTTGACTCCAGCCTCCCACTGGGTTTTCTGTTGACTTTGCCTTTTTTTTCCTAAAGTTTGGAAGGAAATAAAAAAAAATCTCCCTTTTTCCTTTGCCATAAAGTATGCGGAAGTGCGCCGGGGAGAGAATGGGAACCTGGGTGTATTCTTTTTATGATGTGAAGTTGCATGTCAAGCTGCGGAGGGAGAAGTCAATAGTAGAATATATAATGCTGCATTTTGGGGCGCAAACATCATTCTTCACTGCTTAAAAAGACAAATCTCTTGGAAGTTGTTATTGAACATACGTCAAGGCAAGACGGATGCCCCATTCTGCCAATTTATTTCCCTGATATCTTAAAGGCTTTTGCTATTGACTACACAGAAGTACTGTATCTCATTGCTGGCTCTTTCAGGCTTCACATCACAATAACAAGGCATTATTTCATAAGCTTTGTCAAATTCGGGATTTTGAGAGGCATTTCCATAGAAACTGGATCCTAGGAAGAATAATTATAGCTGCAGTGATATCTAACAGGGATCCAAAATCAATAGTGATGACTAAACTGTTTGTTTCGTTAATTCCTGGCATAGATTTGAATCATTCACGCTCATTCACTTTCTGGGAGCAATGGCGGTGCTCTCGCCTTAAAGAAAGGTTTGATTCTGGTTCATTCTGGATTTGGAGATGCCCCACCGAGATCTGCTCCTGGCAATTTGTCCTGAGAGACACCAATTGAAGGATGGGTGGAATGCAGAGAAAATATAAAGTACAAAGACATTTTTGATTTACCCATTTATGTACAGCATTTGTCCTTACATATCGACACACTTATCCCATTTTGTGCTCGATCTAAGCCTAATGATAAAGGATAGGGAGGGCCACATCTTCATAATCACTTGAATACATTAGATTTGCTAAGGCGACCCCAGAAACGATAGTCCTTCATGCAGATCTACGACATTTTCACTCCCCGTGTTTTTCAGCGGAGAAGGCATTTACGCCCCATTCATAGCCGTTGCTGTGAGTGTCCCAAATCCCTCTCGCAGTAATGGGGGGCTTTTGTTGCATTTCACACTCCATCACTCGTGGAGAATGATGGCGGGCGATCCCCCTCTCCACTGTCCCATATAGAGATACAGCGCCTGAGAGTTTGAGGAGGCGGCAGACTTGACTTTTAATTGCTCTTTGAACCGCTGGGGCGGGTTTTCGCCCTCACTCGGATGAACATTGATTTCCACACGCCTCTTTAGGGACAGGAGTAACAAATGGAGAGCGCACACGTAGGGATTCACAGACACGTTACTGGAAATAGAACTGGGAACTCGACATATGTGCCATGCATATTTACAAGCACTTTGATTGATTGATTGATTGATTGATTGGATTTATTTGAGTGATTATTTACATTAACATTATTGCAGTGCAGAAAATGAATAAAGTAACAAAAAATAAACTCAAAAGGAGTAGGCCGAAGCAAGAAAGCTTATAAGTGCCTACCCCCATATTCAAAATGTATTTACATTCCGGATACAGTAATACAACATCTCATGTTTTCATACAATATAACACTTTACATTACAAATTCCTGAATTACACAATTACAATTGTCCGCTTTACATATAGCAGCATTGTTAAAGAAAAGCATTTCATGTTTTACAAGAAGAAAATCACAGTATGTATGCAGTTTACCAATATATATATATATATATATATATATATATATATATATATATATATATATATATATATATATATATATATAAAATATTTACAATTTGTACTTTTTTCTTTTTCTTATTCCTCTTTCCCATTCACATAATAACCATATCCAATCATTACTTATAAACACTACTCACCATTCTATTAATTGACTATTGATTTAGTTATAATAAGTATTACATTGTCAACACGACCCATTATTATTGTCATTCCATTTCCACTGGTTGTGATTGTTTATTATTTTAGTTTTTTGCCTTGTTTAGTGAGGTGCCTTCAAAAGCCAGGGTGTAATATGGCCAGTTGGTAGAGGTCAGCAGCCCCCACCAGCAAGTCCTCACCCTGCTGTCCTAACTAGTTGTTGTTGTTGTGAGTCAGTTCCTATAATTCATAATGACTTAAACTTAGGGGTTGGTGACATTGGTTCTATCAGCAATGATGTGGTTAAACAGGTTCACAGTAATACAAAATTACTTGTAAATAATAAGAACAAGGTCACATGTCTTTAGCATATTTCTCAAACACACTTCTATTATACTGTTTTTTGAATTGTTGTAGACTATCAGCGCCTTTTAAGGATTCCTCTAGATTATTCCACAGATTTACACCTCTCCGGGTGATACAGTGACTTTTTAGGGTAGAATGAATACATTGTACTTTCAGATTATGTGTGCCCCTTAAATCGTAACTTCCCACTCTTTTACCAAACATTTGTTGTATATTACTAGGGAGCTGGTTGTTTACAGCTTTATATATCTGTAACAAAGTATTATATTTTATGAGATCATCAAGTCACTTGTGATATCATTTAGTTAGAGTTATTTCAGAAATATGAGTAAGTAGCACAAAGAAAGGAATTAGGTATTTGTTAATCTTTCAATAATCTTTGCTTCATGTTTTTGATAATGTGCAATAATTTCACAGTTTTATTCAGATTGACTCCTACTGAATTACAATCAGCAAGGTGCTTCGACAGGAAACGGCCGCGGACATGAGCTAACGCAATGATTGCATGCCTCGCTGATTGTTTTATCTGCTGTGTGCTCATACGCCCCACATCCGGACACTCTGACCACTCAGCAACACCGAGCTGCAGGACGCCCCGTATCTGATCAGCACAATCTCCACCTACGGAAACGTTTTGCAGCCCCGAGCCGTCGTGCGCAAGCGTGCCCCTCTATCTCTTCTCTATTTGCAGCTCGTATCTTGATCCACGCCGGCGTCTCTTTGTGATTTCTGAACTGTGCTTACTTCCTGTGTTTGGGATCTATTTTAGGCCCCAGTGACTGTATGGCAGCATGAACATGAAGTACTATAGAAACGGCAAATTACAGTGACATATTATGTTCGAGCGAGAGGCTTTGCAACACTTCGACAGTAGGTCATGATTGTGTTAATGAATATCATTTTCTTTGGGGGAATTGCTTGAAAATATGATGTTGTTTTTAAAGTGGAGAAAACATCATCATCGTCAAATCTTAGCCTTGTTTTATGCTATTGTACGTTGCATTCTTTGCCCGTTATAGGCCCTGATCATTGGTTGACGTCATACAAAGTTAGTGAAACCAAACACATAAACCAGGGCCATTGAAGGAACATTGGCAATGGGAAGGGTGGAGGAAAAAAAAGTCTAAAAAGCTCTGTCTTTGGGAGGAAGTCTGCATGTGCGTAATGACTTAGTGGGGGAAAAGAGACCACTCACCGAGGCAGGCAAAAGAAGTTAAGTATCTTCTAATTAAATGGTTTGAAGGCAAATAGCGCGGCGCCGGATGGTAAACACTGGAGACCATTAGGGGAATAGTCAAAGAAATGGTCTCATCGCGCTGGTTTAAATGTTAATAGGGGTTTCATGTAAGTTCACACGAAAAAGTGGAAATAATTAAGAGCACTTTTACAGAAGTTTTTTGGTTCTGCTTGGTTTGTTCTGCACAGCTCGGCTTTTTTGTTGTTGAAAAGTTAGTGTAATCTGGCCTGTATTTTTAAAAGCTACAATATCACATCAATGCTGGCTTCAGTGGCAACACAGTCATTTGATTTCAAAGTAAAAAAAAAAAGAAGAAGCTTTATTTAGCTTTTGTCACTTTCTCTCTATTTTGTTTAGTTTTTCTTCTAAACACAAATTTCATATTGTATTATACAATCCATATCCCGTGCCCCATATGAAGGAGATGTTCCTATCCAAAGTATAACATTTAACCACAACAAAAGCCCACATTTTCCATATTTTCCATACACCAAAGTGTACCAAGTTACGGAGTTGCAAATAATCGAATAGGTATTACAGCTGCTAAGATTTCTTCTTGGATTCCTGGTGCAGTCCAAAAATAATTAACCAAGGAAGATTTTAAAATGTTATACATTTACCACTGAGCAGCCTGCCAATTGGGATATTTCATGGCTGTTTTCTCTACTTTTTTTGTTATTTTTAACTCAGTCCATGGAGAATGTTTTGCTATAGGTCCCCCTAACATGGTAGACTATACTTAGATGCACTGATCCATTTTTTTTTTTGCGTCCGATACCGATTTGTGGTTTGAGTATCTTCAGATATCCGATATTAAACGATACCAAGAGACTTTCTTAAAGGTATTTTCTGTGAGTAAAAAGGTCGGTCCTCTTTTCTCCAGTGTGAGATCAATAAAGTCTCATTATTATCTTGCAAACAATATAAAAATCAAGATCAATTAACAATAACAATTATAGGCTATCTATGAATAAACTGTAATGGAAAAACATTAAACAAGAATTACTGGACTTGTTTCTACTCTAAATATATGACATGCTATTCAGGTTACATGAATATGAACAACTCACATGAATTGATCTGATCATTACAACTTACAACTTGTGCATAACTAATTATGTTTTATAATTTATTCTTTAACAACATTTCATGAACTAAAAATGTTTTCTATTTGTATTTGTGGCCGATTTTATTTTATTAAGCTACAAGGTGATCCAATCATAGCTTCCGTCCCAGCCTTGATTAGTTGACGTTAGTATTAGCATGTTGCTGCCGCTAGCTTTAGCATAGGCTACTGTTGCTAGCCGCGGGAAGTGCAGCAGCGATCAAAAATATGTTTGCAGATTTAGTCGGTGAAAGTTATGTTGGTAAAGAGGTGAGAGCCAAAACTGGTATTGGTTCAGTATCCGATACCCGATATCGTATTTTTTTCTGGCTCTGATATCCGAGACCAGTATCGGATCGGTGCATCCCTATGTTGTACCGCTGAATTCATCACATTCGGTCTTGAACTCTAATGAAAGAGCAAGTATGACATGACTAAAGTAGTTTGTGTCTTAGTTGTGATTTATTTAATTGTTGAAAAGTTTATCGAGAACTTTCTGTCACTCACCTTTACAGGCGAAACACTATAATTGTCCAAACCCGCTCCACTGCTGAAGCCGAGTCTGTCCTTGTTATTGTTTGAAGGGAATTTGAAGCTGTACACTTTACCCTGACAGCCTTCAGAAATCCTCTCCCGGACTAACTGACATCTCCCAAACTGCGCTCTGTGTTGTACCTGGCCCACACCAGCTCAGGGCAACCGTCGGATCGATGCCTGCACCATCGCCCATGGAAACACAACTCTGGATATAACCCGCGTGTACTGAATGAAAGCACGTATGGGCGTATATTTATACTGTGAGTGATAGGATTTCAGCCGGCACTCACAGACGTGTAAAGTATGTCAGGAAGATGTCAGAAATAGATCGTTTCTTTTTTTATTGGTGGCAAACTTACCTAAACTTGTGTTGGGATTGTTTGTTTTTTTTGCCTTGAAAAAACACAACTAAACTCTGCCTTTCTGTCTGACAGTCATGCATATGTATTCATGCACGTGAGGAATCGCTGTTTGGAAAATCGGGCACAGAACTTTAACAATGCATTAGTTTTCGTGCTTTTCAAGTCCCCCAATGTTGCTAATTTTCGTGAATTTTCAAATGCTTCTCAAACACATTCAGTGGCTGAAGCACGGCTACTATTCCATGCTTTCAGCTCCTTCTCGATCACACTGTTTCAGTGATGGAAAGTAACAAAACGTAAAAGAACAAGTAAAAAGTGCAAGTATGTACTTTCATTCAACTTAAGTACAATTTATAATGAATACTTGTTACTCACATTTTAGAGCTTTCTACTTGTTCAGTTGTAGTTTGAATGTCCTTATTTTGTGCAGTGACTCTTTGTGACATGCAACCAAAGAATCTAAGGCTGCATTAAATTAATTCAAATTGTTAGTGATCTGCTGATTGGATGAAGTGAATATCGTATTAGCCAATCACAGTTAAGTCTTAATACACAGCTAAATTATGGTACTTGTGTTAATAAGTCAAACCTCGTGCGATGTCAATTAGTATCGATAAAAGTGCTTGTTGTTTTGGGCTTTGTAAAACCTGCCAGTTCCAATACCGGCACAGGACTGGTCCAAGACACCAGGGTATTCGAGCTGAACGTTGGAGATCGGACTCCTTCAAGATGTATTTTCATGGGTTTGTGTGCTTGCAGCAGAAGGTTATAACAAGAGCATAATTCTTCCTAAAAAGGTTGCTCAATTCTTCCAATAGTTTTCTTTATCTGTAAAAGTAGTACTTAATTACATCCTTTGCTCCTGTATGTAGTTTTTCTACACAAGTTGCCTACTTCTTCCACCACTGACTGTCACTGCAGGTGAGTGAAGTGACTTGCCCCTGAATACCTCAAAGAATGAAAATCACTTCATATCCAACTAACATTGTGTAATCCCCCTTTTTGCCTTGATGTTTCTCCACTGTGTCGTTCTGTACACCAGCTTTAAAGGAGCTATATCATGCAAAATCGACTTTTTGGAGTTTTTAGCCATGTTGTTATGCTATTTCCTTATCAAAAACACCCCCAGAGTGTTGTTTGGCTTCATTCACGCAGTTCTAAGTAATCCTCCTGAATCCTGCTCTCTGAGCAGCTGCTCCGCCCTCTCCTGGTAAACGACTGAGTTGTTCTGTTGTGTCGTCACAAAGGAACGGAATTGCTCTACGTCTGTAAAGTAATGCCTTACGGCCTGATTTTAATTTATAAAACAGCTTTTTCATTATTTTTGTTGTAAGAGAGAAATAAATAAAAAATAAAAAAGGAACTCTCGCGTCTGTGCTGTCCCGGGAGAGTAAACAAACGCACCCCCGGAGGATCCGAACAGAAGTCATGTTTGTGAATACGGAGCTCTTTCTAACCTTCTCTGGACACCACCTGTTCTTTTTTCTTACCGAACGATAATGTCACGGATGTGCGTTTGGCTACGAGAGGAACAGGACTATTCAACCTTCCTAAAGAAGAGTGCACTCGCCAGAAGTTGGAATTTCTTTCTGGGATTCAGCTACTATATCAACCAACCTGATGGATGCTTGGTGAACCTTGGCCAGAGTCAAAGTGGATTAACTTTTATAACCAACGCGAGTGCCATAACGTAAACACCCGATGATGGGGAGGCCAGGCTGAGCAGTGAGTAAATCAAAACGTGTGTTAGCGTGTGTGTTAGCCATTTATGAAACTGTGTTGCACATGTCAACTCCTTATAACTGCATTATGTGAAGTAACTTCACTTTTTGCAGCGATATTTATATTTATAATACTGCAAATGTGGAATGAGCAGAGAGAGGGGCGGAGTTAACTGAATCGAAGCGTCTTGTCTTCCGGGTTTGAAAAATACCCCCAGAAAAGACTTAGATTTCTCTCAAAATGAGTACTCCATAGTGATAGAGGTACAATATATCATACAAATGCCTATACTTTACTTTGGAATGGCTAAAATAGAATGATACAGATCCTTTAAAGGGACTATACAGAGTTTAAGAATTTTAATATTATGTATTTTCCTCCCCCTACATGTTCCAGCCATGTCCTAATGTGTGGAATGAGCCCAGACCTGTTCACCACAACTGCCTCTAAAATCCTGCACTGTCACTCAAAAAGGTGTTAATTCAGGTCATGCCGTCATGCACGAGCTTACTATAGAGACTGCAGTTATGTGTAAGACCTGAGGTGGCAGTAGTGAGTATAAAAATGACCAACTTGCATCTAGTCCCTTTAAGCTCCATAAATATATAAGAGAAATTCACAGATTTACAGACTCCAGAGGTTTTTTATTATTATTATTTTTTCAATGAAACTGTTACTTTTCTAAATGCTCCACACTTGAATGGTTTGTTTTGCCGCGTTCCCCTGCTCCACAGAGCGCCCAGCCTTTTCACTGCGGCGTGGAGCATAATGCACTTGCTTAATTAAAGAAAGCGCCCGACCAGTGCAGCTATTTACACCTGATTCTGAAATAAATCCACAGATATCGCACTTGAGAGACCGTCCTGCCTCCAATTTAAGAAGTTCCTCCCTAAAGAGCTCCTTCTTAATAAGCAGTCGTCTTGATTAGGCCTGGCCTGAGTTACTGCCCCTTTCTGCTGCAGAGAGGAGCACCAGAGCTGAATCTAACCGGAGGGGAGATAGTTAGCAGAGTGCCATCACCGATATTGAGACGCTTTGCATTTTATTAACCCCAGTCAGGACACAGAGTAATTGGTAAATGGGCCTCAGACTTGCAGCGCTGGCAGGACTGTAGCTGCAAGGTGCAAGGGAAGAGACACTTGGCATTTGGGCCTCTCCATCTCGCCTCTCCATCCACCCAGGAAATGCCCCGCCTCAGTGCATACGCTAATTAGCAACTTGCTTTATTTCCAGTGGCTACGTGCTAAACTAGTTTGGATATTTTTCTTTGTCTCTAACATGTACAAGGTGGAGTAATGCAAAAAAAACAAAAAAGGTTGATCAACAGTAAATCAATAAATAAACCAAAGATGTGCAAAATTAGGTGGCAATGCAAACCAAAAAAAAAGCAAAAGATGTCAAGTCTTACAGTATCATAACATGCCAAACTCATTAACATTATTTCAAACTTTAAAAACATAAATTATCAATGCTGAGGTTTTCAAAATATTGTTTTTAAGCCTCAATCATTTGTCCACTTTAAAATTGACCTACAAGAATAAAGATTTGTAATTATAATCAGGGGACGTGTCAAGGGCCAAATATGGTCATTATGTCTGCAGGAAAAAAACGTTTTGCATTCACTGTGTCTGCACATCAGAGGATTCAAATGAAAAGGTTTAGCGTGAGGTGCCAGGCATTAGCTGCTTCTGTAGGACGCACATTGTTGTCACGTCGAAACGCTCTCTCTTCAAACGCATTCGCTAATGTTCCCCGCTGAAGGCAACGTGCCAAAGCGCGCCATGTTGGTGCGCGTTGGCGTCTGAGGAGATCCTGTTAGCCCCTTTTACGCTTGGTTTCCTTTGGATCTCATCAAGGCTATCGTCACAATATGGGCCTGTGCCATCAGCTATAGTGCATAAGGGAATATAAAAATCAATTTTCTATTATGCCACATACAAATCTACCTCGGCATAATTTTTGGGTGGCACGGTAGCGCAGCGGTTAGCGGTCGTGCTTCACAGCTAGAAGGTCCGGGATCGATTCCCCACGAGGGACGGGGCCTTTCTGTGTGGAGTTTGCATGTTCTCCCCGTGTTTGTGTAGGTTTCCTCCGGGTACTCCGGTTTCCCCTACCACTAAAAACATCTGCAATAGGCCAGAATAGATAAGAGTGTGTTTGACGTGTGCATGGGGACGAAGGATGAAAATTAGCCCAAGGCTACAATCCGGCTTGTTCATTAACATGCACTGTCCCAATCAAATAAAGAAACCAATTTTACATGATAGAATACATTTCTTCAAATCAGCAAACTAACAATCTTCTAGCAGCAGTGTACATTTATTCTTGTAGGAAAGGTTTTACCTTGTTATTGTTACCACCCTGTTTGTTCTTATCAGTACCAATAACAAGGTAAACACCTCCATATTTGGGTTTTCAGCCTGCTGCCAAAATATTATTTGTAGCCGACAAAGCCTCATGAGGTGAGAGTTGAAACTTCCTCCACACTAAAACAACCCAGCACAGATGAGAGATTAGAAACTTTTTATAATACTACTGCACAACACAGACCTTATACAAACATTGTATTGATTGCAATGTAAACTTATAATAAAATGATACACATTGCTATACAGTATCTACAGGGGCAGAGTAGCATTAGTATGTATGAGACATTCCTGTTGACTCTCTGTACCCACCCAAGGCCAATTTCTTTCACTTCTGGTTCATCCTAGTATAGACCTAGACTAATGCTGTCAGTAAGTCCATTTCCAATTTGGCTCTTCAACGACTGAGCAATTTGTTGAAGTCCCTGCTGAGCAGAATATATGCTGCTAATAATCCCAATTAGCCGTTCTAATGGACCTCTTCATTACCAAAGACTCCCTCTGGTTAGCTGCGGTCGCCGTTTGCACTTCTTCTCCTGTCGGCCTTGCACATAGACAGCTCTAACTCAAGGCAGGTTTATTTGTAGAGCACAATACACAAAGTACACAGATAAGCAATACACTGTTTATAGCATGTCGTTCTCATTACTGCTGGCATGGGAGCTCCATGCCAAATCAAAATCCTGACCAGCCCAGTCTCTTCTTCTTTACATAGACTTTACATACACAATTACATATGTCCACTTTTAAGTTATTGTCTTGGTACTTTTCAATTTGAATGCATTATGTTCTATCTACAAAGTTTTCAGTAAAAGTCCATTGAATGTTTGTATTTGTTTGAAAGGATTAAACCAATTGTAAGAATGATGTGCCAGCAAAAACATGCAGCAATGTAGCAACTAGATTCAATTAAAGCAGCCTGCACTTACTTTACCAGACTTATCCCTGCATTAAGAGTCAAAGCTATGTATTCCCATGCTGGTAATAATGGCATTAAGAAGCAGAGCCTGGCTCTTATGCTCATTGCGGTGCTGTTTTTGTCGCTGCCTCTCGCTGCTATATGTTTATACGTTGTGTTTTGTGTGACTGTGTCTTGCTGTGCATCCGGTGCCATGTGGCAGTGTGCTCCTCGGCTTCAGCTTTGCCAAAGATAAGACGGAAGAGTAAGCCGCTCGGCGGATCCTGCCTCCCAATCGTCTTTGTTCGAAGTTGTTGTTGCATCTCAGTTTCGAAAGTGGCAGCTCTCGCAGGACGCCATATTGATTTTTAAATTTTGCAATGCTCTGTTGGGGAATGATTCAAAATAGCTCCATGAACAAAGAGGATAAAAAAGGAGGTTATATCCTTCAAAAGCGGTAAGTTGTGTAGTGATAACAGATATTAGCGCATCAAAGCCTGCTCTAGTTGTTTTGATAATGTAAGGACTCTGATCTCTTTAGCTGATGGAGCAATGCTGTGGGCTCCTATAGTAAAAGGTGTTAGACTGTTGTGCTGACTGGCCGCACGCCTCGCACTCGAGCCGTGCCAGTGTTTTTTGGCAGCGCTCGGCAAACAGGTCTGCAACAAGAGGGCAAGGCCTGCTGGGAAGTGTAGGCGGAGGCGGGCATATGGCCGTGCTGCTCCAGGCTTGAGCTGCACAGGGCCGAAGTCGCAGATACACACTCTTCTTCCTGAGCTTGTTTAAAGTGTGCACCGCTGAGCTGGCCCCGTCCCGCTGCAGTCATTTGGTGTTTTATGTTGTTGTGCTAAGGATTTATTGACACACATGAAGCAGGTGGTTTACTATAATAGGTAAAAGGTTGCGTTCACATAGCTTTCTAAATAGCCATTCATGTATAGTGAGCTTTTCTTTGCCTTTTAACTGTCAAAAATGCAAATGTTTTCTCCTTGTTTATGGTTAATTTCCCTTATGAAACAAAAACGGCACAGAGATCAATGCCCTTTCTGCTTAAATGATCTATATTTATTTATTTTTTTCCAGGATTAATATGGCATATTTGTGAATCTAATCACTAACAATGTTAAAATTCAACACAAGGTTTTCTTTTGAGATATTTCTTCCATAAACAGATTTTTTGGGGGGGAGAGAAATATCTATAATAATATAATAATATAAAGCGCAATGGACTACGAAACACCCTGGTATTTGTGTACTAAGTATTACAGTGACAAATGCAAAATCTTTAAAGGGGCTCTGTGGAGTTTGGGAGTTTTGTACTCGCAATTGCCCCTTCAGGCCAAACACGTAACTGCAGCCTCGATAATAAGCTCGTGCATGAGACGCTCAGGCTTTACGAGCACCAGAAATAACAGTCCCGTCCTGGTCAATTTACAGATTTGCAGGCATGACTTCAACTGAGGTAAGAAACGTTACTGTTTTGTAAGATATTTAGACCAAAAGATGCGATACTTGAGCAAATGCAGCAAAGTGAATCGAGGGAAGAAGCCAAATAACACAGATAAACGAGTGAATGGTGTTTGAAGGAGAAAAAAAATACTCGTATACTTGTATGCATAAACGTTGGCCTAATGAAATAATAAAATATTTCCACTGGTAGAAATGCTACTAGGAAAGCCAAAATCGTCTCTTCAATTCCCTGGGCCCAAAGTTAGCGTAGCTAACTCGTAAACTATAATGTAAACGGCACATGTCCACTTTTTGTAGTCGTTTCACTGCTTATAAATCCGTGAACAGTCATGCTTATTTTGCGGCCAAGAAAAGCTAACGTTAGCAACATTATTGTAAATACAGCACCATTACCACTGTTACTACTCAAATGTTTTGTAGGTACAGCACAATTACTGTTATTACTGACACTACTAGTTTGCTACTAACACTACACAACTTCTCTGTATAAACTATTAGATCAACTATTTTGGTAACTTCCAAATATGATTATTTTATGGCTTGTTTCAGTGAAGTTTGTACAACATGCACGGACAGTCGGACACCGTTGTTTTGAAAGCATCAACAACACTTTTCCCTCACGTATTTAGTCATAATTTCGTACCTTTCAAGCAAAAATAAGCTGCGGGTCTTTTGAGAGATTCTCTCAACATTTTCCGATGTTTACTCTGGTTCTTTGCCTACGCCGATCAGACTCGACTTTCGCCTTTTTTTGTCACACTTGAATAAACTCTTAATTTCTTTTGTTATTTGGGGTCTGGGCTGGAGTTTCGATGGTGCTTGAAGCCGGTCTCCTCTTATTCTCCGCTAAATCCATCCTTCTGAAGTTACCACTCGCGCTGCAGCGTCAGTATAGAGAGATACAGCTAACGCTACAGCCGAGCGTGAACGCGCATGACGTCATTACGCATTACGCTGTTTGCTTGTTCGACCCGAGCATAAACTATTCAAGTGACTTTACAGGCATGTAGAGGCAATTGCGGTGAAAAGGCCAGGGCTCATTCTCCTCACCAGGGCATTGCTGGAGCATGTATGAGGAAGACATTTTTAATTTGTATACATTTATTTGTGGTTAAACTTATGTATAGTCCCTTTAATTAGAAGTGAAACAAAGCGGTATAGTTTTCGTAAATTCATACACTATTCAATGTCAGTCCTCAAGTTGAAAATGATGTTCTCGGTTCATTTGAATGAGCCACTGTTTGCCGCTGTTATATAATTGCCTATGAATATTCAAGACTGAAGATTTCCCATACAGAGCTGCCGCTAAATGAGACAGTAGATACTGTAGTTGATTGACAGTCTCTAAATATTCTCCTCTTCTTAAACTCATCTGTGAATCCCGTCTGGACCGCGGCTCACTGCCTCCAGCAACATTTGAAATCCCACCTGATAATACTTCACCGTCACAGCTGTCATCAAGGCAGCCATGTTCATGTTTAGTCTGCTTTCAAATTAGCGAGTGGTCTCTGTCTTTTACATCTGCGGGAATCCACCGAAGATGTTTTGCATCTGAAAAATGGAAAGACAGTTTTGTTTTTCTCTGATATGCAAAAAGTGAGTTAAAACATCATTGCAATAGTTTTATATTCTGCGTTATGTAACATGTTGACAGTGACTCTCCATCAGTAACTCGCTGTCTGCAAATGTATAGTTATTCGTGTGTGCCACTGCCAATGCTTCATGGGGAAATACTCTTTGACAATGCAAAGATTAGATTTAGGTGGATTGTACACATCTATTTAAAAGCATTTTAAACCAGGCTGATTTGTTCCCGTAGAGATGCCTTTTCGGTGCCTCCCAATCTTCCTCACAGCATCTGCGTGTAAAACAGCATCACAATCATTACACCGAACATTAACTTAAATTACTGCAGCATTACGGCTATGATTCGCGCTTATTGTCAGCCATAAAACATGCCATAAGTGGAGCCCGTGGAGTAGTCAGCTAATGTTCGCAAAGCAACAAATGATAATATTTGATCAGCTGAGCGAGAGATGGAGAGACTGCCAGCCTATTGCCAACCGTCCAAAACGCTACTCTTATGATATTGGCATAACGACTTAGCAGTTATTGTCATTTGAGGTTTGTATTTGTATAGTGACATTGTTCGATTACATTTATTCCATACCTTTCTTGTCACAACACCATTAGGCAAGGCTAGTTTATTTGTAAGATACAATTCATAGAGTTATTTTTTTTACTTTGAATCTCCAAGTGGTGTTTTACATCCATGTTGCGCTTCACACATCAGTAGCATAGTATACGCTGCTGTACAGTGTGTGCTCATTCTATAGGCTACAGTAAAACTTCACCCTGTGCTCTTTCCCATCTTTTATCTCCTCTCCTCCTCAAAACCTTTTGTTACTATGCCCAGCTGCACTGCGCTCCTCGCCGGAGAGGCTAAGCCTCTCAAGTATCCCATCTACAATCCGGGTCAGCACCACTACAGGCCAAGGCAGGATAACACTGAAAAATGTGCCAATTAGTGCTTTGTGATTGTGAATGAATGTGTTGATGTTTATTTGTGGTCGTGGTTGGACTTAATTAGGCTGCAGGGGCTAATAGCTCTAGGGCTAATGGTTTGAAGAGACTCATTACGGCGGCCAGGGTCTTTAGAGCGACTCGAGAATAGGATGGGAGGAGATTTATAACGCTGATGGGAATCTGAAATGGGGATGGATAACAGGATCTCTCAGCGCAGCCAAAACTCTAGGTTTGAGTTCACTTGTGGTTTTTGGGTTGCATAATGCAGCATTGTACTTGATAATGGATCCCCAAAGTGCTACACTGAGTGACATTCAATGTTGACACATAGACAGACACAGCTGCTAATCTGTGCTATTGGCCCCTCTAATCCACCACCTGTAATTCACTCACATACAAAGGTAGGGTATACGTGGACCGGGTCTTCGAGGCACCTGCCTTGGACCAGACAAGATCGCGGACACAAGCGGTCAAAATGACTTTCCTTCGCACGGTGGCAGGCCGCACCCTTCGAGATACGGTGAGGAGCTCAGTTACCCGGGAGGAGCTCGGAGTAGAGTCACTGCTCCTTCACGTCTAAAGGAGCCAGCTGAGGTGGCTCGGGCGTCTGTTTCGGATGCCTCCAGGTCGCCTCCCTCGGGAGGTGCTCCAGGCATTGGGAAGAGGCCTCGTGGAAGACCCAGGACACGCTGCTCAAACTGCTGTCTCCGCGACCCAGCCCGGATAAAGCGGAAGAAATGGATGGATCGACAAAGGCAGGGTGGAAAAAGTGTCTTGCCCAAAGACACAATGACAGAACGTGCGAGTTTGAGCTGAGATTCGAACCGTTCACCTTTGGGTCTATGGGCAAATGCTCTAATCTCTGAGCCATTATAATTTCATTTCAGTTTATCATTACATATAACCATTTGCTTTATGTGTTTGTCCTATACCTCTAGTATCGAATTGCAGGTCAGAGCTGAAATCAATCTGCAAACCTTTTTGCTATAAATCAACAGCTGAGCCACATATTAATTGGCTTGAACTATTGCACTCGATGTTTGTTGTGTCTCGATGTTTTTGTTAAAAATCTGATTGATGCCGTTAACTGTTCTGATTTGGCACCGTGGCAGAAATCCCCATTGTCTCTAATGGACACTAATCCTCACTCATTCCCTCTTTCCACTGTGCGGCGCCGCTTGTTTTGTGCGGTTTATTGACATTTAGCGGCTGAGTTAATCCAGTAGATGGGCTGCCATATTCCCATTAAGACGGCAGAACTGGGAGGAGGTTTTGGCACCGATCGGCTCAGTCAGCGCCAGCAAAGTGTCTCGGAGGGGCCCAACCTGGAAGTGCAGTCAGACGAAACCAGACCGCGCTGTATTGCTTTGTGTGTGTGCTCAAGCATCCTTGTATTAGATACGGAGGAAAAAAGTTTAGATATGAGAGGATTTAACATTTTCCCCTTGCACATGAAAATAGTAGCTTATGTGCTGTGTTGACAGAGCAAAAATAAAAGTAGATATACAAATAGGCTATGTCTAGAATAGCAGGAAGAGAAGGGCACAGACAGCATCTGCCAAACAACCTTTTCCCCATCTCCCAACCAAACAATAAACTTCATATGAGTGTAAATATCAAACGGGGAAGTGTAAAGTGCATTTTTTATTAGATGCTTCAAAGAGGTTACGTTTGTATTGTTACCTGTGTTACTGTGAAACACATTTAGTACAATGCGGTTCTTTTAGTGATTCAAGTGTTATATTTCTTTTGCATTAACTTTGCAATTGCATTCTCTTATAGGCCTATATCCTCCTGTGTTCATTTACTTTCATGCATCTGATGCACGCTGTATGTTAAAGGAATAACATACCAACGTTTTTCCATACTGAGATATGTTCTTACTGAGCTTAGACGAGTTGATGCGTAACCGTCTGGTCTTTGTGCGTGTGCTCAGTCACGCAAATAGACCAAAGACGTTGTTAGCATTTAGCCTCTCCCAGCATATTCCTATATGTCTCCAAACTGGGGTGAAGTTAGAAGCTACAAAGCTCTTCCACGTTTTCCCAATTTAAATACAGTTACGTGAAAAGTTACACAAGTATAGTTACACAAAATTACACATGTCGAAGCGGATAAAAAGGGGCACTATATTGTAAGGCGTAATAACACCTTAGGAGCACTTCGACTTTACTGCGCGGACGTCGAAGTGCTCCTAAGGTATTATTACTAGGGCTGAAAGATATATCGTTATCGTATTGATATCGAGATTGAACATTCAAGATATTAAAACGAAAAAGCAAGATATAAATGATATAGATTCTCATCAATAAAACTGCACTCTATTTATTATGATGTTTTTATTTTTCTGAAAAATGCTTGGTTTCACTAAACCCTGGATATCGTATCGATATCGAGATATCTGGCATGAATATCGAGATATAATTTTTTCCATATCATTCAGCCCTAAGTATTATCCCTCACAATATAGTACCCTTTTTATCCGCTTAGAAAATCGACATTTTAATTTTGTGTAACTATACTTGGATCATGTAACTTTCACTTAACTTCACCCCAGTTTGGAGCTATAGGAATATGCTGGGAGAAGCTAAATGCTAACAACGTCTTTGGTCAGGTAAGAACATATCTCAGTATGGAAGAGGCTATGGTGGTTTTATATAGAAGTTATTCACGTGATCACTCTCACTATATCAAATTGTATATGCGCCTTAAAGAGACTAGATGCAAGTTGGTCATTTTATGCTCACTACTGCCACCTCAGGTCTTATGTGTAACTGCAGTCTCTATATTAAGCTCGTGCGTGACAGCAGTTCGGACCCGAAGTAACAACTTTTTGAGTGACAGTGCAGGATTTTAGAGGCAGTTTTGGAGAACAGGTCTGGGCTCATTCTACACATTAGGACATGGCTGGAACGTGTAGGGGAGGAAAATACTTAGTTTTAACATTTTTAAACTCTGTATAGTCCCTTTAAGGAAGACCATGTTCTGGTCAAAATGCATTGGTGTCCCATTCTTAAATACTACTTCTACTCAGAAGTCAGAGTGCCACTGATCACCGCTTTTCTTCTGCTACTTTGTTTTGTTTTGTTCTATAAGGGATGGATGATTTTTATCGGAAAGCTGGCCAAAATGTCGTATTCGGCAATAGGTCTTGATAAAGTTTTGGTGTACACTTAAAGTAAGAGATAATTATCGGGATAGAGCGTAATAAATGCATTTATATTCGATGTAACTATAATTGTGTGCAAGTTCTAAAATCTTAACCACATAAAACCTTAAATATCCAAATCATTTCTCCCCACTCCCCTATGAAAGTATTGAACAAGCACATTGCATACATATACATTTAATTCACTCTTGTATACTCGTATAGGAAAGCTTCCTCTGCTAGGCTGTTGGGAAGCTAAGTTTAGGTTGCACCAAAGGTTTTTATAGGGTTTTAGTTGAATTAACAATAAAACTTAAAAAAAAAAACTGCCCGAACCAGAGATGACAGACATAAACAGTCAGTTTCAAATAAAATGTGTGCAATGTTTGTCATCCCATTATTGTCTCATAATCGATCTGTTTTGTTCTTATAATGCAGGAATTATTTGCTAAACCCACAACAAATCCTCAGCACTTGATGTATTACTGGAAATGACCGGCTCTTAAAGTACACGTCATTATCGCTCTCGGCTAAAAGTGGTCTACGAATCCCGTTCATCCTCCCTCAATTAACTCCCGATTCCCCCAAACCCTCTTGATAAATGCACGGCCCTCTCCGACGTGGTCACGCCTCGAGCTTCCCTAAGCCCGGCCGAATCGCACTAGAGGTACTTTTTAATCTGTGCAGCAGGCTGATAATGCCACAAAGATTAGATCTATGAGCAGGGATAAATTACAGCCAGTCCATGTTTTTGGTCGATATTGTTGAGTCAGAGGAAACAGGGAAGTCTGATACTCTCCAGCTATAAGCATTATCGTTTTTTTGTGTTTTTTTCAGTCAGTGCTCGAATGGCAGCTTATTTACACTGAAATGAAACGCCGGTTTGAGTGCTATTGACATTGTTGATCCCTGATGTGTTGTTTGTAGACTGGTAAAATGTACAATTACAGTGGACAAGCAAATCATTATGACCTCTACTTGACATGATATCTCCAAGTAGGAGAGAATGTTGCATTAGAGCTGGTTCAAACCTTTTTTTTTTTTTTTTCATTTATTACTTCATTAAGGCATTGCTTAAGTGCTTGATTTTTTTCTTCTGAGATATCAATCTGGGCGGCACGGTAGTACAGCGGTTAGCGCTCGTGCTTCACGGCTAGAAGGTCCGGGTTCGATTCCCACCAGGGATGGGGCCTTTCTGTGTGGAGTTTGCATGTTCTCCCCATGTCTGCGTAGGTTTACTCCGGTTTCCCCTACCACTAAAAACATGTACAATAGGCCAGGATGAATGTGAGAGTATCAAGACTATACATTTTTGAAAAGTTTATTAAATAAGCATTCAGAAAAGAAAAAAAAGTTTCCATTTGCTCTGATATTTAAGAAGAAAAAAAAGCAATAATAACATTAATTTTATATGAGGAGTAAAAAAATTTACTTTGGCGGAAATTCATGAAATTTGGCAGAAAATTCCATTTGGTCGTTCCAATCAAAAAAGTCATTGAAACCCATATGTCATGTCATATGTTTCATGGAGTTACCGTAGCGATGACCAGAACTGTTTTTCTCATTGCTTATAGCATACGGTTTCCAAAAATACAACTTATATAGCGCTTTTGTACCTTTATCAGGCCCAAAGCGTTTTACAGTAAGTATAGTTTTCATACTCTTCACGAAAATCGCAAAACCTTGGAAATCTAAACATAGTGAACCAGACTATATATAAGTAAGACGATTTATGCATAAAAATGACCAAATAGGCCATATTTTCAGCGATTAAATCTGAATAATGGATAGACCCGATTTAAATGTATGGTTTTATATTGTTGACATGATAGTAACAAAGATTATCTCTGAAGGGATTTTGGATATCTTCTTTAGTTTTTAAATAAGCTCATCAAGCTCAATAAATCATGGTGGGAATTATATTAAAAGATCCGAAAACCCCATTTAGAGAAGTTTTGTAACGAGGGCGCGGCACATTTCACCGGTCTTTCGTAGTAGGTGCCTCCCAGAAAGGAAATTACCGTATTTGTATTATAGCGTTGTCTCGAACACCTTCCGCGGTACTACTCGTGGATATAAAATATGTCAACATTTGTGTGAATGAATACGCGCGGGAAGCCGGCTTTTGCAGTGCAATGCTGTCGTTACTCCCGGGATATCACAAAATACATCATAAGAATTAGCATCGTAAAGAGTAAGTTTTGTCATTTTTATACTCTGATATGATAACTAAGATGTCAAGGGAGAAAACTAGCAAAAGATCTCCACCTTTACCACCGCGTGACCTGACATGTTCAATAGATCTCCAGGGCTCGGGATCTTCAGCTGGGTGCACGACGTACCAAAGATCATCAGACATTACTTAGAAGTGTACAGTGCTTGTTTTTGCACAATTCTCATCTGATTGTACGTATTTCAGAAGGAGTTCATAAATAGTCAAGCACCAAAATAGGACACGAGCAGTCAGCACTGTTCTCTTTCATTGTACAATCCCAGATAACACAAACACCTACCTCAAAAGCTCTGCGTGCTTAATGGTGTCACCGTCCCAGGACATACAGTTTATTTGTGCATCTATCGCTGGGTTGGTGTACTGTAGCTCTTTTTGAGTGTAAGAGCTGTTTGTCACCCGGCCCCCTTCAGTGTCACTGTGAAAATACTGAATACGTTAGTCACTGCACACTGCTGTCAGGGCAAACAGACTGAGGTGAGGGTGATCAATGACACTTGCCTTGTGTAAATGATGGATTATATGAACAATGTCGCTGCTATCGTAGATATAGCCGCTTCTTATTGGTGTAATTGTAGGTCTTCTGTTAACCTCTTAACCCCAACCTAAACTGAGCACATTTACTCGGGTAGAGCCAAACTGAAAAAGTGTCAAAAATAGCACCAATAATGAGCCGAAAACGTGGATGGAAAAAGCCACAAAACAAGAAAGTGACTATTAGCATTGAAAGTGTGACGGAAAAGTGATAAAAATGTCACGAAAACGCAAACAACAACAAAAAAGTAAAAAAAAATGTGTGAAAACAGTGACGACAATGTGGCAACAATACGGGGTAAAATATCCTTTTAGATCAGTTATGTACTTTAGGTCTTGAGGCGTTACAAGCTGTAACATTTTAGATTTGGGTAAAGCTGAACCGGAGAAAATGCAACTTAAGTCGAGGGGTAAGAGGTTAATTGATAGTCTATATCAGGGTGTCCAAAGTGCGGCCCGGGGGCCAAATGCGGCCCTCAGACACATTTTTGGTGGCCCTCGGCCTTCTTTCTGAACGGGTACACATCAAAAGAGTTGGTCCTTTTTATTTTAAATGTAATAATTCTTCCCGGGAGGAGCTCGGGGTAGAGTCGCTGCTCCTTCACATCAAAAGGAGCCAGCTGAGTGGCTAGGGCATCTGTTCGGATGCCTCCTGGTCGCCTCCCTCGGGAGGTGTTCCAGGCATGTCCTATTGGGAGGAGGCCTCATGGAAGGCCCAGGACACGCTGGTGGGACTATGTCTCCGAGCTGGCCTGGTGTTGCCTCGGGGTCCCCCCAGAACAGCTGGAGGAGGTGTGCGTGGATCGGGAAGTCTGGGCATCTCTGCTGAGACTGCTGCCTCCGCGACCCGGCCCCGGATAAAGCGGAAGAAAATGAATGGATGGATGGGTAATAATTCTACACAATTCTAACCTAACAACTAACATTTTATTGTGAGACAGAGCTGGCATGAAGGTTTTAAGCATAAATAAAGGTGTGGGGCACAATTTAAACCCCTGCTAGTCTAAGGTTTCACAGCACTAACCCCCGATCTATGGTCTTTCACCCTGTTACGCTTCAATATGCGGCCCCCCATGAAAAATGTTTGGACACCCCTGGTCTATATAAAGGGTTACTTTAGGGCTAATTTGGGATTATTCATATTACCATCAAATAAATGTCCAGTCTCCAAGTTATGACGCCATTGGGTGCCATGCCCTTTCCATCCTTTTACTGTACCATTGTTTTTACTTTGCAAGAATGTAAAGTTCTATGTTAACATATTCTAAAAGAAAATAAGAAAAGCCATGTTGGAGAGGCGATAATCCAAATGAAGATGCCCGGACTTCCCACACACTTCCTCCAGATGATCCCGTATCCGGAGCTTTGTGTATAAATAATTTGTAACAATGGGAAAGCGGGGTCCGTTTACATAATATTGTACATGAAAATGAATTAGTAAAGCAGACGGGAAATGGATTAGCTGATCGTAACATGCTACCAAACCACTCAGTACAGTACGTTGCTTTCTTGCTTGTGACGTCTTAAAAATAGTTCATTCATTTATCTCCTCCAATTGGCTTCTATATGCTTCCGACGGGGTCTCGTGTCTCGCATCCATATAACATCGCTGCCGATCTTCATGCCTTTAACATCATCCTCATCACTCACGTCCTGGGATTTCTAATGAGCCTTTGCATAGTTATCACCACATCAGCCACTGCCACTAATCCCTCGTGTGAAGAGTCCCTGTGTCTAAGCCTTCTCGGTTCCCTTATTAGGGCTGGGTAAACGATACCAGTCTGGTATCGGGGGGAAAAAAGGTTTAGGATCTACCTGTATAAGTATCGAAAGCAGGTACCGGAAAAAATCTGAAATCTGATACTATTTAGATCCAAGTTTTGATGCTGTTGGTCCAGGGACTGCATTAAAGGAAGTGACTTGGTTGTTTCAGCTCAAATAAATGCTTTTTTTCCTCAATTTTCCCCCCAAATTTCCCCTCCCATTTATTCCCATTTTTTTGCCCAATGTTTGACCCATTTTTCCCAATTTCTTACACATTTTTATTTCTTATTATGCCCCAATTTCTTCCTTCATCATCCCATCTTTTACCCCTTATTTTATCAATAATATTTTCTCTAATTTTATCCAATGTATTCCCAATTTTAACCTATTTTGCCACAATTTCTTCCAATTTCCCCCATTTTCCACACATTTCTTGACATTGGAGATAACCTGATTTTGTAAATTTGCATTTCTTCCACACATTATTGTTCTGTTTTCTGGTTCCAGATGACAAAATATTTTGTTTCATTTCGATAGGTATCAGAACATGTATTGTATCGGAAAACCAAGTATCGTTAAAGTATATAGTGGTATCGAAAAAAAAGGTAACGATACCCAGCCCTGTCCCAAATACACACACACACAACAAATCCTCCGTCTCTACAAACTCTGCCTCTTCCTCTGTGCAGTTCTGTTAATTAGGCTTTAGACGACCGAGCCTGAGCATCTGTCTCACAGTAAGACGGTCACGAGTTCGATTGCCAGACTGCGTTCACGCCCGTGTCTGGGACTGATTTCCTTTTCGTGTATACTTTCGGTTTCCCTCCCTTCAACCTAAAAACCAAAAGCGCTAGTATAGAGGGTAGGCGTAGGATGTTCCGTCATCTGTATACTGCCCTGACAGAACCTCGCTTAGGATCAGAAGCTGGGGGACCCTAAATGACCTCATCATTTCAATAAACACGATTGAATTCCATCTGCTTTGATCAACTTCTTCTTTCTGCTTTCCATTTTTATTTTTTTCCCCCCATGTCCTCTTCACTGGCAGCTCATCAAAAAGCGTTGAGACAATCAGCTGGAGGAGCACCCTTGACTCCTCTGAGGATTGTGATTACAGCGGCTGCGGCAGAGGCTTGAAATTATTGTCACCGATCAAGTGGATCTACTCATGTTTCACCGCGGAGTGCCATTAGGGTCTTTTATTTTCTCCCCCCTTTATGACAGCTGCCTCTTTCTCAACTAACACGCCATAAACGATTTTGTAAAATGTAACTTTTTTTTTTCCAACTGCAGTTTTACTAATGTGGGATAAGGGGAGCGTTACATATTTCAAGAATTGGATTAGTTATTCATGGGGGAGTTTTTGAAGGCTGCCGGAACGAGAGAAGGATTTGGTTAAGAATCTGTTCAGTCGGTGAACAGTTTGAAGTGAAACGTGGCGACGTGTAATGGGGCGCAATTATTTCTGATTGATAAGATGGCAGACATACGTTTGGCAAGCTTGAACACTTCCAGAGTTTTTGTATAACCCAATATCATAATACAGTATTGCTGATTTGACAACGGGAGCAGTTTGGAAATCAGCAGTGACTCAGACGCCAAACAGGGAAACGATGAACAATCAGCAACAAAACTTCACAAATCCAGTGGGAGAAAGAGAAACCCCAAGGAAAAACACCATTGAAGGAGAGGTCCAACTCCCATGGATGGACAGGCTGGAGATCAGGGGTGTCCAAAGGGATTTTAAGCATAAATAAAAGTGTGGGGCACAAGTTAAACCACTGCTAAATGCACCCAGTCGAAGGTTTCTCGGCACTGACCACTGATCAGTGGCGTTTCACCCTGTGTGTGTTTCAGTATGAAAACAGTTTGGACACCCCTGCGTAGATGGTCCAGAGCTGATGGGACTTGCTCTGCAGATTGGGCTGAAGACGGTGGAGATAATGTCCAGTCCACTTTTAATTCATCTAAATAGGTTTTCTTTTATATCGTAAAGAAACAGTAATCATAATGTTAATTCTCCAGCTCTGACATTAACCTTGCTCAAGATCTGGAGATGGATCCCTTGGTGCTGTAGTACGGTCGCCCACTGCTCCTGACACGAGTGACAGTTTCCCAAAGGGACAACACTTTATAGAAATCCTAATACGTAGAATATTAGTGGCTAGCACGGTCGTAGACGGTTCGTCCAATGGCCGCTGGCTGCTCTGCTTTATGACCTCAACACTGGAGGCCGCCATTGCTCCGCCATTGCTGTAGTACCTCCATATATGCTTGGCCCCCATTGAAAAGCATTGGACTTTAGACACGTGAAAACAACTTTAACGCCTGGTTTCTATTTTTAAACACTTTCTATGGCTACTATTCCTCCTGAGATAACGCTGGGTTAGTCACAAAAAAGAAACCAGCTGGTTATCGAAAATTTTTTTGAAATCTCGTACTAATGAGGGTCGGACTGTTAGCATTGGAGCTACGCGAGCTACACGTCACGCAAGGGCCGAGTCTACAGTGAAGAACCCGCCATTGCCCTTATTAGGAACATGCTTCGTCAGAGCAGGGAGGAGGAGTCTGTAATCTGCCATGATTTCCCCCTCGAACGTGGTCATTATGGTAAACGGGAGGAGTGAGGAGGATTGTCTATTCTTTTTAACGGTCTATGGGTTCGTCCGTGATCGGAAAAATCTGGGGTTTGAATCCCGGCTCCTGCTGGTACACACTGTTGTTGTGTCCTTGGGCAAGACACTTCACCCTCCTTGCCTCCAGTGTCTGCGTACACTGGTGTATGAATGAGAGTGTGAATGGGTGAGTGGTTCCTGCTCTGAGTGCCTAATGTAGGTGGAAAGTGCTATAAGAGCCTTGCATGGTCAGGCTCACTCCTACATTAGAGACTTGTCATGTCCGTATACCCCCTCTCGGAGGCTCAGGTCTCAGGTTCTGATCCTGAGACCTCAGTCTCAGGATCAGAGCCTGTTCATGGTCCCTCGTACCCGTTACAGGACCAAAGGAGATCTCTCCTTCCAGGTGGTCGTGCCAACGCTCTGGAATGATCTTCCGCTTTTCTTGCTTTTCTTACTTGATTGTGTTGATGTTTTTAAGGGCAAACTAAAAACCTATTTGTTTCAGAAAGCGTTTTAATACCAGTGGATTAAGGGTTATTTTATGAACATCGTGTTTTGTGACTGTTAATGTACTTTATATTACTACTGCATTTTGTGAATCACTTCGTAACTTCTCTGTCTGTGAAAGGTGCTATATTAATAAATGTAAATCTTACTTACTATATAAGTTGAGGCCATTTACCATTATTTTCCTTCACTTTTGCAAAGAACATTATCTACCTTCTTACTTGGAGAAACTTCTTTATTGTCTGTGTTGTTGTGCATTGTGATAAACACTTAATGTCATTTTTGAGGCGGCCCAATTCATGTTTAAGATTTGTGCCCCTTCAAAAATGACATGTATTCCGATACAAAACTAATCCACATTAGAGTACTAATCCACATTGCATAAGATACAAAAGTGGAAGTTACTTGTGAGGTTGAGGCAATTCAAAAGTGCGAGTTGTAAATGTATAAGTATTTGCAGAGGCCCTCCAGCTCATTGCACGTGGAAGCGGATGGTCGACTGAACAAGTAACTCCACTGCATGGTCCACTTGAACACAATGGCACACACACACACACACACAAAGAAGCGTAACTTTTCACTGTCTTGTTTCCATACACATTTAACTGCCGCGGCGCCTCAGTGTCAGTTCCTATGTGTTTTGCGCCACTATATTCTGCGGTGTGTTATGTGACTCGCCTGTAAAACGCCTGTGTACAAACGTATGCGTGTGTGCGCTAGGTCTGTCTGTCTGTGTTGGCGTGTCACGATCCTCCGAGCTCCGAGAGGGGAAAAAGCCCGAGCTCTTTTTTCTCCCCGGAGTCATCTGCCAATCATTTTCACAGAATCGCAAAAAGGGGAGCAGAAAAAAAAATAAAAAAAAAGATGGCGGTGAGGGGAAGGAGACAGAGAGAGAGGAGAAAGAGGAGCGAGAAGAAAGTCTCCCAGTAGAATGGCTAAATAGAGCTTCAGTGATCTGACAGAGGAGCCTCGAGCTGCATCCCAAATACACGACTGCTGCGCCGCTAAATATCCACACAGGGAGCGTGGCGCTTTACCACACTATTGATTTTAATCATCTCCTAAAGCCCACGACTTTTAAAGAGATAAAAAAAAAGGAGACCCCAATGACTTGAGGAAAGGCAAATAGAAATCTCCTGAAGCTTAAAAGATGATTTTAGTTTTGGCCTTTCACGTCCACATCCTCAGTAACACTTTAGACCCCCGGACAATCTCAGATCCACTCAGGGTGCGATGTTTGGGGGATTCTGTACAGCTGGCCTTCATCTTTTTATAGGAGTTTGACACCTAGCTATCTGGCGTATACAGTGCAAACTAAACTTGCATGTATAAAAGTCGTCGATTGTTAAAGAAGACTTGTAGGAGATGTTTTAACACTAGTTACAATGTTAAAATCTTTCATCCTCCATGAACCATTCTTATTTCCAAGTGGTTCAAACTGCAAAAGCGTGATTCTTCCCATGCCTTCTACAGTATGTCAGCCTCACTCGCCCGCTTTTAGGTAATTGTGAGTTGTTTAATTGTACCCCCCGCTGCAGCCCGAGCAGAGCCCAGAGAAAGTGCTTGTTAACTGGGGTTGCGTGCGTGCATTCGGGGCGGTCTGTGGAGCCACTAATGAGACTGGAGCTTGATTGAACAGTGAAATGTGACGGCACTTCTCTGGCTGTTAAGGGCTTTCAGAGCAGGAATCGTGTCACAGACGCTTTGCTGCTTACTCCAAAGTGACAATTAAAACACAGTGGAAGAGGAGTGATTCGCTCCGGCTCTAACCGCGGCGTTTAACATCATTACGGCTGCGTCGGCGTGCTGGTGAAGGTTTTATTTGCAAAATTATATGATGCTTACAACATTAGCGAAGCATCAGCAAGTGCCTGTAAATGTAGTAAAAGGACTGATTTAGGAGAGCGAGCTCGATGGATTGCCAAGGAAACTCAATGCATTTTTTTTCATGAAGTGATTTCAATCGGAAGATATGGCAATACTGTAACTCATAAATACCATTCAAACTGTGATTTTGATTTGATCTCAAATGATATCTGGTGCACAGGTTTTTATGGTAAACACCTCAAAACATGTGCCTTCTTAGTAGGGCTGGTACCGTTAACGATATTAGTCTAGTATCGGAAAAATTGTTTTGGTTCTACCGGTATCGGAAAAATGAAAGTATCGAAAACAGGACCCAAAAAAAAAGGTAGTTTATTTTACACTACCTTGTTATTGTACCTGATTACATTGTACTAAATGTTGCTTTGTAACAATTTGTAATAACTTGTATCTATGTAGTACATACACAATGGAATAATGTGTATTAGTACTTTGCAGGTACATAATGTAATAAGACATATGACCTTTAGGGTTAGGGCTTAGGGCCTTAGGTACAAGTTATTACTCAATGTTACAAGCCAATTACATTGTAGTTATTTTGGCAGGTACAATGTATCAAGGGTAGTGTAAAATAAAGTGTTACCAAAAATATATATATCTTTAGATCCAAATTTTGATGCTGTTGGTCCAGGGACAGGATTAAAGGAAGTGGCTATTTTTTCCATTTTTTTTTAATTATTTTGCCCAATGTTTGCCCATTTTTAAAAATATTAGTTTCTTATTGTTGTCCCAATTTATTCTCATTTTCCCAATTCCCCAAATCCCCGACCCCCAATTCCCACCCACCCACCCAATATTGTACATTTGCAGACCTTCCACAGATTATTGTTCTGTTTTCTGGTTCAACAAATATTTTAGTATAGGTATCAGAGAAATATCGTTCAGGTATCGGTATCGAAAACCAAGTATCGTTAAAGTACTGGTATCGAAAGAAATGCAACGGTACCCAGCCCTATACTTCTTAGTAACTTTTTATAATTAAAAAAAAGAAAGAAAGTTGATGATCCAGCAAAAAAGGTGTTTGTGTTTCTCAAATATTTCACTTGTCTTCCCACCACAAAGCAGTGTTGTTAAATTAGGACTGATACCAAGAAATGAAGAAGATATTCTTTCTTTTAAATGGAGAAAAGTCTTCAAAATGGCATCTATAACAAGAAAAGGTCAGGTGACTGAAACCCCACACATACTAGAATTTAAGAAACACTGCTCAAAGCTCTTACATCCACGGCTTTATTCTGCAGTTACAATGTGATGAAGCCCCATTGTTTCGTAAGGGAATTATGGCTAGTTGATCCCACACTCTGCTACATCAGCAATAACTGACACCACCCCCTTTGGCCGGGCTCATTCTGCCTCTGCGCTGAAGCTTCCCCCCCCCTTTTGCCGATGGACAGCGGATGATAGAGCACTAATTGTGAGAATTGCTGTACTGTTGAGGCCAGATTGGACCGAGGCCCACAGGGGAGGCCGCCGGTCAGCTCCCCGCGCTGGGTTTAGACTCTTAGCCTGGTCAAGGTGACAATGATCCATGTAACTCCAGAGGGGCTTTCCTATAGCAGACATGTTGGATATTATACCATTAAAACAGTAAATGGACAGAAGGAGTGTAGCGGGGTGCGGGGTAGTAGAATATGGTTTCTGTCAGCTCCTTGGGGTAAAAGAGAGAAGCTGATGATGATTATGGCTCGTGGTTTGGAGTCTTAATAGATACTGAGCAGAGAAATCCCAGGGCCCGGGCCTTATCTGACAGCACAGTTTGATTGAGAGATGTAGCATTGCAGCAGTCCACGGATCAATTATGCCCCAGTGTGTCGGCCCACACTAGAAATGCCACCAGTGGAAGATGAATGATAGTCGTCTGAAACAGTATAGGCTGAGAGTTGAATTTTGCACAGTTTAAAATTGTCCATTTCTCTATGCAGCATGTGTCTCCGTCACATGGCATATCTTAAACACGATCTCGCGGCTGCTGTGTGTGTCACCTGTGGGCTCTTCACCGCCGTATAAAACATAATGGGGCATCACAGTGTTTTTATATGCGTCGGCTATGCAGAGGGTGCTTCCCGTGCCTTGTTGTAAGGCTCATAACTCCGGTGTTGATGACTGTGAGTGCGACTCGGGGACATTTACACAGCATCTCACCTCATAAAGCCTCCACGCTCCACTGGACAGCCCTCAATCCAGAGCGTAAAGTGTGGGAGCAGTGCGAAAGGACGGCTCGGGCAAGTTCCCCAGTGGTGCTGCGAGACAGACGGTTGCATCCCTGTACTTTTTCAGTTTGTTCCTTTTTGAAAAGTTGCTGGAAATAGTAAGCATTTCAATGGTCAGCCACAGTACACTGTATTTTCCGTACTATAAGTCGCACTTTTTTTTAAACTTTGGCTGGCTGACTTATACTCAGGTGTGACTTATATATAAATATATATCAAAATATATAATTTCACAATTGTTATTTTCACACTGACAGCTGCTAGAGGGAACTCTAGGCGTGTGTACCAGTATCTGCTGCTGCAGTATGGTTGTACAAGCACTTACTTAGTTACTTACTGTACCCTGAAATTTTAAAAACTGTAACATTTGGAGTGAGCTAGAAACTTGTGAGGGACTGGCAAAAGCAGAGGTTACTCAAAAAACAAAAAAAAAGCTAATCACAGACTAAAAGCTTGATGGCCACAGCTTGAGGAACGAGTTCCCAAAGAGAATGTTGAACAACGTGCTGCCAGGGAGGCTTATATATGTTTTTTCTTCTTCATTATGCATTGTTTTGGCTGGTGAGACTTATACTCCAGAGCGACTTATAGTCCAGAAACACGGTAATCTATATCATTGTCATGTTATAGGATGGTTGCGGATACAAGGACAGACTTCTGTACTAAAAGAGATATCTCCCTGAAAAGATGAACTGTCTGATAACCCATTTTCTCTTTTCAATAATTCAGTGGCCACTAATCTCTCTCAGGTGTAGCACCTCAGACGGTGACATTTTGGTCAAAGGACTGTACTCTCCTGTTCACCTTGTAAGCGCATGCAAATTTATGTAAAGGACATTCATGATCCCTCGCTCACCATTGTCAGTCTGCTGTCTTCCCTGTGTGAGGTTCCTCTTTGACCACTCCAAGATGGCCGACCTCCGAGTGACCCTGGAGCGCATTTGGAAATATGATTGTAATCCTTGCGAGCATTTGGCCCGGGTGTCTATTACCGCTGTAATCTCTCACACTGGCATCCAATGTTCAAACCCCCGGTCCAGGTTAAACCCTCTCCTTTCTGCGCGTCGCCACGGGATACGGAGGGAAGCAGGATTCGGGAAAGGAAAAGAAAAATGTTGGCACCTCCGAAGAGGATGAGAGAGGTTTGGAAATTGACAGAGCGGTGCTTCAATCGTGCCCCTGGGTCGAGCTGGAGAAATGTATGGAGGAACACAAGGTCTCATTAAAGCAGCAGGGACGGCTTTAACCCAAGCCCCCGCTCACACATGCACCAACGCAGGCCGAGGCGAGCTAAAGAGGACGTGTGAGAGCACAGATCAGAAACAGAGGAAAAGACAAACCACAAAGCACAGTTTGGGAGGAAGTCTCAAGCAGCACAGGTGCAGATTAATGATCACATCTGTTTTGAACCAAAAAGTTAAAAAAAAAATAGATAATGCGTGAAAATAAGGTTTTGCACCATATTATTCCTCATGTGGAATTAACAGATGGGACTAATTACAACCATCATCATATTTATTTAAGGTAGTATTATTCTTTTTCATAAATACGCAGGGTTTCCACAGGGCATTAAAAAGCATCAAAAGTAATTAAATGAAATATGAAACAAAAAACAGATCAGAAAGCAGAAACATTTTTCCTCCCAGAGACAGGACCCACTCTAACTATTTTTTACTGATTGCATTCGTCCAAAATAATTAAACTATGGCCTAAATCAAATTCAGCTGCAGTTCCAATTTTACACAATCTAATGCTCAAAAGTTGCCGACGTGTCCAATATGGTTTGTGACATTAAAAATATTGTTTTTTGGCATTAAACTGGAATTAAAAAAAAAAAAAACATTAAATTTGTCTTGCTGCCAACTGTAGAAACCCTGACATGACATACAGTATATACATGATGATGACATAAGGTTTACAGATTCATCCCCAGATATAGTTTTTTACTAATATCAAATGTATTGAGGATTTATTCATGATTCCATAACTAAATAAGCAAAAAAATAATAATTATGTACCGATATGTACCGTATTTTTTTCATAGTTTCGCCTGGGGTGCGACTTATACTCAGGTGCGACTTATACAGTATATATAAATATAAAATCCCACAATGTTTGTTATTTTCACACTGACAGCTGCTAGAGGCACTCTAGACTTGTGTACCAGTATCTGCTACTCCTCTACCACTGAAGATTTAAAAAACGGTAAATGAGCAGCAGAAAGAACGTTTGGAGTGAGCGAGGAACTTGTGAGGGACTGTCGAGGTTACTCTTACTGCAATGAAGAAAACAAATAAGCTAATCGCGGGCTTAAAGCCAGATGACCACAGCTAGAGGAACAAGTTCGCAAATGAGAGCTTGAACAACGTGCTGCCGGGAGAGGCTTGTCAACGGTGCAGTTACACCTCCATGCCCAGGTAGTTGCCAAGGCTGGTGCAACTTATAGTCCGTAAAATACGGTATATATATAAAAAAAGAAAAAAACATAAACAAATTTAGAGTGTTAAGGCTGACATGTTTTCTTTTTGGTTCTCAAGACAATCATCCAATCAGAAAGCGAATCAGCCCAGCGCTTAGCTTTGCCATATCCTTTGGCTTAAACCAGTTTGGAAATTAGCACATGTTAGTTATCACATTATGGTCTCAATTTATATAGCCCGTTACATGCACAGGTTTCATGTGTGCTCATTAACTGTCCCAATAACAAAATCTGTAATAATTAGTTTTTTTTTGTGATTCTATCTTTATATTATGAACATTTCTGGCTGTACGTAGCTTACTATCTGCTAAATAGGTTTCACTAGCGTCTGAGGATCTGATCCCTTTTTTACCCCCTATAATTTTTACAAGTCAAGAAACACATTTGGAGCTAATAAGATTTGAGTTCGGTAGACTATAGGGATCCTACAGTTATCTTATGAATATTATGTGAACAATTTGCCACTGTCTGACAGCTCATATTTCGCGAGCCCACAAACGAAGCTGTTTTTCTGTTTACAAGAAAAACACATTCACTACTTCTTCTTCTTCTTCTTCTTAAAAAAAAACAAGTATGACATCTCTACAACTCAGTGTGTTCCTCGCTAAAATAAATCGCAAAGGTATCTGTTTGGAGTCTGCATGCTTAGAAGGATAATGCTTAACTAAGTCTGGAGCTTTGGGTGAGAAAGCAATTTGTTAGTCCCATTAGGAGCGATTGGGCCTGGGTACTGACATGTGTTTAGTGCTGAACTGCTCCAATCACTCTCCATCTGTCGGTGCTGCCTCTGCTTTACTGACACTGAGGGAGGACTGTCTGTTTGTCTTGATGGAGCGGGAGTTTATTTGCGGGGAGCACACACACACACACACACACACACACACACACACCATTCAGCTGTTTGGAAACATCCAGCTCTGTGCCATTACGAACACCAACAATAATACAACCCAAATACACTCACAACAACACACTTTGGCCATGGTTTCTACAAAATGTATCCACGCCTAAAACTCAATCATTTTCATTGCCGTCAACCCTTTCTGAATTCTTTATGACTGAGTAAAAAAAAAATTAAAGCCTGTCGTCTGTTTATTCAAGCACATCTCTCAAAATCTTTGGGCACCTTGGCAGACGTAGCGCTGACTTCTTTTATCAAGAGTTCTCTGCACTGTCTGGTCGTAACATTTCTGCAAGGTTGAGAGGAGTGTTGGGTGATAAGCAGTGACAGATAAAACTGCTTCTATACGAGCACTACAGAGGGAACCAGAACATCTGACCCTATAGCACTGATAAGCGCATTGATTTCTATGATGTCATGTCAAATGCCCCTCTTGGCACTGTGCTTCAACTAAGGTTTCCCATTAACGAAAGATCTGCCAGATAATGAGCCTTATCATTTAGTGACAAAGCCCTTGAACAGCTGCTATATACAAATCAGCACATCTCCAGCAAAACTGTCAGCAACCCGCCCAAGCGCACAAAACATTGGACAAACTTCTTCTGTGTGAATGGTGGTGACTTTTTCTTTTTTGGCCCATTGAATGTTTTACTGTCATCTGAAACCCATCCATAAACATGGCACAAACAGCATAATAACCTTTAAAGCCTCGTTGCTGGATTTGTGGCCATGGGATCAAATGTCTAAACTAATCTAAAAGCCGGATCTTATTCGAAACCCTGCTTCGCCATTGATCATTTCAAGAATCCAGCGTATTAGTGTCAGAGCGGGAGTGAGAGAAAGATGGCGATAGAAGCTGCGATTGAGTTTTGGATGTGGGGCGGCGGTCAGAGACACGTGTCAGACAAACAGATTGGTTTGATTGGTGGGGGCCATCTATCCTGCAGGCTTCGTCGGCAGTTAGTAAATTTATATCCCCCCCAAGTCCCATCCTCCATCAGGGACCAGGTCCAAGGCTGTCAGACGCCGCGGCCATATCTTACCAAAGTCCAGACACTGCCAAAACCCGAGTCCCCGGTCATCTTGATGCATATGCTTATCCGCTTGATTACTGTACTTTATTACTGTTAATTGTATTCTGTGTTTTAAACGCACCGACTTCGAGCTTCAAATAAATTTCGTTGTGTAGTAACGCAATGACAATAAGGTTGATTCTTATTCTGATAAGCTGCAGTATTATCCCAGTCAATGGGGGAAAGAGGACATTTTACCACTGTTAGATAGTTTGATCTAATTGATATCAAAAGTACCTTAGATTGTTAAACAAATTAATAATAATAATCATTTTCAACACCAGATGCCCTTCCTTTCTCTTTATTTCAGCCGGCACAGGGAAACATAAGAGCTTAGAGAATATTAAAGGTTTAGAGCATGGAACATATAGGCCAACGTTTACTATTCCTGTATTAAAACTGTTGCTTTTATTTACCCTGACATACATTTTTGTGTGCTATTTGAAATGGCTTAGTTTAATTACCTTATCTGAATGTTGCATTTGCAGCTCATTAGCTCAGACAAACACTTAGCTAAAGGCAACGTGAAGCACTTACTATAGGATCTAAAGACGACAAAGAGCACTGTCTGTGGCTTCTAATTCATTACCCATTTTGCTGCAGAGTAGTACATTTTATTACCCACTTGATTTGAAAAATATCCCTAACACGCCGCAATCTCAGCGCCTGATAGTACACGTGCTGCCTCCACTGGCCACTGTTGCAGTGTACTACAATGTTAATAACCGGATTAACCCTCTGAGTTTAGGGTGGGTCCTCAGCGGCTCCATTAGTGCCAATTTGGCATGACCCATTCTCCGCTTCAGCAGCCTCGACCCTCGTCTGGTAATCTGCTCTGTGTCCTGGCTACTTCAAATATTAATTAAAGCGTCTCTTACAATTGAAAAAATTGTGTTTTTATTCTGCCGGTAATTGTAATATGTGGTCACCGGTGAAAAGAATATCCATCATTATTTTTCTGCTGTTCTTTACATTTGTTTACAATCCTTGGTTGATGAATTGTCATTTCCATTCACAGAAATTAAAGGGGGGTATTATGTAAAATCGACTTTTTCAAGCTTTATATCATGTTATTATGTCATTCCCTCATTAAACACATGCCTGGAGTGTTGCCTTGGCTCATTCACATATTTTTGAGTAATCAGTAAAAACTTAGACGGCAGCCATTTTAGGTGTAGCTATGCCTCAGTCCTCCTAGGAACGCCCCCACCTCCTGGAGACGCCTCTGGACCTTTCGTCACCAGCCAAGCCACCAACCACTGCTCCTCAGCTCAGCAGAGCCCCCTCCCCGCACAGTAGTGTTGTTTAGATGCCACAGCAGTGTGCTGAAGGGGGCGTGTCGCAAAGCTTCTTAAAGAGACAGAGGCCTATTTCAAGACGTTCAGTACAGCCATTTTGAGAGAGCAATTTTATTCAAGGCAGTTATTTTAATTTACTGCATATACAGACCAACAGAAGGTTACGTCATCATTGTAGTATGCTATAGACTGGTGCTATGTGATTGAAAAAAGCATAATAGATTTAAGATTTAAAGAATGATTATTAAATCTATTTTTGTCCGATGAAGACACCTGAAACCATAGCCATTGTTAAGGCAATATCTAACGGCGATCCAAATAAACAATCAGTGTGCCAAAGCGTTAATCAGCTTTATCTCTCAGTGATGGCCCACAGTAAAACCGAAATCCTCCATTGATTTTCAGTAGGCTTGTGTACTCAGCATTTCATCCCCCGCCTCCTCTCCCCTTATCGATCTTCATAAAGGTTGTATTTTGTCGTTAGGCGAGAAGCAGACAGTAATGAAAGGTTTTTAACCCGGTGTTCGGACCAGCGCCGGACGACTGGCCAAGGTTGCCAGGTGCTACACACAGCAGATTTCTCAGCAGCTCGCCGGCTGCACCGATCGATATGGATACATCTTTGTCTGATTACGGAGATGAGGCGGCGGTGTGTGTCTGTAGTGGCGTGGGGAGGGAGGGAGGGAGGGAGGGAGGAGGGGGGGGCTGTTACAGTAATAGCCGCTGAATGTGCCTGATTCAGTTGTAAAGTGGCCCAGCGTTTGACCTCATGTATAATAGATACAACAGACTCGCTTCTTGTGTTTGGATCGCCAAGATTTCAGCATCAGGCGGGGTCATGTGGCACGGTGCTTCGGTAATCAAATCCTACTTCTTTGTCAATTGGGCGGAAAAAAGGAAAGAAAGGATAGGGTTTGTTAACAACCACAATCTGAAAAAAAGACTAACATTTAGCTTGAGTAGCTTTAATAATACTTTTTTGTAACCATGAGAGAGAAATATTCTAAAATAATAACGCATGCAGGCCTATATCCTTATTTCTATTCCTAAGTAATTATGATTAAAATAATAATATGGCCATTAAAACTGTAACTTTGAATATGATTAAGATGTGCATTCCAATCAGGACTGTAGTCTCTTCACACCCTTTAAATCACACCTTTACTTGTCCCTTGATGTTTACTGCTCCGTTGCACATCTGAAAGCGTTAATGCAGTCAGCCGTTTTGCATGCCAAGTGTGTGTTTTCGAGAGAGCCCACTCCCCCGAAGTGTCACGTTTGACTTATCACACATCTGTTTGTGGCCACACAGTGCAACAGATGCCGCCGTTAATGGCAGGCCTAACCTCCCGTTAAGATACGGTATGCAGTTAAAAAGTCCAAGTGGAATTTTCCATGGCTGGCCATTCCGCTCGTGTCCGTGGCTGTCCGGCGCTGGTAAAGCCGGTGGGATGGGTGCCGACAGGATATTAATGGGGGCTCTCCAACAGTCAGGCAGCCTGGCACAGCTCCGCTTCATTGTCACCTTGCCTTTGGAGGACGAGGGGAAAGTTGCAAAGCTTATTAGAGGAATAGAGCTGTTTCTGCCTCTAACCGACTCGATCTGTGGCTCTCTGCTTCATTAGAGCGCCTTACACCAGCCCCGGCTCCTCTCTTGCTCGCCTCGCACTCCGCACACACAGGCAGCGGTGACATCTCCACCTAATCAAGTAGTGGATTATCTTGTCCTGATAAATTGGAGCTTGTAGCACTTGAAAGGTCCTCGTGGACAAGGCGAGTCCTCTCTGTGACAGCTAGATCGAGCCCTCAGGGAGCAAGGAGAGAACACAGGCGTGTAATGATTTGTGGTAAAGCGGACAAATGTTTTTAGAAAGACCTCTTTCAAGCAGGAGCTTGATGAGTTCAGACCTGTTAGGAATCTGAAGCTGCATTTGTCCCTGTTCTTTCCACTGCCATTTTGCAGTGTGGCTTTGTTCAGTGCTCTTTTAAATGTACAACATTGCAATATAAATGCTAATGTAAATCCAAATACAATTTATTTGTCATATTTGTCAGACAAAATGACAAATATGGCATTGTTTTGTAGATTGCTCATATTGGCCAATCAGACCCACATGAATTTAGAAGGAAACTTATGCAGACACTGGAAAACATTGAAACTCCACACGCAAACTTAAACCGTGCACCTGGTTGCTATAAGGCAAGAATCATAACCTCTGTGTTGAAATACTATATATATATTCTAAAAACAAATCTCAATGTCCTGACTTGTGACAAAGTGCATCCAACGCTTATGTGATATCTTCTTACAAACAGAATGAGATTTCTTCTGAATAGATAATAGGGTGCTTTTCTCCTGTCCACTGTCTATGCATGAGCGGCCCTCAATGGGAATAAGATACCTTCATTGAGATGCAGCCCCTGTTTTGGATAAGGCTTGAAAAATCTCCAAATTACCATGCACGGCTGAACCCTCCACACAAACAGCTCCGCGCTCGCATTGCATTTCTCTTTGCTTTTGTTACTGATCTTCATAACTAACTTCTTTATGTCTTTGGTTTATCTGTGCAGGAGAACCCATACATGTGCAACAATGAATGTGACGCCAGCACCGAAGAGCTCGCCCACCCCCCAGAGCTAATGTTCGACATCGAGGGCCGCAATCCCACCACCTTCTGGCAGTCCACGTCCTGGAAGAAGTACCCCAAGGCCCTTTTGGTCAACATCACCCTCTCGTGGAACAAGACAATCGAGTTAACAGATGACATCGTCCTCACGTTTGAATCCGGACGTCCCGAGCAAATGGTGCTAGAGAAGTCGCTGGATTACGGCAGGACATGGCAGCCATACCAGTTCTATGCGACGGATTGCCTGGACGCTTTCACCATGGAGCCCAAAACAGTCCGAGACCTGACCCAGCACACTTTACTGGACATCATCTGCACCGAGGACTACTCCCGGGGCTACGTGTGGAAGTACGACAAGACGGTGAGGTTTGAGATTAAAGATCGGTTCGCGTTGTTCGCCGGGCCGCGCCTCCACAACATGGCGTCTCTGTACGGACAGCTGGACACCACCAAGAACCTGAGGGACTTCTTTACCATCACAGATCTGAGGGTCCGACTGCTCAGACCAGCCACCGGCGCTACAATGGTGGACGAGACCAACCTGTCCAGATACTTCTACGCCATTTCTGACATCAAAGTCCAGGGCAGGTAAGAGAAAGGATCTATCTTAGAAGGTACTTTTGAAATGTTGCATCACCATGGTATAATAATGTCTTTTGCTTTAGACTAAGGCAACTTTATACTCAATTCTGTGATGTTGTAAGGTGTATGTTTACCGTGAGAGCTAAACCAGGGCTGAACCAGTACGGAACCAGGAATAAATCAGGTATAATAGGACTGACTTCAGATTAGACAAGGACTAAAGCATGTCCAGACTTCATCATCCAGGACTTTATCATGCCACCTATTGCTAAGTAGAAAAAAAGTCTCAAGCCAACTTTGTTTGATGCACAATTGGCTAAGATTGTATGGCATACTCACTCAGAACAGGCAGGATTTACTTGAACGAGGGTTAAATCCAATTTGATTTTAGGTTGGGTAACATTTAATTACAGTGCGCAAGTTCCATGTTAGGTACAGGTAACGAGAGTAGTTACAAAGCATTAAGATTTTATAAAAGTTTACAAAGTGTATCAAAGGTGTACAAAGTGTAGCAAAGGTGTACATAGCATTTCACTTTAGATTACAGCCCACATTATTCCCTTGTTCCACCGCGTTACTCTTTATTTTTCTCTGCTCCCTCTTGTTTCTTGTAGGGACAGATCATAGTGTCTCACTTTAGATTGCAGCCCGTGCTCATGTGCAGTTACACTTTAGGTACGGTGTGTTTGCACTGCGGTCATTTTTTTCAATTTATGAAACTTTATAAAGCTGGCACATCTATATGAGGGCCAACACACCTGCAACTACACTTGTACCCTTGTTGCACTTTAATGTGTAATTACCTGTACTTGCATGTGTAATTACTAATTCTTGTTCCCTGTACCTAGAACATAGAACTCGCGGCTGTAATCTTAAATCTACCAATGTTGTGATATATGTAAATGTGTGTCTCCGACTATAGGCAATATTAAATGTAGGTTATTTCCAAAAGCATCATAATCCCATTAGTGACATTACATCCATTTCATTGCATTGCATCTATATACACCCTGATACAAACCATGCAGAAATAAGTGTTTGCTGTTTGTCCCCATTAGTGCGTGACTGTGTAACGAAGTGCAGACTTCACTACTTGTCAGCACGTCTTAATTAACCGAGTGGCTCCCGTCTCACTGAGCCACTCCGTTTTGGACTCCAAATTCACCCAACTGTCTCTTCGCCCGCGCAAGACGTTTCAAGCAGCGCTCGCACCATCAGGTCACTGCACATTGTAATTAGTGTTTGATTTATGCATGACGTCTGCAAAGATCATACAACATGGAAACAAGATGCTATCATCATGTTTCGCGGAAAAGGCTGACGTGAGCGCGGCCTGAGACTTATCGCTACAAGACCCGAGCGACAGCAGGCATCGCGGGGCAAGGATTTAAGTGGCGCTGCTTTACGCGGGGTGATTTTTCAATTTGGGCGATGTGAATATGGTGTAGGGGCAGGAGGAATGAAGATTTAATTGCTCTTATTTCGTTGTTCACACACGAGAGGCTCCTCGAGCGCAGAATGGCGGAGCGTCACAGCCATCCCAGAATAGAGTAGAGGTATTCAGACGGCATAGTGTCAGAGGGTCTGAAGAAGATGAACTTAAAACTAAATAGAACAGTGCTGCATGATTTCTTAGCCAAGTGGTTAAGGTACACTCATGCCAGGCCCTGTGAAAACCCCCGTGAAGAAGAGAACTGGTTATTCAGTAATGTCCAGCTATATCGATTCTTATAAAGGTTAATCAACTTAATAATGAAGTAACAAATAAAAACACTGATTAAATGTATGGCTCGTTACACATTATTTACACCAACATTTTCAAATCCTTCCAGCTATTTCATGAATCTCTAATTCGTTCACTTCCTCAATATGCCATTAAAACAAAGCCTGGCCATTCTTCATGGCTTCAGTGCGCAGCTGAATAGGTCCCTACAGCACATGCGGCTGTGATAATGAATGCCCTTAACAGAGATTGGGTTTTTGACGTCAGCCGAGATTGAGAAGGTCACTGATGGGGGGGGGGGAAAAATACATACCTAGAGGGAATTTACAAATACTATAGATTTCATGGGCATTAAAGAGCTGGCTATTTATCCTCTTTGACAAATAATGACAAATGCTTTCCTTGTGGGGCTATGGATTTGAAACGGTCTGCTATTCAGATGTAGTAACCGTGCATTAGAGCAGTGGTTCCCAAAGTGGGGGTCGGGACCCCTCGGGGGGTCGTGAGGCTTTGGGTGGGGGTCCCCAGATGATTTCAAGATGAAACAAAAAGAAAAATGCTACTGTTCTTAGTACATGTTTTACTGTAAATTCATTCAGTTGATCAAAATAAACTGTTTAGATACATATTAACTTGATTATAAAATGTTTTTCTTTCCTAAAGTAGTGTAAGAGGCAATAACTTTATACAATGGGAGTCCCGAGATGTTTACGTGTCAATTTTGGGGTCCCGGCCAAAAAAGTTTGGGAACCCCTGCATTAGAGTATCCAAAGCAGGTACTGAAAAGAAATATATTATATATTCAAGTTTTGATGCTGTTGGTCATAAAAATTTAAAAGAAAAAAAGTTGAATATAAATCTTAAATGGGGGGACAATTGGGGGGAAAATGTGGAAAAAAATTGGTAAAATAATAATTAAAAAATAACAGTTGGGGGGGGGGGGGGGGGGAACAGAGAAAATTTGGGAATTTGGGGAATTTTTTTTAGAATTTCTTTTTTTTAAATGGGTAACAAATTATGATTTTTTTTTTTTTTTAAATCGTGAAAATTGGTGAAAAAACATGTAGAAAAAATGGGGAAAAGTGGAAAAAATACGAAATATTTTGGGAAAAAATAAATGATACAAATGCAAAAGAAATTAAGGAAAAGGACATTAACATTATTAATCTGTTTTATGGTTCTATATGACAAGTATTTTAGCATAGGTATCGAGAAAAGTATCGTTCAGGTATCGGTATCGTAAAACCCAGTATCGTTAAAGTACCCATATAGAAAACTGTAACGGTACCCAGCCCTACTGTTTAGTAAAGGTGACTCGCAGTTCAATCACAGAGAGAGATCCACAGAAAACCCCCTCCCTTTTGCTCGACCTTTTCCTCCTGGCGTACGAGGCCTGAGCTCCTTAAGACCTGAAATACAGTTGTGTGGGACCGGGAGACGTGGCGAAGGGGCAGAGAGGTTGGCACGCTTTAGCCGCAGACGCCGTCGCCATTGGCTGGGATCGAGAGATGGCAGGGAAAGTACAGTGGGAGATCAGGCAGAGTGAGACAAAGACATCCATAAGCTCTTTTTATAAAGTAGGTCAAGTTAGAGAAGCAAAAACGGCCAACACTGCAGATCTTTCTGTAACAGTGGCAAAAGAGAAGATGCAGTGCAATGTGAGGATTGTCATGCTATACGCCACGGTATGTGAGTGTATCACAACAGTATGTCAAATAAATGTATGACTTTCCATTATATAAAAAAAAAAAACTGCGATACTTAACCCCGAATAGATTTAATTGGAAAGCGCAAGATAAATGTAACTCAGTCTGATATTGATTAGAACATTGTGAGAAGTGCAAATTACTAATGAAGCATTTTAACCTCTTAACCCCCACTTTAACCAACTGCCTTTTCTCCAGTTCAGCTTTACCCAAATCCAAAGCTTCTCGACTATTTTGAAAGCTAAGACCTACAAACTGATTTATACTGATCCTTTTCCTTGTGTTGGTACCGTGTTGTTGTTGACTTTTTTTTTTTTTTTTTTACAGTTTTTGCTGCTCTTTTGTTGCTTTATTTCCAAGAAGCTTTCAGATTTGGATAAAGTCAAACTGGAGAAAATGTGCTCGGTTCAGGTGAAGGTTAAGAGGTTAAAAGTCTTTTTTTGTTTTTTTTGTTTAAACCGTTCAGCACAAAATCTGGTCTAAGCAAAACTATCTTTAAGTCAGAATCATTTGTATATTTTATTTCTATTTAGGGGTGGGCCATATCGTATCGCATATCGTTATCGCGATATCATTTTTTGATATCGTTGTCATTTTTGATGTTGTTGCGGACATGATATAATTTATGTTACGCTCAGCTCCATCAGAGAAGCATAAACACTTACTGTAGAACACGGGGACAAGTGCTTTAAAATATAAAATGAAATGAATGACATAAACTGCTTGAGTAGATCATATTTGCGAGTAACTTAGTATACGGTAAAAAAAAAAGAATCAAATATCACTGAATTAATCTTCCCAATAGGCGTAAGGCTGGGGTTTTGAAGTAATTGTCCATTGTCAAATATATCATTATCGTGACATTTCGTGATATAGATTTAGGCCATATCCCCTGCCTATTTCTATTACTTAGTTGAGTATCAAAAGTATTGCGATACATGTTTCCATTATGATGCACGAATCACAGAGATGTATTGCGATATATTGCAAAACAATATTTGTCCCACGTCTAATCCAACTGCAGTGTCTATACAAGTTATCGTTTGTCTTCCTATAGAAATGGTATATTGGTGACATGGTGAAGTGTCTTGGAGTAATTGAACCACTAGCCCTCCTGTTAGTGGGCCACTTTCTCTATTTCCTGAGCTCATGCTGTGAATAAAAGTTAGCCACCGATAGGAATAATCATGTAAAGAATAGAACAAAAATTAACATTCTTATATTGTTACAGAATCAACCTCTTCAATTATCGCTGGATTCCAGATTCATATTTTCTCCGTGTTGTTGTTTGAAGTTTCACACATGAGCGCGTTTTATCCGCCGGTTGATTACGAGGCAGGGCACGACGAGGAGCAAAAAAAGCACTGGGGAAAAATCAATGTAAGAAATTTGAAGTCTAACCAAGCATGGCGCGCGGCGAGATGGATGTGTGCATAAGCCGCTGTCCGGCGATTAAATGAATTTGACACCGCTCGGTTTCAGCGCTAAAACAGAAAGAATGAGAGGGCTTTCTCATTATCCCAGCTCCCACCGCTCAAAAGCATCGGCCTTATTTTTCTCATGCCTTTACAGTAACAGTGATCTCTCTCCTGCCCCCGTTTTCCCTCATCTCAGGCCCCCCCCTTTCCTCCCGCCGAGTCCTGCCATTGATCAATACAGTGTAATTAAAGCTGGAGAGGATTCAGGCGACTAAAGCGTCTCGGTGCGTTTCTACTCTTTCGGCTCGGCCCTTTTGCCCCACCTCTTTTCCCTCTCACCTCTCTCGCCTCTGTGTGATATCTTGATAAGTAAACCTCTTAACCCCCGCCTGGACCGAGCACATTTCCCCAGTTTGGCTTTGGATTTTGAAGTTCTGTCTGACGTTTTTGCTGACAAGTCTTATTCACATTCATATTCCTAGAACACTTATTATACTTTTTCAAAATGTTAGACTCGGGTGTAATTTTGAGGTTTCGTTTCCATTTCCATTTTGTCAGATATCAAAGGAGACAGTATCTAAGGGGACACATTCTCTCCCCTTATCCCCCATTAGCTCTCCTTCTCTCTGTCTCTGTCTTTCCCCATACCCCGCCCTCTCTGCCCTTCCCCTATCGCTCAATCCTCTCTATATCTCTCACTTCGCAACATGTCCCTCAATCCCTTCTTCCTTTCTTCCCTCTCTCTTTCTCTGACTTGTTCTCTCTCTCTCGGTCGCGCTCTATTTCCCCGGCGCAGCAGAACACATGCGTCTCCAAAGGGGCTTCAGGTCTCTGCTTTGAATAATGTACAAAGACCCAAAGCCGAGTCTCACTCCACTTTGCTGCTTTAGGCCACCACTTAAGCTGCCTCTCCTCTACCCGCTTAACACCACCAAATATCAACCCCGGTGTCTTATTTTCTACAAACAACTGATCTGTCAGTAGTTTGTTTGCGTTTTGCGAAACAGATGCCATATTTTGCTAACCCCACCCAATTTATTTATTTGCCTGTGGAGTCCTAATAGAATTTCCAAAGAAGTCGGGATGTCTTGCCGCGGGGCACGACCAGAGGAGGTCAGAGACATGCTCGAGGGTTCTCAGTCTTTCTGTCTTCAGGGCTTCGGTGGAAAAATACCTGAAAAATAAATGAATTTGTATCTCCCGCAGCCCTGTTTTGTTTGTTTTGTGTTGTTTGAAGAAAGGCGGGCAAGAAACTTTCTGTGATGCAGTTGCTCAGTGGGAGATCTCTGAACAGTGAGGGAAGCCTGACTCGACAGAATGACGCGTAACAGATGATGTTTGTCTAATTGTGAACTGTTTACGAACGTTTTGGTTTCAATCTTTCTCGTTTTTGAATTTTAAATGTGACATTATGACATCACAAAACAAACATTGAGTTGACAAGACATGTGTGGAGGCGTGGCGTGTAGTGAGGTGTGTGTAGTGTAATTCTGCATATATTTGGGAGTCCTAGGTAATGCAGTTCTTACAGTATGGCGGCTAGGTGGCTTGTGGGTTAGCTAATTTGAGGCAACATGGTGGGACAAGACAACTGTAAAGAAATGTTAAAGGGAAAAAATACAGAGATACATAGGTAAATAGATACTTTAATTAAATAGTGGACAAATAGATTTAAGATATAGGGTAATAATGATAATAATAGAGAGAGAAATGGTAGAACAACAAAAGAGATAATGAGTAAGTCATGAAGATAAGTTAATGATAAGATAAGATAATGATGATAATAATGATGACAATGATATAATGATGATAATAGTAATAATAATGATAATGAAATAATAATTTGCACTACCATTGGTGCCTAAGCGTAAACAACTCTTCCACCATCTCATTCATCGGCAGAAACACTTATCTTAAATGATCTTTTTAATAGTCTGGAGTTGTTTTTCGACCCACTTGTGCAGCTGTGAGTAAATTTCGAATCTTCTCCAGAGGCTATTCTCAGCACAGCACCCAAAAAGTTCCTTCTGAAGTCCTACGTATCAATGCTTCCTCACCTCCTGATCACTTGCTTGGCCTTAATCCTTTTATTGCAAAGCAACAACACTCAAGTTAGCTGCAGCTTTCTCTCTCCTCTTTATTGAAACAGCTGCGTAGTGAAGGGGAGCAAGAGGAGGGGGTGGTGGAACTTATAAGGGATCTCTTGAAAACCAGGAAGTGAACTTGATATACGGTTGCTGTTTTAGATCAGTATTGCATTTTTTTCTTTTTTTAACAAAGTGTAAGATAGTGATTAAGATGTGTTTGTGATTATTACCATATACTTGCAATATATACTCTTTAGAGATTTCGATTTGATGGGCATTCACTAGTTACAGCAATTCTTTCTTTCTCTTTGGACAGTACAAGTCTCTAGACTTTCTAATGTTTGGCTTTTCATCTGGGGGCAGAGTTTACCCACTCACTTGTCCGGAAAGGAACGGACTGTATTTGTATAGGCAATTCACATAAAGCGCTTTACATGGGACAATTTTACATTCACTCCATACTCAGTGTTGGTAAGCTATGCAAAAGTTGCATTCTCTTTTTTTCTTAAAGGAATAGGCCATACATACTGAGATATGTCTTACCTTAGCTTAGACGAGTTGATGTGTCTGGTCTTTGTGGTGCGCTCAATCACGCTAATGTTGTTAGCATTTAGCCTCTCCCAGCAAAGGTATAGCTCCAAACGGGGTGAAGTTAGAAACTACCAAGCTGTTCCACGTTTTTCCTATTTAAATACAGTTATGTGAAACGTCACACGATCCAAGCCTAGTCACACAAAATTATGTCGATTTTCTAAGCGGATATAAAGGGGTACTATATTGTGAGGCGTAATAATATTAGGAGCACTTCGACGTCCGCGCAGTAATATCGTCGAAGTACTCCAGAACAGCTCGGTAGCTTCTAACGTCAACCCAGTTTGGAGCTATAACTATGCTGGGAGAAGCTAAATACTAACGACATTTGCGTGACTGAGCGCACACACAAAGACCAGTCAGGTACACATCAACTCATCTAAGATACAGTAAGGTACGAATATATCTCACAATGTAAAAATGGTGGAGTAAAAACACTTCCAACTAACACAACTATTCATAGATGTTGACACACTTTCTGATCCAGGTCAAGATTGTTTAAGTCTTTTACTGTCATCCATTAAACGCCAAGACAAAAAATATTGCCATGTCTCTGTTCCTAACCCTATCCTTACTAGTGCATCCTCATTAAATAAGTATATAGAGTACATGACAATCTACTCTAACCCATGCCTTGTCAACCCTGATGACGTCTCCGCTGATCAACATTTATTCAGAATCTGTTGCAGTATGAACCACACTGCTATATCAATACCTCTGTGATATACTCCTTGCCTTCTGATATGGCAGCCCGTTGTTGTAACTGCGCCTCTACTCCGTCACAAAGATCCACTCTAAGTCATGCTAATACGGTGCTTTGACACTTTATCCACTGTGCGGTGCAGAGGTCACGCGGGTCCGTTCTAATTGGCATGTACTCAGTGTCAGAGTGGGCTCTCGATACAGTTGTTTCAGCCACAGATCAGCAATTTGGTGAGTGATGGCTTTATTGGATCTGCCCGGAGGAAGGAACAAACAAGAAGTCATCCTATTTTTTCTCTCCCCCCTCTATCCTCCGCTGTCGGCCACTCTGCTTGGCTTGCTCCCCTGCACTGCCTTTCGCTCGACAGATAATCCATTTGTGCTAATTCCATGTTTCTGCCTGCCCACTTCCCCCTTGAATAAGTCATTCTACTTGTCTGGCCTCCTTAGTCTCTGTCCCCCGCACTGGCAAGCGTAAGCATCTTTTTTACCTCTGCATTTGGAGACTTATATTGTGGCGGGAATCAGCAGCCTACATTAGTCAGTGGGAGGAGATTGCCTTCTCTTAGAAGCACAAGAGAGTATAGCCCAAAATGTGTTGTTACTACAAAACAAAAGTTATTTCTTGAATTAATCAATAGGAAAAGTAATGCATAGGGACAAGTGTAGCGGCTCCTTGTTTACTTATATCAATTGTTGATGCTTACCCAAAATAAAGTGTAGAAATGGATAATGGCATTACAAAACACATTCTTACTTCACATTAAAGGGGGGTATTATGCTTTTTTCAATCACATAGCACCAGTCTATAACATACTACAATGATGACGTAACCTTCTGTTGGTCTGTATATGCAGTAATTAAAATAACTGCCTTGAATAAAATTGCTCTCTCAAAATGGCTGTACTGAACGTCTTGAAATAGGCCTCTGTCTCTTTAAGAAGCTTTCCGACACGCCCCCTTCAGCACACTGCTGTGGCATCTAAACAACACACTGTGCGGGGAGGGGGCTCTGCTGAGCTGAGGAGCAGTGGTTGGTGGCTTGGCTGGTGACAAAAGGTCCAGAGGCGTCTCCAGGAGGTGGGGGCGTTCCTAGGAGGACTGAGGCATAGCTACACCTAAAATGGCTGCCGTCTAAGTTTTTACTGATTACTCAAAAATATGTGAATGAGCCAAGGCAACACTCCAGGCATGTGTTTAATGAGGGAATGACATAATAACATGATATAAAGCTTGAAAAAGTCGATTTTACATAATACCCCCTCTTTAAGTTTTTAAACGTTACTCAAACACTCAAGAATATTGTATAATTCATCGCAAAAGTTACTCAAGTGAATCTATCAATGTCTTTAACTTGTTTCCCCCCCCATCTTATTTCAATTTGGACTTTTGTTTTGGCTGGACACCCTGGTGCATTAGTCACTGAGTGGGAGAATGCCATATTAGCCGGACAGGCCAAGTAATCGTCTGTGATAACCGTGTCCATCTGTCCACATCTACGGCACATGTTTATTATACGGCCGCGAACAAAAGAGTCCAAAATAAACAGCTTAAACAAGTTCTTTCGTGGGAGTCAATGAGGCTGCGATTGGAAGAAGGAGAGGGCTGTAGTGTGGATTCATCATTTCCTGTTGGCTGCAGATGCCTCTCAAAAAGCAGGACGGTGAAGTTGAGTTGACCCCATTCATCTCGCTCTCCATTTGTCTTCCTGCCTGCTGTCTGCGCTGGCTTCCATTCAAAGCTAACGCAAAAACAATGAAGCACCCATTACGTTTTATGACACCATTTGTACTTCCTGCTTTCTGTCGCGAGGAAGTTAGACATCTCCTAGAACAAACACAATCTTTTAATAGATGGTTTTTCAAAGGTGTCCGTGTACTTTTTCCCCGAGCATAAAGTGTTTGCTACAGAGTGAGGGCTTGCTAAAGAGCATTCACTGGAACATTTTGGCGAGTTGCATAACCTTGTTGTCCTCACGCTGGGCCAAACTCAAGCTTTGCATGTACACATAGTAGTGTTGTTCCTCGCATGCTGTCAGTGGTCCGCCTCATGGAAAAGTAATGGCCATATATTTTGGCCATATTTACCATATTTCGGGGCAGTTTAGATCACTCTTGTGTGCAAAAGTATTTCTCAAAATGATCTGGGAGCAAGAGGATATGCTTAAAATGCATGTGTCTGGTTTGAATGCTTTTGAAAACATGACTTATTTAGATGAAAAACATCTGTTGTAAGTCATAATTTTCATTTTATTTCAGTGAAGCAGCAATTTTTAATTAAGAAATGTTGGTCAGAAAATGTATTTTCATTTGAATTTTTAAGCTACTGACAGGAAGTGAAATAGATAGAGGTAAAGTTCCAGAGCAGTTTGACTCACTCATTTGCCATTCACATAACATGGTTGGCAAGGCAACAGTTTAAAATTATTGTCCTCTATCTATGTCACTTCCTGACAGTGTCTAATAAGGAAGTGACACTATAAACATCACAAAAGTGGTCAAACTAAATCTAAATAAATATAATTGTGTTAACTATGTTTTAGCAAAAATTGTGTCTAATGTGTCATAATGCACTTTAAAGCAGGGGTGTCCAAACTCTTTTTCATTGCTTGGAACCTTAAAACCAGCTTTTCCCCACAATACAATGCTAGTTATGAACTTGTAGTAAAACGCACCATCTCAGATGATGTGTGCCAATTCAGCAAGAAGCCTGAGGGCCACCAAAATTGGGATGAGGACCCCTGGCTTAAAGGCGGGATTCAAACCCAAACCTGACATTCACCTCCCCTGCCCCAGATTTTTATGAATAGACAGTTGTATTTTTATTTGTTCTGATGTCATTAGAAATTAGTTAGGGTTAGGGTTGCTGTATACCTACTGTATTTGTGTGGGGTTTCTTCCTTTGAAGTGCATATGACAGATTTGAATGCTCTTGAAAATACAGTATGACTTATTTAGATGGATTACATCAGTTGCAAGTTCATCAGTTGTATAGTTTTTTTTCCAGTGAAGCAGCAATTTTGCAGCAATCAAAAGAAATGTTGGGCAGAAAAGTTATTTTTATTTGAATTTTTAAGCTACTGACAGGAAGTGACATAAAGGAAGGTAACATTCCATAGCAGTTTGACTCATTCATTTCCCATTGACTTAACATGGTTGCACGGCAACAGTTTAAAATTGTTTACCTTCTTCGATGTCACTTCCTGTCGGTGTCCAATAAGGAAGTGAAAACATAAACATCACAAAAATGGTCAAACTAAAGAAAACTGGGTACAATCTTTAGCAAAATCTTAAATATAATCGTGTTAACTGTGTTTCAGCAAAAATGGTGTCATATGCACTTTAACTGTCTCCTCCAAAAGAAAAGAAAAGAAAAGAAAGTTCTTTAGTTTTCCTTAAAGAAATCACATACTTTTACAGCAAATATCAGCAACATTGATATGAAAAACATGCTTAGTTTTGGGTATATAAGCTCAGCCTCGTAGGCATGCGAGTCTTATGTAACCCGCGGTGCATTGATATTGTGCGCCTGTTGCCGGGCGCGGTGCTGTCGGTCTCCGTGCCGACCTGTGCTTGTTTATCCTCCTCCTCTTCACTTCAAAGTTGCGGTGAGATGTGCTTGCTCAGTTTGAAGGTCTGCGCTGTCTCCACACAGCCGTGAATCCTCCGGGAGCCACTGCTGAATGCTTTATGAACCCATGACTCCGAGGTTAAAGCCAAAATATCATCTTTTTTCTTATTGAAGTTTTCCCTCAGATTTCTTTGAAGTTTTATATTTTCACGGCTTTGGATCCAAATAAGTCGACAATAAGCTTTAAAAAAGGGCTGCGCGTATTATCAGTGGCACAGTCTGACACCATTGAGGTCTTTCTGAACTGTTATCTCGGTGAGAAGCCAATTGTCATTTAGGGAGAACATGTTAATGGGCCATGAAAAAAGGCTAATTTCTTTATAACAAAAGAGAAATGTGTTGAACATTATTGAATTAAGGCAATGAAGAAGTTATCTGTACCAATTTCCGATCCGTCTTGTTGAGGTATGACTGCATATGGGCTGTGGTGTATTATAAAGTTTCCATGTAGCCCAGTTTCTAATGATGTATTAGGTGCAATTTAGCAACAGACTTAGTGAATCAGGCCCTTATATAGTGTACACTGTCCGATTTTTTGTTTTGTCTCATAAGAGTTTTAGATGTCACATTGCTCGACGTGGGGATAGTAAAATCGGGAGCTGCTCTTGTCTTTACTTTGCGATTGTTCAAAGTTTTGTTGTAGCAGTTTCAGGCTCAGAAGGCGTGCGTTTAGCTGAGACAAGTGCTGCATGCTAGTGGGGTTTATTTTCGCGAAAAAGTGCAGGGAAAGTCCTGTAAAATGCAGAGTAGGACCCGCTCGGTCTCTGTTGCTGTGACTCTGGCGGCTCGCGGTGTGCGCTGATATGTTGATGGGACACTGACAGAGCTCCTCTCTGCAGCGAGAGGATGGCTCACTCTACGACTAGTGTTCCAAAATATTAGACACGGCTTGATGTTGGTCGTAGCTCGTCTTTGGTCGTTGCCGTTTAAATCTTTGTCCCTGTCTCACTGCACGGTTTTCAACCACGACCTAAGATTTTTCTCACAACTAGTGATCGTACGTCAGTCCTGGTCTAAACACGTTTAGCCCTCATTTCCTCCTTTATTTATTCTTGCCTTAGTTCTGGTGCAGTCTTGGTTTTGTCATGAATGTTATCTTGATTATCATAGATCTCATAAAATCATGAGGTTGATTTTTAGCATTAACCAGTAACAGGGAAAGTCAGGTCAAGTCAGATGTGCAGTTAAGACGGTATACACCTGTACAGAGAGACATAGGTAAAATAATGAAGCTGTAGCTGCCTGTCAATAGAGTTGACAAGTTCTTTATGGGGTCAACAAAGTCTACAAATATGACTACCAATAAATCAAAATAGTTTAAGAGAAGACACAGGGGATGAGGCTAAATGGTGACATATCCGCTTGTAGGTGCCTCTCATGACTTGGATATAATCTCAGAGAGTTGGTAAAGTTTGTGAAATGAGATGATGAATGGAGAGTGTGATTCACGAGGCCCACCTGTTCTCCTGTTTAAACCGGCCGCAGCACACAGCCACCTGCGTGCCACTTTGTGCTGCTTTGCTCTCTCATTTTACACACCATCAGTTAATGTCGACCCAGGCGCCAAATTCAACCTCCTGGGGAAAAAAATGACTGCATTCTTCTGCTCATAGGAGATTAGGTAACATTTATACGGGGGTTAAAGGGGACTGGAACAGTCAGGACTTTACTATGTTATCATAAATATGTACATAAGCAAAGTACACAAGCCATCGTACAACCACAATATTTGCCCCAAAAACAATTGTTATTACTCCTCAACACTTTCCCCTTCCCATTTAGTGCACTATGGAAAGTGTCCTGTGCTCCATTCACACCCATTAATTCAAGCAGGCACCCTGCTCCAGCCATCTGCACAGGGTGTTTCTCTGTCAGACAGTATTAATATAGACCCTGCCCCTCTCGTCCTAATTAATCAGTTATTCCCAGCTGCCATAAAGCTCCTCAAGCAATGCACAAGTGGACCGTGAAGGTAAGAAACACACCGGAAATGCATATAGGGGAATAGTGAATGTGTTGAAATGTGTTGATGTGAGGTGTGGAGTATTGGCAGCAACAGAGCGGAGAAAACCGGCTGTATCTGTGGGCCACAGCTGCCCTGACATCATCTGCATGTAACAGAACCGCAGGCAAAACCAGGCAAATGTCACCTACACATTAATTATAGCAGGAATGAAGACAGAAATAACTGTCATTCAAAAGTGTGATGACATGCTTCTTTATAATTACTGCACGGATCATCGTTCTATCCATCTTCTTTGACTGTAGCCATTGACTATGGTCAATACAGTTTATGTAACAAAATGCTATGTGGGTAAGTAGTGGTAGAGTCATTAGTAGGGGTGGGCCATATTGTATCGTATATCATTATCGCAATATAATTTTTTTATATTGTAATCTATGTTACGCTCAGCTCCATCAGAGCAGTATAAACAATGAGTGTAGAACACGGGGATTGGTGCTTAAAAAGTAAAATGAAATGAAGGATGTAAACTGCTTGAGTAGATCATATTTGCGAGGAAATTAGTATGGCGCTAAAAAAAATGAACATGGCCATATTGCCCTGCCCTAGTTATTAGCACTAATGCATGGCACTCTAACTATGGATATGGATAGGTCCCTTTGTCTAAAGCCTGGTTTATAGTCGAGCAGTCAGTCTCGCCCACCGTAACCCAGACGCAAGGCAAAATCGCTTGAACTTCCGCGTTCCTCCACTGCATTTTCGCTGTGATGTATTTTCTTTTTAATTTCTTTTAATAACATAAACAGTGAAAACACAAAGTTACTAAAACACAGGAACAGTGTATCAATTGCAAATAGCTCTGCAGAGGGAGACTGAAGGAGTTTGTCGCTAGTTTCCTTGTGTTGCTTATGGATCAATCAATCACAGCCTTGATGCTAGGTGACCTTTTGGAGTAGGTGATTGGCTGCCAGGTGCATTCAAGCGCTTCAGCGTGGGTTTGTTGCTGAAGTATAAATCAGCCTTAACGTGTTACCCTGGACAGCATGCCCCTCTCACAGGTGTGTGTAAACTGTCCGACATAGGCCACAGAGAGAGAGACCAGGCCTATAGTAGTTTTGGGGATTTACAATGAAACTGTAATAGCTTATTAAACAACATAAACAAACATATTGGTGAGGACAGTCTTGTTGGTCATTCTTTCTAGCCAAAGCATGAAAGTTTGGTGGTAGTTTTAGATGGTTATTAAAACTGAGGCCGGATTAAGACACAAAATTGGCCGAATGTGGCCCACTTCTCAAACAGAAAGCAAATTACTGATAATTGTCCCATGTGTGCCTTACAGCGCATAGTTAATTCAAGCAAAGTATTGTGGCAACATTTTCTGTATAATTTTAACGACTTTACTAATACGTTATAATTTACATGCCTGTCTTTAAGTCGCCTTAGGATTCAAAGCTAAAGTTCATGAAGCAATTTTTTACCTAACCCAAGGCATAAACAACACGATTAATGAAGTTAATCTTTAGAGCAAATAGCCACTTTAATTTCCCTTATCAATGAATTAGGTCCTTCCATTATGCCTTCGAGACACGGCATATTTTACTAGTATTAAACGACTTTTTAAATAATTGGCATTTCTTTGATTAACCCTTATTCAATGTGTCCTACAGTCTTGCATTTTGTGGCTCATTAAACAAGGGACAAATGAGTTGTAAAGTAAACACAAGAACAAAGAAAAGAAGGATGGCGAAATGTAAAAAAAAAAACATTTTTGATCTATAGTGTCTAAAACAAAGACGTTGATATGTGGGAGCGGGATGCTATAGTTCATCGAGACAAACCACCTTGTCAGTGCTTGTGTCTCTTCTGAAAGTGCTGCAGAGATTTACTGTATAAACTCCAAAGTCTTTGACCTTTGTGATCCGCTAAATCTCTGCTGCGTCTTTTGAAAATGCTTTTTTCCTCCATTCACTCTGACAGTTTACAGTCCAAAAGTCAACCGGAGAAGACGCACAATTCAATACCTTTCATGAAGTGCAAAGTCAAATCAGGATTCATGTCATGCATCGGTGTGCTCTTTTGAGTTTTAGTTTCTGCAATATATTAGCAGAAATGTTAAGTCAGTCTTAAGCCGCAAGCCTTCGCGGATCATATTTACACAATTTTCCATATTCAAATCAACACCAAAGGATATGCAGATTATTTACATGTGGGTGGAGTTTGTATCTTTCAATCTACTTATGATTCTCACCAAAGAATGGAAATATAGTACCAAGCATTTGAATTGTCAGGTGAGATCAGCGGCCATACATTTTTGAGTACATGCATTTTGTAATCATTGTGAGCTAGGGCAGATGGTGAGATCAGGTATTGAACAAAATTTACACATGAAATAAAGCCGGGAAAGGATAGCCCACAAGATGACCTAACCCTAACACTGTAAGGTCATATTAGTAAATACTTTACCAAAAAGGTTTGTTGTTCCTGAACTAAGCGCTATATTGTAGGGCTTAGTACATACTTGGTGCCGTCCGAAAAGCTCCGGTATGGGGCGGTATCGAAAAACTAAAATTATTTTGGTGCCAAGTTTTGTTACTTTTTCTCTCCAGACATCGGTATTTTTCTCTCCAGACATCGGTATTTTGTCTCTCCAAATGTCAATATATGACCCGCAGTGTGTCTAAAGAAAGCAACATGAACGTGTGCTCAGATAATTAGCCGCTTCAGCGCAAATGCAGCGTGAAGCAAGGCTATAACTTACTAAACTTGTGTAATTATTAGAGATGGCAGAGCCGTTCTGCGTCAGGACTGAGCCAGGACTAAACCAGGACTTGGACTAAACCGGTTGTAAACCCAGAACTAAACCAGGTCTGAATAAGAAACTAGAGCTCTTAGACAACACGGCAAACATTTTTACCTTCAGCGACAGACCCACGGAGGCTGAGCTTGCATGCCTGTTGTTTACCAAGCACCACACTGCACCAGAGGTTTGTGGAAAAGTGAGCGGTCACTCTGTATTAGACATTTTTGGTACAGTTTTGGTAAATGATTAGTGACAGAGTGAAAAGCAGGTATCGTTAAAGTAGTGATATCGAAGAAAAGAAACGAAGAGTACCCAGCCTTACTATATTGCAAGACAGAACTTATACCTTATCACGTGTCTGAGCTGATTGACAATTTAATCTCATGCACAAACTCATTACCAATCCCAGGAGCATAGCTGATATTCTTCTTTCCCCGCTCAGAATATCAATGTCCCATGTTAATGCCAAACGTGAAAAGCTAATCCTAGAAACAATGCGATAAAATACAGTGGGATATAAAAGCTTTCTGTCCAAATATGGTCGGCTGATAAGCCCCTGTGTCAGACATTGCGCTCACACAAGCTATCAGGCCAATCCCCAGCCTTTTATCACGGGCAGGAGACCACAGATATGAGGCCGCGGGCCACACAGCGACATGGAGATTTTATCAACAGTAGGGATGTAACGATTCACTCAAGCCCCGATTCGATTCGATTTCCAATTTTAAGTTCCCGATTTCGATTTTTTCCGATTTTTTTTTACCTTTAAACTTTTTTTTAGAAAAGAGTATGACTCATTCATACCAAAGTTTCTTTTGTTTTAACATCTGCATTTTTGTCCTTGTAACAAACTGCAACTGTCAACAATTACAAGACATGAAAATGAACTATAATCATTTTGACATGAGTGCTTGTAAATTTACATGTTTTCATCATAAATAAGATGTGTAGCAAAGCAAATATTTTGAGATTATATTTATTTTACCAAGCCTTTTTTTTTTTTTTTGCAGTTTGAACATAATACTACCATTTAGAACTAATTTTACAGTGCAGTTTTTTTCACCCTCGAACGCCTCACAGCCTCCTGTGCAGCCTTTGTAATCATAAGGAGGAAAAAGACATGACAGCTCCTGTAGGTATTGGATTAATTGACAAGCGGACATTTGATGAGGATTTCAGCAGAATCAGAGCAGGTTGGTCAGATGTTTGTCAGTTTACGATCTTTGGTAAACTTCTGTCAAAATGCTAACTCTGCGTTAGCCGCTAACGCTAATCTCGTAGCTGCGTCTGCTGCTTCGATGCCTACACGTGTATGTGTTTACATGGTGTGGCGTGTGTTGGGGGTGAGGCGGGGGGAGGTGTGGAGCTTGTCTTGAGAAAAAGTTAACGTCGTTAGAAACAACGAGCTATGTTCCGGTCTATTTCGGTCGCGCAAAATGGAGTAGCTGAGGGTGGCTTTAAAATCGATTCTTTAATTTTTTACATCGATTCACATTTTACGCATATTAAATCGATTTTAAATCGATTTTCGATGAATCGTTACATCCCTAATCAACAGAGAAGTCGCAATACTCCTTCACTACTCTGGCTATTTCTCACTCCACCAACCAAAGTTTCCGCTCTGACCAGACAACGTAAAGGCTTGTTTTCCTGAAGACAGACACACTGCTGATAATGCACAGCTCATATTTGGAGCATTGATTTTTTTTTTCTTTCCCCGATGTGTTTGCCATTAATAGGAAGCGGGCGCAGACAACAAATTGAATTTATGTCTTCAGCTGGATGAGTGCACTGCTGATGCGGGACTCGAGATGGGACTTTTCCACAGCGAGGCAACAAGATCTGAATCAACATTCAACATTTTAAAATCAATTAAAACTATTATCTTAATTCAAATTACCTTAATAGTTTTGTGACATCTTTACCCTCGTTTGTCAGGAGCGCCGTCATCCGTGAGGGGCTCCGTTCAGATTATGTGGGCGGCTTTGATATTCCCCGCCGCTTTTATGCCGCCAAACACATAAGTAGCCGTTTACCACAGCTGATGCCGAATCGTGACATCTCGACAGCCACAAAGCACCATTTCATCCCCTTTTATCTGCACGTCGGCGTTGCCAATTTTCCCCCATTGTGCCAGAAAAGCGGGCCTTCAGTGCGTAGGTCGGCCATGTTGGAGGCATTTTTCTCCCCGTTCCTGTCGGCGGAGCCCATTCAACATTCATGCTGACCCATTTCATTAATGTAGAGGCCCTTTTTCGGCGCGTCTTCCCCCATCACCGCCGGCTGCTGTCCCCTTCTCTAATGGGCCATCCTGTCAGGGGCTCATGACTAATTCCTCCATTGACCTCTCCTTCACTCAGCAGCCCCCCTCTGTGCTGATGATTCATTAGCTAGTGACAGCTGACTGGAGCTTCATACCTACAGAAGGGAACTCACCTGTGGAGACTAGTCAGCCAATACTGTACTCTCTGGCTATGATAAGGTGCAGATTGGTTTTAAAAGTTCTCTAATTATTACTTAGTTTCACGGGGTAACACACTTTTACACCAATGAAGAGAAACACAGTAAAAAAATAAATAAATAAAAAGTTGACATTATGTTCAACATAAGTGGCACAGGGAGTCGTTGATAGCGCCAGACAGAAAACTCATATTATTCGAGACCTAATTGCTGAGAGGTAAACTTCTTGATTAAAATGATCCAAACAGTGGGATGTTTTTACCCTTTGCAAAGCGTGCTTGTTAATAAAACCTTGCACCATAATTAATGACAAGTGGCAAACACTCCAAACACTGCCATATACGGTATGTTTCCCTTGGTGTTGTTGGCTGTTTCTTGGGTTCATTCAGGTTAAACCTGTAAAATTGAATGAGAAAGAAAAGAAAAAAAACCTTTTTACAATATAGATCCGGTTCGGTCCGTTCACCTCAAACAGCTGTTCAAAAGAGTCGATTCAGCTGTGAACGTCCCATCACTAATAGGAAAAGGGAGATTCACAGACACAACTAGGACTCACTCATGGCCCTTACGTAAAAGTGCTTATGACAGGTTTTAATCAGGTGGCCATACCGCCTTTGCTCTGCCCGATCCCGTCAGACCTCAGAAGCTAAGCAGGGAAGGGCCTGGCAGGACTTGGATGGGAGACCGTTTGGGAACACCAGGAAGCCTGGCAAATGTAGTGTGTGTGTGAGTGGTTGGTGGTGGTGGCTGATGTGCGCAGACTGGTTGCCTCGCTTATCATCACTGAGTATGTAGTGAATGAATAATGCACCAAATTGTAAAAGCGACTTTGAGCGTCTGGAAAAGCGCTGTATAAGACTAATGCATTATTATTATTACTATTATTATTATTATTATTATTAATCCTTTTGTAGTTATGAGTTAGTTCAATATATTACATCTTTTTAGGTTATTTTTATGAAACTTTTTTGAGTTAAAGGCACACTGCGTAACATTTTGGACTGTACTGCTGACATCAACACAAAACATGCTCCCAATGACCAGCTCGACACAGAAAATGCTATTTTTGCTGTGGATAATCAACAAATTGATTTGGATGAAAACCTAACCTATTTAAATCTCAAATTCTGCTGACTTTAGTCAACATCTCCATGGAGACGAGCTGAAGACGTTCCCACACCCAGTAAATTTACAGTCCTTTCATAGAAGAGGTGAGCCGCTCACGGTGGTTTTCCACGGTGTGGCTTTAATGACATACTGTACAGTAGATGGAGGGATACTTCCATAGGATTCAGATTCACTCATTTCTCAGTGATATAACATGGTTGGCACGGCAAACACTTAAAAATGTTCACTTCTATCTATGTCACTTCCTGTCTGTCTGATAAGGAAAATAAAATAAACATCACACAAATGCCAAACAAGAAGAAACCCTGGCAAAACATTATGATTGTGTTAAAATAGTGAAACATATTCTCACCCATCATATAAACCTGAACACTCTTAAGGGCAACTTGAATGTGTTTGATTTTAATTTGAAATAAAATACTTAAATACTGCTTTTTTTATACATTATTCATATATTTTGCTAGTATTATTTTGTATGATATTCTGCATCCTTTCTCACAGCCTGCATCTCCAGTAAGAACATCTCAGCTACACTATCACTCTATGCATCTTCCTTAATGCTTTATTAGCTGTGTAATGGCCTGCTGACTCATAAAGTCGGATGCGTTTGCAAATACGAGCTAATCACATTTAAACAAGCAGAAAGCCCTGTTAGCCCACGCTCAACACACAGACTTCCTACTGAGCCAGCATATCGTCACGGCGACACGAGAACAGCGCGGAGTCTGGAAAGACAACACCATATGGCTGCCTTACTTTATCAAAAATCTGAGCGTTTGCAGCACAGGGACGAGTATACTGGCTTCTCTGTTTGTCCAACTCAACTTTATTTATGGAGCACCTTTTTTTTTTTGCTTCGGTAAAACTCAATGGGCTTCAGTTAAAAACAAAAACAATAAAAAGTAAAACAATGTGCAAATCATCTTTAGGGTCCACAAAGAAAATCTATTCTTCAGCCAAACCATCTTAATACAGGAGTAACACAGTGTCTTTCCTTGGTTTTTTTTTCTGGCCGCAGCATTTTGCACCTCATATGCAAAACAAGCATGTATTGGGACGGCGGCGGGGTCCGTATCGTCCAAAAAACTCCCCAAGCGACGTATTGGATTGTGATCTGAATATGATGAATAAGAAAAGCCTTGATAATGGGATCGTTGAGTCATGAAAGCCATTTTTGACTGAGTTATCCTTTGCCCAATAGATGCTCATTATGTATGGCCATTCGACGGTGCCTCAGCCTCGGAGCAGAACAGCGGCACACAATAGAAACGGGGAATAACAATCACACAAAGAAAATGTATTGACGGGCCCAGACCTTTGTGCGCTTGTAGAGGTATAATCTAAGTTACTGGAGCACGATGGCACTGCGCTGATGTGGAGTGACAACTGAAAGAATAAAGTCACCAGATGTTTTGGGGGTCACGGGTTTCAGCTTATTGATATTGCGGTAATAGAAGGGTTTAAGAAGTGCAGGTACAGTGGTATTACTATACAGCACATTGTCTTTAATGGCATGAATTTGGGATGATCATTTTGAGTTGAGAATGAAACTGGTAATTTAACTGGTAATGAATTTTATAGAAGAGGCAAAAATAAACATTATTCACCGTTTAAAACCACTGCCCATCTCCCAGTGTCAAAAGCAGATGCTCACTTTGAATGAATGCATTTGGCTTTCAAACATTGCACACACGTTTGTCACACATGCAGTGGTTGCTGCATGCTGTCTTGTACAAACCACATGCATATTTTTACACGTGATTATCCAGGTGCTACACCAAACAATGAATGCTTTAGTGATATTGTGCTCTTTGCTTTCCATATGTGACTAGATTACACAATGCCCTCTTGAGTGACTAATGTGTGCGAGGGCAAACATATTATTTTCTTGCCTTAGTCACTCTTCTATTAGTTATGCATGCTTGGTAAAACTTGCTTTTATGACCAAATTATCTAGTTGCATTGCTTGCTTTAGTTACTGCATTAGTCACTTCTCCTTCGGTCTCCTGAGACCTAATGAAACTCCAGCGCCAGTACTCGCTGTAATTCCACCTGCTGCTGAAGTCCCATCCTGGTTTCAGATACAGACCCAGACGATAATGCTGTGGTCCAGACTCTGGAGTTCAATAACCCAGAATTTTATAACCTGGCAACTTACTGCGTTGTGTTAGTTCTCTTTCCCAAATGAAGCCTAGTCAAAGAAGAGATGGCCAAAATGTGTTGTTGTTGAAAAAGTAACTAGTACTAGATGTCTTGGGCACGTGAAACTAACACGTTAAATGTTACTCTAAAAAAGTGATGTGAGTACACCAATGCACCACTACCTAACGTAGGGCTGGGCAAAAAATTGATTTCATCGATTTATCGATTTTGTAGCTTAAAATTATTTTTATTTTGCAAACTCGAGTTTTTTTTCCACCACAGTTTTTTCGGACTTTTTCGCATTTCGTCCTTGTGGGTTACCGCGGTGTGAGACAGCCTCCTCCCCCGCGTAACACCGTCAAAACAACAACATGCGCGATGGAAAGCGATTACAGAGATTAAGAATCTAATGATATGAGTGAAGTATGTCCCTTGAGTTGCTCATATTTGCGAGGAAAAGGCTCAGGATTTGGATCTTGGATGAACTCTGACAAGTTGCACCACTGCCTTGCTAGCTAGCTAACTTTCCTAACTTTTAACAACACGGTGAAGAAAACCACAATGCAAACGCGGTTTAAGGCTAATAATAATATCCTTCTGATCTGGACCGCTCACGTGAAGTCTCAGGACAAACTCATATACGTACTTCTCTCCCTCTCTCTGTCCCTCCTGCGTGTGTGTGTGTGTGTGTGTGTGTGTGTGTGTGTGTGTGTGTGTGTGTGTGTGTGTGTGTGTGTGTGTGTGTGTGTGTGTGTGTGTGTGTGTGTGTGTGTGTGTGTGTGTGAAAACTATGAAAACTACAATTAATTTGACTCATGTTGCAGAGGCATGTCCCAAACGCGTTAATACTCACAGGTCTATCCCCAGGCTCCTGACAATAAAACAAGTAAACTGCACAGAGGCCGGTGAACTTACAGGAGCATTTTACTGTGATGGAGATGAAATAATATTGCTACAATTATCTGCACCTTCATCTTATCTTCTGTGTTCTTCCAGATAAAGGTAGAGATTTAAGTGAATTTAGATGAATAAAGAGAATAAAATAGCTGTATAATGAATTTGCCCCATTGTCTAAAGGCTTTGTTTTTGAAGTATTTTGTCAGATGTATATCATATCACCCTGCCCTAATGCCAGAGGCTCATTTACTTTTTATTTTGGGATTGTTTTACGCATTTTAACTCTTGAGGACAATCACTGCAATAAAGTGGCACTTTTGACAATATATCTGAATCTGATCTGTAGTCATTTTTAAGTGCATTGGAAGAAAAAAAATCGAAAATTGAATCGAAACTCGAATTTTTCTTTAAAAAATAGGAGATTTTCTTTTCAGGCAAAATCGCCCAGCCCTAACCTAACGTGTCATTCCTCACACCGCTTGTAAAGCACGGGGGTTTAAGTTTGACCACAGCTAAGCTTCACAACGTCTTTATGGGGACTTGTATGAATACAGATCAAATGCCTAACCTTTCACCGTCTGTGGTCGAGCTCCACACCCAAACTGATCAATGCTTTCAAATCCGCCGGGACCTTCTCCTGGTGACTCCTCCAGACTGTGTGCCCTTCTCAAAATGACAAACTCACGTATTATTGCCCATCGCCTTATGTTAAAAATCCTCCCTGGCCGGTGCATTTTTGTGTGTCGCTGATTCGGCAGCCAATAGTGTTTAGCTGAGCGAGGTATCAGTGCGGCACAGCATGTCGATGGTATTGAGCCGGCCTGACATGTCACAGGCAGTAAAGACCTCCTGATTGACTTCTGCTTGGATAGTATGTCCAGCTCCATACATTAGTAATGCTGAGGACTCAATACAGGGAGGGATCAGGCTGATGGATGCAGGCAGTGGTTATGTTCACCTCAATTACCTTAACTGTATGAGAGAAGATATGTAATGCTTTCATCACGCCTATGCACTCTTTTGAACTAATGCCTAAAACTTCAGAGACAGACCACTTATTGTTATGAGTCACGTTTCTTATGGCTGTCAGCCGGTGCCATTTTTGTCTACCACAGTTTTGTAAGTAGAAAAGTCCCTTATAAAACAGTGAACTTAAAGAGGGGGTATTATGCTTTTTTCAATCACATAGCACCAGTCTATAGCACACTACAATGATGACGTAACCTTCTGTTGGTCTGTATATGCAGTAAATTAAAATAACTGCCTTGAATAAAATTGCTCTCTCAAAATGGCTGTACTGAACGTCTTGAAATAGGCCTCTGTCTCTTTAAGAAGCTTTCCGACACGCCCCCTTCAGCACACTGCTGTGGCATCTAAACAACACTACTGTGCGGGGAGGGGCTCTGCTGAGCTGAGGAGCAGTGGTTGGTGGCTTGGCTGGTGACGAAAGGTCCAGAGGCGTCTCCAGGAGGTGGGGGCGTTCCTAGGAGGACTGAGGCATAGCTACACCTAAAATGGCTGCCGTCTAAGTTTTTACTGATTACTCAAAAATATGTGAATGAGCCAAGGCAACACTCCAGGTATGTGTTTAATGAGGGAATGACATAATAACATGATATAAAGCTTGAAAAAGTCGATTTTACATAATACCCCCCTTTAAGTATTCAAGCAGGTAACTATTCTTCTTCTGATAATCTAATAAAACTAGCCTTTAATTATGGAAATGGATTTTAGGATGACAAAAGATGTAACTAAGAAAATGTCAACATCCTTCTAATATAATTGCTTCACAATTGTTAAAACCAAACAAGTCAATTTCCCCTAAACTTTAAAAGATGACTCAGGCAATTATTCTTGGAATAGGGTTAGGAATATAAGACAGACATCTTGAACAATATGTCATGTAACTTCAGGTATTAATTAGTTTGATAAAACAAACTACCAGAGGTAGTTTGTTGTTTAGAATTCATTAGTGAAGATTTATACAACATTTCAACTCATACCACATTGGACAGACACTAAAGAGGCTAAAGTATTCACTCTATCAGCGGACCCTTATTAAGAGGCTGTATACATGTTATTCAAACCACTGTTCCTTCTTCCTTGGGACATTCATAGAAACATCATCTGGCCACATGAGCTTCCATTTTGGATGTGTTTCTTAATCATCCTCTCAAACTTCCCACTTGGGCAAACTTGTTCAAATCACTTCCCCCATCGTACTTCTGTGTATATTCCGCAGCTAATAAAGCACCACAGTAAATACCCTTTGCCAGCGAAGCACATTTTCTTTACTGACATTTAGGTAGATGGCCATGATATTTCCCTTCTTCTAACCGGCCTGCTCCTCGCTGAGACGGAGGGATCGGGGCTTATTCCGTAATTAGAAGGGAGGTCCGGGGCCGAGGTTCATCCCTGGAGACTCGGTGCTGAGATCTCACTCCTTTTCTCTTCCCCACAATGCCTAGCGATTTGGGGGTTAGTGCGAGGGTGCGCGAGGCAATTAGCAAGCCAACGCGCAAGCAGAAGGTACGGACAACAGCTGGGAGTGCCGCGGCCAGGGGAGAAACGCCTGGTGTCGGGAGAAATCATACTTGACTAAATATTGTTAAGGCTCTTCTTTCTGGAGTCTTGTGGACGAGCAGGAACAACAGGAGGCACGAGTGTTTGCCAGCTCAAGATTTTAAGGTCCTTATGATGCAAAATTGACTTTTTTTGAACAATAAACCATGGTATAATGCTGTGGCCTGTTTAAAATAATGAAAAGGTACCAAGTTTTTGTACTGTATGATTGTCTCCTTTCCAAGAGCTCAAAACACTCAGATCTAGGAAATAGCAATAGCGCCACAACCCCGGACTCCCCTCGGCCTGAGCCAGCAAAAAACAGTTTATTGAAGCAGATTTATGAACCCGGATTTTGACCCACTTCATGTACACGCGGAAGCACCTGGGCCTTCAGTTGAATGTAATTGCTTCACTTAGTTAACCCACTTAAGCACCGTGTTGAGTTTAGGCGGCTCATTTGTCGGGATCAGCGGCGTTGCGCGTTTGGGGATGCAGCCAGATTGCATTGTGGGTAATTACTATTAATTAGTGGTTGATAGTTTGGGCTTTGAAGACTTGCAACGAGCAAAATAGAGCAACATGAACACGCGGCTCGACGGAGAAAGAGCTGTTTATGAATGTGCCGCATGCAATTACAGTTTATTAGATTAGCAAAACAAGCTGTTTATGCGCCGCTCTCTCTTGGTTTTTGGTCGAAATTGGAAGAGGAAAGTGCTTTGGTGAATAAACAGCTGATAGTATGCAGTGTGAAAGTCAAAGTAAGTGACTTGGTACGATAATCAAGCAAAAGGATTGCAAAAGAAAAAGTACAAAAAACTAGACACTAATTACTGTGCTAGTCTTCTCATAATAAATGCATGAAATACAATAATTTTATGAAACTCTGTAACAGGAATTCAAATTCTCCAGGTAGATGCAGTGTTTTACAAGCTACAATTTGAAATTATCGTTTTTAAGTGACAAAATGCTGCACAGGGAAGTTGTACTTTAAAGCAGTACTAAGTAACGTGTTTACCTAAATAAATCCTTTCCGTAGTCCCTCTGGGGGTAATACAAGTGTTAATGGGATGATTGGGGGGTCTTTCATCTCGCCCCCGGTGTCTCTGGCCAGAAAACCATGCTTGCAACTTGAGTGCCACCGGGTCGGAGCAAGCAATACACACTAATAGAATCACGAAGCTAACAGGCTAACGGGCAAAGCTAACTGCGGGCTAGCGCCACTTAAACAGTATTTACAGCCACGTTTGAGTGAAAAAAAATATTTCCATTGTATAACTGGATGTACAACACCCTCTCTCCCTTCACATTTTCTGTCAGCGTAGTATTTACTCTCCAAGACATTTAATAAGTTAAAAAGTCGTAACTTGCTACGACACCTGCAGTTGCGCTTATGGCCCCTAGGGGCAAGAGTTACTTAGTACTGCTTTAATTACATTATTTTTGTCCCAGTGTATACAAACGCATTCTTGCTTCTTCCTGTGAAGTGGGTTTGACCTGAGGTTTTATGCTATAGGTGCGAGTGAGTGATTGTGGTCAAACAGGTGCAGATTTGCCGCCACACATCCATCACTTTGTCTCAGGGCTGTTGTGGCAGTAGAAGCTTATTTCCAATTGTGAGAAGCAAGGCTATTGTATAATTACCGCAGGCGTTTATCTGGGCTTAGGGACCACCGCAAATGCCTTTTTTTCTGCTTGCTGCGCTCGTCTGCAACGTACAAGTTTCTTTTTCTCTTCAGCCCCAAAACTATATTCTTATGAGAAAAGTTGAATAAGCCGGGAGCTTGAGCTTTATGCGCTGTTTTTGTTTGCTTGCCGCCGCCGCCCGGGAAGCCACAATCCGCCGCCTGCACCCACAGTGTCAATCACAATCCCATTATTGAGAGGTCAGGCGCACACAGCCCTGCAGGTAAAGCCTCGTCTCAACAGGCCGCCATGCCCTGCGCTTCCACCGGGATAACGCCTAAGACAATGCATCCCGGCATTTTGGTCAGCCATATTTCAAGGAGAACTTTTACGATCAACGAATGTGTTTGTCCTGGTTCGCTTTAGAGATTCATTTTTGTTTTTTTGCCCTTCTTGCAATTTGAGCTCATGGCCTCCTGGGTAATTTTATGAATGCATATCAGAACCTTTAGTTCATAGGCGGTGGCGGGCACACTCAATAATGCCTTGAGCTATATCACTTTGAGAGGACCACACAAAAACAACAGCGACTTGGAGCTATGAATATTAATGGGGGAGACACAGAGAGAGAGAGAGAGAGAGAGCATGGCGCACTTGTCGGCTGATATTGAAGTCACACAGTATAAAGTAGCATAAAGGTCTTTGACCCGATGGGCTGCTGAAGTGAAGCCATCCCTATAGGAAATATGTAAAAGGGAGCCCTGGAGGAAAGCAGATAAAACGCTGTTAACTACCCATTTACTTTGAGTGAAATAGCAGTGGCCAGTGTTACTCCCCTGGTAGCCGTATTGGAGAGGACGCGCAGTGATTGGCAGGCCGGCGTTACTGGCGGCTACAGGACCCCGCGGGCTCCCACATCATTATGCCGGCGGCGCTATCATTTCTGGGCGTTGATTAAAATGTTAGAGATGTTAAAGGAAGCTGAAGGTTAGACCACAGAGGACCCCTGCGTGAAGCCCAGCCGCACTCTGCGCAGGGGCCGGTCCTCGTGCGCTTCCAGAGACAAAGTGCTGCTATGTAAAACAGTCCTGGTGCGGAAAGACAAGGACAAATGGGGGATGAACAAGTTTGCGACAGTCTGCGGACACTTAAACTTCGTGAGCCTCACCATAAGCGTTAATTGTACTGGGAGTTATTCTTATCAGTCATGGTGCTGTTTAGGTAAAACTACATCTACATAGTAACCGTAAAATGACCTAGTGTGTGCAGCAAATTCTTTGACCAAACATGTATTCCAAGCTTGCGTATTAAAGGAGACGTGTCACAAAATCAGTTTACTTTGGTTGATTTTTCTTCTTCTACTGCTTAAAAAGCTCTGATGTGTATGTCCTGGATTTAGCTGTGTTATAAATGTAACATGAAACTGTCCCCCACATTTGAAAATTCCATGAATCGCCACGGCTCACAATCTGAGCATGTCCACGCTAAAGTGTTGTGTTGTGTTCTTTTAAAATGGAGAGAAGCAGGAGACTCGTTCTTTAAAATCAAAATCATTATTTTATTCCCTGAATTTACAATCTAAAACAAAAGCTATGCTAAAGGCTACATGGTGATCTTGAGTGGACAGCCAGGGATGGAATGGGGCAAGAGGGGGAGCGGCTCCGTATCCTGGCATTTTATAGACACAGGAAGTAGGCGGCTACTTGTTGAAGAACCAATCAATGTCCTTGGAATGCTTCTTCTGCTGCGCGATCTGACTCTGCATTATAACACACTGCCCCCCAGTGGATTCCAAGAGTAAGGACAACAAAATGTCCGCCTAATTCAAATCAACCCCAAAAGCACAGATTACAATCAACACAATTTCATATAATCGTTAAAGCCTATTAAAACAAAAACATATTACTGTATAGAAATATTCGACATTCAGTTGTCATCACAACGCCATTGATTCGCCAGCCTGCCGTTAACTGACATGTGTTTATAAGGTGTCATCCCCACTACAGCCTGCAGAGGGTGCTCCTTACTTTCTTTTCAATTATGTAGATACATTATCAAAGGTTAAATGTGAAATATTAATGCTTAGGTTAACACAATGACATGTTAATTCTCTTTTAAATCATCTTAATGTTGAAAGGCGGCTTATATATATTTTTTACACAATGGAGACATAGATCAATAGTAAACAATATGTCGATTCTAAAGCTCGAAAACGTGGACATCGTACCGTGGGTAGCAATACTTCATCCGGTAACATCATAACAACAACATAAACAACACTCCCTTTTTGCCTTCAGACACAATTTAAAAAAAAAGATACAGGAACAGAGCCATTTAGTCTGGCTTTTGGTATGTCTCCTCCAAAAATAAACACATCGCTGCAGATCCAAAGATGACGCAGTCTTGGTCGAGGTTCCGGTTTTTGTATTTGATGTGTAAGCCGTGGTTGGCTCAGGGTGCATTATGAAAAACAATCAGCCTGTTTTGATCAGATTTTAGTGTCAAGTATCAAGCGGTGCGTAATTTCACGTGGATGGGAAACAGTTGAGGGACTTGGTAATAGAAACGCGGCGTGATAAGGAGCGAGCGCGGTCTGAAGTGCTGTTACAAAAGCTGACATATCTTTTACAATTCATCAGAGCTCTGTTTTCTTCAAAGTAGCTGGTTCACCGAGAGGATAATTCATTATCCCCTCCGCACTCATTCAGCCGCTGAAGAATTGAATTTTCTGTTTATTATGGGATGTAGTGAGAGCGGGTTTAGCGCACCTTTAGGGAGCCCCTCTCTCCTCAAACCCAAAATATGCTTTGGAGTTGTGTCTCTTATTCATTTGTCATGGAGGATATATTCGCGCTGCTGCCTCCTTCCAGGTAACGACTCATTGGTTACAGACGTTCCCTCAACTGTTCTGCCATTTCCACCAGACTCCTCTCAGAACTCATACTTCGAACTGTGGTATTTTTCCCTGTCGTCAAACTGCCTTGACGTCAGTGCAATTACTAAAGTGAATAATGGAGTTCACTTCCTTTGACTGAAAATTGTTTTGGAAGGAAGAAGGAAGCAAGACAGTGACACATAACTGTCACTGTCTCTCGCTCTGAAACCAAAAAATCAGGTTAGAAATCTAGGAGTAATCATGGACTCAGACCTGAACTTAAACAGCCACATCAAAGCAATAACATCATCAGCTTTTTACCATCTGAAGAACATTGATAAGATCAGAGGAATAGTGTCAAAACCAGACTTAGAGAGACTCATCCATGCATTTGTCTCCAGCAGGTTAGACTACTGTAACGGCTGCTCACTGGCCTTTCTAAACGAGCTGTTAGAGCTGCAGAACATCCAGAACGCTGCTGCTCGAGTCCTGACAAGAACCAGGAAATACGACCACATTAGTCCAGTGCTCCGGTCTCTGCACTGGCTTCCTGTCACTCAGAGAATAGAATTTAAAACAGCTCTGCTTGTGTACAAGTCTTTTCATGGTTTAGCACCAAAGTCCATCTCTGACATGTTAGAGCCGTATGAACCATCTCGGGCCCTGAGAACTTCAGGGAGGGGTCTCCTGGTGGTTCCCAGAGTCAATAATAAACACGGTGAGGCTGCGTTTCAGTTTCATGCAGCTAAAATCTGGAACAGTCTTCATGAGGATGTGAGACAGGCCTCAACTCTGACAATGTTCAATCCAGGCTGAAAACAGCTCTTTTTACCCGTGCATATGAAAACTGAAAGTATTTTATCTGCACTCTTGCCTTTTACTGTAACTGATTAACTTTATGTTGATGTCAGCAACAAGATTTTATTTTATTTTTGTATATATTTTGCTCAAGGCAAAGAAGCCTTTCTCTCTTTCCTTCCGTCTTTCCTTCTTTCTAAAAACAAAACAGAACAAAGTAAATGTTAACACAAATATCAAAAATAAGGTTTATGTATATGTAATAGTATGTTTGAGGGCCCAATATGATAGAAAATCTACTTCTTTGAGCTTTTAACCATGTTATTATGTCATATCCTTGTTGAAAACTAACCTGGAGTGGTCTTTTGTCCAAACCTCTATTCCCTATGCAGGTTTATCTAAAATTATTGGGGTATTTTCTTGACACATAAATTATGATTTCTTTAATTTATACTGCAATGCCCATGATAAAGTGTCCAAAGGCATAATATGGTACCATGGATGTGTCTCATGTGTAGAGTCTGTGTTTGCATTAAAAAGAACAGAGTGGATGAACAATAACTTTTGCCAGGTTTGCTCAGCACCTCTTTCTGACCTAACTCCTCGCGGCGCCTGTTGTAGTTGCTCTGTCTGTTCCCACACATGTCAAGGACGCCGCGCCCTTGAGCCCCACTGTCCGACCGAATCGAGGCGTCTGCTCCGTGCTCGTGTTTTGACTCATTTTTTTTGCCTCCTCTCTGCGACAGGTGCAAGTGCAACCTTCACGCCAACAGCTGTGTGTACGACAAAGAGAAGCTGAGCTGTGAGTGCGAACACAACACCACGGGCCCGGACTGCGGCCGCTGTAAGAAGAACTACCAGGGCCGGGCGTGGAGCACCGGGTCCTACCTGCCCATCCCCAAAGGCACCGCCAATATCTGTGAGTAACAACCAAGGGCATCATTATCACTTAGTTTGATGAGAGTGAATTGTATTGCAAGGTAAAGTGGTGAGGCAATTGTGTGTTTCACTGGTGGTACTTGGGCTTCTCAAGGTGATAGTCAGTGCAATTTAATGGTATTTACTATGCATTAGCCTCTAACCTGTCAAATGTGCTTTTAGGGAAAGTGGTTTCACATCTTTATGTGTGATATTCCACTAAAACACTGTCCCTTTTGCTTTGTCAACTCTCAATTTTACTGTAAGTGAGAGTGTCTCTGTATGCTCCTGTGTCGCCCTGTTACAGAGTCGGAGCTGTCCAAGGTGCTGAAGAAGCACTGTTACAAAGACAGGCCCCTGTGGTCCTTTACTGAGTGCAAATCTGAATAAATAATTATTATAAATCCATATAGCTGTGTGACCATATTAAATAGTTCCTGGGACTATAATTAAATTAGTTACAATTCCCAGTAACAAACTGAATCTCCACACATATCCATGAGAATGTTATTGTAAGGATACAAGTTCAAGATAGGACGTTAAGTTGTAAGATGCTGGTTGCAGGACTGGGTTATTAGGTACTCGAGTGACTAAAGCAATGTGAATCTGTCTCTGCGCGACTTTGTTTAGCCCGATGACTTAGTGGGTGCTGTCCGCGGTGCTGAACGACCACTTTTACACAGCGATTTAGAGTTCCTGTGGCTGAAAAACAAAAGAAGTGGGAAAACTTGAGTCAAACAAGTCCTCGTTTTATACCTCTCTCTAACACATCAACTGCAGCGGTGTCACCCATGTGACACACAAAGTGTGCTGTGAATGACAAATTATTTCACAAGAGGAAACAACGTGCTCTGCTCTGACAAAGAGAGTGTAAGATTTCAGGGGCCTGTGAACAATTGTGTCCAGGTTCAAAATAGTGCTCACAAAGCCATGGTTTTTTGACTGAAAACTGTAATAGAGCTCGGCATTGTGTCGTCAGATCCGCTAAGAGCTCTGGTGTTTCTAGTACACATTCCATAATCATAAACCCCTGAAGATATTGGATTTATTGTTCACATAAAAGCATTTGGACTGTAAAGTGTGTTTAGTGTATTTACCAGTAATGGCCTGGCAGCTATTGGAATTGTTCCGTGGCTCTTTTCTCTACTTTATATATTATTTAACAATGACAATGTCTGCTAGTGCTTTTCCTATTCTTTACAAAGGCGTGTAGTCTGGGACCGACTGTGATTACTTCGAGTTCCCAGTGAGCATGATTGACAAGCATACAAACCAATCAGAGAAGTACCAAGCGGCATACTGCGTGTTTTGTAAACAAGAAAGTTAGTGGTTTTATTATGGCATCGGCCGGTAGCGCGGAGACTTAACGGTACAAGGAGTCATTAGAAACTAGGTTCAGATTTTTAATCGAAGGAGAATTCCAACAGACCAGCGCAATGTTTCGATGTACTTGCACATTTGGTAGGGAACAAAAAAACATTCAATAGATGGCAACAGCAAGAAGAAAACACTGTCGAAGAAGTAGATGTTGATTCTTCATCTTTTCTGAGAGTAAAAAAGAGACGTCCTCGTTGACAGTAAAGAAGATGTATTGTCGCCCCTCACACTCTAAGTGGAGCTGACGGAAAAGCATTACGCAGGTACATTCTGAATAATGCAATGTAAAGCGTCTTTGAGAGTCCAGAAAAGCACTATATAAAAACCGATGCATTATTATACCATTAATCACATTATATTTAAGAAACAATTTTACCAGTGGTTAATTCTGTCGCGACAATGTGGTCTGTTATTGGATCCATACTTTTTTTTTTTCTTAGATTTGATTGGTTGTCTGCAGAGTACCAGACGGTCCTGCATTTGAACAAATTTATGACATTCGATCCCAAACTCTAAAGTATAGTATAGTATAGTATAGTATAGTATAGTATGTAATGTAAGTGTTATATTGTACGAGATGTTGTATCACTGTATCCGGAATGTAAATTCATTTTAAATATGGGGGTAGGCACTTTAAGCTTTCTTGCTTCGGCCTACTCCTTTTGATTTTTGTTACTTTTTTGTTACTTTATTTATTTTCTGCACTGCTACAATGTTATGTAAATAATGTAAATAATCACTCAAATAAATTCCAAATCATTCCAATCATTTATTCATAGTATAGTATAGTACAGCATAATATTAGTTAAGTCTGATGTGAAAGACGGAAAACCATTACATAAGAAAACCTATTATAACAAATCCACCTGTCGGACCACGTCTCCCGCGCTGCCACCTGCTGCTCCACGCTTCCTCGCTGCCTCCCGTCTGCAGAGGTGAACCGAGGCCCCGTGTCTGTGTCAGGCTCTTGTTAGACTTTTCTCTCACTGTCATACTGCAGGAACATGTGCAGCAGCAGCAGGTGGACTATGGCCTTTCCGGACCATTTCATTTTTTTTTTCATCTTTTACAAAACACCCACAGCGCAGTCAACTCCCTGAGCTTCCTGCCGTCCTTTAGACCGCTTCGGCTTTTCAATTTCAAACTTTTTTTTAAACCTGTGGGAAAAAAAGGCGAGTGACTGCAGCTGAATGTGTATGCTCAACAGTGTTATGTCACGGCGTACAGTGGATTCAGGAAGTATTCATACTTGATGTATTTCTATGTTGTAATATTGGCTGTACCTAGAAGGACGCATGCAAATGTCTGGTGCTGTAATAAATGCAGTTTGAGTTATAACCATGGTTAAAGTTCAAAAGATGTGAAATTGTTGTACCAGACTGCTACGTAATACAACAGAAATAATTTAAAGAGGCCTGGAAACTTTCTGAACCCTCTGTATTTAGTATCGAGAGCCCAAAGCACATTGTAATCAAAACACTTGCACAGGAAATAAAGCATTCCTATGAATAACTATCCAGCTGCAGCCTCGACGCACGATGCAGGTTACAACCAATTATTTATTCTGCCCGAGCTGGGGGGGGGAAATGGGTCAGAACAGAGTTATTTAAAATGCATGAAAAGCTTTGTGTACATCTCGTCATTTCAGTGCAATTACAGAATAAATAATATACAGGGGTCGGCTGTTTGTTGACGTAAATGACTGTAAAGAGGCTGTTTGCTATAGGCTAGTGCTAACTGCTAACACATTGTAGCGTGGACAGAGATTGCCTCTAAAAACAGTTAAGTTGCTATTGTGACTCTCTTAAAGGGGGGTATTATGTAAAATCGACTTTTTCAAGCTTTATATCATGTTATTATGTCATTCCCTCATTAAACACATGCCTGGAGTGTTGCCTTGGCTCATTCACATATTTTTGAGTAATCAGTAAAAACTTAGACGGCAGCCATTTTAGGTGTAGCTACGCCTCAGTCCTCCTAGGAACGCCCCCACCTCCTGGAGACGCCTCTGGACCTTTGTCACCGGCCAAGCCCCAACCACTGCTCCTCAGCTCAGCAGAGCCCCCTCCCCGCACAGTAGTGTTGTTTAGATGCCACAGCAGTGTGCTGAAGGGGGCGTGTCGGAAAGCTTCTTAAAGAGACAGAGGCCTATTTCAAGACGTTCAGTACAGCCATTTTGAGAGAGCAATTTTATTCAAGGGAGTTATTTTAATTTACTGCATATACAGACCAACAGAAGGTTACGTCATCATTGTAGTATGCTATAGACTGGTGCTATGTGATTGAAAAAAGCATAATACCCCCTCTTTAAGTCCTCATAGCTGGGTGCTGACATTGTTGCGATACCACCCCCTAGTGGCTAGAGGTGTCTCCAAAAGATTCAGTAATACATGGAAACCAGTGAGGACATTACATGTTTGAAACACAATTTAAAAGCCTGGCTCCAAAGACTTTGATTGTTTCTAAAATTACAGTTCATTCCCTCACGTGGGCGGAGCTTTCTGCCTTTTTGTCCTTTTTTTTTTTTGGAACATGCTCTGTAGGAGGAGACTGAGCAGCCATCATGGATTCTCTCTCCACTGGAGTAATGAACGTAAATGGGGAGCAGTGAGTCTATGGTTTCACATCATAGCCTTAAGTACATTCTCTTAAATACTTCTGTTTCGACGCAGGTGTTGAAACAAAAAGCAAGGATGTCACAGTCTGAGTGAATAATAAGGTACACGGTGTCCCTGTTAGACTTTATACTCCTCCGAACAGCTGCGGATAAGCCAGCTGTCAGCAAATGTGCCAGCCCGTGTTTAAGTGGATCTACCTGGGACTCTTAAAAATCTCCTGCCTTGTTCAACTGGCGCTAAGCAGTGTTCGACTGATTTCTTCTTTATTGTCACAGATTTTTTTTTTGTTCAACTGAAAAAGTAATTCATAGAGATTAAAGCCATCGCCAAATGTCCAGAAGGGACGAATAAAAAGGATCCAAACTACTGATGCATTTCACTTTAAAGGCCCACTGTTGCCATCAATACAAAACATCCTCCTAATGACCAGCCCGAAACAGAAAATGCTGTTTTTGCGGTGGGTAATCGAAGAAAGGACTTGGACAGGGCTCTAACCTTTTTAAATCTTATATTTGGATGCCTTTAGTCAACATCTCCTTGGAGACGAGCTGGAGACGTCCTGCTCCCAGTGAAGTTAGTCAGGATTGTATTATTTGGTAATTGTTTAGTCATTCTTCAATGCTAACATATCTGTAATATAATAAAGGCTTGTGTTGATTGAAATGGGTGATTTCTTTTCAATAGACAAACCTCAAATGATCCCCATGATGCCATGAAACCAAGTATTTTGTTGTTCTTGACTGAATGATAGATTTATTCAACTTTTACTAATTTAAAGCAGAACTAAGTAACTCATGCCCCTAGAGGCCATAAGCGCCACTGCAGGTGTCGTAGCATGTTGCGTTTTTTTACTCATTAATTGTCCGTGAGAGTAAATACTACACTGACAGAAAGACAAAGGGAGAGAGGGATATTGTACATCCAATTACACAATGGAATTAATTTTTTTCCACTCAAACTTGGCTGTATACACTGCTAAAGTGGCGCTAGCCCGCAGTTAGCTTTGTTAGCTTCTTCTTTGTGATTCCATTAGTGTGTATTGCGCCTCCGACCCGGAACAGGGAAAGCTGCAAGGGTGGTTTTCTGGCACTGGGGGAGATGAAAGACGGAAAGGATTTATTAAGGTAAACAAGTTACTTAGTTCTTCTTCAAAACTCACAGTAAATGTATAAAATAGAAATAAAAGTTGTTCTTTGCGCAACAGAATAAAAATCGCATGTTCAGTATAATAGGGAAAATGCAGCGTGCAGACAGACCTTATGAGGAAATACTAACCAGTAACCATATTTCCAGGTAGTTTACTCTCTTTATACTTGTTTTGGGAAATACATTTGTTTGTGTCCATGTATACGTAATTGCTATGTTATTACTCTTTTAGCTTCCGCGGTATTTCCACGCTGCCTAAATAACACTGACTTCCAGCATTACATTTGGGCCCTTTTCTTATTGCATTTTGGTGACGTCTGTCTATTGCTGGACTCTCCGGGACGCTCCCTCCCTGTAGGATCACGATTATGAGCATGCGCATGGAGAGGTGAGCAGATTGACAGCACATTATTAAAAAAAAAAAAAAAATAGTGGACACACACGCCGAGTCCCTTTTGCCCCGAAAGAGATGAAAAAGTCCACTCTGAAGTCCGGTATTATGCTTTGTCTTGAAGGGCGAAAAATCCATAATGCAATAACGGTGTGAAGAATCTACAGGAATGCACGGTTTCCTCCCACCTGAATAGAAAAAAAAAAGCAGCACTCATATACACAGAAAAATTAAAAATGTATGTGAAGTCAAATACCGATTGCTCTTTTAAAACCTTATGGGCATTCAGGTCCGGTTTATGCTTTGACACAACTATTCAAGCTGCATTGCGAGTTCGAAATCCTAAAACATGGGACTTTCGCGCTAACACAAAACGCTTCCAGGTCCTCAAGCCCTAAAAGTCAAGATGGATGCTTTTCGTCTGTATTTCAAAACCCAGTGAGCATATGGCAGCTGTACAAAGACAAATTTGTCAAAGATGAAAATGTAATTAAGATTTAATTTATTTTTACTACGCCCATCAAGTCGTCGGATGCGATAAGGAGATCGATGAATCACCGGCACTGAGGGAGAGGGTGGGGGCAGTGTGGGGTGAGCGCTTGTACAATCACATCGGGATTTGGGCTTGAAAAACGTGATGGAGACGAGGAGGATGTTGAAGATAGCAGGCAGGGGAAGTGGGCATCAGTCTCTGTCACGGCTGTGTGTGTACGTGTGTGTGTGTGTGTGTGGTGTGTGTGTGTGTGGTGTGTGTGTGTGTGTGTGTGTGTGTGTGTGTGTGGGGGGCCCTGTCTGTCGCACTCTGCTCGCTCCCTCCCCGCCTTGTCCCGCACCAGCTCTGTCTCTCTCGCTCGAACGGCCTGCTCCTCTGCGCAGACAGCAGGAGAAGGATCAGTTGGAGAATTAAGCGTGGCAGCTCATTCCACTGGAGGTCTGGGAAACTGACGCACACGGCACAGACTTTTGGACGGGGCCAGGACTGTGTGGCCTCGGAAAAGTAGCGTTTAAGTCACGACTCAAAAGGCTTTACAGATTGTGAAACTATTCTTGTTTCCAGAGCAAAGTTTGCATATTCAGTCACGTATTGTAGATCGTGTCCACATTTTAAACAACCCAAATGGACTGTTTTGAGGTTTGAATCAAGTTAAATAAGTGTAAACCTGAAGTGTTGTTGTTTCATTTGTGCTTGTTTCAGAAATCCTGCTTAGTCTGTCTCCTCCGCACTCACCAGCCCACACTCCGGAAAACATCACATTGAGATTTCCATAAAGTTTCTCTGATTTTTATGACTAAAACACCTTTCCCAATCTTCTTGGCCAAACTCTCTTCTCTGTGTGGATGTTTGTCAGTTGCAAATCATTTTTAAGGTTTTTGTATTACTGCCTGGTTACCTGTGCACAAGAGGAAAACATGCCCCTCTGCTGGTGTGTTGTAAAACATCATTTTAAAACATCTCAAAACCTAGGGTTTAAGTTAAGTTATACTTTATTGATCCCCGTGGGGATCAATAAAGGGGAATTCGTTCTCTGCATTTGGCCCATCCTCAATGCCGCTCGGGCAACCTAGGAGCAGTGATCAGCCAGCGTAGGCCGATGTGGAGCCAGGCTAATGGTCAGAAACACCTGGATTAATCTATTGTACATGGAAACCAATGCAGGCACGGAGAGAACATGCAAAATCCACACTGAAAGTCCCCATCCGGGGATCGAACCTGGGACCTTCTAGTTGTGAAGCACGAGTATCACCGCACATCAGTGATTTATAAAGATTTATTCTGGATCGTTTATTAAGACAGAAGAGAAAATGAACATTGCTAAACTTAATTTGATAGGACTTTTAACTTGTAATTTGGAAGACAGCTAAATTTGAGACTGTGAAATTAATTGCTACGAGCATGGTTCGGTCTTCATTGGCCTTTCATGATTAAACTATGTTTTATAAACACAATATATTCTCATGAATGTGTAGCTCAGTTAAATAAATATAATCTAAAAGTTTACGTTGACTTAACTGTGCCGTGGTCTTGCCAAAGGTGCTCAAATTTCATGTGAGTTTTCCTCTGTTGATTGACAACAGGGACACGGTTGATACAAAGGTCTCATTTACATATGTATAAAAGGCTCACAAGTGATGTATGCATGAAATAATGACTTATTGTTGCATCCTGCTTCATGAAAGCCTCACTTTGTGTTTGTGAGCCTAATAACATTGTAGAGAATTGGAAAGTAAATGTCACCACACATTGGCGGAAATTGTAATACCATGAAAGATTGATCCAACTCATAACACTGAGTTCACTGGACTATTGTCGTTCTCTGCCACAAGTGGAAGGAAAAGGAGCTGTACCTTGGCCAATGGACAGGAATAAAAGCTTCGCACTGCACAGAGTTTGTCAAGGTGGTGACCTGATGATATAAGCTGGAGTTATATAAGAATAATGTGACAATACTGAGATGGTCTTGTTAGATTCACAGGGCTGTGGTTCAGCTATTAATGCTGCAATGACATACGGCCATTACCTTTATTCCAATAAATATGTCAGCATATGCCACTACAGTCTTAGTGCTGACTTTATACGGTAGTGGATAAATGGAGAGGTGATAATGAACAGGGAAGGAAAAGCATCCATTTTAAAACCTGCCGAATTAAAAAGCATTGGTCTTTGGGAATAAGTCGATAGCTGACCCCAGAAGTTAAAGCCAAATGGAAAGATCTGTTTGAAGTTCAGAGCAGTCAGTACCAGTTAACAGTGCTGTGTTGGTACTATTTTGTTTACTTTTTTTAATACCGTTTTTTTGTGCCAATGGTACTATTGTATATGGATTGCCTTTTACCAACAACATGGCAGATTTGGATGACATAACATTCACTTCCGAACTCCATGCTTACTGCAAATAATTATGGGTTTCACTGGACTCCATCTATAAATTTAAGTGAGGATTTAACATTTTAGATGCTCTAACATGTATGATCTAAAACTACACAGCAGACTATGGTTGGTAAATCACAAGAGCGAACATTAATGCTGATGAACACACTCCTAATGATCAACAAGACACCGACAATGATATTTGTGCGGTGGGTTAGCATAAATAAAGCATTTGGAAGATCGTCATGGCGATGTCCCGCAGCCAACAAAGTTACGTGTCAGATTCATGTGCTTGGATCTATTTTCCACCAACACAAACAAATCTATTTTATTATTCTATCTGAGTGAACTATTACACAGTATGGCTTTGAACAGTGTAGGCCTAAAACCTACCGATTACTCCTCAACTGTTAGAGACTCCTCACTCCCCGCTACAATGTGCGGATTTCCGCATCACCACCGTCTGGATTATTCAACGCTTGTTCCACTTTAGCTGGAGCTGACCCCATACTTTATAGATTTGTGAGATCAAAGTGTGGACAAGCAGCGGATTCCATTGCAATGATTCACCCTGTAGTCGCCTGAACGCCCCGTTAGTCATGCACGTCCCCATTAAAAATGCCGCGCTCCTGCTGTCCCATAAGAAGCCTCGTCACCGAGGTAGCAACAACCGCGACATAAACAAATATTATTGCATACAACTTCCGTGTCGCATATTTCTTGCGCCGCTGTTTGATAATTAGACTCAGCGCTGCCAGATGCTCGGTTGCATTATTACTTGTCGTCTCATTTACATTATACACATGCGACCAAATTTAGACTTTTTCTGATTTATCTCCCCTCGGAGGCGCACATGCGGAAAGCTAGCTCCTACAGTGACGACGGCAGTTCCCACGGGAGCCTATGAGTACATGCAGCTGTTGTCTTGTGACGTACAGTAGAGCAGTGGTTCTCAACCTGGGGGTTGGGACCCTCAAGGGGGTCGCGAGACAAATTTGGGGGGGTCGGCAGGTCATGTAGATAAAATATGCATATTTTTATTAGCGTATAATATATTTTTTTATGGTCGCATGTGTGTGCTATTTTACCAGAGGGCCATTATATGTTCGTAATTTGATGAATGTATTTATTTTTTTCTTTGTTTTTTAAGAATTATGTAGGCTAATGTTCCTATTTCTCACAGTGTGACCCGGGCGGGGGGTCACAAACCCCCGTAACTGTTACAATGGGTGTCGCGGCTCCAAAAGGTTGAGAACCACTGCAGTAGAGGTATATGGGTCGCATGAGTCTGTTATTGTTTTGTCAACACAGATGAAAGGAAGTGACTGTGAGCGAGAGTGGCTGATTTATTTTTCATTAAAAGAGTGTAATGAGGCTTGGAGTAACACATGACTAAAGCATCAGTCGAATCGCGTTAGGAGTGTTAGAGGAAGGAAGTAATGTATGTTATCCTGTCACTGCTCCATTGTCTTACAGTTGAATAATTGTGAGGAGTTGAGTTGAGTAAGCTAATGCCATGTTTCCACGTAGTACGCATCTACGTAGCCCTGTTTGGTCACTGTATGTGACACAATACAGTTTTCACATGTAGCGTTTCCACGGCAAATGGGCTGCAGTGGATGTTGGTCGTGCTCCTTGGATGCACACGCTGGAATACACATTACTGAAGTAAAAAACAGAACGGCAATGAAAACCTTTGTGAGCCGCGAAGAGAACACTGTGGACAAATACTGGCTTTTGGTTTGGTTTATGGAATTAGTTAAAGGTGCCATGGTAAATACTACAAGAAAGAAGCAGCTGCAAGGTAAGCTACATGCTAATGTTATACCAACATAGCTAAAGTTGTGCTAACAGCGGCTAAATGCTATCATGGCAAATGAACTGTTTCAACAGCTGTATGATGTTGTGAAATATTACATCTGGTATGACCTGCCAGTTTTAGTGAGGGCTGTCCTCTCTCCTCTGGCCAAACCGAGGCCAGCAGTCTGTTCACGTCACGTCAGTATCAGTTCAGTTGGCCACTGCCTGATCAAGGTCCCAAAACATGCTCGGATTGGTCCTGGCCTGGGCATTGGGGACACTCGCCTAACAGGGTAGACCAGGCACTCGGCAATAGACCCAAACCAAATTTAGACCTTGGTTTCTGGCATGTGTTCTACCAATGTAAATGATTACATTATGTAATACACTAGCTTTTCTACATCCATTGGAGAACTCAAAACACTTCACCTCAGCCTTCCATAGCCCAAGGACACTCAACATTTGATCGATTGGCAGCCCCGCTCCTATCAGTCCCCAGGGCAGCTTTGGCTACTATTACTATTATATTATTAATCCCAATCTTTCCGTTTGTAAAATGAAATAATTTGAATCCGTTTTCGGTCTTTATTGCCCTAATCATTTATTAACTTATTTCAATACCCGTGGTCTCTCCCTCCAGCTTGTTTTCACTCTCTTAACCTTTCTCCTCCAGTCTCCTCAGCCTCATATTGCTTTTGTTAAAACTCCTCTCTCCTCCTCGGCTTCCCCAGAGACCGGGCTTGTTTACTCTGCCTTCCACATCTCGGCTCGGTGCAGCTGCGACGCTAATCTATCTTTCAAATATTTGTTTCTCCCATCTCCAGATCCTCCCTCTCCTGTTATTCTCCCTCGCCATCTCTGACGTACACACGCCTCTTGAAATCTTAAACTGTGCCGCTTCCCAACTTGGCTCAGGGCACTTTAAGACTTGCCACCTTCAATTTACATCTACACAACTGGAGCTACAGAAAGAGAGAGCTTGCCCGGGCGAGCGTAATTTTCTCAATAAGAATGTAATCCCTCGTTTTGGTGGCCTGTTCAGCTCGCTAAAGGGGTGGGTTGAGTATCACCTAAATTGTACTGAAATAGGTGGAATTGTTCTTTCACATTACTGCAATAAAGAGTCTTAAAAATAATGACTTTGACTATAGTGGCTACACAGACGTGCGGAAACAAGCAACAACGTCATCCATTTGGTGCCTATAACTCAAGAGTAACGTTACTTGTATTATGTCTATTTGCCAACTGGTATTTTCACACTTTCACACACACACAATGCGGTGAAGAATTGGTGTAAAAGGGTGGTGGCGACGGGAAAGTAATTGCCAAGTTTTGCCTGCGGTGCAAATGCAGAGATAAGGCAGGTAATGTCACGGCAAACTGCCATACACAGAGAAGGTCAGGGCTGAGAGAGGCCGACAGGAAACAAGCAGCAGAAAGAAAAAAAAAAACAGTCACCGGGCAGCCGCAAGATTGGTTCCTTTTGGGAGGAAGAGAGTTCTTTATACACCTCAGTAAAGACATATTTAGACATAGCGAAATACAGGAAGTTTGTTTTTTAGAAGTGAGGAACGAGGACTATGTATGCATTCTAGTTTTATTCATTTTCTGGTTGGTTTATACCCAGTTTAGACATGATTTAGTCTATTATAGACCCTTTTCAGTCCTGATGTGACTTTGTTTGGCTTTGGTGTTGCCAGTTTGAGAAGCACTGCTCTTAAAAACTAGCTGAATATTTCATGCTTTGACAGATCTACTCTCTGAGCGTTGCATCATTTGATCTTACAATTGTACGATATTCTTTCTATAGTGTGTGGGTTGAACCAGAGCCGTGTGGGATTTGTACTTTCTGCTCAATTAAGTGAACAGATGTACACATTCAGCGCCACAGACAGAACTCAGGCGTGTGCGGTGCTTCATAACAGCCGCACACGCCGTCGCATATGCACGGATCATGTTTGCACCAATCCCGTGCTCCTTTGAGATCATGTTCGCGGGCCCCATCCACCGGTCCCGCCCCATCCCCGCGCCGGCCATAAAATCAATGAAGCGCGCCGACAACATAAGCAGCTCCTAATGCTCTTCCCGTGTTTTTCGATAGGGCCGAATTAGATGGCCTCGGTGGCCCGTAATGGCAGGTGAAGGGGAGTGCGGAAACGGCCGTGATTGAAAATTAATCGAATGACCCGACATGAGATCCTGCCTGGACATCTGCTATAGACCCCGGGTTGTTCATAAAACTGGCGGTAATTGCGAGGACAGGCCGTTTGAGGGACCGTTTCGGTGTGACCTCAACGGCAGGGTTATTCCACCGTTTAGTTTGATTTGAGAATCTGACCAATTAGCAAAGGGTGAGTCGTGACAGCCACTATAGCTATAACTGCTGAGAAAATGTGAGGTACTGCTCTATCTTTGAACGCTGTTGAAACTTTTAAAAGTTACTAACTACCTAAAGTCAGTTAGCAGGGATTCTCTTCAAAGTACCTTAATCTCTTAACCCCTACCTGAACCCAGCACACTTTCTCCTGTTTGGCTTTACCCAAATCTAAAAGCTTCTTTAAAAAAAAGCAACGAAAATGAGGCTGAAAAAGCAAAAAAAAGTGATGAAAGAGCGATAAAAAAACATGCCAGAAAAGCAACAATAACACAACAACAAAAATCAAAATGTGACAAAACTGTGACAAACAACGCGACAAAAAGTGACCATCAGTTTCTGTTGCTGTCCAGTGAAGAAGGTTTAGATTTGGGTAAAGTTGAACTGGAGACAATGCGTTACGGTGAGGTGTAAGAGGTTAAACTCAAACCAGTGACATTAGGGTTGCAGGCATGTACCCACAGTCAAAAATGCTTTTCACAATAAAAGATAAGAAAAGCCAAGATTGTGTTGTTGTTGTGAAGTATGCTATCCATGACGAGTATAATACCGCAAAGTAATTCTTAATATTAGTTATGCTAGTCTAAATCTGGAGAAAAAAAACAGTTTAAAAAATGCCTAAAATCATAGACGTATTATCAATAGACCGTTAATACTCACTCCTCCCGTTTACCACAATGACCACGTTCATGGCGATTTACAGACTCCTCCTCCCTGCTCTGACGAAGCATGTTCCTAATAAGGGTATAAGGACAGGATCTTCACTGTAGACTCGGCCCTTGATAGATAGATAGAACTATTTATTTGAGTGATTATTTACATTATTTACATTAATATTGTAGCAGTGCAGAAAATAAAATAACAGAAAAAAGTAACAAGAACTCAAAAGGAGTAGGCTGAAGCAGAAGGCTTGTAAGTGCCTTCCCCCATATTCAAAATGAAATTACATTGCGGATACAGTGATACAACATAACACTTTACATTACAAATTCCTGGATTACACAATTACAATTGTCCGCATTAACTTAGCAACTTTGCTAAAGAAAAAACATTCATGTTTAACAAAAGAAAATCACGTAATGATTACAAGACTACCAAAGTAAGAAGACAACAAGAAGATAGAAATGTATGCAGTTTACCAATGCAGTGACGTGTAGCTCGTGCTGCTCCAATGCTAACAGTCCGACCCCGTTAAGTAGAAGATTTCTAAAATTTATCCTACCATAACGTAGCCTGGCTAACGCCAGACTGCTGTGTGCGCTCGAATCTTTTCGAACTTCACAACAGCCTGGGGACCATGGCCGACATTTTTCCATGGATTTGGGCACCAATCACAGAACGAGGAGGGACGGTAAGACGATGACGTGCTATTTGACATACAGAGGCTTGTAGTTTGTTTAGGGATAAAAAAAATAAAACAATATTTACGGATCCAACATGACAGCAGCAGACGCGATGCCATCTTTCGATCAAGCTTTAGAACGTGTTCTAAATAGTTTAGCTCAAAAGTTTACAGCAGGTACGTCATACGTCATCTGATACCATGATACGATTGGCTATGGCTACGTGCAGACGCATGAGAGACATTCGTAGCGCCCAATAAACGGCTATGAACAATCGTGAACCACACCTCTCCTACGAGAAAATGAATTGGTGGTCCCCAGACTAAATATCACTTGTGATTTTAGTCTGGCGTTAGCCAGGCTAACCATAACCAGCCCGGTGCCTCTGATTGTGTCTAACCCAGCGTAATCACAGGAGGAATATCTAGCTGTAGACAGTTCCAAAAGATTAGGCACCGGGCATTAAAGTTGTTTTTAATGTGTCTAAAGTGCAATGGATTCCAATGGGGGCCTAGCGGCTATATGGCGGTACTACAGCAATGATAGATAGATAGATAGATAGATAGATAGATAGATAGATAGATAGATAGATAGATAGATAGATAGATAGATAGATAGATAATACTTTATTAATCCCAGCAAGGGAAAATTCAGTAGCAATACGGATGAAAAGACAATACAAATAAATATAATAAAAAGTACTGAAGTTAAACCTCCACACATTTACATCAGCAATGATCATTATAAATTCGAATTGCAGCAGGGATGAACGATCTCCAGAAGCGCTCAGTCTTGCTGTATACGGAGAAATGGCGGCGGAGCAATGGCGGCCTCCAGTGTCATCGTCGCAAAGCAGAGCAGCCAGCGGCCATTGCTAAAAATACTTCAGATTTCTTCTCAAATATCCCACAATTACCTGCTTCTATATTGCCTTGTGTCACTACTCTCCGAATCCGTCCGGTACAGTTGTGCATTGCTCTAACTCCACAAGAGTCAGACTGCACTTTTTGGAATTACAACCCTTGAAAAATGTATTTATTCCTATGAGCGATGTTTTCTTTACCTCTGCCCAAATGGTGAACTCGCCTCTTGCTGTTGCGCACTAATAGAAATGTGCAGCACAATACCAGTCTGTCTCTCTCACTCTCTCCTCCTGGTTGTTATATTTATACCCTACTCCATTCAGTGTAGTGGCTCCCCTGCTAATCTTGCAGACTGATGGAGATAGTGTGGTATTGCTCTGTCAGCTACTTAACCAGGACCGTTTTAGCGCCGCGTTAATGCGTTTTGTTCACTGGGGCAGCAGCAGCAGCAGAGCTCAACACAAGCACATTTTAAGCTACACGAAGGAGCACAACAACGTTTGAACGCACGGCGAGGGATTGATTTTGAAGCGTGATTACAATAGCGTGACTTTGATTGTCCTTGTCCCCGTCTTCACATCTGTCGTGTCTCTTCAGAGTTGACATAATGTAAATGACGGCGTATCTCCATATGTCAAGTCTGACCTCAGCAGCTTGGAGTCAGATCATACACGAAGAAAAGCTTTAGGGGGGGGAAATAATCCAAAGACTATTTTAAATACAAGTTTCTAAAAGATTCATATTTTATTGGTTTACGTCTGACCAAAACTGTGAATGGTTTACATACAATATTTAAAGCATTGTAAAGAGTGGCAGAAATATTGTAACAAAACCAGATCAGGGTCATCATCTGACAATAAGTTTTCACTGAATCTCGTTTGTGGGCAAGTTACAAATTGCTATATATATTTTTCCCCTTCTTTTCTGCTTTATTGTTGTATTTGCGTTGAGGAGCACAATGAAAGAGATATGAGCTTTAGACAGACAGAAGAAATCACCTTTTTAATACCTCTCCCTGCTCTGTGCCCACTGGGTTTGCCTTCGCTCAGAGAGACCACTGTTTATTTCAGTGGGCAGAGCGCCTTATTGGGGGCAGAGGGTCCCTCGCTCTAAGGGAGGGGCCCTGTTCAAATGGATGATTATCAGAAGTGGAGCTGGCATCTGCGTCCTGAAAAAGGCTGTACACTTGCACCATTGGAAACTCGGCTGCAAGTTCCGGTTGATTACCCTGCTTTCTAATACAATGTTAGAAGAGTCATCTGTGATTGGGCAAGGCTGGTGCATTTCCATGGTTTTCCGTTGATACTTTTGTATTCAGTACGGACATAAAAGTTGCATGGTGCACCTTTAATTATTAGTTCACTGTGTGATGCTAAAGTGCCTTGTCATACCAATGGAAGTTCACAATTTAGTTTACCTGCTGCAGTAATAATTCTTAGTAGAAACTCCTGTTAAATGTTCAAAATGAAATGCATTGATGTAGTTTGTGGTTAAGACTGCAGCTCATATTCAGTTCTCAATGTCGTGGTTTGAGTACTGGCTTTCTCCCTGCTGTTTACTCACTTTCACTCTGTGTGGTCTTGTAAAGTAAAGGCTACATGTTAAAGGGGGATATTATGTAAATCGACTTTTTCAAGCTTTATATCATGTTATTATGTCATTCCCTCATTAAACACATGCCTGGAGTGTTGCCTTGGCTCATTCACATATTTTTGAGTAATCAGTAAAACTTAGACGGCAGCCATTTTAGGTGTAGCAATGCCTCAGTCCTCCTAGGAACGCCCCCACCTCCTGGAGACGCCTCTGGACCTTTGTCACCAGCCAAGCCACCAACCACTGCTCCTCAGCTCAGCAGAGGCCCCTCCCCGCACAGTAGTGTTGTTTAAATGCCACAGCAGTGTGCTGAAGGGGCGTGTCGGAAAGCTTCTTAAAGAGACAGAGGCCTATTCAAGACGTTCAGTACAGCCATTTGAGAGAGCAATTTTATTATTATTATTATTTTAATTTACTGCATATACAGACCAACAGAAGGTTACGTCATCATTGTAGTATGCTATAGACTGGTGCTATGTGATTGAAAAAAGCATAATACCCCTTCTTTAAGAAAAATCCTTTAAAAAAAGCCACACTGGTGAACATTTCAAATCACAAGGTCTTCATCAGAATTAGGCTAATTCTAATTCTGATGAAACGCGTCAAAAATAAATCCACACAAATTCAGAGTGCCTCAGCTTCCTTTTTATCGCTTGACTAATTGTATGCCCTCCAAGCCTGAAGAGCACCTGATTTTTACTTTAGCTCACCTTGTCGATCCAGTGCAGCACTCTCTACTTCTCTTCTATTTCAAATGATATGTTGTTACATCACAACAGTAAACTAAATGGTGGTAAAATGCAAAAATAAAAAAACAGCATGGACCTAATGCCCAGCCGGACACATCAATGCGTATTTTGTTCTGGGTTATCAAATTTAAGCCTTTGGAAGAGGATAAACCTACTGTTTGACTACATGTATTCAAATCCACTCTTGTAAAAGGTAAATCTGAAATTGTAATCTGGTTAAAAAAAAATCAAGGAGGGACTTTATTTGTATAGCGCCTTTCACAGACTTTCACAAAACGCTTTACATGGGACAATTTGGATATGGATATGGAGTGAATGTATCGAAGTAGCAGCATCTCCATGGAGACGAGGTGGTTATGTCCCGTTTCCAGCAGTAAAGACTTGTTTTTGTCCATCATGTTTCACCAACGCGTCCCCCTTTTGCCTTGATATTGCGAGTGCATCATGAGAGCCCCGTGTGCATATACTTGAAGGGAAGTGTCTCGAAGCATTTTCTACCCAACGATCTTTTGGAAAAACACCAGCGTCAAAGTCTAAGTGTCTGTCAGACTTGGCCCAAAGAAATGTAATTTATAGTAATATCGAAACTTGGGCAAAAGGACAGCGGTGACCTTTTACTGCAGCCCCAACAGCGCAGATATTAAACCGGCAATAAAAACAAATATGGGATGCCTCCAGCTGCAATATGTAACATGTCTGCTTGTTGTTATGCCACTCCTTAACACTCTGCAAAATTACTTGTCACTCCAGACTGAAGATCCAAGTCTACAAAGCTGTAACTATAATTCTGCTTGATATTAATTGCACTCTCTCTTCTGTTTTGCAGGTGTCCCTAATAACATTGGTCCAGTTAGTAAGTAAAGCCTTTCCTGCACCTCTGAGAATGCCTCTGAGAACGCTTTGCTTCGCCCGTTGTGCCTCCACCATCTGCACCGCCCATCCCAACACACTCCCTCCTCTTGCCGTGTTCATTTCTAATCTAATCCTTCATGTGCAACCATTCAACAACTGTTTTACAACTTCTCGGGTGGAAATAGCGCAATAGATAGACAATATCCGGAGTCAAAATGCCATGACGTGAGCTTATTATTAATTTCCCTTATCCAGGAAAATCCAGATAACAGGGCCAGCGCCGTATCCTGCATGTCATTTGTATATTTGCTCCCCCTCCTGCATTATAAATAAATGGCATCTAGACTTTATTAAGGTGCCAAGACCTCGCCGGCAGCATAATGTCACGGGAGGTCATTTTTAATATAATCCGCACGCTCGGGCCCGGGCTGGTATTATCTTCGTCAACCAGTCGCCCCTGAGGAGGAGGAGGCGGCCGAGAGGTGCCATGTCTCCAGTTACGGCTGCCTGGAAGCGCGTCTCAGTCAGGAACTAAAGCAGCGTATTGAACAAGTCAAAGTGCATCCACAGCCGAGCTCGGTTGTCCTCATTGGCGCGTTCGCTCTCCATGGCACCGCATTGATCAGTGAAGCGTCCCCTGTCTTCTGTCTGAGGCTGTAAAGACTGTCTGGGCTAAAGAGACATGCAAAGTTTTGATTAACTCCACTCGATGAGGGGATTCACAAGCCACGGCAACTGCTGCTGTTCTGTTTCAAAACACACAATTGTGGAATGAAAAGGTATGGAAATCAAGCTGCATGTGAAAAAACAAAAAGTGCAATATTTGACACACTATTTTAAATCTTTAATTAAAAAAAATGTAAAAACCATATAGACTACCGGGTACTTCGTTCCTGACGTAGAAAATGCTAAGAACCAAAACAAGTAAAGAATGTGTATATCTCAGTCAGCTGGAAAACATTGGTGATTCTGTGACATATCTGGGGATCCAGAGATAACTGGTGAGACAACAACAATATTGTGAACTATAACCAGGGTTCGAATTACAAAGTGGCTTTCGGGGGAGCCCTATTTTCCGATCCTCCCTGACTAACTTTAACGCTTTTGGTGCGTGTTCGGGCATTTTAAAACAATAGGTTTACAGTAAACCTATTGTTTACTTAGTAAACCGTTTACTTCAAAACGCAAGCATCAGACGCTGTCAGTTAAGCTAACATTCAAATACCAACTCAGTGAGAAGTTCAAGTGTTGACGTAAACGTAGTAATTTCAGTGCAGTGCCGCCACGCATGGATGGTCACAGCAGGAGACACAGCATTGCATTTAATAGCGGAGACAGATGTTCGGAAATAGAAAAAAAAACAGATGTTCGGAAATAGTAATGTAATGAGCGACCTTAATGTACAGAAAATCAAAATCTATATGCGACACAAAAAATGGACAGTGTTTTAGAGCTCCCCCTAAAAGTCTCAAAGTAGGCTTTCAGGGAGCCCAGGTCCTTTTCAGGGGAGCCGAGCTCCCCTTAGCTCCCCCGTAATTCGAACCCTGTCTATAACCATAGACTGTAGAATTAATAGATAGATTCTGCTCACTCCTCCCCATTTAGCATAATGAGCACGTTCGAAAGGGAAATCATGGCGGATTTACAGACTCCTACTCTCCTCTAACGGAGCATGTTCCTAAAAAGGACAAAAGGGCGGGATCTTCACTGTAGACTCGGCCCTCGTGGGGTTAGCTCTAATGCTAATGGCCTGTCAATCAAAGTCCGGTCCTCATTAGTATGCGAGATTTCTAAAATGTTTCTTACGTAAACCTGCCTGGTCCCTTTAATTGTAACTAACCCAGTGTTATCACAGGAGCAATATCGAGCTGTAGAAAGTAAAAATAAATAAAAATGAGGCACCAGGCTTTACAGTTGTTTAGAACGTGTCTAAAGTGCAATGCTTTCTAATGGAAAACTAGCTTGTTTTGCCGCCCATATATGGAGGTACTGCAGCAATGGCGGACATTGTCGGCGGTCATAAAGCAGAACAACCAGCGGCCATTGTCTATAGCACAGCCCCTGGATGGGAATACACAGGAAACTATTAACTCAAGATTTGTTTAAAAAATAGTTTATAAGGCCTGAATGAAATACTTGCTCACTGTTATGGTACTGAAAAGGTTATTCACACACCATTTGTGTCTGCACCATTGTTTGTTGACATATCATAAGTGAAAAATCTATTTATTTTGGATGACAGTTTGGAAACATTAAATCAAAAAATATTATCACTATTAACTAATGGGGTAATTATAGAAAGATTACAATTCAAGTAAGTCAGAGCGCTCAACAGAAGAAAGTGGTGTCAAAAGCACATAACAAATAACAAAACACAAAGTAATCTATTGCATCTAAAACAACCATTTGGCGAATATATAATCAGTGAAAGTGACCTGGATGACCGAGAGTCTCCAGGGCGATGCTACCGAACACTCAAACTGCGATTCCCGCTAATTCACCAGAGCATCTTTTGTAACTGTTGAGTCTGTGCAGCCCGACTCATCCTCTCCGATATCCAGCGCCGTTTTCCTTTTGCCCAGAGCTCTGTCACTTCTCCTCTTGTTTTCTCATCATTTAAGAGCTTAGTCGAGCGATGGGCAAGTTTCCCGAGGCGTGTGCCCAAACCAAAGAAACAGATTGTTCCCGAGTGGTTTGTCATTAATCTGGATTTAGGTCAGAAATGGACACGCGAGCCCCCACCTCCCCCCCCCCCCCTTTTTCAGCTGTTGCATATTCCTGACATCTCTGGGATTGGCCTTTCACTTTATTGCATGGCATGAGTAGTGCATGTTTACCCTCCATGCGGTGTATTTAACCTATACACTGAGCTCTATAATGACACACCATCACTATGCAAGGCCATGTCCAGCGGCTGTCCACAAATCAGTCACATTATAGGAGAGGAGATGCATGCAGTGTGGCTGTGTGTCAGTGTCGGGGAATTGGGGGGGTTGAAAATGATAAAAGTCTGTTCTGAGAGAGAGAGACTTTTAAGCTCTAGGTTGGTCCCAACGGATACTGTAAGGAGTGATAGCAGTAATGACGCAAACATAGACGTGCGCTCACAGAATGGCGAGAATAGGAGTTTCAGGATGAGGGATGCACATTACGATTTCTTTAATCAATTATCTGCCCTTGGTTCTGACAGATCTAAGATGAAACTTTATCTTCTGTCTTCTGCACAGCTTCAATGTTATGTCTCCCGATCGATTAAGCCAATGATTCCGATTAATCGTTTAAATGATGGATCACGAACGTTCCCACTTAGGATGAATAAAGGTGTTCACTGTGCTGTGGCCATAATGTAATTTATTTGACAGCGCTTCTGGCTACATTTAGGATGCTTTGGTTATTGACTCATTTTGAAAACGTGTCCTTGAATCTTATGGCTTTTTTGTAATTTATTTAAAACACATAAACGGCGGGAAATAGTGTTGCTTTTCAGCTAAACAACAAGCGAGAAAATGTGCCGAAACGAAAACAAACATACAAGCAATTTCAACATGTCATTGTGGGAATCGTTTTTGATACCACAATCAGAAGCTATTTCTAAATCTCTAACCTCAACCTTTTAAAACTGGAATCAGACAAAGTAAAAGTAAAACTGGGTGAATCACACATTTGCGCCTAATAAGTTTGTTTGGATTGCGTTTGATTGATATTTATGTTATAACAGAAGTCAAATTGAGTCAGGTGACGCTCTTCACTTTCCATGCTGCTGGAGAGTAACTGAATTCCTTATTGACTTTTCTCAATGCTATTTCTAGATTATTATGGCGCGCAGAGTCACCTAACGCATCTCATTAAAGTTAAAAATTAATATGCAAAACCTGCACCCCGCCTGTGTGAGATTACATTTCATTATTTCTATGGCATTGATTAAAATCCTTCAGCCACTCATTGAGCTCGCCTTACCTGCACATAAGCTATAGGAAAATAACTGCGAGGAGCTTAGAAATGAGCACTCCAGTCAATCGGTTGGGAAATTAGAGTATTATCTTCTGCAATTATGTTATAGATCTGGACAGTGCGGGTTTTGAGCGTTTTGCAGCGCGTCTCGCTCAAAAAGGACTCTCTGCATCTCTATATAGCCGTAGAACTAACGCTATATCCGCATTCTTTTAGCGAGATCAATTATAAAACACTTTGCCGGATAAAATGTTGGCTACAACATGAAACAGCGCTGCGTTTGTTGAAGCACAAATCAATGTGCTAAAAATTGACACTGCGTGGGCTGGCCAAGTTAATTTATTATTTAGCAGTAAGGGACGAATACAAAAGTAAGTCTGATGTTGGCCCCTAAAGTGCGTACTGTACTGTATAAGCAGTTTTGGCCATTTTTACAGATCAAATGTCGTTTTTCCATTACACTAAGTCAGGGGTAGGCAAAAAAATCCGGCCCTCAAGATGATTTTGAGAAATATTATTAGAATGCAAAATAGAGATCAAATACCTGTTTAAGTATGAGTGTGATACCGTCAGTCCACTGCAAAAAAGTAATGAACTAGATGAGTTTAAAGTTAAAATTCTCTTGAGCATAATAATCCAAATTTGAGTTGTAGTTGGGCTAGATCATTGAGATGATTTATTATTGACTCACTTGTTCTAGGTATGTTTCTGACTCATTTCAATGCATTTAGTCTAGTAATGTTATCTGCCAATGGGGAAAGAACATTGGTCTTGTCCCATTGGCAGTTCTACTTTCTTATGTCAAGTGAGATTTACCTTAGAACTGAAATGTCCTCAAACTAGCAAAATAAAAAAAGAGTAAAAAAACACTTTAAGTCATTTAAGCCAATGCTAAGCCAATGCTAAGCCAATGTAGTGTATTTTTAAATCTGTCAGAACATCCCACTTGGTCATATTTAATGTAATGTATTGGCCTTTGCAGAAAATGGTTCTTTACTGTGGCCTACAATGGTAAGGTTCAGGCCTCACAATGCAACCTTGCCTACCCCTGCACTAATACAAAATCAGAATGTTTTTCTCACAAGAATTTCAAAGGGATTTCTATGTTTTCCTGTATGCACCTGCAGCGCTTCACCATAAAACAAATAATCAGGCAAAACTTTTTTTTTTAGAAAGATTGTCGTGACATCGATCCGAGGTCATCTTCAGCGTTCGACTGTACGTACATTCCTCAAGTGTTCACCGCCGGCCGCCATATTTGCACACAGTTAGCGTAGCCCGGCTCGCGGCCAAGACACCGCTGGACGTTAATGAGTCCAGATTGCATGATTCATGGAGTCAATTGGCGAAGGACGGACAGATCAACTGCGGCGATGACGGGTCTCGACCGGGGGAAACCGACCCGCCATGAGAAACCTATATACGCCCGCCCTCTCCCATTACGACCGCAGTATTTCCCTGACACGGAAATACCGCCTTGTATGTGTGATTATGAGGTTAGGCCCTCCCCCACCCACACACACACACACACACACACACACACGCCCAACACCTGCCATTACTTATTCATTGTTATTCCTCGGCCAGAAAATGCTCCGTAATGAGGTATTGATTGTTTGGTCGATGTGATGAATTAAACACAATGCCCCCCCAACATCTTAATTTACCAGAAGTTCAGGTCCACCAGCCTAAAGAGGGGTTTTTCTTTCCTTATTTTTTGAAGTTTGTGTTCACTCATCATTCTCATTTCCATACACCCCAAAACACAGCAAGAAAATACAGTGTCTCCAATAATGGATCTTCGGGATGCATTTTTGCTTGTCCATTATTCTTGCTGTATACCCCGATTTGACTTAACGGTTTGCTGGACATGTCCGTGTCTCAAATTGTGTGTGTCCACTGCCACGTAGTCCCCCCCCCCCCCCTTATACCTCCCCTGTAGACCTCAATGCATTGAATAAGAAGTGCACATCAATAACGCCTGGTTTCTCTCAATGTACGCAGTTCGGACGAATGCCTCCTCGCTAGGTGTCGCTAACCGAAAAGAAGGTAGGCATTTAAGATCATGGAAACGCTTTTTTGCAGGCTGTTTTTGATCAAGTTAGATACAGTAAGACGATGGGGTGACTTCTCTGGTAATGTTGGTTGGAGTTAAAAGGGGAATCATTTGGATAATGGTTGGAGGTTTGTACAGAGTTGTGGACCACACCGATTAAGGAGCTCATATGCGGGAGAAGTTTTCAGAAGAGGAATTTTTTGAAAAACAATCAGCGACTTTGACAATTTGTTATTTTATGTAAGGAGGCTAATAATTTCCAAATATTTTTGAACCACGACAGTTTGTTAAACCTCTTACCCCAACTGAGCACATTTTCTCCAGTTTGGCTCTATCCAAATCTAAAGGCTTCTTGAAAAAAGCATCAAAAGAGCAACAAAAGGAGACGAAAACGAGGATGAAAATGCAACAAAAGAGCAACAAAAGGAGACGAAAACGAGGATGGGATGAGCAACAAAAGAGCGAGAAAAGCGTGACAAAAAGCCGATGAAAAGCGATGAAAAAGTGACAATGATGTGACAGAAACGCAACAAAAAAGCCACAAAAAAAGTGATGAAAATGTGGCAAATGTGATGAGAATGTAATAAAAAAGCAATAAAAAGAAAACGTGACAAAACAACGAAGCACCAACGTGGGGAAAATGATCCATTTAGATGAGCTTTGCAGGTCTTAGCTTTCAACCAATCACCATTTAGATTTGGGTAAAGCTGAACTGGAGAAAATGCACTTGGTTAAGGCGGGGGTTAAGAGGTTAAAGAAGGCATATCATGCAAAAACGACTTTTTTCCTCATCAAAACTTACCTGGAGAAGGATTGTTGCTTCTCTCGCTGTTGTAGTTTTATAAGGCGCCATTCCCACTTCTACCTGCAGAGGGCCCTCGAAGACAATTTGAAATCCTGACTAGCCCAGTCGCTCCATCTTTTCTGCAAACATGTTTTGAATTATATTTAATAGCAAATATTTTTTAAGCCTCAATGTTGCATGATATGTCAGCTTTAATTGAATCTATTGATTTTGCCATTTATTTAACGCCAACAACAACTTAAATATAGTTTGTACTGGCAGAAAAATGCATAATAACAAAACACTTCTCAATAAGCCGGAGGCACATTTTCCATTAGAAAAAAGTCTCAGCGATGTAGGGTTTCCTCTTGAGTTCCAACCTGCTACACGGAATTACTCTCTCCTTCACTCACTATGTGCATTTTAACACACACATGAATTTTTTATAGACCCTCAGACCCTCCACTGAGTCAATACTTCTCTACACACTGTGTAAATCACTGCATTTGACCAATAATGGTCAATAACTTACTCCACGATGCTGCTTCTGCTATGGCTCCTCAGTGGACCCCGCCCATGTGACGGCCGTTATAATAACCAAAGCCCGGCCTATTATTTCTATTACCCCACTGTTTGTTTTATGACCGTAAAGAAAAGGAGGGATGGATGTGTTTCGCCACTGTGAAGGCAGTCTTTTTTTCCCCCTTAGCCACGCTCCCGTGCACAGATTTATGTTGTGGGTGGTGTTGGCGAGCCTCCAGTGCAGCGAGAGAGTGGTCTTTTGGGGGATACAGCCTGTCTAGGGAAGCGTCCTCGTAGGGGCTGAAATATACTTAGCACTTGTTAAGCCCAACAGAGTGAAAATACGAGTTTCAATACTTCTTTAGGGCAGCACGATTTTTGGCAAAACACCCCAATGTGGTGCAGTAGAGTTCTGCGATTGTGATTGGCTGTTTTTGAAGTTGATTTCAGTTCAAAGTTTGATATACTTCAAGGAGTTTTACCCGTGAAGAGAAGACTGAAATACGAGCTGCTGAACGAATAGAAGTCTAAATCAGTGGTTCCCAACCTTTATTTCCCGCGTACTCCTTTGACCTTTCATTCCAAGTACCCTCTTCCCCAATTATATAGTAGATCTACAGTCTGATACTATTGGTAAAAGGCAGAATAAAAATAGTATATTAAATAGCCTTCCTTTGCTTATGTTGTAATTAAAAATGATTCCATAACCCTCTGCTATGTGCCATCTCATAATCCCTGTATCCTGCTTGGGAAACACTGGTCTAAAGGGATATGTTCCAGATCATACATTAATATAATTGCGGTCTCTCCCACTTTCTTACTGCTGCCAAATTTACCGCAATTTTGATTCGATTCTGTTGCGCTGCCGTACTTTTCGGCATCAAAACCAACACAAGCAGCTCCATAACGCAAACTCATTCTTTATTTCAACACCATTCATCATTATTATTGCTTATTACGTTCTGTTAACTGTTGTTGCATTGTATTATTTTTTATGTTTAATTTCATGTCTTTTGTTTGTTTTTGTTTTGTTTGTTGTTCTTCCTTTTCCTCTTTAAATTTGTCTAGTAGCTCCTCAAGTTGCGTTGCCTACTGCCCCTAGTGTCCCGGTTGCAAACAGCAAGCGAGGTAGGAACATTTTTTACACACTGCCCCCTCGATGACTCCCAATCCTTTCAAGTCTGCCTCCTGCCTTTTTAACCCTGTCGCACTATAACCGAGATCCCGGGCACTCTCTACGCTCCCACTTGTTTCCAGCTCGGCGCTCGTCAGATGGCTCATGGAACATTAAGGACTCACTCATCTATGCAATTGTCTCTAAACACTGTAAAGGTCTCCGAGAATCATATATATCCTCTGTGGGGGAGTTGGAGGCTATACGACTATTTTTGGGGGGGAACCGTGCTTCCGAGACCGAAGACTTTTTATTCCCTGGGCGTGCATGATTTATGACCTCAGCCTATTTCCGGAAAGGGGAGATTATTTGTCTTCGGCGAGTCGGTGAAAAGTTAGTCATCCAATGCACGAGATCTCGGTGGTTAACTCTGGAGACAAAGCTCTCTGCGGCAGGTGAAAAGGCACAGAGCGATTCGAGCTTCCTTCTGTTTGTTGGGGTTGTTAGCGAGCGGACACACGGGCCTGACCTCAATATACTTTCTTAATCCCTTTGGAAGAAAGCCACCATCCGTCTGCCTCCTCGGGCACCCACCCACCCTTTTTTTTTTGGGTCGTCCGCGCTTGGGCAGTTGCCAGTGGAGTCTTAAGGGCGCGTCTGTCCGCGCTGTGGCACATGTTGTCAGCGGTCAGTAAAGCGCGGGCCACTGATCCTTATTCACAGGGAGACGAGCCGAGCCGCAACACCGCAGGGCAGAGCTGCCACGGACTGTCATGGACTATGGCTGCGGCTTTTTCACTCTGCATTCAACTCGCATGTACCTGATTTAGTGTGACACAACACTTCAGCGCCAACATGGATGAACACTATCGCTGCTGAAAGCCTCTATGGGCTGAGTTAGTGACATAGAACTGTTTTACTGCAATACAAGAAAGTGGTTGAAACAGGCAGAGGTCGACCGATATGGGGTTTTCAATTTTTTTTTTTTATTGGCTGATGCCGATATGCACCGCCGATATTTTGGGGCAATATAAAAAACTAAATTCTTGTCTATAATCCTGTGTATGATGCTTGTTAAACTGTATAATGTGTCAGTGTTGAACTGTGACAGCAGGGGGTGCTTTATTAGGGGCATAGGGCTGATGTATTCAGGACACATAAAGGTACTTCAGAGGGCGCAAGAAAATCAAAAAAAAATGTAAATATCAGCAACATAAATATACATACATACCTTTTCATTATATCGGCCAATAGCCAATATCATAAAATATCCATATATCGGCCCGATATATCAGTCGACCTCTGCTAACAAGCCTTCTAATAGGAAGATTTAGCCAATATTTCTAAAATTGCTGCAGAAATTAGAGAGTAGTATAAAACAATAATCTCAATTTGGCCAAAAAAGGACTAGAGCATTTATGCTAGGCTCACAACATGTCTTACAAAAATATCCTTTTGCTTCTTCCATGAGTGAAGTACAAATTAACGAGAGATAAACTATTTGCGAACACCAAACACGATTAATCATCACTATGTTGTGCTTATAAATGAATGTTTAGGAAAAATGTTTTGTGAATAACAAAATAAAGTATGTACAAATGGTTTGCAAATGCTAAATAGTGTGTGCAGTAACAACACTGCGTACATGCCACTTCAAAAGCAACGTCTCTTCAAAGTTACTCAGAAAAGTGTCGATGCAGTACTTGTGGTGAGGTGATGATATTCATTTGTAGTCAACGATACATGATTCATCAAAAAAGGAACAAAACATATATAATTATGGAAACTTTCGGACTAGTTTTGCTTATGGGTTCATTTTAGGATGATGGAATAAAGCATATTTTCTAGTTCTGCGTTAGGAAACATACATATTTTCTTTCTACGTTCGGTATTTGAAATCATTTCAGGATTCTGCGGCAGCGTGTGATAAATTGCATTCATAAAGTATAAGATGATGCTACAGAAAAGCTGTACTATACTTCACTTCTATCACGGAGTCTGCCGGCATTGTACTCCTCATTGTGCCATCTAATACGGCAGAGAGATCAGGGAGAATAGATTCAATTTTGCATCAGTGAACATTAAAAGTTCTTTTGAATTTCATTACCGAGTTTCAGTACAACAGAGGATAAGAAAAGTTACATTCCATTCATTGTTGCGAGATCACAAACACAGTGATTTCCTCCCATGTCGCTCTGAGGTTTTCCCGCTTCATCTCCATCCATGTCGTCTTCCTCCCGCCGTGTGGTCGTCATGTCAGTGCCATCCTCTCTGACTCTTCCCCGCCTTTTGTGGTTGTGTTGTGCCTGTAGTGATCGAACCTGCACAGTCCTCTACTAATGTGCTTCTGTGTAATGTGTTCTAACTCCCCCTGCCAGACTAACCATACCAAACTCTTCCTGTCATCTGCGAATCCATTGTCTCATGGCATGCCCTGGCGCCTCGCTCTGACTCCGCTAACCCTCCGCCGCAGCCCTCGCAGTAACCTCCACGCTTCTATCGCGTCTCTTTCTCTATGTTTTCCTCCATCTTTCTCTCTCTCTCTATCTTTCTCTACCTCTGACCCTAACTTTACCTGCAAGACTGCGAATGCTTCGGCCACTCCAAACGATGCAGCTACATCGAGCTGCTAAACACCGTCATTTGCGTCAGCTGTAAGCACAACACTAGGGGCAGCACTGCCAGCTATGCAAGCTGGGCTACTACCGCAATGCCTCTGCCCAGCTGGACGATGAAAATGTGTGCATAGGTCAGTCCCCTGAACCCGCCCCCTCTCACTGTCACTGCTCTGTCAACACTCATCTGCACACAAGCTCATCTACTTTAATGTCCTTCCTTATACCTGTTTTGGATTTTTCCTTTTTGTTCATAAGTACCACATATATTCATTTGTATTATTTCAGCTTTTTACCATGTCAGTCATAAACTACACAGATGTTTGCTCATCTAAGATTAATGCGACAGGGCTAGAAGGAATATTAGTTTTTTGTTTTGTTTTTTATCAATGAAAGTAGTGGTTTCTAGATTTTGGCGGCGTGGATCTTGCAGTTTTCCTCAGTAGTGTTGCGTGACGCTTGTGTGACATAAAGCACCTGTGTCAAGCTAATGCAATGCTTTGAGCGGTAACAAGGAACAAGGCCGCAAGAAGTTTGCAATCAAATCCCTTTCAAGTACTCAGAATGTGCCTGTTTGTAAGCAGCTTCTGGATCAAGCCATAACTCTTATGATTTTGAAATCCAATATAAAAATTCAATTCAATTCTGGTACAGGCAGTATTCACAATCAGACAGCGCAGCATAGACCAGGTTTTGATTTTCAGCTTTGGCGTGATGTTAGTCTCGATCACAAACAACTTTATTAGGTGTATTGTTGATGAAAGCATTGTGGAAGAATGTTAGATAACGTCTTCTATTTGCACGTTCGCCTTCCTAGTGTTTCGAAGGTTACGCACACCCAACATCTGAACATCCAAATCAGACTGGTCGTTCTCCTCCACCATTGTCCACAGCACATGGGGAAGTTGTCAGCACAAGCCAACTGTCCTCTATGTCTGCGTGCTCCATTACACGTCAACGTGTTCCCTTTTGACGTGACCCAATCAAATCTGCGGGATTTGATTCAGAGCCTTGTTCATAACTCCCTTTCAATCCGAGCTATATCAGTTTTCCAAGAAAAGGGGCGAAAATGCCTTCAGACGCCTGACTTCGAATAACGTTCGTCCCTCAGCTCGCTATATTCTAAACACTGCTAATTGCTTCTGAATAGCGAAGGTTGCCGTGTGAAGTAAAAGTCAAAAGTTTTTATTTTTATTTTTTTTTCAGTCCTGGGCCTTTTCTGCTACTTTGTCCGTGACCTTTGAAGAGCCATTCATCCTTTCTTTTTGTTTTGTTTTGTGTGGTGCATAAAACATGTGGAAACGGCGCACAGAGTTCCTGAGGCGCATGGTCCGCTTCCCCCGCCGGATCGCGTCGCTCGCATGTGAAGAGTGTGTCCTCGCCGCGTGGGCCAGGTGCATTCGGTTGAAGTCCGCCGGGGCCGCTGTGACAGGCAACAAGAGCTTTGAGGGAAATGTCGCTAGTCGGGGGGGTGTCACCGTCATATCCGTGAAGTGGCCCCGGGAGCAGCAGCTGAAACCCGTCACGAGGCGTTAAGACTCACCCAGGCGTTACCTCCCCCCCCCCCCTCCGCACACACACACACACACACACACATGCATACATACATACTGTACGTGTTATGGCTGGACATCGCCCCCCTGTCCTCACGGCCGACCCCTGGGTGGCACCGGGGCGAGGACACGTGAACCGGAGCGGGGTGCAATGTGGCGGGTGGAAGGCTGTCAAAAGCAGTGTCAGTCTGAGCGTGCAGAGGAGAAGCGAAGGTCAGGCCGGACAGGTTTAACTAATGAGCAGACTCTTGTTCAGTGTACGGAGAGGCTGTGGCTGAAGCTGGGTTTACATGTGTGCTTGTGAAGGGTTACTGTGCGGAGTATACTGTATGGCGCCAGGACAATTCTACATTTCAGTTTCCTCCCATTGTTTTAAATTTAGCTCATGCCTTTAAATGATTAAAGAAAAACTAGTAGCTCGCAGCTCTTTCTCGTGAGGCTCCCACGAGCTTACTACATTTCTACATAAGCTTGATTAGTCATATTTACAGATGCAATACACTGAACACGATCCGCAAACTATAGGGAAGTATAGGGAGGAAACTAAATACATTTTTGAGTTGCAATGTCATCTTTTCTAACCGTCCAGGCTGTTTTAGTTCCCCAAGTGTCCCCAAAGCAGAAGTAAAGCGCTCTGCTCCCTACTTATTTCCTAAAAGTAGCTCTCGGGAGAAAGGTGAGTGGGGGAGGTGAGTTCAACATTCATCACGAAGTGGAGAACCGTACTGGTGTGAACATTTACATATTCAGGCTGTGACCTTGACCGCAGGGCGTCATAAAAAATAAAAAGTGCAGCAGAATGCCAGTTGTTCCTAACACAATATACGGTAAGCGGAAGAATTACACCTTGATGCTGGTGGATGGCGCAGATGTTGAGGAAAAACTATTTGTAGTTCTGAGTAAATCTTAAGGGGTATGTTTTTTTTTATGGAGACCAATTAGTTGAAACAGCTGGACCTTCCTTACTCAAAAAATCTGATGTTCTGTCGCCATTTCTTCAGTCCTAAAGCTCCATGACAAGACGTATCCATCACAGCAATCTGCTAAATTCCAATTTAATCTACAATATTCAGGTAACTATAAAGTGAATTGGCAAGTCATGAAACATCTGCTTTATTGAGTCACGAAGGTCCAAATCGGACTTTACAATTTATATCCACCTGGATGTTTTAGGAATCCTGTTTAAAGTACTAAGTGACTTGTTTACCTTAATAAATCCTTTTCGTAGTCCCACTGGGGGTAAAACAATTGTGTTAATGGGTTGATTGGGGGGTCTTTCATCTCCCCCGGTGTCTCTGGCCAGAAAACCACACTTGCACCTTTTCCTGTTCCAACCCGGAGGAGCAATACACACTAATGGAATCACGAAGAAGAAGCTAACATGCTAACGGGCAAAGCTAACTGTAGGCTAGCGCCACTTTAGCAGTATTTACAGCCAAGTTTGAGTGACAAAAACTCACGAAGAAGAAGCTAACATGCTAACGGGCAAAGCTAACTGTAGGCTAGCGCCACTTTAGCAGTATTTACAGCCAAGTTTGAGTGACAAAAACTCACGAAGAAGAAGCTAACATGCTAACGGGCAAAGCTAACTGTAGGCTAGCGCCACTTTAGCAGTATTTACAGCCAAGTTCGAGTGACAAAAACTATATCCATTGTATAATTGGGTTGTGGCACAATGTACAATATCCCTCTCTCCCTTTGTCTTTTCTGTCAGCGTATATTTACTCTCACGGACAATTAAGGGGTAAAGAAAAACGCAACACGCTACGACTCCTGCAGTTATGGCCTCCAGGCATGAGTTACTTAGTTCTGCTTCAATTGATACAAACCAACAGTCTACAGCTCTGTTGAAGCAAAAAACCCATCTTCTCTATGAAGGTTCAGTTGTATGTTCAGTTATGTAAGTTGATCTTGTGATAGTTTTAACATTTCCTTTGTCGCCAGCCATGTTTAAGAAGTTGTCCATATTAAATCAATCACGTAACCTTCACAAGTACCACATGTTGTTGAACCCCACTAACAGGAAACAGGTTTGATCAAATTACTTTTTATTTAGTCAGGCCTAAAATGGTTTACGACGATGCCCATTTCAATGTTTCATAAAATTCTTTGCCTCCGTTTTTCCATCTGATCTCTTCTCATTCCACTTATGTCACCAGCTCTTCTATTTCTCACCTCTGTCTAGTCAGTCCAGTTTTAGATAGAGCATGTGCAGATGTAGGCCTTAAAGCTAAAATACAATACAAAGCTACTGATAGTACTTTGCTTAATTGCTCATTGCATGTTGTTTAGCCAAAATGTAAATTGTTATTATTGCTCTTTACAAATCTGCTAATTTGAAAAAGTCATCTATATTCAGTCATAACTTCTCATTCTGTCTCCATCACAGTTGAAATGGCAGCATTCTGACTTAGCTCTAAAGTGTTTAGTAGATGACTGTATGGCTGTGAAAATGGAAGCCTGTGTCTGTCCTCTGTTCTTCCAGATTGTAATTGTAACCCGTATGGCTCAGTCAGTGATCACTGTAATGGCACAGGACTTTGTATTTGTAAGGAGGGCACTACAGGGCACAAGTGTCAGGAGTGTCTGCCCGGATATTTGTGGGACAATGGCTGCAAATGTAAGTAGAACCACCTCCGCCTTCTCCTTAGCAGCTACAGACTCTGCTGTCCTATCCACTTTTTTTTATGTGTTTGCGCAATACTGCATTTGATTATGATTTACTTAACAAACTCATAACCAGGTATAAGGTCAAGGTGTTTTTTTTGTATATTTTTTTAAATATTTTTTTTAGAAATCTGTTTATTATGCAGAAATGTATTCTTATTTATTAAACATTGATTGACATATGATTTCACTTCAGAATAAGACCACGCAAGACACTGATTATTATTAGATAATACTATATAATAACAGCATTTTTCCACTCTTCAAGTTATCCTTTATCATTTTTAAATTTGTTTCCCAACTGTGGTATGGGTACTCCCAATGGTCCGCCGAAGTGTAAATGTTTTACAAACGTAATAGAATGGAGGGGAGTGGGAGGAAACTTTTGTACTTTCTCTCCTCATTTTGCCATCTTACGGACGTCTACTTTAAATATCTTGAAAAACACTTTCCTATTATTAGGTTTGTGCTTGCACACGTTTATTCATAATTAGTGTTATTAGTTATGTATTAGTTCATGATTAACTTGTGTTTGTAAATGCTTTAAAGTTATGCCTTAGGTATTGGGTGTTTGGGTGTTTTGTTTCATTATGTTAGTATCATTATTTTTACATGATTACTACATCACAATAAGCTAATTTGAGTCAAACAAATGAGTTTTAATCATCCAAATGTGTGTATTACTCGAACACAGATTTCCACTGCTCATTTCTCTCTTTTCTGTATTTCACTGCAAACGAAAATGCCACTGCAATAACACAGCTATGACCTCAGGTGCCTGAGCCTACACCAAACCAACTCTGTCTCGCTGCTTTCTGCTGTGGCCTTGTTAACAATGTAATGTCAGAGCTTGTGCCCTATAGGACTTACACAGACATAAACTCAATGGCATGGCAGGATGCATGCAGCTCGGTGACTGTCATCCAGCCGCCACCGACACAACAGCTGAGCCAATATTGACCGGTGCCGCGCTCCTGTGGCGTGTTTGAAAAGCCCTCGCTCCACGCCAGTCCACAACACCACAATGTCATCCAACTCCAACATTTTGATAAGAGGAAACGCGGCTTATTCTGTCGCCTAGCTCGTTTATTATTTGTTGTCCGCTCTTTTATATATTTGGATTTCCCCTGGCTATAGCACAAAGCATGCACTGTGTGTGATGTTTTCCTACTTTCAAATGTCACCAATTTTTCATTGTTTGTTCGGACCAATCTCGTGCCACCTGGACGAAAGTCCAACAATGGTGCTTTTTTGGAAGAAATAATGGAGTTGTCTAGTGTGCAAAATGTATTTCACTAAAGAGCTCAACAGTTCCATCCGCCGCAAAGCTCAGCCTGGTCCTGTAAGGAAACATCCCACTCATGTTTCCCCATACACTTTTCAAATTTTCAAATCGAGAGTTAAATGTAAATTGTGGTATCATGCAATACATTTATGGATGAAATTCCACAGGCTTATATATCTTTTAAATGAAAAATAAATAAATCTATGTATAAGTCTATATTTCTAAATGTCATGAATTTTTGCGAAACACAGTTATAGCTATAGCGCTATAGAGAACATTTAGAGTAATGTTTATTAATGTGTGCTGTCCCTGTTAAATAAATTATGAATAAATAAAGAAAAGCATTAGTTAACACATCCATCGGGATGGGACTGTTGAGCTTAAACTCTTGGCATAAATCTTAGATCTTTCTTTTAAAATGGTATCCAATTGAAAGTTAAGCTCTGCAGTCAATTATAATAAAATAGAGCTGATTTTCGGGCAGTTGTGTTATTGCAACTCAACATTTTATGCTAAAAATAGTGCCTTCGCTGTCTTAATTACCAACTTAGACAGCAGATAAATGTTTACAAGCATCATAATTAAAATACAGTGTCAAGTGAGCAGTTATTTTCCCCAGATGGGTTGTTTATACTCTGTTTCTGACAAAAAATATGCAGCGCTCTCCCCAGCTTACATAGCGGCGCTGCCCTAAACTGAGCCGGCACGACAGGCCTGTAGTGTAACAAGGGGCCGCATCACAAGATTATATGGATGTTTTTATCAGTTGTGATGAGTTGCGTGTGAAGATGTATCGTTTCTCAGGCTCTAATACTTTTACTGCAAATGGCATATTTTAGCACGTTCGCCCGGATGCCTGTAAGGAGCGCCCCAAGGTAGTGTTCCTGAGAAGTTATAAAAAACAACAAGTTAAAAGAACAGCCGAGGTGTAAGACTCGCTGCAGCTCACTTTGCGTCATTGTTTGAAGAACAAGTTCCTTACCGACTGTAGTATAGCAAGATATTGCCAAAATAAATCTATTTACATTGAGAAAGAAAAGCATAAACCCCAATTAGGCAAGAATATCAAGTCTACATATCCGTGAGTCTATTGCCGAGGTAACTATTATGCAGATTCTTCAACGTAACAAAAGAAATGTCAAGTTGTGAGCTTGTCGCTACATTGTGTATACAGTAGCTAGCTACACACACCGTTTTATTGCCCTTGTCAGTGACGGGTTCACAAACGAGGAATTTGCTTTTGTGGAATGGTGTAACATGAAACACAGTTCAAGAATTATAGAGTAGAATAAGAAATCAAGTGGAACAAAATATTCTAAGATAAAAAAAACTCTTAAAATATACCTGTACATGTTGTGAGAGCTCCAGGCCTCCATGTTTTTCCAAATATATTCACATAGATGCCTAACCTAGGAAGGTTAAAGAAGAGCTAAGTAACTTGTTTACCTTAATAAATCATTTCCGTAGTCCCTCTGGGGGTAATACAAGCGTTAATGCAACTTTCCCTGCTCCGGGTCGGAGGCGCAATACACACTAATAGAATCACGAAGAAGAAGCTATCAGGCTAACGGACAAGTTTGAGTGAAAAAAAAAAAAATCTCCATTGTGTAATTGGTTTGTGGCACAATGTGCAATATCCTTTTCTCCCTTTGTCTTTTCTGTCAGCGTAGTATTTACTCTCACGGACAATTAAAAAGAGTAAAGAGTTAAAAAAAACGCAATATGCTACTACACCAGCTTGCACTCGCTATTTAGCACCGGTCTTGATAAATGACCCCCCAAAGTGGGTTAAAGCATGGCCAGGACTAACCCTCATGATGGACCCTAGTTGATTAAACCTCAGCAGTTCTGTGCAGGGCCTAGATAATGACAACAAAACTAAAAACGAAACTTTTCCATGACCATTTGTGGCTTGATAAAAAACGTCTGTCATCTATTTCTGACAGTCACAACGCTCTGTGCCTCCTCCACCGCGGCGCTCCCCGCAACTGAAAGTGTCTGAAAACTTTTGTGACCTTGCGGCTTCGCTGCTGTCTCTCGCACCCGCCATGTATTTATGCACACGGACACACGCCTCTTTGTGCATGCAGACTGGAGAAGGCAATTAAAAACTCAAATCTCTCATCAAACACATGACGGTCCCAGACAGGCACACCTAGCTCTCCAAATATTATCTCTCATATCAAAAGCAAACGGTGCAGATCTCGTCATTTAGTGCCTCTGTTTACATCTGGAGGAGGAGACGGAGGTGTGGAGATTTTCGCGCAACTTTGAGCCTGTTTGCGCTTTCATCACTCTCTCACAGCTGCTCCACTAATTGTTATGCTTATGCGTTGTTATGTGCATGATTACAAACTAACCAAGATCATAAATGAGCATGCTCTGAGATGATGATGATGAGATGTGCAGAGCTGGTCACTTAAATATGCTGACTGTTAGCCTAAGAGATGCGTTTCTGTTATCCCACAACTGCTTGACTTCAGTTTCAAAAGTCAAGTAGCAATAAAAATATTCTATTGTTAGTATTGTCATATTACATTATATTAAAATCATTACTACACTAAATGCCATTTCCTAGCAATATTAAAGGGCCTGTATCGATACAGATGTCATCCTTGGAATTGCCCATATAAATTTATGGTCATGTTTGAAGCAGTCAAAGGGGAAAACAAAGAAGAGAAAAAATGAACTTTCTCCAATTTCTGCACCATTACTTTAACAAACGCTGTATTAAGAATATATGTTTCTTCTAAACAAAGAGACAGAGGCATGTAGAGGAGCAAAGTGGTTCAACAACCCATAAATACTTAAAAAACTGACTATGCTAACCAGGAAGCTAGCGAAGCAAACATTAGCTTCATGCTACCAGTGCCGTTTTTGTTCTACTGAACAATGTGCTGTGAAAAAAACGTCCATATGGACCCGATTTTGGCTTGACTTTATTGGTGTGTGATAAACATGCTAATTGTATGACGCAATGCCGCCTGTATCTATGGTCATGTTCTAAGCAGCCATGGGGGAAAAACAATTGGCCAGGAACGCACGTCTCTGTGGTCCTCATGGCGGGGAGCTGACATTGCTGTAGTACCACCCCCTTGTGGCCAGGGGTGACTCCAAGAGACACTTTGGAAACAGGATTCTAATGGGACATCAGACCTCCCTAGAATGGCTTAAAAGCCTGGTTCCAAAGAGTTTTATTTTTCTAAAAATCGCTTGGACCCATGTGACAACGCTGGGCTGGGTGAAATATTTTTAACCTTGCTGGTTTTTGTACATCAGCCCTAAAAAGTGGAAGCCTTTTCAGTGCATTGACTTGCTCCAGAGCCTGTCAATCAAGCCCTGGAGCTCTGTGGAGGCTCCGCCAGCCCAGCGAGCGTGGGGCTTTCCGGCTTTTTTGCGCTTTTAAGGAACATGCTTCGTAGGAGGAAGCCTGTTACTCCTACGAAGGAGGAACAGGCCTCAAACAGACCTAGCCTGGCTAACGCCAGACTGCTGTGTGCGCTCGAATCATTTCGAACTTCACAGCAGCCTGGGGACCATGGCCGACAATTTTGCATGGATTTGGGCACCAATCACAGAACGAGGAGAGACGGTAAGACGATGACGCGCTATTCGACATACGGAAGCTCGTAGTTTGTTTACAGATTTAAAAAAAACTTTATTTACTGATCGACATGACAGCAGCAGACGCGACGCCATCTTTCCATCAAGCTTTAGACCGTGTTCTAAATAGTTTAGCTCGAAAGTTTACAGCGGGTACGTCATACGTCATCTGATACGATTGGCTATGGCTACGTGCAGATGCATGATAGACAGTCGTAGCACCCAATAAACGGCTAGGGTCAATCGTAAACCACACCTCTCCTACGAGAAAATGAATTGGTGGTCCCCAGACTAAATATCACTTTTTGATTTTAGTCTGGCGTTAACCAGGCTAAAACAGGCCTATAACCATAATACATTACAAGGCGACAAAATGGATTTCACTACATAGATGGAGCTCCTTTAATATGAAATATATTTTAATATCATAGAACACCATATTATGCTGTTAATCAATCAAAAAAAAAAAAAAAATCAAAACTTTATTTATAAAGCGCTTTCATACCAAAGGCATCACAAAGTGCTTTACAGATTACAACATTTAAATCAAGTATCCAGGCAAACATAATGTCCAAAAGAGCGTCAGCAGTAGGTGGCGACGAGCGGCGTGGGTGTCCCCTGTCCTTAGACCCTCCAGCACGGCAAGGAAAAACTCAAAAACCCGGTGGGAGAAACGAGAAACCTCGGGGAGAACCACAGGAGCTGGAAAGATCCACTCCCATGGACGGACAGGCTATAGAGACCCAGGCCGATGGGATCCCCTCAGCAGAAGGACCAGGATCGAGACCATCCAGTCCTTGTTGTCAATCCAGTAGGCAGGGTTCCTCGGTTCAGCCGGGTTCCTCTGTTCAGCCGGGTTCCTCCATTCGATCTAGACAGGCACTCCCAAGGGGGAGTGGGACAGGAGACACCATGTGAATGGTAATGAACAGACTACAGATAAGATAAATATTGTATCATAATAAGACAAAGTTTGTAGTAAGAAGAAGAAGAGGATAGCGCTCAGTGTACCGTACTTCCCACAGCAGTGTTTCTCCTAAGGCAGCTTTTACTTCAGGCTATGGGTTAGAGCTTTACCTAACTGACCTGATCATAAGCTAATTCAAAAGGTACGTTTTGAGCCTAGTCTTAAATGTAGGGACTGTGTCTGCTTCTTTAACGTGAGCTGGGAGTTTATTCCATAAAACCGGAGCTTGGTAGCTAAAGGCTCTTCCTCCTACAGTAATTTTGGAGACCCGAGGAATCACTAGTAGCCCTGAGTTTTGAGAGCGGAGTGCTCTGGTTGGCTGGTATGGAACGATAGCGTCTTGGAGATAAAGCGGAGCCATACCCTTTATGGCTTTAAATGTGAGGAGCAGGATTTTAAATTTGATTCTAAACTCAACAGGAAGCCAATGGAGTGACTTTAGCACAGGTGTAATGTGTTCTCTTCTTTTTGTACGCGTTAACAATCTTGCAGCTGCATTTTGAACTAATTGAAAACTTTTTAGGGAACTTTTAGGACACGCTGCTAGCAGGGAGTTACAGTAGTCCAGCCTTGATGAAACAAAGGCATGAATAAGTTTTTCTGCATCACTCTTAGGTAGGATATTTCGTATTTTAGCAATGTTGCGCACACTGTTAAAAGTGTTGCTTAAATCTAAAGCATAAAAAATGACGTAAGTGGTTGCATTGCCCAAATTATGTTCTGACAACTTTTGTCGTTTTATGCTTACAGATAAAAAAAAACACATACTTCAAAAGAAACAAAGGACATTGCTTCAAGGTTATCATTTTTCCCAACAATTGTGTGTTATGATGAAGCATTGAAATTACTTTAAGATAATCATTTTTTTAAACATAATGTTGTTAAACTAAAGCAATGAAATTACTTTAAGATAATCATTTTTTTAAACATAATGATGTTAAGCTAAAGCAATGAAATTACTTTAAGATAATCATTTTTTTAAACATAATGTTGTTAAGCTAAAGCAATGAAATTACTTTAAGATAATCATTTTAAAGCATAATGATGTTAAGATAAAGCAATGAAATTACTTTGAGCCAATCAATTATACCTAACATGTTAGTGTTCTAATGAAATTATAAAATTAGTTTAAGATAACAGTTTTCCCCAGCAATTTTTTGCTCTGATTAAACAATTACATTTCTTTGAGTTAATATTTTCTCCCAACATGTTTTATAGTAGAATACAAAATACAACTGAGATTATCATCTTTTCCAAGAATGTTAGCTCTGAAAAACATTACTTTAAAACATTTATACCCATATGCTTGTGTTCTGAAATAAAACCTTTTGAAGCTGTTCCATGTCAACATTTATTTTTCACAATATTAATAAAGTTGTGAACACAATTAAACGTAAATATATATATAAAAATATATTTGTCAATGTTACATTTTGAAACATTTTTCCATCTGATTTCTCTTCCAACAGAAGTACTCTGTACAATTTTTGCTCCTCACCGCTCCAGTTTTAAGTAAAAAAAAAGAAAAGAAAAAATATGAGCAAACATTTTTTAAAGGATTATTTTTGTATTGATACTTTTACCATACATACCAATAGACCATTCAGCAGATTTTCCATTAGCACTATTTTTAATGCACCATTACAAATACATGAAATATATGTCATTGAATAAGTAAATGTTCATTGAATTAAACCAAGACTTATTTTAAGGTGTCAATAAATATTTTAAGGAGTTATGCAAAATGTTATTTTAGGATGTTTAGTTTTAATCATGTTGACCTTCCTTCTCATTTATATTGTGAAGTTACTTAATACCCCTGTACTTAATACTGAGTATTGTCCCTTTTTACATCAATGACAGCCTGTAATGTTTTGTGGTAGTTGTGGATGAGGCTCTTGGGTTTTCTCAGATGGTAAACCTGCCTATTCTTCTAGGCAAAAATCCTCCAGGGTTAATGGGGAGATCTCAAATGTGCAGTTCATGCAAGACAGCTCAAGGTTTTACATGAACTGGAGGTTTTTTGCCAAGAAGAATTGGCAGATTTACCATCTGAGAAAATCAAGAGCCTCATCCACAACTACCACAAAACATTACAGGCTGTCATTGATGTACGTACTCATTAAGTACAGGGTTATGTAAACTTTTGATCAGGGTCATTTGGGAAGTTTCTGTTGTCATGATTTAAAAAGAGTAAACAGTTTTTTATATAATAGAATCACTAATCACGAGCAAAAGAAAGATTTGTATGTTATTATACATATTCTGAAAAAGTATGTTGGGGATGTAAACTTATTAGCCCAGCTATCTGTCAAACTCATTCCTCAAACTCAGAGGCAGAACCAGAGCGATTCTCTGGTCAAATTTAAAAAAAAAAAGTGTCTATTCGCAAACTTCATGATCCCTCTGCAGAGCAATGGATTAGATCATAAAAAGCCCAAGTCAATTTGGCTTGAGGAGTGGCCATACTGCACCTACTTACAACATAAAATTAAATAGAATTTTTCTTTTTTTATTACTTGTAATGATTATTTAAATTATTTATTGACACATTCAATTATTTGATGAGTTCATTGATTATTATTCAATGAAAATTTAATTATTTGTCTACTTTAATTTTATACAAGAGTGTACAGTATTTTCTCCCTCTGGCACAATTAAACTATAACAGCGGATAATGCAGAGGAAGGTACAACTCAACAATCAAGGAACAGGATTGATAAACAAATATGGATTATTTATATTGCTACTGGTCTTTAGACACACTCATGAGTATCTTTGCAACAATCAGTAATCTGAAAAGTTTGAAATGTCTGCTGAAGTTTGGGTGGATAGTTCAAGTCCAACGCGTATATATCGCCAACAAGAATGCAGGAGGCCTTGGCGACATTGCCCAAACCTGTGATGCATTGAAGGCCATCAATGTTGTTCTCATACGTGTCACCGACTTTGACGATCTTCAGTGGATAGGAGATATTCTGCTGAGTGTCCTCAATTTCCTCCAGATTCTATTTGAGAGGGAAAAATAAATTAAACATTGATATATTTTGATGGTCAATGCAAATCGTTTAGAATTCAGAGAAACTGAAGGCGGATAAGCTATGCTGATATTCTCGGACCAATATGTTGTTAATTTTGATAATTGTCTCTAAAGGACACCATTTATTTTACTTCAAACTCAACCACCCCAATTTAAATCGCATCTCCCTTGTGTGATGTAATCAATTTAGTACTCTACCTGCACTTTTCTTCACAATTATTTTATTCACGTAAACTATTATTTAAATAACAGACGGTATCTCACATAATAAAGTAAACATTTAAAAAATGTCTAATCTTGTCATACCCACTTTAAAATCTACTTAACCGATTATATGTATAATATTTGTAACATGGTATTTATATAGCACTTTTCAAGACACTGAAAGCCCTATACAGTAAATCATTCTTTCACTCCACGCCCTGGGACAGGCTGACTGAAGTGAGGCTGCCAATTTGAAACAAAATCACAGCAATTAGAGACCAACTAAGATTACTCCCACTATTAGTACTTAGCAAATCCAACTGTATAAGACCACTAACATCTGCCTTGACCTGGTCAAAATTACCTGAGGAGAGCTGGGACCACTGTCACAAAGGTTACCATAGTTACACACTACACAGTCATCGATTCATATCATTTAGGTCCCGCTGCTTAAGCCAGCACATGTTCAGTTATGTCCAACTGAAGTTTGCCATTGACCATTCCTTCTAGAGGAGGACAGGGGGAATGTCATATGGTCATATGAGACCAAAATGTACGTTTTTGGGATAATCTGCACTTGCTGAGTTTTAGAGATGGTATCGGAGAGGATTTGTCAATACAACTACTCCTAACGATACTCCTTATCGGTCCGGTATTTTATAAATACTCTCATCGATGGCTATTTTTTTAAATAAAAAAAAGAGAAAAAAGACCATTAATTTGTTAAGTATTTTTAACCTTTAGAACAGCAAAGAACACAAATTAAAGTTAAACTACAAAATAACTAATAACTTATTTTATATATATATATAAGTTATATAATAACTTATTATTTATATAACTTATTTATATAAGATTACCTTAAAATAAGTCGATTACAGGGCTCTAGACTAACTTTTATCCTACTCGCAATGGTGCAACCTTTATTTTAATTCATAAATGTGTGTTCTCAAAACACACAAGAGCATTCATAAACGAACAAAAATAAATAGTGTGTTTATTCACAAAACGTGTCAAAGACAGATCAGCTTATAATACGGTACTTTATTATATACCCTGAAAAAGAGATTGGAAATTGTACCTGTTGATCTGAAATCAAGTCCTCTGGCTTCTCCCCGATGTACTCAATCAGGCCTCGGATTACGACTTCCCTCCTCTTTTCTACAGTAGAGGTTGGATCCTACAAAACAACATAGAAATAAACACCAATTAGGAAGTATTCATCTCTCCTTATCTTGAATATGTTTTCATATTTCTGCTTTTATATGTCTTTATATCTAAATGAAGACAAAGACAAATGATGTAAGAGACAAGCAATGACAAATGGTAAAACAATTAATGGAATAATACATTGTAAAACCATAAGGCTTTGAATGAATATATATACAGTATATATATATATATATACACACACACATCTGCCTCAATGTTATGTTTGATTGACAACAGCAGAGAATTTAAAGCATTTTGAATCACGATTGTGATTTCTAAAGAGAACAGATGACCAAAATGATTAAAAAAAAGAGGAATGAAGGCAGACAAATGACTTCAGCTTTCCCAGCTAGTATTCAAATACTATTTGAATCAAACAGTTCAATAGCTTCAACATGCAACCCAAAAAATTTTTATATAATGAAGGAAAAAATATGTAAAGGAGAAATGTGGCCTATGGACTAAAATTTAAACTTTAAATTTTGTGTAAACAATGCATACCTTAATTAATTCCATGATTATTGGCTTGAGCCTCTGACCAAGAGCTCCACCTTTCGTTTGCTCAAGACAAGTTCCACTGACCAATCTGTAAGCATAAGAAAAACATTAAAAAAAAAAGGCATTTATCATGGAATTTATCAAAACTTTACGGTGCGGGTCATGACACTGACAACATGCAGTAGCTGTTAGCTTAACGTTAGCTTTCTGCTATAATAAGCAACTTTCTGACCGCGAGGAAATCAGAGCGATCTCAGGTAGGAATAAACATGCTAAACTGTTTTCTGTCTCTGCACCATCATGCTCTCCACCTGTCTCCTCCTCGCGAGTCGCTCCGCTGAGCTCTCCTCCTCGGTCCTCTCTCTGACCTGCGCTCGTAGCTGCTGCGCTAGCCGTATAGTAGTGCAGCAAAAGGCGGACATAAAGTGAAAACTAGGGACGTCTGCGGGGACATTAACTGTCACCAAGTACGTATTGGTAGAAAATATTAGAAGATTAATAAATGTCGGGGCACGTTGCCGTGTGTATTTTCCACTTGCCCCTCCGGCAACAAGAGAAGGCAGAACAGTGGGACTTTGGTCTAGTTATGCTAGTGCGTACCGTTAACAGCTAGCTAATAGTTAGCAGCTCCAAACTGCGAGAACTTCACCTGTTATTATGGTTCAGAAAATGTGAGGGGTTGTTGGTAATGTTACGAGTCCTAACACAAATCACTTTGCTAAACAACGACCGTGTAGGACGATCATTCTGGCATTTTTATTTTGTGGGGACTAGAGTAGCGAGTTAGGCTAACATGAAGTCATTTTGGACACGAACTGCCAAGAAAATGAAACAACGATTTGACCACAGACTGTGTATATTTGATCAATACACAGCAAACGTTACAGAGAACGCACCATATATTAAACAAATCTTGAGGGAAACTTACTTTGAGCTGGATTTCACGGGAAACCACAAGATCATGTCCATGGCTTGCTCAGCGTCCTCAACAACAAGCTGGTGGTTGGAACCGGTCTGAACCGGAAGCAACTCCCGCCCAGTGGAATTTACTTTGTATCAACACTTATTAATAGCTTCAGATTTAAGAAGCACAGCACTGCCCCAAATATTTGTTCTAAATTGATTTCAATACACACAAAAACATTATTTGTGGGTATACTGTTCTCATATTAGTAAATTGAAATAATTTCTCCAATATTAAAAGCACAAGATTAAATTTTAAGTCCAAATTGCAGAAATAAGTACTTTGATTCAAAGTTGTGCTTGCAACACCTTTCTCAGTGCAGGTGAAAGAACGCAATTTTACAAGCCTGGTTTATATGTGTTTTAAAAGAGAGGTCTTGGTCAAACAGAACTCCAAGGTTTTTTACTGTAGAGCTCGTCGATACGCTAACATTATCCAGGGAGATGATCTGCTGAGATAGAGACTCTCTCAGTTTTGAGGACCTAATATAATAACCTCGGTTTTATCAGGGTTAAGGAGGAGGTAATTTACAGTCATCCAGGTGTTAATGGCTTTTACGCAGGAACTAAGCGTATCTAATTTATCTGTCTGACCTGGTTTCATTGATAAGTACAGCTGTGTGTCGTCCGCGTAGCAGTGGAAATTTATATTGTGATTTCGGATTATGTTACCTAGTGGAAGCATGTACAATATAAATAAAATTGCCCAAGCACTGAGCCTGTGGCACCCCATAGCATACTTTGGAACACGGTGAGGACTGTTGGTTTACATTAACAAATTGGTGCCTATCAGATAAGTAAGATTTAAACCAAGAGAGGGCTGTTCCCCTAATGCCTACGTCAGTTTCTAACCTCTGCAGGAGAATATTGTGGTCGATTGTGTCAAAGGCGGCACTAAGGTCTAACAGAACTAGGATTGAAGCTAGTCCGGCGTCAGCTGCTAATAACAGGTCGTTGGTAACTTGACTAAGGCGGTCTCTGTGCTATGATAAGTTCTGTATCCTGACTGAAATTTTTCAAATAAACTATTGTCCTGTAGGTGGCTGCAAAGCTGCTTAGCCACTACTTTTTCAAGGACTTTTGAAATGAAAGGCAAATTAGATATGGGCCTATAGTTTGCTAAATATCAGGATCGAGATTGGGTTTTTTCAAAAGTGGTTTGATAACAGCATATTTAAAGGACTTTGGCACATACCCATTTTCTAAAGACGAGTTAATTATTTTCAATATGGTATCTGAGATTTCAGGAGTAATTTCTTTGAGGAGTTTAATTGGAATTGGATCTAGAAGACAAGTTGACGGTTTTGAAGACATAATGATTGATAATACCTCAGCCTCATCTATAGTTATGAACCTGTCTAAGACTTCAAAAGGAGACAATGATTCTACAGCTGGATTTAGATTAGAATAAGATAAGGGAAGCTTATCATTTATTTTATTTCTAATGGTTGTGATTTTATCATTAAAGAATTTAAGGAAGTCATCGCAGCTAAGGGTATCAGGAATAGAAGGCACTACTGCACTGTGACTGTTTGTTAGCCGGGCTACCGTGTTAAAAAGAAACCTAGGGTTATTTTTATTTACTTCAATTAGTGAAGAGTAGTAATTAGTTTTTGCTTTCCTCATGGCTTGCTTATAGGCGAGTAGGCTATTTTTCCAAGATCTAAGAGATTGCTCAGTGCTAGACTTGCGCCATAACCGTTCTAATTTGCGAGTCTTTTGCTTAAGCGTGCGTGTTTCTGCATTATACCAGGGAGTGATGCACCTAGGCCTAACAACTTTCTGTTTCAGTGGGGCCGCAACATCGAGAGCTGTTTTAGTGTGTGCATAACGCTGTCGACAAACTGATCACTTTGATTTAAATCAATAAGCGAGCTATTCTCTATAGACATAGTATTAAAGACTGGCTGGATCATTTCTTTAAATTTTAACACAGCTTTTTCAGATAGTGTACGTTTTAATTGAATATTATCCTGTGGATTAGTATAATCTTCGATTAGGAACTTGAATGTAATTAGAAAATGGTCAGAAAGCGCGGGATTCTGAGGGAGAACGTTTAGGTCGCTAATTTCAATCCCATATGTTAAAACCAGATCAAGAGTGTGTTTATGACAGTGAGTGGGTTGATTCACATTTTGTGTAAAACCAACCCCATCTAGTAGGGCACTAAATGCCTTGCTCAGACAATCACTATTATTATCAACATGAATGTTAAAATCACCTACTATTATAATTTTATTCCAATCTAACACTATACTAGCTAAAAACTCAGAGAACTCTGCTAAGAAGTTTGAATAGGGTCCAGGGGGTCGATAAATAATAGCAAGTAGTAAAGCTTTTTGTTTTTTCCATTTGGGACAGGTAAGAGACAGTGTTAAACTTTCAAACGAATTAAACTTTAGGTTATTTTTGGGATTTAGAACAAGATTAGAGTGTGATATCACTGCAACCCCACCACCTCGGCCTGTGGTTCTAGCAGCCTGAAAATTAACATAACTAGGAGGGGTAGATTCATTAAGCCTAACATAGTCATCCTGCTGAAGCCATGTTTCAGTCAGGGCGAGAAGGTCAAAGTTGTTATCGCAAATTAAGTCGTTTACTAAAAAGGACTTTGATGAGATTGATCTAATATTCAACAACCCACACGTTATGTGCTTAGCACTTTGTTTATTGTTTTGTTTAATGTTTAGTTTACTCTTGGGTATTTGTATTAAGTTATTTGGTCGCACGCCAGCGTTTGTTTTGTGAGCTTTTAATGTTAAGACACAACAGACAGAAACCATTAAAGGCCAAGTACATTGAAAGAAAACAAAGGCACTTATTTGACATGGATGGTAATCTTTCTTGGCCTTTTCCTGCAACTTCATGAACCCCATTTCATCCAGAATCAATATAGAAGCCCCATGTGGAGAATTACTTAGTTTAATTGGCCCAAATGACCTGCAGAGCGCAAGGGGGCCGGCTGCAGCTTGAACTGTTCTTTGAAGCTGAGTGAACCAGCTGTGCGGCGCTCCGTGCTGCCTGTCTGACGGAGAGACAGGCTCAACTTTTTATCAAAAATACAAGATTATTGTGGTCATTTGTAGAATAGAACTATCAGCATTTCAGGTGAACTCTCTCCAGTTCAAAGTGCAGATGAGTGGCTGTAATATGAAAGGCCTCAAGCGTGAAATGGAAATGCTGAAAAGAGAATTTACAGTAGTTAAAATTCAATGATACCTATGAGGCAGAATAATTTTCAGAATTTGTAATTTTTTTTCCAAATGGCACTTAACAAGGTGACAGCAGATTTTAAAGTAAATGAGGAGGAGGAGTCTTTAACAAGTCTAACTCCATGCCTCTAGAGGAGCATAAATGTCTACCCTGCAGCCAGAAATTAGATGAGCTGATGAAGCTTTTGGAAGAAGGCAAAATGTCAATTAAAAACACAACACAAAAGGAAAAAAAAAAAAAAAAGAGAATAATGAGAAAAGAGAATAGGTGTTTGACGGTGTGTGAACATGTCCCTCTGCCCTGAGTCATGACCTGTGTCTCTGACTGACAGAGACACACTCACCGTCTCGTCCCTCCTCTCTCTTCTCCCTGCTCTTTTGAATACATGACACTTGAATACATTTTCAGTGACTGCCATAAAGATACTAACTCACCATCGCAATACTGCACCTATACTACTACATCTACTGAAGCCTTTTCTTCATGTTATTAGCACCTATTGCCATGACTAGTCATACTTGTTTAAGTCATCCCTGTAACCTGAACACCTCAAAAGGCTGATCGGCTAAGTACTCCTGAGCAACATATTCCAAAATATGGATCGGATCCCAAGCGCTGCACTATTTTGTCACCCATTGCTCTTGTCTTGCCCCAATAGCCATCAGTGATGGGTCAAATGCCGACCACAATGGCCGTACCTTACCTCAGTATTGCTGAATCCATATCTGCCAGCTATTACAGGAAAGCAGCCTTTTATTTGCTCGTAATTGTGCTGTGGGCTCCATAAAGCATGGGAATTGGGCAGGAGTAGCCCTAAATGTTCATCACTGTTTATCCGTCCATGTTGGTTTATTAGTTTGTGTATGGTGCCTTTGTTTGCCTGCAGCTTGCTTGACAGCTTGCCTCCGCTGGAATAGTGTGGCCTCGGCGTCCCCGGCTCTAAATATATACGCCAATTTTCACCTGACGTGCAGCTTGTGGAAAGTCACTGCTGTTTTGGGGGGGGAAGGCCTCACAGACTTTCGGATGTTTGTACACGAACAAGTGACGGGGAAATGGTTTCCTCCGCCGGGGGGGTTTTAAAAGGAATGAGATGAAAAGAAGAGAGATGTTTGAACGCAATTTGCAGGAAATACTTTCCTTTAAATGCAGACACTTGAATAGTTTTAAATGTAGTGAAGCTGGAGTCTAGTGTGATATTCAAATTGCTAAGCTGGCTCCTTCAACTTAAAACATTAAATCGATGGCAATAACAGGGTATGCATTCATAGACATTTTCTTGAAGCTTTGGTGTCGTCGTGATACAACCTCCAACCAAAAACTTTCATTAGCACATTGCAAAGAAAAAGAAATGAAAATAGACTGTATGTTTTGGCTTCGCTTTTGTTGTCTGAAATAATCACCATTGAACATTTTATGGGCTGAACCTACAGCTTCACTGCATTATAAAGAATGCGTAGAAACATGACAGTAGTTCCAAAACAAGACAAGTTTGTATAGTAGTCCATAATCCATTATGTGTGAGTCTAACTTGTGTTTGCCTGTCTCTCTCTCCCAGCCCGAGTGTGCGACAACGAGCTGCTGCGCCTGTCAGAACGGCGGGGTGTGCGTCAACAACGTCCGGTGCAACTGTCCCGCCGCCTTCACCGGATCCTGTGCGAGAAAGCGCGCTGCGAGAACGAACTGGGGGGCTGCCTGGGCGCCAACTCGGGACAGCCGGCCCTCTCCCCCAAAACCCCGCTCCCCCCTCCTCCTCCTCCTCTTCCTCGTCCTGCTGCAGCTGCTCTTGAGAGATGCCCCTGCTGGCCGGTCTAAAGACAAACGCCCTCCCACACGACCTCTCCCGCCAACCCACCCGCTCATCCTCTTCCAAATAATCAGAAAAAAAAAAACCATTTACGACAAGAACAATCATGAGCTTTTTTCGGGACTTGATTGAGCTTCGCTGCCCCAGTGGACACTTGCGATACCGGGAATGTGCCAGAGTGCAAAAACTTTTTATTTAACTTTAAGAATATATATGAGAAAAAGACAAAAAACTTACCAAAAAAAAAAAAGCCAGATGTTATTTAAAAAAAAGAGAGAGAGATAAACAAGCAAGGCGCAGACAACGGAAAGAACGACATCCCTCCCTTCCCCACAAAGCCATACCAGGTACTTGAGCTCCTCCAGATGGGACAAACCCAAGATGACAGACTTCCTCACCGCCCTGTCCTCCTATCGCCACGGCAACGACAGCTGCAACCAATCGGCAATCAGCTCCTTATCTTCTTCTTCTTCTCTTCGAAGGTGGCCCGCGCCCGTCTGCCCCTCCCTCGGGACGCCATTCTCTCTCTCTCTCTCTCTCTCTCTCTCTCTCTCTCTCTCTCTCTCTCTCTCTCTCTCTCTCTCTCTCTCTCTCTCTCTCTGTGAGTTACTGACGTTTGGCTGGACTTGAAATCTTGAAAACAGTTTCAAGCGCGTCCCGGCTGAACGCTACACACAAAAAGCAGAAGCGAAACCGCCGAAAAGCAAAACAAGCAAAAGAGGAGCTATACACACACACACACACGGAAAAGCATTCTTTGCTGTCAGTGCATTGTGGATCGAAGGGAAAGTATCGGACTGCCATTTTGAGAGGCTAAACATCCATCCCGTTTCTATCTTTCGTCAGCTTCTGTTCTTAAAGCCTGTCTCCTCTCTCCTCTCTCCTCGACTGTCCTGCCACGCCGCCACCGACCTGTGATTTTTGTGAACCCTTGTTGGTTGAAAGATTACTTTGTCACGTGTTAGTGATGATGCACAATTGTAAGAAGCCCACCTTTCTCCTCTTCGGAAAAAAATTCAGTTGGCAGAATCTTATTTTTATTTTATTTTTTATTTTTATTTTTTCGGTCTCAACAGGAGCCTGCAATCACGACCTGATGGTAGTTTTTTGCGCCGATGAGAATTGCATAGGAAATCTCCATTGTATTTGCAAGTTCTTAAACAAAACACGTCATGTAGTCCTTTTGTATCTTTGCCTAACTGTGACTGACCGAGACATCCGAGGTTTGATCTTATTAGTTTTCCTCATTTCCGACGCATTTCTCCCATTGTTTGTTTCTGTCGATTTGACTTTTCCGTTGTGCATTTGGTTATCCTTTGTATTGGCAACGTGCTGGCATCAAAGAATATCAGTTTACATACAGTATTAATAAAGTGTAATAAAATCCCACCAAAGGACATTATAAATGTTTTGTTCTTGCTTTAACACTTGAGAATTTAAGTGAATAAAAGTTTAAAAAATAACCTGTGTGTCACTGTGTTTCGCTGCAGGTAAGTGGCATGGTTTCATTCACTTTATTGGAATAATAATAATTTTTAAAAACTTAATATAACATACACATTTGTTGTTGTTTGTTTTTTTTGGTCAGTTCTATCAAAAAGCATATATACTCATAGGGGGCAGCAGAGGGAGAGAAGGGGTGGATCCGGCTTTCCGACAGCCCGGTGGATGAAGTTGTCCTTCAGTCAGTCAGCCAGCCGTGGCACGTATCGAGTCTCCGCTGTCGTCTCCCTGATAAACAACTGTAAGAAACAACATAGACAATACTGTAAACAAATGTACAAAACAAACTACAAGATGTGATCTTTGTGGTATTTCCGTGCAATTTGTCCTGAATCCAATCTGCTCTGTGTCATGCATTGTCGGAGGCACTGAATTAAATATTTACAAGTATTGATGCCTCAGAGAAAGTTTATATAGTAGGTCTTGTCAAAGAGCAGACAGTTCATCTATAACCTGAAATATCGGAGCTTCCCTCCTCATGAGAACACGACACGGTTACTGCACTGTTTTACGTAGTTCATTGTACATGTACTGAATATGTTAGTGCAATGCCGTGTTTGTAATGCTGATCCTATGGTGGAAAGGGAAATACAATGATTTTAGCAGTGATTTCTCAATGCCTAAAGACCTCTCTATTTAGTCCCTTGAAAGGACAAGTAAAACATATATTTCTAATCCTTTAAACCAAGGTCGCAGTTGCTTTTGAAATACTCATACCCAAGTCTTTCTGATTGTAAGCACACTTTGAGTTTGAAAGGAAAAGGAAAAACACTGTGGTACATTTAAATTAACCCATGCAAAAAGCTTTTGAATAAGATTTTTTTATTACCCTTCATTTTGACTTTGATTAAAATGATAACTATGTCATTAGTTTGTTCAAACAAAACAACACTGCAGGTATGTGTATGATGATGACATAACATGCTACATACATGGTAAAAGTCAATATTGCACAATACAGGCCCATTAAGAAATAGAAATCATTTCAATAAGGCTTAATTTTCTGTAACTGATGCTTTTTCAAAACTACAACTTAACCGTTGCGTGTTCTTATGGAACCTTTAATTTCAGCTGTGGTGCTTTGCGAAGCTTGCCGTCCTCTTGGGATGTCTGTGATAAATCCAGTCAAAGTCACTTGTTTGTCAAGGTCTCCTGCAGTGGCCTTAATTCAGTGTGTGCGTTGAGCCCAGGTGTCAATGCGCCGTGCTGCGTGGAGAATTAAAATAGAGTTTGCGGCGTTTGGGGAGAGCTCTTCATCCAGATACCTCACCTCCAGCATCTGTCGGCTGACCCAAACCGCAAAGCATCACCTGAAAGCCTCCAGGCTAAAACTACCAATGGATCATCTCAAAACGAACAGTGTTTAAAAACACCAATGGGAATTATGAAACTGTATTTTAGCCCTAAACCAAAAGCAGTGTGCGGTGCATCATATGGGATTCAATGACTTGGAAAAGACGTCCAAGTCACATTTCCTTAGATCATGGCTGTAATTAGCTGGAAGGCTCGTAAAATCACTCTCTGTACCACTTACAGGCCATTGTGTGGCCCTGGGGAGCAGGTAGCTGTCATTGCTTTTTCAGGCTTGATGGAAATTAGGTTGCCAGCTCATATGGAAGAGGAGTTTCAGAAAAAAAACAAAAAACTTATTCCATCAGCTATACCTACAGTATATTTATTCAGTCCTACAGACAATTTTAAAAGTGCACTACATACAATTCCAGGTTATATGTCTCTAGCTCTACGAATAACCTTTACTGATGTTAAAGCCTTAATAATAAAGAATCATACCAGCAATACTATATACCAATAATAATTTTTAAAAGAGGTTATTAGAATTACCTGTTTGGAAGGATGTAATGTTAAAACCTCACATTTTGCTGCTTGATGTCAACGCAAAGCAGCCGCATGATCTCCACAGAGATGAGCTGATGTCCTGGTCCAGCAAAAACATGTGAGCCTACTCACAATAATGATATATGCTTTTAACTTAAGATATTTAAATCTATTAAAATCTAATAAATACACCCATAATTAAGTACACTGTAAATCCCAACCACCCATCTTTTCATACCTACTAAGCTATCTTGGCTCAAATGTGCTCCAGAGTTATAGTAACCCTTTTTAACTAGGTCATGGAGACCCAAATCTAAAAATGTGGCGTGATAGCTCAATTGCTTTGAGTTCTGATGCATCTTGTTACACTTCAAGTTATACTGACCGAAACCGTTTAAGCTATGCTTACTTTTTTCTTAAAATCGCATTATTAACCAATCAGAAAATGTTATTGTTTTTTGAATTTTTTGTTCTTTTTTTTAAAGAAAACATAAAACTTGTTTTGTTAGATATCATGATATTAGTATTATTGTCAAGTAGCCTATTATTGTCAGTATTATTTATGGGCAACATTAGGGAAAATACTCAAAATAGACAACATTTATCATTTTATTATTGATAATATCACTTTAATTCTCCATTGTCCAAAGTGAGTAGAATAAAAAAGGAATAGATGAAAAAATAAAAACTACTCTGATCAGTCTTGAACCCACCATCTACTGCACTCCAGTCTGAGTGTCTATCCACTCAACCACAATCTTATCTTGCAAAGCATCATCCTTTTAGTGATTATTATGACAGAAATCAGGACGCAGATACGTTTTCAGAGGCATAAATAATTCCCAGTCCTGCAGTCAGTTTATAAAATTATAAAATTCAATCTAGTTCAATATGATTTTATAGTAGTGAATTATTTTTAGTTCATAATTATAGCCTTCTTGAAATACATAATAAAAAACATGAGTAATATAACAAGCGTCACATTTTGGTCCAACGTTGTTGAGAGAGAAAAAATTCCCGAGTGGGAATCGATCCTGCTACCTTCGTACCACTGGTTATAGCCCACACCCATAACCACTCAACTACCACTTCATGTGGAGTATTATGATAAATTCTAGTATATAACGATGTTTATCCCAAGTTTGTTCGGACGTCGATGTCTGTTCAATGATATATATGCATTATTGTGGCATGATTTGTTCGATAGTTATGATTAAACAAATGAATAAAGTAGTAAATGGAATTGTATTGCGCAAAAACGTATGCAGACTGCACCACTGGAAGTCCAATCAAGGCCGAGTTCACCGGAGCTCCTCCCACGCCCGCCCCTGGACTTTTGAAAATTTCGGTTTGAGCTGGAGCTGCAGCCATGATGCTTCTACCATCTCACAGACTCGCTCCTTTGCTAAGACTTCATTGGATACGACTGGACGGTAAAATATTATCATTATTATGTACCGATAGTGCATGTTCAAAATTCCATAAAGCTAACTTTAAGAATTTTTTTTTAGCTAACTTTAAGATTAAACGAGGTTGAAGCACTGCTCCTGTATGCTAATTAGTTTACCACCGGTTTGCGCTCAGCTTTTCATATTTTATTTATACAGTAGGCTACATGTAATGGTTGTTAAATGAGACTTGGCAAGAAAACAATTGCGCCTTGAACTTTTAATTTTTCAAACACAGTGGAGAAAAACCGCTGTCGGCGGCATTTTAAGTTGAGTTGCAGCCGCAGCGCCATTCTTTTTATTTCTATGCTGACTTGTCCGTCTCTGCTCCAGGCTGTGTCCCGCACTCGCTCTCGGCCTGCGCTGTACACCGGTGATCCGCTCCAGACACCGCCGAGAGGGCAGCCACATCAGTGAGGTAAGGCCTTGTCCTACATTACAACACTTTAGCTGCTAAGATTCATAAAGTCAACCGTGCGCTAACGAATCACAACAAAGTCAGGCCCGGTTATAAGGCGATGATTGAAGCCTTCATGTTGGACAATACCGCGTGAAACAAGTGAGAGCATCTATAAGCTAAGCTATAAGCTAACAGACAGCCAGACTGATTTACTGTGGCTGAAATGAACCGTGGCTCAGTGCGCTCTGTTCTCCTCTGAAAACGCCCCGCGGTGAGCGAGTGGGGAGTAATGGGGAGAGGGCTCCTCCAGGTGTGGGGAGTGTTGAGGAGAGCGGGCTCCGGCTCCTGGTTTGGGCGCGCACAGATACGCGCGTTTCAGAAGTGTCTGATGTTCAAAAAGTGGCTTGCTTGAGTTCAGGAAAATGCATGTGCAATATTCTGTACAACCCCTGAGGCCCTGCAAACTGTTTTCACCATGTGTTTGCTTGTCTGAAATGCTGCAGTTGTGCATTTTAATTGTGTAAATGATATCGTAATTTATACCGGTATCATACCATTTCTTATTTATGTTGTGATATCATTTGTATGTCATATAGCCATGCCCTTAGGATTAGATCTTTTTAATTCTTCAAAAAATGTTATGCTTTTGACTTAAAAATTACTTGTTTTGTTTGTTAACAAAAGGTCCCTCCGCAAGAAGGACGTGAGGCTCCCTACAGCGAGATTGAAGCCTCTGCACTAGATCAGTGGTTCTCAACTGGTGGATCGACACTCAGGACCCAAAAGTGAGTCGTAAACCTTTACCTTTTATTAATATAACTTTTTGAGAGCTGCCTTGATCATTATTTCAACTTTATTCAGTGTTATTATCACAATATATATTTTTTCTTTTTGTCAAAATGTTTTGTGGGAGATACGAGTATCATAAACATGTACTTCTTTGGATCTTGGCTTGTCATCAGCGTGTTGGTGGGTCTCGATGCTGTAACTCAGTGTTGTTTTTGGAAGCCCTTTTAGTCTTAGTCTTTTGGACAAAAACGCTTTTAGTTTTAGTCACATTTTGACATTTCTAAACGTGATAGTTTTAGTGATAGTTTCATAAAATGTTATTTCTTTTAATTATTTCTAACTATATTTCTCCAGGTAGAAGCACAAGATCCCTCTGCAGAAAACTACAGCGAGGCTGGACTCTCCACGTGCAGGATTGCAGGTAAATGTCTTTATCATTCCACGCTATGTAGGTGGTTCTCAACTGGTGGGTCAAGACTCGGGGACCCGAAAGTGAGTCACAAACCTTAACCTGGGTTACTCCGGCGGCATTGACGAATGTTCAAATGCAGAGGACAGTTGTATGTGACATGGTGTACGTCTTTAGGAATTCCTCCAGTGTTGTTTTGACTTGTTCTTACTCAATAAGAAAAATAATTCTGTTCAGTCATAGTTTCATCCTGATACTGACTTAGCCATGCCTTTGCTTTGGCCTGGTTAAGTCCTTGGTTAGTCCTTAATTCCTGATCCAGGTTTAGACACATTTTACTCCTACCCTGGTATGGCTACCAGCTTTAGTCCTGGTTTGATTTAGTATCTTTCTTTTTGTTTTGTCAAGGTTTAGTCTCAATCCGCAGTCCTGCTGTAATTCTGATCAGATCACTGTTCTCTAACACACTTAAATTTGTGTAATTTGCATTATTGTAGCCTAAAACATCTAAGCTGGTAGTCATAACTAAACGATGCACTGTTGTTGTTGTTGTTTTTTTTCTTCAGAGTTTACAATATTTATAGCAGGATGAAAAAACTAAATACATATGTATTTTTGTGTGTGTCAATTTCAGGAAGAAATGGCGTTTGAGGAGGGAACTGTTGCTCTGGTGTCCAAGATAAGGATCCTTTCTCATCCCAGCAAGTGTTCATGGCACTTAAGGACCAGGTTGTGATGTCCCTCAACAAATGGACTGACTCACTGGTTTAAGGTTGACATATCATGCACATGGACTTTGAAACAGAACTACAATATTTTTGGTACCACAGTAATGATACAGTCCCGATCAAAAGTTTGGTGTGGTTGGATCTTAACAAAGTTTCAAGTAGAACTTACTTAACAATATGCTACAACAATGAAAGTGAGACAAAAACAAAATATTAATAAACCTTTTATTGAAAACAGCTATTAAACTGAAATGTTTTTGCAGATGATCGAAGGTTTAGGGCCACATGCTTTTAACAGGTCAAATCTGAGCACAAGTGTGGATTCAGTGTCATTTTCTGTCAGGTTTTCACACCGTCATGTTCCATAACTCTCAGGGTCTTTAAGGAAATTCAAAATTACTGTTATTGCGTCCCACCTCAATGACAATGAATACACATTTTTTGCACAGATTTGGCCTTTTAACCTCTTAACCTCCACCTGAACCAAGCTCATTTTCTCTAGTTCGGCCGACCTTACCCAAATCTAAAAGCTTCTTAACTGGAGAACTGTAGGCCAGTGTAACATCTGATTTGAAAGCTAAGACTAACAAAACTGATCTAAACTGATCTTTTGCTTGCGTTGTTGCCGTCACTTTAACCTTTTTTTTCCATCGCTTTTTTTATCACTTATTTGCCCTTGCTTTTTTTAAATTTTCATCGTCTTTGTCTTGTGTTTGCTATTTTGACCCTTTTTTTTCATGAAACTTTCTTGGATTTGGGTAACGATGAACTGGAGAAAATGTGCTCGGTTCAGGTGAGGGTCAAGAGGTTAAAGGCATGTGGTCTTAAACTTTTGATTAGCTGCAAAACCGCCAGTTTAATTGTTTTCATTAAAAGCTTTACTAATGTTTTGTCTCGCTCCCATTTCTTCTTGTTGCATAATAAAGTTCTACTTGGAACCTCGTTAAGATCCACCATGCAAAAATGTGATTTCCTTTTTGCCATCTTTCAACTGGTCGGGACTTGATCAGGACTATATATATATTACATTTTATCATTTTGAAACTCAAGCACAAGGGTTTTAAATTACTGTCTGAAGCTCCCTCTACAGACAACAGAGTGAATTACTGTTTCAACAAACTTTGGTACCGAGCTGTCCTACGCTTCAATCGGATGTTGGATTATGGGCTTTAAAAATATGGAGGAGAGTTTTTGTTTTGTTTTCCCTGATGCAATATAACCAGATACAGATGGAGCTCCAACAGTAGAAAACTTAACAACCAAGGTGGATATAATGACTCCAAGTCTGTTTGACCAGGAAACAAGATCTTGGACACAAACATGTACATTGTTTTGACCACTATACAAACAATGTTTTGCTGTCTGCATCTTTTACAGTTCCCTTTTGTTGGTGGAAAGTTGTCATAAATAAAGTTGTCATAGAAAATGTTCTTCCTGTATGTGTTATCATTTCTCACATGGTTTAGTGTTGTATGTTTCCTCAATTTAATTGAGGGAATAAACCTTTTTAAAATGGGTTTAAGTTAATGTAGCATTTAAATAGTTTGAGTATAATAAGCTTGAATCATTTGAGTTCATTAACCTATACTTTTAATGCTATTGTTGACTAAATGATTTGAGCTACAGTTGACTAAATGATTTGAGCTATCACTGACTAAATGATTTGAGCTACCGTTGACTAAATGATTTGAGCTATCACTGACTAAATGATTTGAGCTATCACTGACTAAATGATTTGAGCTATCACTGACTAAATGATTTGAGCTACCGTTGACTAAATGATTGAGTCCAAGTGAACTCAATTGGTTTAGGCTTATGTACCACAACCATATGGTGCAGCGGGTTTCCCCATTTAATTTGAGTTATCATAGCTAGTCAGGGTTTACAGTGTAAGTGACTATTTTATATTCTATCTTTTGAGTGAAATGCTACATATGGCTTTGATTAGTTTGATATTATCTAACATTATACCTTTCACAATACATTTTACTGCTATGAAGACCACACTATGAAAAATGATCTGGCAGGCTTGAGAATGTTATTTTGCTGCCTAGCCTAACAGGTGCCACACAGGAAATTGTTAATAGCAGTATCTTCTTTTGGACAATAGCTGATTAAATTAAATTGCAATTCCCTCAATAGTTCATGAAGGCAATCGTGTACATAGAAGGAACTAATGAACAGAAGCTGGTCCAAGACTTACAAGAGATGAATGAAACGTCTTGGGGATGATTAGACGGATAGTTCCATCATCCTCCTTCTTCGAAAGCGCTTTCAGATAGGCTTTGAATTGTACAATACAGATAAATAAGCCTTGCCTTGGATCTCAGGGGAAACACAATACAAGGCCAACATCTGTAATTACTGTTTGAAATCGACATGCTTGAAGCTAACTACTACATGTCATCACGGGCAATGGGCATCTATTAGGAAGAGGAGCACACCGACACGTCTCTGAATGTTTTGACATTATATCAATATTTTCTGTCTTAATGGTCCTCCTTTCTTTGCTAACAACAGCCAATAATTTGGTTTTGACAAATTGTGAGTATCGATAAATAGACTCTTGAGTCATAATAATATGGCTGCGATATGAAGTGACAAAAATAACGATATTTTATAACTGTCTTGAACATCGCACACTCTTGAAATAGCCATGATGAAGGGTACAGTTCTTGGTGTATCCTGAGTGAGTTGAGACGTGCCTGAGCAGCCCCTACATTAGCCCGGGTTGAGAGATATTGACCTTGCTCTGCGCTCCTTTATTCCCGCTATGGTTCGTGATGTTTGTTTGCGCGATGATCAATGCGCTCATCGATCAGCACACAGCATTTATTGATCTCTGTTTCTTTTTCCTTCGGAGGGTGCTGGGCTGAGACGGACAAGCTTTTCCAACCGCCTGGTCCTACTCCCCCCACATAAGATGTACAGCAGATCCCACTCCAGTCGCTTCTTTATAAAAGTGAGACAAAATTATGTAGCAATCTCCCTCCTCTCTCTCTCTCTCAACCATTGGGGTAATCTCAATGCTTGGCTGAGTAATGAACACTTTTGCAGCACCATTTTTCAGAAAGCCACAGATTTCTTCAGAGACTGGGACACAGGAGAGTTTGCATGATGATGTTGCCAAGTACTGTAGTGCATGTGGCTGCAGATGAGGCGCTTTAGTTTTCTACATGGCTCAGTAGATTCTTTATCAATGAATGTTTGAAAGTGAATCCAGGCCAAAGCAAACCATCTACTCTATTTTTCTAGCATCAACATAATGTGGAACTGTTTGTGGATAAAAGCTTAACGTTCTGGCAAAGTGTAAAAAATAAAATAAAAATTGAACATCAATAGGCTATTTCAGCTTAGTTGCCCAAAAACTATTAAAGCAATTTAAAACAGTCAGAGATTGTACACTCAATTCCTCACTTCCGAAATATGTGCTAGGAGGTCAGTGTTGAGGCTGCGCATGCACAAACACGGGTGAGAGTCCGTAAGTTGAGAGTGATGTTATCAGTGTAAATGTGCCAGAACTGTAGAAATATTTGCAGAACAAGGGAATCAGTCTAAAAGCAGCTTTAAGTGAATGAAAAACCTTGACAAAGAAGAGAAACATTGAGGAACAATCCCAAAAGCTACTGTAAACAAGGCCTGGTTAGCAGGTAAGTCCCTTTGATTGTCAGTATCACTCAGTCACTAATGTAAATAGCTATTTATCTGCTCATGCTGTCGACCATACCATCTCTGTAGCAGAGTCATAACCTTGGTTCCATAATTAATAAAAGGCTAATCGCAACGCACTCGCTAATGCTAACGCGGCTAGTGCTAACATGCAAAAATCCACAGCATTGTGGGAATCGAAGTGCAGTGAGTACAACTGTCTCACATGTTTTTTAAGATAAGAATGAATGAATGGTTCCCCATGACCCATCCACCCGAATGCGAAGGAACTGCGTTATTTTATTTTTTTTATATATAAATGCTTGTCATTTAGCCTAGTCTTTTAGAACTACAATTAGGCTATCATTTCAAATAGGTCGCTCGAACAGAAAAAATTCCACATGAACTAAACCATAGGCTAAAACCCTATAAACACTGGCAAACATTAAGCCTAATTGCCAAAATTGTGGTTTGTAAAATATATAAAATATTTATGCTATAGTCTACTTGTTTTAAATCACATTTGTAATCCTGTGCATAATTTTGTGCATAATTTTGTGCATAGTGATGCACCTCGTATAGCCTACCTCATGCTAAGAAACAAGCAATTTAGCCTCTCATTTGTAACCAACTCTCTGCTGATATGAACAATTAAACAATAGTGCATATGGGAACATAAGGACTGGGGAACATAGGGTTGACCCCATCCACCCAAGGGGCAAAAAAAAGGAATACATTTAATCACTTGCATTGAAAGTGCAAGTTTGATTACTGTGATCCTATGCCCCACCTGAAGAAGGTCCCAGCTTTGATTTTCGGATCATGTGGCCTTTCAGTGGAGTTGTCATGCTCTCCTCGGGCCTGGGTGGGTTTTCTCCCATCACCCCAAAACATGGGCCAAAAGGCCAATCCTCTTGGTACTCCTGGCCACAGACGTAAGTCTTAGCTTATCTTAGCTAAAGATGCATCCCTGGGGCAGGGGTTGACCCAACGGCATTGAAGAACTGGTCAAAGGCAAATTCCTTAAGGAAATCACATTAAGCCCAATGAAAAAGGATGGGATAAACTGTCAAACATGTACTGTAACTGGCATCCTAAGAAAATGATATGGGTCTGAACTTGAATGAATGAATTAAACACCACATTTTGGCTTATTTAGAGTATTTTGGATAAAGTTGGAGACCTGTTTGCACGGCTCACACAGATGTCACTTCAGTGCTTGATCACATGAGGTAGAAAAACAGACCGAGGAGACACAGTGATTGAGCGGTGACATCTCATTCAAGTCTGCGAATTGTGCGGAGAGGGGGACTGTGCAGGAACCAGTGGGACTGTGGCTTTGTGCCTTCGCCCCATTCTTTAAAGTACTTGACACTCTCCAAATTTTCCAGCTGTGAGCCCTGCGCCGTTTGAAAGGTAAAGAGAAGGATCCCATTGAGAGCCAGTGACAATGATTGATGTCAAATGCCGCTTTGTTGCAAAGAAGAGTGAGAAGTGACAATTTTTCTTTTCTCCTTTTTTTCTGGGACAAGGACACAAGGAAGTCAAAATGTGATGGTTAATTTTTTTGTTATTGTGCAGCCCGTGAGTCCTTTGACTTGACTCGACACTCATGCATTTATCCGCTTCTGAACCAATGGCATTTGAAGTGGAAACCGGCAAGTCTGTTTGTTTTTGAATGGTGCCGTTTGGTGTCGTTTGGAGAGCGCCGACCTGAGCAAACACTGGACATTTTCCACTGATGTACTGTGTGCTGTGGATAAACAGCCAAATACACTCATGGATTACACAGAAGAAGGGTCAACTCACGCAAACACTACAGGGCCCGTGTACTCTTCAGGATGGCTGAGCGACTTTGGTCTATCACTTACAGTACTTTAATATACTTTTAGTTTAGTTCTTAATTTTAGGCAACTTAAAGGCAAGTTATGTAACAATATTGGAAAATATCCATGAACATGTGTCTCCAAATCAATCAAGTATTGGTTTTACTGATTAACAATTATAATGTTGGTTTATTTAAAAGCAAAAAACATTGTAATATGATGTAAAAGCTGTTTATCTTTACATTTGTGCTTTTGTTCTTAAAGAGACTTGATGCAAGTTAGTCATTTTATGCTCACTACTGCCACCTCAGGTCTTACGCGTAACTGCAGTCTCTATATTAAGCTGTGCATGATGGCACTTAGACCCGAAGTAACAACTTTTTGAGTGACAGTGCAGGATTTTAGAGGCAGTTGTGGTGAACAGGTCTGGGCTCATTCTACACATTAGGACATTGCTGGAACATGTAGGGGAGGAAAATACTTTAATTTTAACATTTTAAAACGCTGTATAGTCACTTTAAGACGATTATCCAATCTGAAAGCAGAAGCTAAAAGAAAAATAAGTTCAGAGAATAAATGGGCCTTTTTAAAATGTTCACTGTCACATGACACATTACTTTCTTTTCTGCACTACCGGTTATTATTGTAGCTTTTAAAATAGACCTGTTGTGAAGATTAACAACTGAAGTGTAACTCAGTTTCCTTTGTTAAAAAAAATGTTATCTGATCTTCCTAATAACCCTTGTGTTATTTTTGCTTGGATTCTGCACAACCTCACATAAGGAGAAATGGTGACTTGCAGCCCTTAGTCAATAAAAATGCAAGTTAAAAGGTCTGTATAGCCAACATTATGCTCGCAAACAGGAGTTAAGCATGATATTTGTCCATCTTTGTATCTTTGCATAAGCAGTACCCTGAGTAGTACCCTGCCTAAAACTCAAACTTTGACCACGTTTTCTCAGAAGCCAGATGATCTTTCAGCAACAGACCAAAGTGTGCCTTTTCTTTTCCTTTGTCCTTTTAAAAGATAAAAGTGGCGTTAAAGCATCGTCCCCCATCACAGCAACATTGTCGACCTTCGAAAAGCTCGGCTAATTCCTGCCACCTTTGAAGTACCGGTATGAGCCGGCGCTCTTGTACGAATTGTTCTGTGTATAAATAAAATATTACGCAATATCTGCCATTAGCCATCACCTATTTCTTATTATTTCACATTGATGTTACTCATGGCATGTTTGAGCCTGTAATGAGGATGTGATGATGATCAGCAGCATTGAGTGAAAACAGACTTTGGCAGCGGACAAACCCAATACTGCCTCTGATGGATGCCTCAGATTCCTGTAGTGGCTTATGTTTGTCCTGAACACCTCCTGGACACACTTTTCTAACACAAACACAAAAAAAGTTAACATCGTCTTCAAACGAAACATTTGTCGTTACCAAGATATGGATGAAAGGGTGAGTGAAATGCCCATCTGCTGTGCGGGAAGTTTGAGACAACCTTTAAAAATAACTAGGACGGTGCTCATGTGAAAGTGTGTAGAACTTGCACAGACAAAGGAAGGAAAAACAGTGGCACATACCTGGCTCAAAGTCACACTTTTTTTCTTACCTTTGACGCAACGCTGTAGTATAAAGGATAATGAGGCATTTTTGTTTCCTCCGCCGGTCTCCTTCGTTTGAGCGCATACTGAGCGGATGCAGCGGCTCGCCTAGATTGTTGCCTGGGAAGGATTCATTAAAGAGGAGCCCATCATTGACCACGAGAAAATACCTGCTCTCCTCCAGCGATCCCCAAGGACACGAACAGGTGTGAGAGGCATAATTATAAACCTCCTGTTTGCTCTGAAGTCCTGCACAGCTCCAGATCACAGCAGCTTCACATAAAATGCACTTTGGAAGAAACCCACTGCAATGAAACCAGTAGTGAATTCTTTTACTAGGCATTTGACACTCAGGAATGTAAATACAGAACAAATAGTAATGTTTAAGTTACATATAAGAAGAACAGAGGAACATGCAGATTATTGTGTTTGGATTTTGCTCATGGAAATAGCCTTCCGACTGTACAATGCAAACATAAAGCCTGTCGTCCCGTGGCTTTCAGCTGGTGGGTCAATAAAGGCCTTGATCCACATGCAGGCGCGTACAGTATCAGCCCAATGCCTGGTCAACCCGGTTTGGCGAGCTTTTCCATAGCGGAGGCCAGGGTCAAACTGGTCTTGGGATCGGCCTCTGGCTGTGAAGGCAGAATTTGTTCACATTCAATGTTCTCATCGCGGCTTACAAAACTTTTAATGACGATCTGTACAGTGTGCTCCTCTGTGGGGGTGCCGCCCACAACAAATGCGGGTGTATGTGTGGTGGAAACAGACGCGTGTGCGGTGCAGAGCTGATACGTGCACGTAGATCGTGGCGTGCGCGGTCGAGTCGCACTATATGGAATAGTGGCTTAAGTAAATGTGGGTCACAGAACACCGTAGTGGGTAACACTTTACAATACGGGCCGGTAAGTCCGTGGCACTTACAGTGGTAATTAGTAATAATTATGTGGTACATCTTAAAGAGGGGGTATTATGCTTTTTTCAATCACATAGCACCAGTCTATAGCATACTACAATGATGACGTAACCTTCTGTTGGTCTGTATATGCAGTAAATTAAAATAACTGCCTTGAATAAAATTGCTCTCTCAAAATGGCTGTACTGAACGTCTTGAAATAGGCCTCTGTCTCTTTAAGAAGCTTTCCGACACGCCCCCTTCAGCACACTGCTGTGGCATTTAAACAACACTACTGTGCGGGGAGGGGGCTCTGCTGAGCTGAGGAGCAGTGGTTGGTGGCTTGGCTGGTGACAAAAGGTCCAGAGCGTCTCCAGGAGGTGGGGCGTTCGTGGAGGACTGAGGCATAGCTACACCTAAAATGGCTGCCGTCTAAGTTTTTACTGATTACTCAAAAATATGTGAATGAGCCAAGGCAACACTCCAGGCATGTGTTTAATGAGGGAATGACATAATAACATGATATAAAGCTTGAAAAAGTCGATTTTACATAATACCCCCCTTTAAGTAATTACAGTGGTACTTCTGGGTAAATACAGTGGCAATTATAGATAATTACAGTGGCATATCCTAGGTACTTATTGTGGTAATTAAAGGCTACTATAGTGAGAATTACAAGGTATGGACTGTGATACTTCTAGATTCTCTTCAGGGAGGAGACTGTGGAGTCTACGGGCCAGCTCTAGTCGACTGAAGAACAGTTTCATACACAAGGCTATTGGGAAGCTGAACTCCCTGCCCTCCCTCCCACCTCTCTTCCCCCACTCCCCGCTCCACAATCAAGGATGAGAGAAATATAATTTCAAATCACTCACATGGTTTGACAAATAAAAAATCTTGAATCTTGAATACAGTGGTAACTCTTAGTAATGAACGTGGTATTTCTTTGGTCTTTACTTTGGTACTTTAAGTGATAGTTTCTAATAATTACAGAGATACATCTATGGTACTTGGTAATTCAAGGATATTACAGCAGCGATTCCTAGGTAGTAAATGTGGTACTTCTACATACATACGGAGGTCATTTCTAGGATTGCTAATGGTTGCCATAGCAGTGTGTTAACAGGCAGCAGTTTCTCTCTCTCTCTGATCATTTCAATTCATTGACAAATGATTCGAATCATATAAATCATATAAATAAAAAAATCTTTGAATGTTTGAATCCCAGCCTGAAGTGAGCAAATTTTGTCCAGTTACCCAAATCTAAAAGCTTCATGGAAAAAACGTCAAAATAGCGACAAAAAGGTGACAAAAAACCAACAAAACGCGCGACAAAAAAGTGACAAAAATGAGACGCAAATAAGGATGAAAACGCAACAAAACAGGCCACTTAAAAACAAAACAAAAAAGTGCTTGAAAAAGCAACAAAAACATGACAATAAAGTGACGACAATGCAAGGAAAAATCTTAGATCAGTTTTGTAGGTCTTAGCTTTCAAATGAGACGTTACTCTGGCACATAGGCTGTAAGCACAAGACGAGAAGCGTTGAGATTTGGGTAAAACTGAACTGGAGAAAATGTGCTCAGTTAAGGCGGGAGTAAGAGGTTAAAAAGAGCCAGTCTTTTGAACGGCTCTTTGAAAAAAAAACAGATCCCAAAGACTTGGCTCCCCTTAAAAAGAGCCATAAATCCCATCACCAGTTTTGACGGATCCAAACAGCAAATCCAAAATGTTTACATCCAGTATTGTGGACAAATAGTTTTGCCTTGCTTGGTTCATCTGGTCATACAGAGAAGTCGTCAAGTAATTACAAAGCTATTAACTATAAACCAAGCCAAAGTTTTTGAATATTTAGCATCCCACTAGAGCTTACTTTGGGCTGTAAAGGATGCCGTCCCTTCTAAAGTACACTTTATATATACTGTATACTGCATAATACACAGAAAATAGCGGACATGTTTATTCGCGATCCAAAAACAACCTTGGATTTTGCCTCCGCTGCTATTTTGGGCTTTGCCGGTCGGTGGAAACTTGGAGCTCTACGGTGTAAAATGAGGAGAAAACGTCTTTCATCCCCTCTTGAAAGAATTTAAGGAACATTAGGGACATTTGCATTCGTCCTTGTGGAGTATTTTGGTCTGACAGAAAGGTGGAGTGTAATCAGACAGCTTGATTAAACCAGCGCAGACCCCCTGGTGCACAAGGGCCTCACGTCTCACATGAGCATCGACTAAGTAAGTGTCGCTGGAGTGCAGTAAATCAGCAGAGATGGGCTCGGTGATTGTGTATCTGTCAGTCAGCCATGATTCCATAGGATGCAGGATGGCGCTAAATGGAATGGCAAGAAACGTCTCCCACGTGTTGTTACCTTTCATAATCAGAAAATGGCGTCATAGAAAGCCAATAATGTTGGCAACGCTATGACACAACTCGGCAAAAGCATATTGATAAGTACGTACATAACAAGGCTTCTGCGACTCTAATATTATGTAAATGGGAACAATGGGCAGCATGTTGAGGCGTTGAGGTCAAAGGCTTTTTTCTTCTTCTTTAGGCAAACAAGAAAGTTAGCTGTAACTGATTTTTATTCAATCATTTCTTATTTCTGAGAATGAATTTGCCTGATGAATCAAAGATGCTAAATTTAAATAAGGTACCTCAAAGAAAAGAAACAATGTAGCATGGTTACATTAAAAAAAAATCACACCATTATATTAAAAGGTCTGCTTTTAAACAATTCCCATCAGTTAAAAGGTTTGTCATCGCTTCTTGATTTATTCCTTCATTTTAACCCTGTAATTTCACCACTCCATTCTCCTCCATTATAATCATGACACTCTTCCCCGCTCGGACCCTGTGTTTTGTTCTGATTTTCCATCTTTTTGCTCATTTGGCTCAAGTACATGTTGTCACCGAACGGATCCCTCTCCAAAGAGAAAAATGACATTTCGGGTCGGGGACTTCAAGGATGGTCGAGTTAATGAATGGCCACCAGATGGCCCTTATTAGGCTAATGCGTTCCCCTTCTCCGCAGCCCCAGCGTCCGCCGGGGGACTGCACTGGCTGGCAGCGCCGGCATGTGTGTAGGTCTGTGAGGATGTGGTTCAATACGACTGGTTAAATGTGGAGCGTGTGGCATGAGGTCGGTATTGCCAAAATGAAAAGCACACTGCAGAGCTTTCCAGGTTGTGCGTCACTGTATGTCACAAGATCACCCAAACTGTCTGTAAAACTGTAAAACTCAAAACACACAAACGGTTATAGGCTTTAAAGGGGGGTCATTATGTAAAATCGACTTTTTCAAGCTTTATATCATGTTATTATGTCATTCCCTCATTAAACACATGCCTGGAGTGTTGCCTTGGCTCATTCACATATTTTTGAGTAATCAGTAAAAACTTAGACGGCAGCCATTTTAGGTGTAGCTATGCCTCAGTCCTCCTAGGAACGCCCCCACCTCCTGGAGACGCCTCTGGACCTTTTGTCACCAGCCAAGCCACCAACCACTGCTCCTCAGCTCAGCAGAGCCCCCTCCCCGCACAGTAGTGTTGTTTAGATGCCACAGCAGTGTGCTGAAGGGGGCGTGTCGGAAAGCTTCTTAAAGAGACAGAGGCCTATTTCAAGACGCTCAGTACAGCCATTTTGAGAGAGCATTTTTTATTCAAGGCAGTTATTTTAATTTATTGCATATACAGACCAACAGAAGGTTACGTCATCATTGTAGTATGCTATAGACTGGTGCTATGTGATTGAAAAAAGCATAATACCCCTCTTTAAAAACATGGAAGGGACTTTGAGATTGTGGGCCTGATGTTCTGCCTGGCCCAACTTAACATTAAGGTTAAGGATAAGGTATACTTAATTGTCCTCTGCATTTGACCCATTGACAGTGTTGGTTCAGACGAGGCTGTCATCTTGCATGCAAACAACAGCCGCACTAGTGTCTGTTTCCTATGCCTGGGGTTGTCACTTAGAAAACAGAGGTCGATTGAGGCTTGGTGTGCTGCAAGAGTCACACATTCTAGTCTACAGCCTGCATTTAGAAACACAAGATCGGGCCCTGTCACACAACAAATTCCAGGAAATGCAGATTGCTTCAGCAGCAGAAGAAGATAAGGTTATAACATGGTTAAAAGATATAAGAAAAAGTTTCATTAATATGTCCAAGTATCCACTTCAGTTTGGATCAAGGGCACACTGATTATTTCAGGTTGCCTTGGTGAAGAGGCTGGCACCGGTCCGGAGCCGTGGTCATGTGACAGCCAATCCCCTCCCAAAAAATGGATGGAGCGGTGCAGCTCTTTCGCTCCTGTCTGACACTGAGCTAATTGCCTCATTTATAATCCCCGCTCCTCAAAATGACTAATTGTTGTAAAGAACACATCCACCACAAAGGCCCGCGCTAATCCGCAGAGTTACTCTTAATTGCGCGTCGCCGCTGAGTGTTTTGTGCGAGGTGAGCGGTGAACCTGGGAGGGGGAGAGCTGTCAGTGTGAAGTCAAATGACACCGCCGTCGGCCGCGCAACAAGTGACTGGAGGCGTCAACACTGTGTGCACCAGCTGTTGTGATCCGCCATTATGTAAAATATAACATTTGTGTCAATCACCGCAGAGTCGTAGTTTATTATACACTACATAGGTGTCATAATATGGATACATAGCATGTTAAGGCTGTGTACTTGCATTACTGTAGAAGAAAGTGCTTGATAAACAGTGAAGTAAGCTGCAATAATTAGTAAGAGACACATAAAGCTCATTGCTATCCGATGATTGACAGCTCGCGGGTCAATACCATTAGTGTCTGTCAATTACATTACATAAAAGCACAGTTGGTGGAAGGGAGAATAAAGGACATTTTCCTGTAAATTGAATTAACAGCACAAACTGAATCATTTTCATGAAATCAAAATATAAAGTGTTGGTGGTATCATAAGACCTAAATTGACACCGTTTTGATGAGTACGGGCCCAAAGAAGTGGTATTTTGTCATGATAATCATCCATTATACACTTGTTACATCAAGATCTGAATTTACACTGAACTTTTAGAGAGTTTAAACACTTTAATGGCAGTTTGTGTTTTAGTTATATGAAAACACAAGACAATGTTTTGTCATTATGGAGAAAATGATTTATATTGAGGATTGTTATTCCTATGTCTTCCTGTGGTCAACGCCTTTGTCTCGTGAAAACTAAACTATTCAAACAACATTTGCGAAATAACATTTAAATCGTGGACTTTTGTAATTTCTGTACACAATACACTGCCTGATCAAATAAAAAGTGGCCACCTAGATTCAACTGGTTGCTGCAGTTGGTCGAGCAACACCGTGTGCCCAAAGACTGAGATCAGCCAGCGGCCTGATCATCCTGAATGGCCTGGTTATTCCATCCATGGATTTCTTCTTTCCTGATGGCACTGGAATGACGAGGCCAGGATCGGGCTCACATTGTGAAAAAGTGGTTCAGGGAGCATGAGACATCATTTTCACACATGATTGGTCACAGAGTCCAAATCTTAAAGGGATATTTCAGGATTTTTTACATAGGCCTCATTTCCTAGTTATCCAGAGTGTTGTTGATTCTGGAGATTTTTTTAATTTTTTAATTCATGCAGTCCTTATATTTGAAGAGTTTAGTGGTGCTAGGCTAGTGCAAATCTATGGTAACTAGTAGCCTGCATTAAAAACCTCTTCAAAATCATCGGGTAGTCCTCCAAACGTTACCATATCTGATTTGTAGAAAGCTCCTTTGTGAATTCCACGTGTAGTAATGCCGGCCGCAGGTAAACGAACTACTGTAGAGCCGGTAACCTAGCAGATCACTCTGCTGCTGCGTAGCTTACAACCAGGAAGCTGATGCTGCTCAAATATAAATCAACACAGACATTTATATTGATAGTCTGATGTTATAAGTGATTTGCCTCAGGTGCACTGTGCTTGCGTCTGACTGTTTTTAATGCGGGCTACTAGTTACCATAGACATGCACTAGCCTAACACCACTAAACTCTTCAAATATAAGGACTACATATATTCAAATATAAGGACTACACGAATGCAACACTGGATGTTTTGACATTGCAGAAGCTTATTGAAACAATGCCACAGTGAATGCATGCTGCAAACAAAGCTAGAGGCGATCCAACCAAATACTAGAGCGTTTTTTTTGGTCAGGCAGTTTGTAAAGTGATAGTCCAGATGCCCGTCCTAGTCCTCCTTTTGGTACCTCCCCGAAGATTTCATTGAATTCCACTGTGCTCAAGTGAAACATCACTTTTTGTAGGTGCCGTTACACAGTGCAGCACACTGAATAAACATTGCATGTGAATGAGCCTCTGATGTGTTAGCGCGGTTACGGCTGCATCTAAATAGGGCAACAATATCATCATTATCCATCATGGCAAAGATGCAAAAGTGTAATAAGGGAGTGGGGTGACCTGAGGCGGCAGCGCGGACCCAGCGGTGGAGGTGGGACATAACTGCTGACGCCAACATTCCCAGCACTGACAAATGGGAGCCCGATACATCTGGAGGTGCTTCAGGGGACACTGGGGAACGGGCACACGGCAAATGGCACGATTGTCGGCTGAGGTTCGGAAAGAGAGGGAGGAGAGGTGTAAAAAAGAGGAGGAAAAAAGGGAAGGAGAGAAAGAAAAAGGCAATGAAGAGGCATAGGTAGGTCTGTAGATAGATAGATAGATAGATAGATAGATAGATAGATAGATAGATAGATAGATAGATAGATAGATAGGAACAGTGAGAGTGAGAAAGAGGAGGCAAAGCTAAGACTCTGAGACCTCAAAATAGAAGCGGCGTCTCCAGATCTCCGTCTTCATGAGCGCTGTAGAGAAGGCAGCGGGACACATACATAATCCTGAGGTATATGCGAACCACTGCCTCTCACACTCCACACACTCCACACAGTATGAGGGGAGGATAATGAAATATGCCATATGAATCCAATAAGAGCCAATCCACGCTTTATGCAGAGATTGATGTACACAGCTCTGCAGGAATGCACACTGGCAGGGGTTTGAAGTGTTTTGGACAAACCTGAAATAATCTTTGCACTTTGTCAGTTCTCTCTCATGTTGAGTTTAGTTTCTTGAACTACATTATAAATGGAACTCAATCTATGAAGAAGGATCAACACTTAAACAGAATGTAATTTACGTGAAAACCCATGAAATTGTAATTTTCCAGCCTTGAACTTCAAAAATATTTTGAAGATTTGGTCAGAGATTTGTATTATCAAATTCCTAGCCTGATTTATTGAGGTTTGAATTTGAAAAAAGAAGATAAACAAGATATCCAAAATCCCTCTGAAAAAGTCTTTGTAACTAATATGTAAGAAAAATAAAACCATCAATTTGAATCTTGCTCAATCAGTCACAATTTCCCAGATTCCGTCGCCCAAAATATGGGAAATTGTGGGCATTTTAAAATGATAAATGGTCACATTACATACAGTAGCACCTTTCTACCTGCTTTAGACACTGAAAACGCTTTACATCAAGGAACCAGTCACCCATTCACACGCCAGTGTATGCAGACACTGTCTGGAGGCAAAGTGGGTGAAGTGTCTTGCCCAAGAACACAAATGGTAAATGGTAAATGGTCACATTTTATATAGCGCCTTTCTACCTGCTTTAGGCACTCAAAGCGCTTTACATCAAGGAACCAGTCACCCATTCACACGCTCATTCATACACCAGTGTACGCAGACACTGGAGGCGAGGTGGGTGAAGTGTCTTGCCCAAGGATACGACAGTGTGCACCTGTGGGATTCGTACCACCGATCCTCCAATCACAAGACGACCCGCTCTACTCTGCGCCACCGTCGCCCCGAGGCGAGCCACAAAACGACTTATTTTTTTCTCATATTCATGTCAGTAATATACAGCAAACTTTTCAAATTGATATGCTTGAATTTAAAAATGTTCCCTATCCACCTGCAGTGTCTCGCCTTATAGGGGTCAAACAAATTAATAAAGAAATCAAACAATAAAAAGATAATAGCCGTCACTGTAAACACTTAACACTTCAGTTCTTCAGGCTGACTGACTTTTTGAGCGTTTATTAGATTATTGTTCGAAGATCAATAATGACAAAGTTGTTTCTCTCTTTATTGGAGCATGTGTGGATATAATAAACATTTCATGGTTCACAAAACTGTCAGCTCCAAATGCTTCAGACAAATGAGATGCTTCTTGGCTAAACCTCATTGCTGCTTATCTGTATTCGGGCCAAACAATACCTCGATAATTGACACGTCAGCCTTAACATGTCATGTGGTCAGTGTCTCTTTCGGCAGAGAGAATCCTGTTACTGAGGCTTAGACTTTCAGAAAACCCCCACAGCTCAGTCCATGATGGCGCTCATCTCTGCTGCCAATTTGGACTGGCTCAGAGAGAGTCCAGGCCAGTACAATCCACAGGAGACACGAAACTCCCAGAGACTACAGCAGAATGGAGGTTTCAATTTGTGCAAAGTCAAAACACAAAGTTTGAAATGTGTGTTTTTTTTAAAGGAAACATATGCAAAATCATACAGTTTTGAGTTATCCTATTTACTTTAGTTGTTTCTTGCACTCCGAGCCGCAATCCTTATCCCTACTCAGTAAAAGGAATGACTATTGCAACTACTGTTTATTCATCTTAAGTAATTTCAAAGGACCATTTTCCTTTATGTTGGAGAAAACTTACTTTCAAAGTGCATTTCATACAAAAAGAGTAAACTGCTGAAAGTATCAATCACCTTTCATTTAAATGTACATTGAGAAAAAACGTATCAATCTGACCCTGACTTTTGCGATGCCGCTAAAATATCTCAGTAAAGCAACATTTTCTATCCTGCATAGTTCTTATAATGATGAAGTTTGTTCACTGTGAATGAATTGTGGTTTGAATTCATCCCTCAGAGGTCAATACATTTTTATTTCAACAACAGATTCTTATGAAAACTTTCCAGACTCCATCTCTTTCAGAAAGCTTAACAAGCCCACCTAAATACACATGGGGATGTGTCCTTGACGGACTCGTCAGACTTTAATCAAAGAGAATCACTTCTGAGAAAACTCTCTAAATGTACTTACATGAACTGCACACTGTGTTTTCAAACCGTTAAGACGATAGTAGTAAATACATGCCAAGACTAATTATTTTCAAAATATAATTACTCAGACTTTCTTCGATGTCACATAATAGAAGTCTATAGGTTGATACATTATCTATGACTAATTTAAAGCAAATACCCTAAATATGACTTGCTGTTGTCTAAATGTAACTGTAATAGTTATTTCATATGCTGGTGTTTCAGTGAAATGCCCAATTCTTTATTTTTGTTGGAAAATGATTCTATTGAGTATTGTTACTTGTGCCAAGGATTTGAGAGTAACACAAGTAAGTAAGTGCTTTATTTGTCAACGTACAAACGTACCACAAAATTGTGTTCAGGTGTTAGTCCTGAGTCACTGCGACTGAGCCGCGTCATCACTGTGGGCTGACCTGACCAACATGTTTTTTGGAGGTAGAGGAAACCGTAGCACCCGGAGGAAACCTGGCTGGCTGCCTTCAGTCTCCTCTGATCCTCTGAAACGGTGCAGAGCCTCTTGGGTTTGTCCCTGTTTCAGAGCGTGGTGTCCTGCACTCTTCAGCTCCACCTCCTCCTTCCTCTTCCTCCTGCGCAGCTCCCTCCGCTCCGTCCGCTCCACAACAGTCTTTCACAATCTTCTGGGAAGAGTTTAGCAGTTAATCTGTTTTATTCTCCAGCGAACGTCCATTAGCCAGAACAATAGAAGGCATGTGTGGCTTAGCTGTGAGTCTCTACCGGATACCTCCTCATTTGTTCCTTTTTTGTTTCCTGTAGCTCCTCTTGTGACGCCTCCACGGTGCTGCAGGTATGGGGGGCTCTTCAGTGTCTCAGAAGAAGAAACGTGTAGGTCTCAAATGTCTTTAGCTCAGCTGTTTGCTTACTTTAAAAAAGCCGCTTTCCTCAGGACCATTATGGACTCTTTGCAGTAAAATTCCACCGATCCCCACAAAACATGGCAAAGACGTACAAAAGTATCCAGCAAAACAATGTGAAACACAGAAACCACAAATGCAGTTCGCAGAAAAAGGTGAAAATAAAAGAAACATTGAAATATTGACTAGCCTTTGACTGTGGGAGTCCAGACTAATCTTGTGTCTTCTTCCATGTCATACATTCTTCCACATAAGCCTCCATGTCTTTCAGCATGAGCGGCACGTTTAATACATGTGCAACATTTCACCCCGGCGCCATACAGTATGCATGGTTATGTGCACGTTTTCCCGCGGTGCCAGTCGAAATAAAGCAATCACTGCTCGCACCCTTCGCCTCTGAAATGCCCCGGCCCTGTCAACACGCACCCCACGAGGACGCGAATACTACTTAAACCAATGTGGCATGAATATATACAACCCCTATAGCGGAGTGTAGGCTAAAGGCTGGGGTATTACTGTTGGACGGTGCTCTGAATGGCCAAGCAAGACTGTGTGTGTTTTATGGTGATGAGCTGTCAGGGATGTTTTGTCGACAGCCTCTCAGTGTTTATGCAGCGCTGATAGTCTCCAGGAAAAACAAGGCGAGAAAGTGCGGCTTGATATTTGCACAGAGCACCAGCCGCAGCAATGTCTGGCAATGATGATGGCCCCCAAAAGACAGCGGTATAGGCCCAAAACGAGGAATGCTGGGAGGGGGGGGGGGGGGGGGGCTGCACATGAAAGGCTGCAGAGGAGAGACGAAGAAGTCAGAACCTGCCAGTTTTTACGAGATCCAGGGATTTGGAGTGAGTGTGATTGAAGTAAAGTTAGACAAATGATTGCAGCGCAGAGGCAGAAAAGACCTGGGTGATTTTGAGCAAAGGGGAGGGAAAAAAAAACTTTTGGGCCGTTTTTTACATGAGTTGCGAAAAGCAAAAAGGCGGCCATTTTGCACAGACTCTCTTCAACCACTTTTCTGAAATATACTTGAAATTTGATTCATTAAGATTTGTTGGTCAGTTGTTGACAGGAGAACTGTGGCGTGTATTAAAGGGGGGGTATTATGTAAAATCGACTTTTTCAAGCTTTATATCATGTTATTATGTCATTCCCTCATTAAACACACGCCTGGAGTGTTGCCTTGGCTCATTCACGTATTTTGGAGTAATCAGTAAAAACTTAGACGGCAGCCATTTTAGGTGTAGCTATGCCTCAGTCCTCCTAGGAACGCCCCCACCTCCTGGAGACGCCTCTGGACCTTTCGTCACCAGCCAAGCCACCAACCACTGCTCCTCAGCTCAGCAGAGCCCCCTCCCCGCACAGTAGTGTTGTTTAGATGCCACAGCAGTGTGCTGAAGGGGGCGTGTCGGAAAGCTTCTTAAAGAGACAGAGGCCTATTTCAAGACGTTCAGTACAGCCATTTTGAGAGAGCAATTTTATTCAAGGCAGTTATTTTAATTTACTGCATATACAGACCAACAGAAGGTTACGTCATCATTGCAGTATGCTATAGACTGGTGCCTTAACCAAGTGCATTTTCTCTGGTTCGGCTTTACCCAAATCTAAAAGCTTCTCGACTGGAGAGCAACAGTGTAATGCCTCGTCTAAAAGCTAAGGCCTGCAAAACTGATCCCAACTGTTTTGTCGCGTTGTCGCCACATTTCTGTCTCATTTTGGAAGTGTTTTTTTTCCGCTGCTTTTTTGTTATGTTTTGCTCCATTTTTGTCGCTCTTCTTGTCACTTATGTCTTGGTTTTTCATCACGTGTTTGTCAGCTTTTTGTCGCACTTTAGTCACTTTTTTGTTGTATTGTTCTTACTTTTCTGGCATGTTTTGTCACTCCTTTATTGCACTTCTTTTGTCACTTTATTTGTCGCTTTTATTGTCACATTTTTGATGCGTTTTCATCCTTGTTTTGTTGCTATATTTATTCCAAGTAGCTTTTAGATTTGGGTAAAGCCATACTGGAGAAAATGTGCTTGATTAAGGTGGGGGTTAAGAGGTTAAGCAACTACTAAGCATTCAAACTTTCTAATTTCTCAAAATCATAAAGTATTATATCACTATAAGCAAGTATAGTAAAATGAAATGAAACATTACTCATAATAAATACAAGTCACAAGCGGGTATTATGCCAGTCCAAAGCTTGGATAAGGAACGTCGGGAGGCAATATCCATCTGCTGCTTCATGTCGACTGTTGAACATTCAGACACTGACATCACATTTGATCGGAAATGACAAACTGTTCTTCTGTTTGATCAAGTCAGCATCCTAACCATCTGCACTTCTCCATGTTCTTTATTTGCAATGCTTGCTTTCGATATTGACCGGCTTACTACTCAAACTGTGCCCCGCACTATATTCATCATATGAAAAGTTCTCCCCTGCTCTCATCCGACGAACTTGAAAAGAGCAGGAAGTCGTGTCTACACAATGCCGCGATGAGGGATGTCCCTTCTGTTCAGAGCACTGCAAATATCACGCTGTTCCCAATAAACGCAAACTCACTCTCGGAGCCCAGGAAGCAATAAATGTCTGCAAACAAATGCAACAGAACTCCGCACTAAAGCTTTAATATTGATGGTGTGTCCTCTTTGTCCCAATACACACACACCCGGCGGTAAACAACAATTTTAGTATTACGGCAACATGAAAACACAAAAGAAACCCGGTTTATTTTTCAAAGTGTTCCTCTGGTCTGCTCTGCTGGTGTCTAGACGAGCATAATGATGTTTTCTGTCAATTTTAGTGGTTAGAGACAAACTGGTCAGGCTCATGTTTTTAGTAACTGTGGACCAAAATCTGCCGTGCTGATTTGTGAGATCTGTTGGTTTCAAACTCTTGTTCAAATACCAAGAAAACATGCCTCTTCACATCTAAAACGCCGTGCCCCTTGGCCACTATTCCTGGACAGCTTTTGGACAAATACCACCGTGCTGATATTTACTCCACCATTATGGATTCCTCTCGCTTGGCTGCATGTCTATTTCTCATTATTGATATTGATGGCGGTTTTGAAATTGTGTAGTCATCTTCCAAGTCTTTTATGCGGTCCAGAAAGTTGTGGCTAACTGTGTTTCAAGTGCAGTGTCACACGACCACTGCCCATCTGTCAGACTGGAGGTCTTCTCTCAGATGGAGGTGCGCCGCTGTGACCTGGCCCAGACCGGACCCACCTGGCGGACATTTAATACAGCTCCTTTCGCCATTCACGACTCGACGCCAGAGCAGCCTGAAAACTGGCAGCTCCGGGGGTGAGCGGTGGCCAAGCTGCGGGCGCGATCAAGAAAGCAGCCCATGACCAGGCAGCAGATGGCGAGAGAGAGCAGCCACGTCCCACACAAGCACACAGACACCTACGGTAAGCAGCGACATATGGTGTGTGTCTTGTAGCGTACAACAATTCACTGCATGTTTTCACACATCCGCCGGACTGTGCCTGAGCTACTCTTCCGTCTTTGTTTAAACTCTATTTTCAACCAGAGCTCATTTACTGGTTTGTTTTGGACAAGTTATCAAATCAAGAGACAACAAAGTAGTGAAAAGTAAAGCTGACTGCAGCTCATTAGTAAAATATCATTAAGTCCACAGGCTACAGGTAGAAGTGGATACAATAGCCAAATGTTGTCCTCAAAGAAGAGTAGTCACTTTCAAATATTTTTACTCAAGGACAATAAAAGGTAGTAGATATCTACATAAAAGTCATTTTTTATAGTAATAAAAATATAATGTATTCTAAGATAAGATGTAAATTTGACACAAATGCTTTTTGGTTTATGGTCTATGGTTTAATCACAATGAGAAGAGTCATTATGTTGTTTACTCAAATAAGTGTATAGATATTTCTAAGGTGCTTTTCAGTTAGTGGAGAAAGTAGAGACACTGATGTCCTTTCTTGACCAGTGATGTAGTGTCTGTGGACCAAGATAGGCTCTCTGTGATGTGCACTCACAGGAACTTGACGTTGGTCACCCTCTCTGCTGCAGCACTTGTCAGAGGAGCACGCTGGATGTGCGCTCTTCAAAAGTCCTCAATCTCCTCATGTTCTTCACATTTAGAGAGAGATTGTTCAGTGCAAACCACGTGACCAGGCTGGTCACTTCACTCCTTTAGTTTGTCTCGTCTCTGTTGCAGATGAGCTGTAGTATCGCTTGCAAACTTAATGAAGAGTATTGAGCTGTGCTTTGGAGTGGAGTCATGGGTCTGCAGAGTGAACAGGAGGTGGCTCAGCACACAACCTTGGGGGAACCCGTGTTCAGTGCTGACATGTACTGCTTGTGAAAGTCCAGCAGCCAGTTGCGCAGTGACATGTTGAACCCCAGGTGGACCAGTTTGCCAATGAGCTGCTGCGGGATTATGGTGTTGATTGCTCAACTTAAATCTAAGAACAGAATTTTAATAAAAGAGTCTTTTGTCTCAATGTGTGTGGGGGCTGGATTGAAGATGGTATCATAATTTGAGCGATTGGCTAAATAAGAAACTGCGCCAGAGTGGGCTCTGGCTCTGGGCATCTCTGCTGTCGCTGAAGTGATTAGTAGTCTTTCTGGAGTACTGCCTCTACTGCCTGTTACACATGGTAAATGGTCTCAACTTATATAGCACTTCAGTCCCAAGCACTTTACATCAAGGAACCACTCACCCATTCACACTCTCATTCATACACCAGTGTACGCAGACACATGATTCTTTACATACTATCAACAATAAGGGGAGACACTACAGGCAAAACTCTTTTTTTTTCAGTTTTTTGGGCCAAATCGGTCTTTGAATATATAAGCTTTCACCTTGAAACAAAAACAAACAACAAACAACTCCACAGATTTATAGGGAATTTTCTCAAAATGCATTTTTCTCACATTGGTGCGACCGTATATCCACACTCCTTCAGACTTCAAACTTTCCAGTCTTGGACTGAACAATATTTTGAAGTCTTGTTCAGAGGGATTTTTAATATATAATTCCAAGCCTGATTTATTAAGTTTTGAATATCAAAAAACAAGGTACAATTTAAAAACTAAACAAGATATCCAAAATCCCCTCTGAAAAAGTCTTTGTAACTAAGTACAAAGTATCTGCTGTCAGGCCCTCCCCTTCTATCAGTGCTTGTGATCCCGCTGTTGCTCCTACAGTATGTGCTGTTCTGTTCTTGAGAAATTTGAGCAAGTGTCCACTTTGTGCCTGACTGAAATTGTGAAGCAACTGATATGTTCCTCCTGTCCTATGGACACTATCCCACCTCATCTTATAAAGGAGGTCATTTAACTGGACCTTGTATTGTGAAATAATAAATTCATCGTTGATGGCCGCCGGTTCGGTCCCAACTGTATTCAAACATGCAGTAGTTCAGCCGCTACTCAAAAAACATAATCTGGACCCCAAAACTTAAATTTTTGTCAAAGGTCTCGGAGAAAGTAGTTTATATTCAAATCCAGTCTTAACTTGATTTTAATGGGATTGGGGAGAAATTTCAGTCTGGTTTAAATCACAACACAGTACTGAAACTGCCCTTTTAAAGGTGTTTAATGATCTGCTTGTAGCTGTGGACAGTGGTAAATCTGCAGTTCTTGTTCTTCTCAACCTTACAGCTGCATTTGACACCGTCGATCATGAAATACTTCTATCCCGTCACTGGCAGAACGTTCTCTGTGCACCTGGGAGAGTACTCGTCCACTGTGTCTCCCCTTATTGTGGGGTCCCTCAGGGATCCATTTTGGGTCCAATCCTCTTTGCTTTATATATATTAGTGATGTTACGTTCGTATCGAGGCATCGAAGCGTGTGTCGAGCAATAAGGGGGAGGCAGAGGCGGCGCGTGGTTCGGCGCGTGTGTTGGTGACGTACACAATGACGATTTGAACCTTCCTGAAGCACCGTACCACGTGACTGATTCAGGAACTGGTGTGCGGGTTTTGAGGGCTCGGTGGTGTTCCATTAAAAAACAAAACATTTTTGAATAAAAATCAATAAAGACCCCTCTCTCGTCACATTACTTCAAATAACACGAGAATATTCCACTCCTAATTACAATGACACTGTGTATACTGTATGGTGCATGTGCATAATGGTAACTTAAGTTGAAGTACATTATTTTGTCCAGTTGATGGAGCAGTAGAGCAGATGAACCACTCTGACGCTTTGGTACATGTGTCGACCCACTTCGGTGACTGAAAGGGCTCATAGGGCTTCATCTCACCATCACTAATGTGATGGTGAGATGTTACCACTGGGCTCTATCTATTTTCCAGAAGCATAACGTTTCCTATCACTGCTTTGCAGATGATATTCAAATATATTTGCCAATTACAGTCCACACCAGTAAAACGTCCTTGACAACGTTGACAAACTGCCTGAGTGACATCCAGTCTTGGCTAAATATAAATGTTCTGTCTTTGAACAAAACCAAAACAGAGATAGCTATATTCGGAAGTTGTAACCCCCAAACTTAAATACCGACAGTGTTGTTGGGCCTCTTCCTTTATCCGCCCCACTGTTCAAAATCTTGGAGTGACTTTTGATACTTGTTTCAAATTTGAAAAACACTTTGGATTAGTTGTAAAAGCACGCTACTTCCAACTGAGACTCCTTGCGAAAATTAAGGCCTACTTGCCATAAAAAGATTTAGAGAAAGCGATTCACGCCTTCATCACTTCAAGGTTGGATTATTGTAACTCCCTTTACACAGGGCTGGACCTGAAGTCTCTCCAGCGCCGGCAGGGAATCCAAAATGCCATAGCCCGCTTGCTGACTGGCACAAGAAAATGGGGGCACATTACTCCCATTCTGTCCTCTTTACATTGGCTCCCAGTTCCTTTTCGAATAAAATTTAAATTTCTGCTGATTGTTTTTAAATGCCTTAATTTGCTGGCACCTAAGTATTTGCCAGAGCTGCTGCAGCTGTCCTTCCAGAGCTCTGAGGTCTGCAGACCAGTTCCTTTTGTCTGTTCCTAAATCAAAGCGTGTGTCCAGAGGTGACCGAGCCTTCTCAGTGGCGGCCCCTAAACTTTGGAACAGCCTTCCCCTACATGTCGGCTCAGTCTGTAGAGGAGTTCAAAACCAAATTAAAAACTCACCTGTTTGCTTTGGCCTTCAGTTCTATGTAGACCAGATACAGTTTGTGCCTTATATATTACCTGTGCTTAAGTTTTATTGTGTATATTGTACATATTGCTACTGTACTTGTACAGCACTTTGGTCAACTGAGGTTGTTTTTAAATGTGCTTTATAAATAAAATTGACATTGACATAATATGTCAATGAACTAAAACCATAAATTTGAAACTGGCTCAATCCGTTATTCGATTTTTGTAGCCAAAAAGATGGGACATTTTGGGCATTTTTAGGCATAACCATAAAACGCCTTATTTCTATATGAAAACGTGAAATGACAGAATGTCCCTATTCACCTGCAGCGTCTGGCCTTAAAAAGCCGTTTTCTACATTGAATTTATTTGTTTTCATTCAGATACCCACCGTTAGGGGAATACTAAAGATGTCCGAAGAAACACGAGCGGAAGCATGGAACCCAGTCTGGATGTCTTAAGTAGAAGAAGTTTTATTCACCGTAGTACAGGCCTGGAGACATTTGAACAGCCAATACAGTGTTCAGGGCATTGATCATTCAGAAGTCTGGAGATACTTCCACATGAAGAGAGTTAAGTAATCTTGGTGACACGTAGGCACTAAGAATCTACGCACTGACAGTGTGCCATGTTTATTAGGCCACAAGTCATGTAGAAGGCCGGCGCCTAAATGTACTGATTTAGCAGTACGATATGATAAGGGCAATATGTGAGGGCCGAATTAACTCTATAATTCCCCATCACCCACTTACTGCTGCAACTATGTTATTGAAAGTTTTTGTGATAAAAGTGTAATATCACTTTATTATATTTTATTTGAACAGATTAATAGCAAAAGTGCTCTTAACTTTATACAGCGGAGAGGGTGACCAACATATGATTCACACCTATTGTCCTGTTCCATCATAAGGAGCACCCCACCGGCCCTGGCTTATTGGAGCTGTGCAGAGGGAGCAGCCACCCGCCGTAACACTGTGACAGACGCCTAATGAGCTCTGCCACTCCCAAGCACTCAGGCCTAAATTTAGCTCAAAAGTCTGAAGCTAGGCTAATGCTGCAGTGACCTTTCCAAACAGCGGATATGTAAGAGCATCTGTCTGTTCTCACTCACAGGAGCTGGACTGGATAATGTGAACAAACAGTTTAATGAACGTGTTATTAGGCAGTTAAAATGATTGCTCCATTATGCCATTATGTAGCATTTATCCTCAAATTATTGTTGCCTTGATTTTTTTTGTTTTTGCTTTTGAGAAGGCTACTTCAATTATGTATAATTGAAGTAGCCTTCTCAAAAGCAAATAATTCTACTGATAGGCAATTATGGATGGAAATGAGCTTTAAGCTATAACAGGCACAAAGTCGTTAATCCACGTCCTCATTGATATGCACTGCACTCTCCAAATAAATAAATAGATTTCCAAATAGATATATGTAATCAAAGTATCATTCATAGTGTTGCAGAGTTACTAAAATGATCAGGGAGCATTTGTAAACTTATATTCACACTGCATTGTTGGTAAAAATGTATTCATCCTAACCCCAAAAAGGGCCCTACTCTACATGTTTTTAGTGGTAGGGGGAAAGCATTATATACCCAGCCCCTGAAGAATACACAACTCATTAAGAAGAAGCAATGTATATTTATTATGTGTTATGTACAGTATATTACAGTATAATACAGCAACAATACACAGTAATGCTACACAGGATTGCACGGTTTCAGTTTCAGGCCACAGCGGTTGGTCGGTACCATGGAGCGGGACAAGACAGTCAAGAATAGCGGACATCTTTGGCTTCATAATAATGACACATGGACAGCGATAACATGTGGAGTACGAAATTCAGTCAGGAATAAGGACAGCAAATGCCGTAAATGTGGATTATACCAGTTATTTGATGATCAGTGAACTACACACAGATTTGTCCTGCATGTCTTAAGTTGAATCATAGCAAATTAGACTTTCAAAGACTTTCTTAAACATGAGACAGAGGATACACACTTTTCACATTTGGGCCACAGCAGGATCGTTAAAGACTGGCTCCCATTGACTTGTCAAATTTTAACCTACATGCTGTCAGAATGTGCGCTATAATAGACAATATTACAAGAACTCCTGACTAAATCAATGGCGCAACGTCTAAATTCAATCTCCAATAGCGACCGATTAAGCTAATTCGCTAAAATAATGATGCTAATGGTGAACAGTATTGCTTTCCGGACTGAATGTGGAGAAAACTGGAACAGACATAGATCGGATGAAAGCTATAGACGGCAGCGAGCTTTTTCGGGGTATTGCGCGTCGGTGACACAGAGATGGATGCAGTCGGGTCGTGGCGGTGAGGAGATGCTGTAATGATTAGATCACAGATATACCCTTGAGCCCCCCCCTGCCTCCCACACACACCCCACTGGTCCGCCGTCCCGAACGCGGAGACAGGAGCGCAGAGGGAAGGGCGAAACCGAGCTGGTAAATCGTCCCGCTGTCAAGAGTTCATATGAGCTGAGCAGGAGCGCAGCAGTGGATAATAGGAAAGTCCGGGGAGATACTGTGACCCTGTATGGATACCCCCCACTGTTCTGGATATCTGCGCTTTCTTCACAAATACAAAAAAGGCAGTGAAAGTTGGAGGTGGAGTGAGAGCTACTGAGTATTGAAGTACTGAAGTAAGACTATAGCTTGATTTTTTTTTAGGTGTTTTAGGTTAGGTTAAGGTCAACTACACAGCATTAAATAAAAGCACTATACAGCTAATCCTGTGGCAGTGACAGCACCTGATTTTGGAGTTTTGGAGGAGCACAATGGAGGATTTATGTTTTGTGTTGAATGGCCCTGAAGTGAAAAGCATTCATTGTTTTTGTTTGAACGGAGGTTTATTCAAAAGGTCTATCTTGTCTCACATGAATTATTACAGTAAACGTTACAATTAATAAACAACATCAAACTCTATACAAAAGGCCTTGTTGTTCAGTGCGCCTCATTCTCCTCACATCGCCAGGAAAAAAAAAAGAAAAAAAAGAAAAGGCTGAGAAATAGCGCTTAACTTTTTAAACAGGTGATGTCATGCCAAACTTTAGGGAGTTCTAGGTGACTGTGTCGGGCTGCGTTTGGGATGCTTCCATCTAGTGGTCACAACATGACACTGTTTTAGTCATAGATCTACAAAATAGCCTTAAATCTTCACTTGACAAAGAGACTTTTACCACTGACACATGTCTTCATCCCCGCACGCCGCATAATGGCAGGAATTAGAAAGGCTATTATCGTCTTTTATAAATAATTGCCCCATTAAGCTCTCATATAAAAGCGCGCCTTTGCGGTTCTGTCTCACTTAAGATTCTCAAAATATAATTATATCAAATACATCTTACACAATACCCAGTGGCACCCGCACAATAAAAGACATGACAGGGAAAGAGGAGGGCTTTTGAATCAAAGCTATGCCCCGGGGCTGCTGGGAAGACACCACCCAGACTTAGACACACAAAGGCAGTCTGATCCCCTCAAGGAGCTAAACTTCTCCGCTAACTCTATGCGCCGTTTGAGGCGGTATTTCTCGAGGGACAATAATTGTTTAAAAAAAGAGAAAAAAAATTGCTACATGTTTGTTTCATTTAAAGGGTTATGTACATTAGCGGTTATATAAAACAGTTGGAGACGGGTGATTTTGAAAATGCCACGTGTAGGTGTGTGGAAGTGTGAAAAAGGCGACAAAGGAAGTGTTGGAAGGAATATAACGGAGTATGAATATATATCCAAGCAGCTCGTCTGTGCATATAATTATTAGAATTATACAAGGCAGTAAAAAACTCACAGTGATCTACAGTATCTTGTTTTCAATGATAGTCTTTGGACAGCCTTTTGAATTAAGAAGAGAAAAATGCTAGGATGTAACGTATAGAGAGTTGTACACAACTGCACAGCTATTTTTAGTGAATATTTGTAATCCAATGTTAGACAGTGTGCCAAAAATATTGAGGCTATAGGATTGTGCCTTGTTCTCCACATCACACGTCCTGGAAGCCATTTCTACACCCCTTTGTACAGCCATTCACCAAGCATTTCTTTTGTATTGTGAGCGAGTTAAAAGCACCGAGGTGTTGTGAAGCACGTTTCGCCGCAAAAGCAATTGAATTCACTCATATGTGGGAGAATCCTCTTTTTCAGCGTGGATTAAGGAGACACTGGGATGAAGTGCACAGGGGTGAGCGTGTAAGAGCGCAGTGGAACGGGGTAAGAGGGACGACAGCAGCCAAAAGGAGTCTTAATGTAGTATTGACTGGGGCTAAAAGTCTCTCAAGCAGAAGTACTCAGCTATCCGATATTGTTGGCCAAACTCTAGTGTTGGTGCCATTTCAAAAAGTGAATCAATGGTGCTTCAAAGGTGGACTATGTACAGTGTGGCAGTGGATGCGGCGTGGAATGTTACGTGTGGAATGTTACAGAGGGCATGCCTTAAAAAAAAAAAGTTACAAATAATAATAGATGTTATACTTATTGCTTATGCTTAATAATTCTTGTAAATGTTCATTCATCATTAACTTTTGTCAGTGTTTGTTCTCAAGCCGTCATCTGCAGTAGCTTTTATAGTGTTGAGGACATTTCGCCTCCTCCCTCAAGAGGCTTCGTCAGCAACTAACAATCTTTTTTGCAGCAGGCTCTACTTTTACTAATGGGAGGAAGTAGTAATAAAGACTTTACTCGTCATTGGTTCCATCCATATAACAAGTATGGATGGAACCAATAACATCCATACTTGTTGTTATTGGCTCAGATAGGGTGCTCAGTAACCCGGGAGGAGCTCGGGGTAGAGTCGCTGCTCCTCCATGTCGAAAGGAGCCTGCTGAGGTGGCTCGGGCATCTGTTTCGGATGCCTCCTGGTCGTCTCCCTCGGGAGGTGTTCCAGGCATGTCCTATTGGGAGGAGGCCTCATAGAAGGACACGCTGGAAGGACTATGTCTCTGAGCTGGCCTGGTGTCCCTGGAGGAGGTGTACGTGGATCGGGAAGTCTGGGCATCTCTGCTCAGACTGCTGCCTCCACGACCCGGCCCCGGATAAAGCGGAAGAAATGGAATGGAACTAATAATGAAATAAACTTCTTCCTACTAGAGCAGCGAAATTACAGCCTGGTGCTAAAGGAGTAATAGATGCTGATGAAGCCTCTTAAGGTGACATGCAAAACTTCCTCAATGGTAAACCCAGTATGGACTTCTTTCTGGACAATGTTTTTTTTAATTGAGTGGATCAACAACCAATCTCCAGTGGAAGAAAATGGATGGATGGAACAACCAATCTCCATCACATCCACAAGGGGCAGGGATGTATTAATGAGCCTATTTGTTCAGTAAATGCAACTCACTAACTGCAAACTGCAATTGTTTAATCTGAAAGAAGCAACAGCGTATTTTATCAAGGTCCACTATGGTAAAGTCCCTCTGTGTCACATCTGCAGATAAAAGGACTGTTATAAAAGAAGAAACAGGTCAAAAGATTGAAGGGGCAGGACTAAAAAAACCCCAAAGATGATGTGCCCGTGTTTCCTACGTCTATACTGAGGACCGGTGGCTTTCAGGTAATACCTCCAACGAGATAAACCCCGACCAAATCGGCTCCTGTCATCAAAGCTGTCGGCGATAAGAGATGAGGATCGGTAACAAGTGGAAAACATGAGAGGCCTCGCTGCAGATAAAGAATGGAAGAGAATAGGAACAACAGCGATCAATTGCTGGCACTTGCTCAGAGATGATATCCAACATGCCTGCAGCCTCGGGTATCTTAATCTGCGGAGGAGGAGCGGTGGCGGCGCACGTGTGGAGTGTGGGTGAAATTGCGCCGTCAATATCTAGATAAAGATGGTGAGGAAATAAACACTGGCAGGGTCACGGCGCATTATTGACAGACAGGGGAAACTGCATTTACGTAGTGGAGTTACATAATAAACTATTGGTTATATTTTTTTGAATTGAGTTCTGTTCATGACTTTTAGTACCATTGGCACCACATCTTCCTATTTCATATCCCTGTATATTTGTATCTAAACATGCTAGTTGCCGATTAGAAAACTCGGTACGTCCAAGTCAATAGGAGCCAGTCTACATGAAGCTATCCACATTTAGCTGTACATTTGACAGAGCATTTAGTGAGAACAGGAGTGTTTATTAGTTCATTTATAAGGATCCCCATTTTCTCTGTACACTAGGGCGTCCTAGTGTTGTACCGTTTATAGTCAAGCCACCCAAATTATACAGCAGAATGGTTGGTACTCAAGACTCAATGAATGCGGTAATGGGCACATCTATTATACCTCTCTCTAATTGGAAGTGGCTCTTATGAGGAACCAAGTAGGTGCTCGGAAAATTCGGAGAAGGATGGGACCAGGGTGCGAGTGCGTGGTGTCACTTAACTGCACGGTCAACCAGAGAGTAGATGAACGGGCCAGTGTTACTTTGTTGTTGTTGATATATGTTTTTTGCATTGGCGATGTACTGCAGCCCTTTTCTCTTCAGTCCCGGAGGTCTGGTTAGGAGCAGCCGCCCTCGAACAGCTCCGCTTAACGCAGGAGCGAGCAGCAGCGGCGGCCCAGTCATGAGAACAGTATGCTCTTGGCTACTTATGCAGAGTCTTCTTCACTCCTCTCCCTCTTCGACGTACGTGGAGGGAAACCAGCCGACCTAGAGACACAAGGAGATTGCAGGCGTTGAAGCAGCAGTGGAGGCCAGTGATGTACAGTACGCTGCAGTGTGATTTCTTAGCTTTGTTTCTATCATTTTTGTGACAGTAGCCAACCACAACCTGCATAAAAAAATCCTCTTATCCAATCACCTTTCCAGCTTCTACATGCAGTAAAAACTCTCTATATTTTCTCTATATATATTTTTATTCTTTGGTTTATCTTGGTTGAACTCTACTCACAGATAAAGAAAAGTTAAAGTTGTATTTTGACACGACTTAATAGGGGTCTACTTTCTTTTTGTTTTCTTTGTTTTTGCTTATAAACTCATCCCTGTCAAGAATCAGGATATTACAAATGTGTTAGGAAAGAGCGGACAGTTTAAACTTCAGTAGCTCCCTCTACCAATGATTAAAAATGGGGGGAAAAAAGTCCAGACCCTTTAAGTACAGGAAATGTTGCTCGTTCATATTGCATGTGGCAGCTTGGTCTGTTGTTCCTCAACAGAGCTGTACATTTGTGCTTATTTACATTTCTGTTGTGTCTCATTTTCTTACTTCCTACATATAGCAGCATTCTTTTCAACAACCCACACACGGCAGCTAATTGTGCCGCGGGCGTAGGAGGAAGAAGAAATTAGCAAAAATTAACAAAAAAAAACATAAAAAAACAATAAGGAAGTGGTTTATTTTTGATGCCTGCAGAATGTTAAAAGAAGTCGCCGCCTCTTCACCGTGCACTAGTTATTAAGAGACGAACCAGATGTAACAGGAGGAAAATTAAACTAGATTAAATGACTGGCGACTATAGGCTTAAATAAACAGATGAAATGTCTGTAGGAGTTGGCACGTACTGTGCATTCAGAATGAGGCGCACGGTGGATTGTATAGGGTCTTCTCGGGTTTGCGTGTGAGATTTATTCTATGCATGTTGTGAGGCATATCTGAGGAGAAAATTGACTCTTTCACGTCACGTTACATGCAGTCGGAAAGGTTTATAAAAGAGGCTAAGCATTGTCCCTTTAAGGATGTCAAAGACGGAGAAAAGTGAATCCCTTTCAAAAGAATGGGACAGAAATGTAATTGGATTTAAAGTGTCTATGTGAATAATATAGTGTCTTGGATTTAGAGACATTGGCTTGAGTGTATATAAAGTCACTTTGGATAATACTTTTATCTGTTGTTGGAATTGCCACATATGATTTGCATGATTGGATTGCATATGCGTTTTCCTCTTCTTTATATCAACTTCTTTTTTCCACAGTTGGATGGGATCAAAGCGCTCACGATCAGAAGTCCGTCCTGGGTTCAATTGACAAACAGGGCGTTGCATGTTCTCCCCATGTCTGTGTTGTTTTCCTACAACTACTGTATAAGCAATAGGACCAGGACTTCTCTTGAACATAATATGAGTCTCAATGGGATTTTTTTTGTAAATATTTAATTAGTTGGAAAGTCAAATAACCGAGCAAATTTTCTCCAGTTTGACTTTACCCATATATACCCATATAAACTCATCTAAACGGATCATTTTCCTTGTGTTGTTGCTGCATTGCCGCATCTGATTTTCGTCACTTTTTTTTAATCACCTTTTTGTCACTTTTTGTTGCATTTTCTGTTGCTCTTTCGTGGCTATTTTGTTGCATTTTCGTCACTTTTTCATAACTTTTTGTTGAGTTCTCTGTTACTCTTTTCTGGCTTTCTTGTTGCGTTTTCTCCACACATTTTTGTCACTTTTCATAGCTTTTTTGGTCACGTTTTTGTCGCTCTTTTGTTGCATTTTTATCCTCATTTTCAGTTTGTTGCTATTTTGACGTTTTTATTTTACAAGACGCTTTAAGATTTGGGTAAAGCCAAACTGGAGAAAATGTGCTCGGTTCAGGCGGGGGTTAAGAGAAGTCAGAGTCATTCCTATGTTGAAGAGAAAGGGGAAGTTTACATAAGAATCAGAATTTGTTTTTATTCTCATTGCCAAACTAAGAATTGTGTTTGGTGCAAAGTTACGTCGTAGTCTTTGTCTTATAAAATCAAGACCCTCGATGATTACACTTGACCTCTTTTTCTCAGCCATCACAAATGACTTTTCTATTGCCATCATTTTAACCATCAGTGCGTTACGGTGGTCCCTTACCCTGCCGTTGACTTCGCCCCTCCACCAGCCGTTGGCCCCGGTCTTGGTGTAGATCTTGACCACGTCTCCCTCCTGCAGGGACAGCTCCCTGGTGTCCCGCGAGCTGAAGTCGTACCGCGCTATGGCCACACCGATCACTTTGGGCGTCAACACTACAGGAAAAAGACAATAGGAAAATAAATAGATATAAATACTGCAATCAGTCAGAAATTGATATAAATGGCAGGAGTGAACTATTTTTTTTATTCGATACATAATTTTTTTCATGGTATAATAAAAAGTAATTTCATTCCAACTTTTTGTTTAAATCTGTGGAACATATGAGCTATTTTACATATCTCTAGTGTATAGTCTAGTCTTTACAGTATCTCAGATGGAAACTATGAACAACTGACTACCTGCGTTGATTTTTCTGACAGTATTGCATGGTGTGCTGCTACAGTATGACAGACAGGTTTGGAGGAGTGGGGTAGCCTGTTACCCTACCCCCATCCCGTCCCGGCTGCACCCACCCCTGCACACCCCCTCCCACACTTCTCCGGCTCGGCCCGGGCGGAGCTGACAGGTGGAAATGGTTTGTGTCAGACCTCTGGCCGTGGGGATGGAATATCTAATATACTGGGAGCTTTGAGCATTTGGACACCTTTAACTTGACACACACACACATACACACACACATACAAAGAGAGACCAAAGCAAAACTTAAACAAAAGAAAAGCCAAGAAGCACTGCGGGGGGATAACATGCAAACAAAGCTTAACACTTGCTGTCAATGGGTATTTTGTTACATCAACTTGCATTTCGGAATAAGACCACTGGAGAACCACAATATTTTGTCACAATGTCAACACAGACATTTTCATTTTCTAATTGTGGACAAAGGTTCTCAGGCCGTCATTTGTCCAGGGTAATGCCAAAGTTGAACATCGCCCTTGTGTAACAACTGCCGCTGATGGGGTCAAACCCGTACAGATGACGGGTTGGCAACCTTTGTCAATATTTCTTCACAATAAAATAACTAAAATAGCTTTAACCCCTTAACCCCCACCTTCACCAAGCGCATTTTCTCCAGTTTTACCCAAAAATAAACGTCTACAAAAGCTTCTCAAGTGGAGACCTTACAGACCATAATGCCTCAAGACCTGTAAAACTCATCCAAGTTCTTCCTTGTCTTATCACGTTATAGTCGAGTTCGAGTTTTCATTACTTTTTTGTCACGTTTTCGTCACATTTCTGTCACGTTTTTGTCACGTTTTCATTGCTTTTTTCTAGTGTTTGGCCACACTTTGTTTTTAGTGTAATGTAACTCATTAAGCCACAAAAATGTGACCAAAACGTGTAAAAAAAAAAAAAAGCAACAAAAACGTGACAAAAACACAACCAAAGAGGACGATAACTTGACAAACATAATGAGGAAGAAGCCTAGATCAGTTGTGTACGTCTTTCAGCTTTCAAATGAGGCGTTACACTGGCCTTTAGTCTGTGAGGTCCAGTCGAGAAGCTTTTGGATTTGGGAAAAGCCGAACTAGAGAAAATGCACTCAGTTAAGAGGTTAACTACTCAGCAACAATACTGTAATGCATCTATTTAGCAGATTTCCTAATGTCTCTCTATTAATAGTGTTACCCAGTTCAGTACAAACATTATGACACCAATACTTAACATGCAAACAGGACAAACATGCTGTAATTCACTCAGTCCTCACTTTCACATTATGCACATGCAAGTGTACAATGAAGCAGAAAAGCCGAAACCAAAGCAATTATGTGACATAGTACGCTGAAATGAAGGCATGCCAAGAAAGCACTCAAACATAATGGGCAGGGACAGGAAAACAGATTTAAAAAAAGAAGACAGAAGTGGTACCTGTACCTGACCAGAAGGGGGCAGAGGAGGGAGGTACAAAGCTGTAGCCGGTGGGAGTTACAATAGACAGGCCGCAGAGCAATTGGGCTATGGCGGGGCAGGCCAGGCAGGGGGCGCGAGAGGCAAAGGGGCGGCGGAGAGGGGAGGGGAGAGAGGCAAAGAAACAAAACAAAACATTTTAACCTATAAATCGAAACGAAATTAACTTTTATGTTGCGTTAGAAAGCCCCGGGGGAAGTTTGAAACGGTAGAAACATTTGCTTTTTTGCCGAAGGGATGTTTGCATTGTTAATAGGACGTCTTTACTTGTGCGTTTAATTAGAACGAACATACAGTCTCACAATTACTGCTCAGGGAATAGTCGCGGATTTGCATATTTGTAATAACAAGCCAGATGTAATTCGGGCGCAGCTGTATTCCTCAACAAACTTCGCCAACAATGTGCCACTAAACAGAGATTTTATGTTCGAGCAATTTATAACACTGCTTTCGTGGGTTTTTGAAGTCTTGTCCAACTGAGGCAAAAAAAAAAAGAAGAAAAAGACACTCTAAGCAAACAGCTTGAAGTATAACAGAGCACTATTATATGGTTTTGAAAAAGGCAGGAAATGCATCGATCTGTTCTTCTCAGAAACTTCTCCGAGGAAAGAATATAATGTACCATCCAAACAATACATCTTATTGAGTTGTATAATAAGATAATTAGGACATAACAGAACAAAGGGCATTACATTGTTTTGTTGATTGCTTATTTGTGGGCAACATGATCTCTGGTCTGGGCCATTTTACATTTGACTCGAGCTGTGTTGTTATTGCGATGTAGAACCAATGTCTTAGAGAAGGTTGCGCTATAGCTGCAGACTGTGGCACCAGCACTAATGGCAATACAGGATTCTTCTTGGAGTTAACCATATTCAACATAACTCTTGTTTCGACCATTCTTTAGTGTCTCTTAAATTCATAATGTGCGGGAAAGAACAACGAAGAGTAGAGCTGGATCAGGGTTAGTTTATATGTCTGGTTTTCACATATGTTTCAAGATTCAAATCTGTTTTAATCTACTGTGGTTCTCAGACAGAGCAGCTGATGTTTATAGTATACTTTTTCACTTAGTCAGCCAATCAAACAGCCATTTTAGTGTGACTCTAAGACATTTTAAAATTGTATTTTTTTTTAACCTATTAACCCCTGCCTTAGCCGAGCACATTTTTTCCAGTTCAGCTTTACCCAAACCTTAAAGCTTCTTGACTGGAGCTTACAGCCTCATTTGAAAGCTAAGAAAGCCTACAATTTTTTCCTCACGTTGTTGCCACTTTTGGTAGCTTTTTCATCACTTTTTGTTGCCAGTTTTGCTGCGTTTTTGTTGTTTTTTTGTCACCTGTTTTGTCATGTTTTTGTTGCTTTTTCCCCCACTTTTTTGTTGCATTTTTGTAGCTTTTCATCACTTTATTATACGGCTGTTTGCCAACTCTACACACACAAATAAACTTCATACACTTTTATGAAGGCAGAAAGGTTTATTTAATGATTTCCGCGGCAAATAGTTCCCAAATGTTTGCGCGTTGCTTGGCAACGTTTGTTGATTCCAGGCAGTGTGGCGAGGCTAGTAGCAGCACAGCTAGCTACTTATTGCTAGCCTAGCTACTTAGTTTAAGGTGCAGTTCGAGAGGAGGAATGGTGGTGGTGAATCTCTGGGTAAGTTGAAAGTCGGACTCCCGTTAACTTAAGTGATTCCCCCAACTTCTCTCGCAGGGACGGGGACAGTGAGAGTGTCCGCCTGTCCACTACTACTACTCGCGGAGTGATATGAAAGACCTGTATTACAAGCACAAACTCCGTTGCCATTGGCAGCGGTCATTATTTTTTCAGAGGTCTTCTATCAAAAAATAATGACCGGTAGAACGTTGGGAAATCACATTCAAATCAATGGAGCGTTCTACTTGCATTGTGAAGGGCCGTATAATAACATAAAGTAACTCTCGTAATGTTTGGCACGGGTAATAATCTGAAAGAAATATATTAATGATCGCATTTTTTACTTGCTTTGTACTAGACATCGTACATGAAACAAGATTGTTGCTGTAGTTGTGCTTCGTTTCAATTAATTATATAAACAGTTCAAATGTTGTTTTGTAAGTTGGTCTGTGCTAATGTAGCTTTCTTAGATATGAGTTTTTATTTTTGGGGTGGGCGCTTATAAGCCTTTGGCTTCGGCCCACTCCCTTTAAGCAGGTTAACTGCTCAAACAAATAAATAAACTAAACTAAAAAAAAACAGGTTACAGTAAATCCTCATCCGAATCAATTCTTTGATTACAAAATAGCAATTTCTGTTTCTAGCTGGTCATTAGGAGCATGTTTTGTATTGATGGCAACATTATCAGCTAAAATGGTATGCAGTGTGCCTTTAAATATGTCCATCCAAAATGGCTGTGTTGCTCTTTTGTGGTAAAACCTGTGTTCGAGTCTTTGTATAGGCCAGGTTTGAATTACCGACTGCAAAATGAGTTACATAATTTTGTACATAATTTTAATAGTCGACAAGTCGTGATTAATCCGTCTACTCGTTGCAGCCAAACTTAATTTTTGATTCTGACAATCAAGTAATGTTACGTCCAACTTTTAATTAGACAGAAAGCAGACATCATTTAATCATGTTGAAACGAGAGGAGCAGCTTGTGGCAATGCACAGTTTGACAGATGGAGGAAGCGAGTGGTTAACTCCGTCTGTACCGCGCCATAGATCCCCATCAGCATCATTATACATTTGTGTCACAGACAATAGGAGGAAGATGTAATCTCCACAAAGGCAGACAGATATCCAAACTTTATGAAAAATGTGCCTCTCGCGACCGACTGAACCGGCCCATGTTATTGATATGCAGCGGGGCCAGCGGACGCCCGGGCGAAGCGAATACTAAGCAGGCGGAGGGAGACAGCTCAGCGGCGCTAACGCTGTGGAGCTCGCAGTAATATAAAGAGGAATGGCCCTCCACTTCAAATGGCCGCCGAAAACACCGCGTGAATTTACCGCGCTTCATTTTGACAAAGCGAGATTGGGACCGCGCGGTAATGCACAATGAGAACCACTAATAGAAGCCGTGAATGAGGACACAGGCGCCATTTAAATAACAGGGAGAAGATGAGAGCTAAAATACAATCAGCGAGTCCTCTGCCGTGTTTCAAATGATAGATTTTTATTTGGTGCTGTTCGAAGTCACTGCTCGCACCGCAGGGTCACAGTAATGCTAGTAGTACACGCTTTTGTTTGAGCACTTTGGCTGCTATTGCCAAAACGCATGCAAATATATATATATTTTAAATATGTGTTTAAAAGGACATTTTAGGTAACAACAATTTTAAGGTTGTATAAACAGTGGACATTTCTTTTGGAAGATTGTGACACAGATCACTGTTGTAAGAAATGCTAAGGACCATTATTTTTAGGGACGTCCTAATCCGATATTCTGTATCGGTAACCGATACGGGCATTTTGAGAGGATCGAATTAGATTTAATGACAAAAGCCTGCAGGTTCACAACAGCTCAAGACTGCATGCAATATTATTTTTCCTAGGATGGGAAAGGCCATGCTGTCACCTCAATAAAACAACTCTATCTTAAACTAAACTAAACTAACCTATACCTGACCCTAATCCTAACCTTAAGGATAGTAGAGTTTACAAAAGGTGTCTTTCAGGCGTTGGTACGAATCTGACCAATCAGGGAGTCGATATGCAAATGTGGCCTTTCCCCATCCTAGGAAAAAAAAATCACGGACCACACCCACAATGCTATCGCTAAGCTAGGCTACTATCACAAACCTGCCGCTAACACCTGAACACTCACAGAGGAAAATCAGCAGCCGCTAAAAACATAATGGCAGAGAAAGGTTCCTTGTTACCTTTGCAATGCTGTCGTTTAGTTTTTACACAGGAGCCAGAAAGAATCCAATCCAACAGCGGAGATGAGAGAGTTCTCATGTACTTTTTGTTTCTGCATAATATTTAGCCTTAAAGTCCTAAAAATAATGCAATAGACCTGAATGGCCTCTAGATGCAGATATTGTAGAGCTGAAACAATAAGATCTACTGCTCTGCTGTTGTTTTGTGAAGGAAACAGTTTTTTAATATATTTTTTAAATATATCATGATATGTATATAAAATATTAATAATACAAAAAGACTATATCGGATCGGTAAAGGCCAGCATGAAGTGTCAAAAGCTCAAAAAAGCGGATCGGGACATCCCTAATTATTTTAACACTAATGAAACATTTCATCCAAGAAACTTTGTCAGCAAACCAATGTGCAGTATACCCTCGAGAGGAAGCGTCCGCAACGCTTAAACTATCAAGGACAGATGGCAGTTGATAGTTAAACAAAGTCGCTGCGATGTTTCTTTAAACTGCCAGTGCCTCAAAATAGCTACAACGCCACAAAACAACCCTAGCAGTAGCACATTATAATTAGCAGTCTCAGGACAGAACTAAAGGCCAAAGGATCCAAATTAATCCATTTAAAAGGAGAATGGATTTGAGTGTGCCCACCAGGAGCAGCTGCCATCAAGACAAAGCACCGCGCCACAAAAACACATTTGGATGAGCGCTGTCCCCAACAACAGAGCTTTCCCCTAAAAACAATTGGCCTCTCTGTACAATCTGTCCACTTTTCAGCTGCTTTGAACACGAACCCTGTCTTTCATCCTGTCTCCACCACGAACCACCGAGTTCAAACACAATCTAGTTTCGCCAGTGATTGCAACGAGTTATAAATTTTCCATTAACTGACTGAGGAGCAGCGTGGCTTCAGCGGCTCAGTCACAGCGTTTAGTGGATTTTAATCTGTTTTGGGGTAACACTTGGAGAAGGGAACATGCTTTGAAGATGGTTCAAAGTGGGACTGTTATCAAAGCCACTTGAAATCCTTTACTATTTAAGTTTAAAAAAAGTGCACATTATGGGCTAATCCAGAGGTTAACTATAGTCCTGACTGGCACTAGATCTGGAGAAGGGTCCCTGGGTGCTGGCTGTGGTCGCCCACTGCTCCTGACAGGGTGCCCACCAGCACTGAAGGATGAGTCAATACAGATAGATTTCCCTACAATAGAGGAGTACCTTGGTAGGAACTGATAACGTAAAAATCTGGCCAGTTTCAAAATGTATTAAGTCGATAAAGTAATAACAGGCCAATAATGTAATAACACTGTTGAGCTAATAACAATTTACCTTCCGACAATGTAATGATTGTAACATTTAATATTGTTTTTTGTGCATTTTTCTCTCAATTGTTAAATGACCAGTTCATTTGTGGGTTTTTCATCAACTTTTGTATTTTACTGTTTTTTGTTTGTTTTTGTTTCTTTAATCTGTATATATATTTTTTTTCATTTTTTTTTTCACTTTGGGTAACTTGTCACAGCTCATATTCATTTGCTGATGACGGTAGCCCAGATGGTAAACCGGGTCATCTTATGACTAAAAGGTTACTGGAGCATGACATCGCTGTGTCCTTGGGCAAGGCACTTCACCCACCTTGCCTATTTATGAATGCAGTCAGACTCTTCACAGACTTCTGACAGTCTCTGTATTTGTCACATTATTTTTGTGAAAAATACACAAAAAACAATGTTTAAAGAGACTACATGGAAGTTGTCATTTTTATACTCTCTCTACTGCCACCTCAGGTCTTTTATGTAACTGCAGTTTCTATATTAAACTCGTGCATGACGGCACTTTGGGCCCAAAGTAACAACTTTTTGAGTGACAGTGCAGGATTTTAGAGGCAGTTGTGGTGAACAGGTCTGGGCTCATTTTACACATCAGGACATTGCTGGAGCAAGTAGGGGGTAGAAAATATATAATTTTCAGATTGATGTATGGCTGAATGTATTACATTTGTGAAAAATGTCCATCTTGACAGACCAATAATGTTATAACCTGCCAATAACGTAAACATTATTACATTATTGTCCAGTAAATCGTTATTACTTTTCTGTCACAACAGTGTTATGATGTTACTGGTCTGTTATTATGTTATCGGTCATTATCACGTTATCGGTTCCGACATACTTTAAACTTAAATATATTTCATCACTGTATATAAGTATGAAAATTATGTTTTATTCAATATATATATTGGTGTGACGGTTATTGTTATATCCCTTAATCGAACATGTGTAAGATGGATAGAATCTAAAATGCTTCTAAAGGAACACAATTAAAAGTGAGTGAATGGTGGTCACTTTCTGCATACCTCACTGACTAATCGGCCGTTGTTTTTGTCATACTTCGAAGATTTGTAGTCTTCCCAGCCCAGTTGTTTAGTAATGCTGATTAACTTGCTATGGCCTCCCTAAAGATTACCCCAGCCCCTTGAAACCTGCATCGATTTGATCTTCAGTAATGGTCGAGGGAGCCCTTTCCAATCTAATAACATGGTTAGTGGATTCTCCAACCAGCCACTGACTGCTCCGTCACAAACAATTAACGTCAGAAAACAAGACCGGACTATTTTAGCAGCAATTCAGTGGGTGGCTCCGCAGCGATTCTCCCATGTGAGTTAAAAGCAGTGTTTGATAGAAAGGAAACGGGGAACAAGCCGAGCAAGGAAGCAGAAAAACTGAGAGAAGTAAACTATTGGGAATGGTCAGTAGAGCGAGAACTGAGGATAATGTTAAAAGGAAATTGATTTTTTTTTTTTACAATATTAATGACAGAATCCAGCTTTCTGACGTTGCTTTCAGAGTTTGAAATTGACTGGCAATTTCTGATAAAAAAAAAGTGTATTGTAAAAAGAAATCCGGTTGTAGAAATTGAACCACTAAAACTACTTCACCAAAAACAATTCATAATTTGGTCGGATGACGTAAGAAAAAAAGGTTACTCACTGTTGCTGCCCGTCCGGTTGAGCCGGTGCATTGCCGTATTCTCCGGTTCTCGATAAGGAAACTGCAGAGTTGTGTCCAGACTTCGAAATCCTTCTCTGAGCGAGTGGTGTTTGTAGTACTCGATCAGCTCCTGGAAGACGCACAGACATTTAAATATTGATTGCCAAAATACATTCACATTTATTTTCCCAACACCAAACAATTCAAAGCTTTAGAAAAAAACGAAAAGCGATCAATTCTTGGTATTTCTATGATCTGCATATCGGCAAAAGTATTACTCCAAATTTCCACCCAGATTCCTTTCATTCTGGGTTTGTCAAGGATTGTCAAAATAATGCTCAAGCTTTAAGGCATACTTTATTGTCCTCACAAGGGACTTTGTCCTGCATTTGACCCGTTCTTCTATGTCTTTGCATGGGAAAACCCGTGGGGAGTGATGGGCGATCACGGTGCAGCCCATCCCATCTCCTGATATTGAGCTACTGTAGCTTTGGTCAGGGGCGCCTTACAGTTGAAGGACTTAGCATTGTATTTGAAATTCTATAGCAGGATCGTAAACTACCGTATTTTCTGGACTATAAGTCGCATTTTTTTTCATTGTTTGGTTGCAGATGCGACTTATATCAAAATATATAATTTCACATGTTTGTTATTTTCACACCGACAGCCACTAGAGGGCGGTACAGTTCCATGCCCAAGCAGTTGCCAAGGCTGGTGCGACTTATACTCCGGAGCGACTTATAGTCCGGAAAACACAGTAATATTGAGAATGTGGATGCACATTAGTTACACATTTCCCAAGTACCCTTTTCATAAATGTACTTTAATATTAGCATAAGTTTGAACCTCTTGGTATTTGGCACATAAAATATACAATGCTGTAAAGGAGACATTAAGACACATTGGCAGTACATTGTAAATGCTGCTATTAGAAATGAGAGATAGAGCATTTCCAGTTTGTTGCGTAAATATCCCCCGTCAACCTTTCACCATACTTTGGACTTATCTATAACAGTTAGCCCCCGTGGCTAGCATAAACACTGCTCTAATCACGGTTATTTTTGTACGCACCGCTAAAATAAAATTCAGCTTTTGACACTTCATTAACCCAACGTCATGACTTATTTATGAATGACTCAGAAGGCACACTGATAAACTCACCACTATGCTCCTGAATTTCTTGTTTTCCGCGATGTGGAAGCAGCCCTCCTTGGTCAGGATCTTAATGTGCTTCACGTCGTTGTTGTACCTGTGGGGCAGTGAATAAGTTATGAGTGTAATTTCCCCCTTTGATCAGCGCCATCGATTGGTGGCTGCTTCTAATGCGTTCGGTCCCAGAGGTTAGCAGCGTTTGAGTGATGTGTGCGCAGAGGGGAAATGGGCCTGTATGTAAAAGGCCTATAGGCCACCCACCGCACAAGGGAGTGAAGGAAACACCGGGGCAACGGCTGCACAATGAAATGCCCATTAATGAACCGCAGAAAGAGGGATGATACACGTGCCATTTTCAGTCCTATTGAACTCGGACCTTTATATTGATGCATTCTTTTATAGACATGCCAGCTCATTAATAAATACTGTATAACCCAGATCTAGTGCTGATGGCCAGGAAATGTGGCATGCATGATAAGCTAAATAAAGAGATTTAGAAAGTCACACAATATATTAACTTTGTGCTTTTCAGGACTTTGGAGACTTTGGTATTTAGTTTGTTATTGAGGTTGTAAATGTTGCAGTAAATAGATTATTTTGTATTTAAAGGGCAACTAAACACTGATAAACTGTGTCAATGGGTGTCTCATAATGTTGTCTAGTGGTCCCTGACATTATTCTGACATTATAGCGCAAACATGTGTCAAATCCTAACTTTGGCCTGAAAACGAATGGGTTGCGCCCCCTTCAGGGTAAACTCTGCTACTAAATTAGAATTTCCGGATTGACTGGAGACGTGTCCACGGCCTCCACAGAACATCATAAGCCGCACCAGCTCCACACATCGTCACTCAACCCCCGCATGTCACCCCCAAACCTCAGAGACCGCCTCTTTCGCAGCAATTTTTGACTTTTGTTTGTGGGTGGGGAAAGGCTTTGGAACACAAACAGCCTAATAAATCATTGTTGTGAGTACTGCAGAATTCAACATCAAATATTTAACCCCAGGTGAAAATGTCTTAATACTTATTGCATGTTTATTGATACAGCAGAAAGACATAAGAACGTTTCAACACTTTTCTATATATCAAAGTCAAAAACATCATGGGTCAAACAAATTATGAATAGAAAATGGAATAAGTACTACATAGGTTGGAGTGAATATCCGTCCTTCTATGCAAATAAGATTCCCTATTTCTGTCCCACCTCAGAAGCTCAAAAAATGCAAGACTTTCAAATATACACATACAGTATATGCACTTGCAAGATGTTCTCCATATTACCCAAAGTCATATGGAGACCATTCATGTTTAAACCCTTCTGAATGTAAATCTTGCTCCTAAGAACTACCATGTCTGCCGTGGCGCTGCTAACTCTCACGGTGTTCCCGTCATGCTTCGCTCCGTTTAACTCCGCTCTGTCTGTGGGCTCACGAGCAATTACGCACTGACTGAACCCGAATGGACTTTCTTCAGCGGTGAGGATATGCTAAAGAAGAGGCTCATTGAAGTGAAGTGGGCGGTAAAGCCATTATAATATGCATTCACACTCAGGACTGTAAAGTGTTCCTGTGAGATCCTCGAGTAATACTTTTAAATGCGCCAGGGTTATTCGAGTGCACGGAGTTTAGACGAAAGAGGCTGAGGCTTAAATATTTATGCGCTACCATCTCAGTTTATCATATACGACACGGATAGAGAAGACACTTTATGTAGCTTTTCATGTGGACAATGAATAGATTGTTCAGGAGTGTAGTGTATAATGTATGAGTACAACTTTGCTTTCAAATAGGCTGGGCTCTCTAAATTCACAGTGCCTTCAATGTCTAGATGATTCACCAATGCAAGCATCTATCTATCTATCTATCTATCTATCTATCTATCTATCTAGTCTTCCCAGTCTGTTTGAATTTATTAATAGGATCTAATAAAAGTATAATTTGTCTGAGAAAGTGTAGTCTTTAAATATCATGTTGAAATGTTAATCAGCCTCCCTGGAATTTACTAATGGCGTCTTCAAACCACTGGTTGAGATGAAACATCGTGAGGCCCTGTTTGTCGGGCTGTAAGAGACGATTTTATTTAGATTTTTGCTAATTGATTAACCAAGCAATTATATTTATGAATAATTTATTATGCATAAGACTAAATGCCACATTTGTAACATTCAAAAAACTGTTCCTACTCTACTTGAGGACATCTCGCAGTGCTGCTAAACTGGTGGGTCGGGACTCAAAAGTGAGTTGCGGTCCTGCGGATCCCTTTTCAGTGGGAAAAGCTTGCGACCCACTTTCATTCAATATGTATCACTGAAAAAGTATTGAAACACTATAGTCTGTTAAAAATGCTGTTATAGGATTGGATTGAAAAATACAGTATTTTACATTATAACAAATGCTGCTCTATTTTGGGTCGCCACTTGTCATTCTGTGTGTGTGTGTGCTAAAGTGTATTTGCAAAATATAAAAATAGGTTTTGCTGTTTGGTTGATGTGAACATAACATTGACTGGATATCCCAATGTAAGTCTTCTGTGCCCACACGGAGAGCAGGCTGGTAATTGCATCTGGTTTGGCCAGTAAGACACATTTCTGTGGTTAACCGGAGTCTTGACCTCAGAGAAAATCTAACCCGGAGTCTAAGTGAGTGTAGAACAGGGACTAAACATGTGGTCAATGCTGTGGTCTGGTTATAGAGATGTGATAAGCCTCTGAGAACGTAAGAACATGGAGGAAATAAATGATGAATGGGCTTCTTGAGTTTAATTGAAGTGTTATGGATATGCTACTAGAGATGGAAATCAAATTGTCTATTTCCAATGCAAGATAATATGCCATAATTCCGGTATTGTGTAAATGCAATGTTTATTACATTGCCACTGCAACACTAACAATTAACTACCTCTACTGTAATTAGTCAAATGTATTTAGTTACCTACCAAGCGACTTTTGGTAAAAATATTTCTCAAATTACACTTTGTAATGCTAAAAGTAGAGACTGGACTTGAATTAAAAAAACTGATGATGAAATTATTTAAAAAGTGTAGACAAATAGTTTAGGTAGTTGTATCAATTAGTACAGTGGCGCAGGTTGTAGAGTGGGACGTCCTGTGAGTGGAGGGTAAGTGGTTAAAATCCTGCAGGTGCAAACCTTGCCTCCAGTGTCTGACAATGGTGAATGAATGAGTGAGTGGTTCTTTGATGTAAAGCGCTATAATGTGGGTAGAAAAGGGCTATATACAGTAAGTGTTACCATTTAAAGATCATTTGAGTCAATTAAAACGGTTGATATGAATTGCATTTTAGATTTAAAACAATTGCACAAAAGAGTTATATAAATTAATAATGATAAATTTGGAGATAGTTGATATAAATGATGTTTTTTCACTTCATACAACTGTATAAAGCAGTTATGTCAACCTAAGAATCCAAATGAACTGAAATAAAGCTCTCATATTGAATTTATTTCATATCGACTACAATGTAAACGTGTAATTGATTTAATGTAAGATTTCTCGGCAGCCTTTGGAATAAATTTTGTTGTTGTTGAAACAATAGTTTACATTTTACAGTGCACTTGAGTCCCATTTATGTTTTCTTAGTTCTTAATTGATTTCTCAACTACACTATTTCAGCTAAACCCCACCCACTTAACAAGCTTTTACAGTATGCGAGACAATGTGATAAAAACGATGTGATTATGACTTTAAGAACATCGCTCGTCATTTGCAGAAGTTTAAAGCCGCATACATTACGTAACAGGTGAAAACAATGTGCAGAAGCTAATAGCATCCTGCCTTCAGCAGTGTTTCATGGCAGACTTACTTTATACTGATGGCGTACTCGGTGAACTCTTTGCTGCGATGTCGGACCAGGTAAGTGCTGTTGACTCTGTTGATGAGCTCCGCCTCGGCTTGGAACCGCTCCATGGGGCCTGCAAACCTAAAAAAACACAACACGAGTCATGCAAACGGCAAATTAAGCTATTCATACTGTACTTGTCATTTTCCTGTGAGCTTACCAGGGCTGAGTGGAGTAGTCGATAGGCTTTGGTACCTGCAGCAAAAAGCAAATCATTGTTTTGGATGTATTTTCATTAAGTCATCAATTCTACATCTTATCATATCAGTAAAATGATAGACCAGTTTTACAGTACTGTATACCTTACTGTATAATGTATTTGCAGTAAAGATATACAATGTCTTATCTTTACAACAGCATCGATAAGACCTAACAGCCGAGACAGCATGATCCAGCATTGGCAGACAAAGTGTTGCTGATATATTGAGATGTTGTTGTTTTTTTTACTGTAGAGAATACATACAGTACAGAGAAAGTTTAAGTCCGTTGAGGAAAGTACATATAAAAAAGTTCCATAATGCACCTTTAATGGAAATGTCAGTAATGGGCCAAGCTTTAAATAAGCAGATTATTGTTTATCAATGTGTTCAAAGTGATCCTATGGCATTTCAAAAGGTACTGGCTGGATTCATTAAAAGAGAAATGACTGATATAAGATAGTCAGTCTACCCCAACGGGCAGCTGTGGCTACAATAGTCTCTTACCACCACCGAGTATGGAGTGAATGAATAATGACTACAGTGTGGCGCTTTGAGAAACTTGGTAACACAGGCTTAAAAATTTTTTGCGATGAGTTCAAGCGATGTAAGCTTGAACTTAGGTGCCCCACATGGACAAAACAAACACTATATGCTGTATTGATCTAAATACAGGAATTATGAATCCAGTTTGCAATGTTTAATGGTACCATAAGAAACTGCCATGACCCACAAACCCAGGTAGTTTTGAATTTTTCTTCTTTAGGCTAAAATGCTCTAATGTATTCTCGCACATTGACGCCCAACCTGTGAATCTGAACTTGGCACACTTCTTTTCATATCAAAATAAACATTGGATTCCTTCTTCTGGCCTGGAACATAACTTTGTCTCCATGCCAGGGGAATCTTACCTAACCTGCTGCCAGCTTTCTCTGTATGTCACGGAATCTTCTTGAGCACGTGGCTCGGCCAAACACGCATTGCCACAACAAGCCCTAGTACAAATTTAAGCTCGCACATTAGTAGGGAGGAATGCACACTTACACATGGGCAGGGCTTGACAGCATCACTTGGAAAGAAGCCAACCTCTTTTGTCGACAGGATTTTGCCCTGGAACCAGACACAGATAATTGCGTTACGTTCATCTGGCTGACTCCCGTCTCCATAATTCAGAGACAATTAGCTCCCAGTACGCAGCAGTGCGAATTTACAGCTCTGGTTAACCATTGTTGAAATAGCAGCTCTAGCAGCAGGAACAAGAGAGGCAGACAACTTCCTTATGTCTCCCAAGGTAGCGACTTTCTCCGCTCAGTGTCTAAATTTATGAACACCAAATAGACTTCTGAAGTTAGCAGAGTGTGGGGCCTGATGCCGTTTGATGACCAAATATTCAAGTCATGCGGGACAGAAGAAGAAATCACATTGAGTTTTCAGCATTTGCGCCACATTCAAGTGAAAAGAAAGTGACATTTGAAGCATATTTTCCCAATAGAAGCACTGTCCGATTGAAAGTAGATGCAAATAAGGGCAGGCGGTGAACAGACTATTTGCTTTCTGTGTCTGTATCACAGCGCTTTGGGCAGTGCTTGGTTAGCGCTTTGAGCAAATAACTTTCAAACACTATCCGTTTTCTCTAGTCCCAAAAAGATAAAGGTCCAGGAACCCATTGCTTGCAAAATATGAAAACTTTAATTCACAGCCGGCCATTTTTTGTCTAGTTGTAATAATTGTAATTAAATAGTTATTGAATGTAGTCCCAAAAGCCACCTATGGTTAAGTGTTGGAAATGTGCAGTTTTGCTATAACACTTAACACCCTTTTAACCCCCACCTGAACAGAGTTTGGCTTTACTCAAATCTAAAAGCTTAATGACTGGAGCTTACAGGCTATAATGTAGGCCAGTGTAAAGGCTAATTTGAAAGCTAAGAGCTTCAAAACGGCAATTTCACTCCATTTAAGTATGTCTATTTTTAAAGCGATTTGTTATGTTTTCTTGATTTTTTTTTTTTAGACGTTTTTTTGGTTGTGTTTTCTTCTCTTTCTGGTCCTGTTTTTGTTTTGTTTTTTGTTGTGTTTTCATAGATTTTTGGCATGATATTTACACTTTTTTGTAGCCTGGGAATACCCAGACTGCTATATGCGCTCGAATCATTTCGATCTTGACAGCAGCCTGTGGACCATGGCCAAAATATTTACAGCTCCAACATGACAGCAGCAGATGCGATGCCATCTTTCAATCAAGCTTTAGTGTTCTAAATAGTTTAGCTCGAAAGTTTACAGCGGGTACGTCATACGTCATCGGACACGATGATACGATTGGCGAAGGCTACGTGCAGACGCATGTTAGACATTCGTAGCGCCCAATAAACGGCTATGGACAATCGTAAACCACACCTCTCCTACGAGAAAATGAATTGGTGGTCCCCCGACTAAATATCACTTGTGATATCTATTCTGGCGAAACCCAGGCTAACTTTTTAGTGGCTTTTTCATCACTTTTTAGTCGTGTTTTTGTTAGGTAAAGCCAAAATATGCTCCGTTCAGGTGAGGGTTAAGAGGTTAAAATCAACCTGGTTTGTCCGATGATGATTGCCATGTCCATTTAAAAAAATAAAGAAATATAGTTATTATTCCTTTTAATCTTATGTTATTGGACATTGAACTTCTAAGCTAAATCACATTGAAAGTCTGTGACCAATCAGTGAGTTATTATTATTGAATAGTTGTGAAATGTCACTCATGAGTATTATTTGTAAGGCTGTGTAGTAAGAAAGAGCCCTCAAACTAAATAGCATGGTTCCAGTGTGAGCTTTTTGTGCATGGACACTTCCTCTGAGGACTATCTTCCCAAGAGTGCCCCTGAAGTGATACGTCTGGACACCTCCGTCATGCTTTCGGTCACAGCTGAGCTAAGCCAGTCTGACGGCGGCTCCTCTGAAGTCACTGCCATCTCTTCTTCCTCCTCGGGACTTGTGTCTGCTCTCTGGACATCCTGCCCCGCCGCCTCTTTCTGCCTTCCTTGCTCAGGGTGTGATAATGGTTCTGGCCTCTCTCATTGACAGAGTAAACAGATGCTCGCTGCAGAATGAAATGAAATTACAGCCATCGATTGGATTTGTCACGCTTCCCCCCCCGAACAGAAACGATTACGCTCGGCCGCCTCCAAAGGTGATGGATATTGAATGTTTACTGGGTGTGCTGTCTGCTCGAGCGGGGCTGATACAAAGGGGTTAATTGCATCGTTTTAATATCTCAAGCCTTGTTTATCCACATCATATAATTTATAGTTTTCGGGTTATATTATTGAAACATTTTGTTTAATGCTACACCTGTTCATTGCATGTAGACTACGGGTAGGAAGAAGAAGAAAGAAGAAAGAAGAGGAGGAGGAGGAAGAGGAAGAAGAAGAAGTTTAAATACAGTATTTTGTTTCACAAACACTGAGACACAATCTTTCGCTCTCATGTTCATATGGCATAACCACTTTCCCTATTTCTTGTAATTCCAGCATGATTTGTATTTCCTTCTATTTTGTCACTTACAGTCATGTGACTTTAAATATCACACAAAAATGCTTGCGTAAGCTAATCTTTTGCAGAAGGAAGAAACAAGTCTGTTTTCAGTTTATTATGGTAGCTTGTTTCCTTGAAGACTATAATTTTCCATTGCCAGTCACATGCCTAATAATAGCTTTAGACACTCGGTTAACAAAGGATTTATGTAACAGTCTGAATCCAAAAATAGGGCAATTTAACGCTGACATGCAAACAGTTATGTAGATGAATAGAGGAATTTTGTTTTTCCCCAAAATCTCACCTGCCACCATGCACTGTGTAGATCTGCACATATTAGTTCAATGATGTCTCCGGTTTGTATGTTCAGGGCTGGACCAGAAGCGGGACACGGGATGCCAAAGTAGTTCCTGACAACCAGCATCTTGGGCAAACCTAGAGAAACAACAACAAAATTACAATTAAGCTCAATATAACATCTTTCAGGCCTTTAAATGTGCAGTGGTCGCCGCACTAAGTCTCTCTAACTACTTTACAACTGTTCCAAACTTTTCTATTTATCCAAACTGGGGCTGGCATGAACAAAAAAATATATATTATTGCCCTGCACTGAACATAAACACACCTGTTGCCAGCAAATCTAGTGCACTTTCTTTATCTCACTGCAGATAACAAATCAGTCTAGTGCAAAAGTAAGATACTGTACAAGATAAGCCTAATTTAGCTGCAATACAACAGATGGATTTCTCTAAATGGCTATTTCTAGTGTATATCAATGAATTTATATTTTCATTGCAAAACAGAACGTTAACAATAAGGTCTGTCTGGTGCACAAATGTGTTTTATACGATAAGGCTCACAGGATTAAATGGCAATCGGGGTGCAGGACAAGACTTATAAAATGCTAATTCAGGGTTAAAACAACGCTACATTTTACATGTCTCATGGGTCAGCTAACATTGTAATATTAATGACACATTGTGCAGCCTAAATTATTTAAATAACTATATTACAGCAAGTGCCCAACTATCCATTTGCATTTAGTCTTATCTACCTGGACCCAGCCTCCTCCCTTTTGCTGTTATCTAACACACACATACTTGTTAACCAGTGCCAGGGGCAATCGTAAAAATACTGGTTGGTTCCCTCTGTCAAATATTGTTTTGGGGTTGACTTGACGGTACATTTAAACAAGCTAGACACGTTTTGAATTCCCCTTACTGTACACTGCAAAAGGTTACACAAAAAAATGAAGTCTCAGCCTCCCTGAACCGCTCCTTCACCTTTTGCACCCAATAATTCCAGGCTTTGCTATTGTCAAAAGGAACAACCTGGTCATTCAGTGAATTCAAGCTGTATGACCTCATTCCTCGGCTACGTAATGTTGCTGTACCTACAACTGACCGACTGCAGCAAACCCAAAACTTTTATCTTTTTTTTTTTTAATTCAGCATGATTGGCAGCAAGCATGGACAAACTTCAGTGTAAAAAAAAACAAAAAACTTCCCACAACATTTCACTCCTAATACGTTTAGTAAACACGGACAAACGGCGCAGCCTCTATCTCGCATTTACAATACAATGAAACGTATACACGTATCTTTCTCTATGCAGCGGCAGCAAAAGAGAAATGCATTCAATTCCGAGTGTGAAGAAAAGGATAAGGCTAAAGGCGAATAATGGGAAAGTCAACATTGTATTGAAAGCTAATACATCTCTATCCGCCTTTGCTGCTTCTTTTTCCACTGCCGCTGCCTGAGACATGTGCGAGCTCGCCTCGGTATGACTTCAGAAGACACCGGGGCCATGGAGAATTGCGACTCGGGGGCACGTATTGCATTCCAATCCGCGGCAAGGACAAGCAATGTGTGTGTTAGCCCGGGCGCCTTTGAAAAGAAAAAACCACACAAAACAACTATGGAATATTATGAAATGCCACGGGCCGGGGCCAATCAAACGCCTATTGATTATAATGCGTCTTGAGTCAGAAATGATTTTCCGAGCCGTAATGGACGGAGGCGTGGAGAAATAGCTGTAGAAGGCGGCTTTATGAGAGATTAAAGGGCTTCAGTGCAGTTTAGACACACGGCTGGAGAGGATGCAGCGCGTTCAGCATATTCACTGAGAATATAAAGGGGTGAGGTAAACATGACAAAGCCGAGAAGGCAGTATGTGCTTTCTCCTGCAATAGCCACATTAATCAACAATGTGTTTGAATTTTAAGACTACATCTGTCATGTTTGCTTCTGATGCATCTGTAGCAGTATGGCATTGATGTGTTGTTGTCCTTGTGTCATTTATAATGGCTTTGGACTGACACAATGCGGGTATACTAGCTTGTGACTCCTTATATAGTGTTTAGATCGGGGTGTCGAGCTCATTTGTGGGCCGAATTTCATCCCCCACGGCGGGTCGCGGGCCAAATATATTGTAAAGGACTGTGGCCTAATGAATAACAACGGCTTACACGTATTGCGCTTTGTCAGCCTCTGTCTCAAGTTTCTCAAAGTGCTGCATAAAGTCATCATTCATTCACTCCACACTTGATGGCGGTAAGTTACTATTGTAGCCACAGCTGTCCTGGGGCAGACTGACCATTTACCACATGGCTATAATATGCTGTTTATATCCTGATACATATTATGTCAGTGCCCTCTGCTGGACACGTGAGGAATTATTTCCGTTTTTAAATTTAAGCTGCCCCCTCGTGGCTGCAGTGAGCATTCTGGTTATTGCTTTAAAAATTCATAATTCGGCACAGGAATGGGCTAGAGACTTACTTTTACTACAAGGGGCCGGATTAAATCATCTCACAGGCTGGATCTGGCCCGCAGGCCTTGTGTTTGACACATTGATTGATTGAGTGATTGATTGATTGTTTATTCCGAGTTCAATGTACATTACATACTTTTTTTTTTTCATTAACATGTGCTACTTTTATGAACTTTTGACATGCGTTTATGACATTTCCGCATGCTTCTATATATACATACATAACACTGTACAGAAAACTCGAAAAGGAGTGGGAGGAAGTAAACTCATGTGGTTTAGATTAGGCAAAAGCCTAATCATGCAAAACTAAAATATGTGGACTAGAAGCTAATAGTAATAAATGTCCAATATCCAAATGTTAGTGACAATTCCCTCATTACAGTGATTCCACACCTTTAAATAATAATAATTCAGATTTTCTGCCCAAATTTCCAACATTTTTGATATTGTTTATTTGCATTTTTATTCCCCAGCATGGAATATTGAATGACTAAAACCAGCAGTGCATTTTTCTTATATTGATGTCAGTAATCTACGGCAAACGTTTAAAACAAACTAATAAATAATACAATCCCTCAATCGGGGTAGGCAACATTTGTATGCAAATAAGAGACTAAATACCTGTTAGTACTCTACAAAAAATGCAGGAAATACTGTCAGTATGTTTTCAATTTCCTGGCAGAACATCCATAAAGTCTTACACCCTGAGTGACCTTATTGAGTGCCGAATGTAACAAGTGAATTTCTCCATTGTGAGATCAACAAAGGATCATCTTATTTTATATTATCCCACTTGGTCATATATGATGTAAACGTTGGCATTTGCAGAAAATATTTGTGTTTATTTTTTACTTTAGGCTACAATGGTAAGGTTTGGCCCTTGGTGTTTTGCCAATGATGAAACTTTGCGCTCTTAAATTAGCACTGGGAAACAGTAAACCCGCCATACTTCTGTAATATTGTGGCAGGGAAGTGATCTCATGACGCCCTACTATTTGTAAAAAAGTAAATTTTTCCTAAACATTACTAAAGCCGTGCCCAGACCCACCAGTCGAGAAGCCTGCTTTCAACCCTGTTCCTGTGACATTATTTATGAATCCCTGCAGCAGTGTTGCAATCTGGTCTTTCCTGTCCCGCTCTGCAAAGTTACCTTACAGGGAGAGAAGTTGAAAAAGTCTGGATTCGTCTACGCTAAGATTACTGTAGCTCCAGTGCATGACAGCAGTTAGGAGTTTGAAAAGTACCATCGCTGCACGTAAACAAAGACTAAACACTGTGTCTCTGAGCTGTGTCTCTTACCTGCGTCTCGATCCTTGCTCTGGAAAGAAAGAAACAAAGAAAAAAAAGAGAGAAAAAAAAAGTTACACAGAGTCAAACACAATCGCAACACAATGAGTAACTTTTCCCTCAGGGCCGTTTGACAATCATTGACTACAAAGAAAATAGAGAATAGACAGAGACAGTAGTGGTTTTACGAGGGTCAGTGCATTGAAATGTTGAAAGGTGAAGCACAGCGAGAATTCTGGCTTTTTAGGAACTGCAGTAGCAAATCCAGAACAGATTTCAAACACATATCACAACATTACCTAAAGCTGTAATTCTTTTCCATGTAAAGCCTTGTAAAATAAAAACTGAACTTCAATTTATGCACGTTTTTTTTTCTTTCTTCCAAATGCATAATGTATGTAACAGTGTGGTGATGCAAACTGCTGGAGGTTTTCTAACTCTTTCCTCTCGCAGCAAACTGTGAAACTATTTAGCTTGCGGTGTTTGACAGCGGGAATAGAAAATGATGTGCTAATCCGGCGATGATGCATGGAAACACAATCTGCAAAGTGAAGTTTCAATCAATGATCAATGTCCTGCGCTGTCTCTCGTGTTTGGATCTGCCTTGTCTACAGATATTTGGAGTAACGTGGCGCAGAGCACATGATGGATGGCTACAGCTTGCAAGAGACGCCGCTGCTTTTGGCAACACGTCGGGCTCGCAGTCAATTGGCTCTCCCCCCCCCCCACTTCTCTGCAAATGGCTGTGGAGAGGAGCCGTCTTCAAAGTGCAGCGAATCTTTAGAGAAGAGGCTGAACAACACAGCGGCGGCGGCGGCAGCTCACCTGAGGTCTGATGGAGCCGGTATCTGAAAGAAGTTTGAGAACAGGCATGGTGAGTGACGGCTTGGCGCTGGGTACGCGGCAACACTTGCACGGCGCGCTCGCTACAAGGCAACAGTCCCTCATTAGTGCGGAGGAGGCACGCGCTCGTGTCTGACCGCAGGACGGGGCAGTTTGTTTTGCTGCCACTACCTGACAGGCGGGATAGAGCAGGTAACGAGGCGGGCGGGGGATGTGCAACTGTGCTCTGTGCTCCAATGGTTTCTCTCATTGGCTCCCAGGGGAACAGGTTACACCCACTGTACCTGCACCGACACACGCTCAAATGCCTGCGCTTAAGTGTGTGCTGCTCTTTCTGCAGGGCCGCTGTTGCTCAAGTGAACTATAACCTGTTACGCAAACAGCAGCTGATAACAGAGACAAGTGCAGGTAAACAATGGCTTATCACGAACCCGTGCGAACATGCAATGCCTGCTCTGCCACACGTCAACAAGGCTTTGAAATACAAGCTAAAGCCTGGATGAAACTGTGCATGCAATAAGGCGTCAAAAGATATAGTTTGTTGCACATAAAAGCAATGATATCATTATTGCTGCAGTTGAGAAATATGGAGATTTTTACATTGTACCATTATAAATATTATTATTGTCATTGGCCTTTAAGTTTAGCAGTTCTCTTAGTTTATGTTCTATGTTAATTTGCATAGACATTTTACACTATGCCTACTGTATGTTTCCCATTTTAGAATTAGTTGTGCAACTCCAACTTTCAACCTGTATTTTTTTGCACGAGTCTTCCTCACGCCTCTTTACTTATGCCCGGGTACTTATTCACAAACGCACATGCTGTTCATGCCGTCATGTTGCGTCTGTGTTTTGAAGGCCCTGCTCTCATGCGTTCCCCTCAAGCCTTGGCTGTCACGGCTCCACTCCAGCGGCTGACTGACAGACACACAACAGGGGTGCACTCAAAATGTCACATAAAAAAAAAAAACTCCTGGGCGCAAAAGGAGTTTCAAACTTTGGGGGACGTGCGCGGCGCGCGGGGCCTTCTCTGACATTGCCTTTAAGTGGCTGTGTTTTGAAAAGTGTCCAGGGATGGCTTTTTGGTGGATCTCAGCGATTGAATTGATGAGTAACCTTGAGGGGTAGAAATAAGGGCATGTTGGAGACTTATAGATGTTTAAAACCAAACTTTTTAAATGTCACAGCACTGTCCTTTAAAAAATAGTCTGTGAAAATAAAGTGGCTTTTCCTGATGAACTTGATAAATGAAGCTGTGTAACACTCATGGTCACCTCTAGAACAATCCTGCAGAATATGTTTTCACTTAATACTTCCTTATTATCGTGACTAAGGTTTTCAACGCAGAGGTAACTCTCAGACACTAGAGCGGATTTGATGTTATTGAGCATGAAGACATAAAAGACTTGCTGACTGGTTAGTTTTTCAGTAACAGGTTGTGAGGCAGCGCCTGAGAACACTGTGTAACGCAAACATGCTTGAATGAAACAAGACAGATAGGTTTTATGGGGGAACAACTTACTATAGCATATTGTACATTGTATCCACTATAATGATGTTGTTAACGGTTGATAGGTGGTGTTACCTGTTTTTCCGCAGGATCCAAAGCGGCCCAGGCATTCCTTATGTGCACCCAGTCCACACTTTTGGCATTGGTAACCCTGGTAGAAGATTCCCCTAAAGCATGAAAAGCATCACCATCAACAACAGGACTGCACGCTGATCTGCGAGTCCACTATGTCATGACAAAAGCTGCTGGTCAGACTATGCATAGATTTACAGCAGATAATCCAAACTCCCACGTTTGTTTGACCTGGTAATGCCACTTGGAGAAAGGACTAAACTAATAAACTCATTCCTCATCACTGTTTTATTTGTTTTACATTTGTATCAAGCTTAACAAAATGCATACAGTGCATATTTCAGCAACAGTCACTAGGTCAACAATATTAAGTTGTAAACACGTTGTGCCAGGATTACTCGCCCATAAAGATATGAATCTATAAAACCTTATCTGAAGACCAGTTACGCAATATGAGGACATTTTGTACAACAAACACGCCTCAGTGCCAGTCTATATTACGCCATATGTTTTGTCCATATTGGTTTCCAGAATTGCCGTCTTCCTAATCTAATATGTTGATTAAGTTGCCTCACGTTTAAATGGGTCACAGAGAAAGAAAGTCTAAGTTATTATAAAGTCAACAATACCTGAACACTTCATTGTTAAAGCACTTGACATAGTTAGCTTCACAGCACTTGACATGAGAGCCACTTCTGATTACGGACTGATTACAAGTGTCTTATTGCTGGTTCTTCTTATAACACTTTTTTAATTGCAAATTAAAGATCAATCATTATCTCATCTAAACTAAGGCTAGCTGCTCTTAGCCTGCTCTGTCGGCTAGACTTGCGCATGCATTTCATCTTCTGAAGGTGAATTCACGCTGCAATAATCGTCTCCTTGAAGAAGAGCAGAGTGTGACAGACTCCGACGCTCCTGTGGGCGACCAAATCCATTCACAAAACTGAAAAGGAACTCGGCCACGTGTGCACAGGGCAAGGCTGAGGTACAGTGGAGAGGAAAGAGTGCAGCTTTTTCAAATTGTTTAATAATGGACTCTTTTTTTGTTCTTACCGCAGCAGCATGTGGCAGGAGTTGCACGAGGTGATCCGATCGAAGGTGTGCATGCGAAAATCGTGGTGGTTACTGGTGCCGTTTTCAGGACGAATGTTGGATCTATAGGAAGAAAAGAATGAAGGTTATGGCACATTGATAATAGAAAGCTACAAATTGTTTTACCTGTATGTCAATAATCTACAGCAAAGGTACAGTCGTACGTTGTATTTTTCCAATTTACCTGCCATGTCTTGCCTTAATCCATTTTTGAGCAAACAAACAAAAAATGAATTGGCAAGGCAACCTTCATAATGCATTATCGTCATATTTGTATCTCTATGAGCTTCAAAGCCACGTCCATTTCAAAAGCTGGGTAAAGATATATATATTTTTGTAATCAGTGCCAACAAATATTTATTCTTCAGAAACATTTTTCACAGCTACACTTCTTTGAAGTGTGAAGGAAAAAGGTGCAAGTCGACCAGCAAGGTCTGCTTCAAGTGAACGCTCAAGTGTGCTCAGGCCCAGGGGACTCGGCTGTAGGTGTGCACGTGGGAGTGTGCACGTGGATCAGTGCACGTGAGGCTTTAGAAATAATGTGATACTGTAATATGAGTATGTCTGTAAATATGTACTTGTCACCTGGTGTCTAAATGAAAATGAAAAAATGATTGCGTGTGAAAGGAGACGATGATTATTCTAGAAATATTCAGATCATAACACTCCCTGATTTGGCAATACAAATGATTAAGTAAGTGCAGTAAAGGTCAACAAGACAATTTCTAATCAGCTCTATAAATGCAACGTTTTGTGTCTAAATTTGATGCAGTCGAATGACAAAGTGACCATAAGTCCAATATAACTACTAAATATGAAGAATAGACGTAGGTGAGCACATCAAACAAGTCTAATATTTATGTTCGATTCAAATGTCGTCCACAGGTGTTCATCAAGGATCAAAGCAGTGAAGAGTGACTTGCTATGTGTACCTTGTTATTTGTTATTGTCACAACCTTTTGCCCTGATGAAGAGACGTCCAAACGCGTAGGCTGTCCATGTTAATAAAGGACTTTTAACTTTTTTTGTACACAGAGTGCATCGAATGCCCTTTTATGACTTAACGGAACTTTTAAGCAAGATCTGGAGAATATCATCAGGAACCCAACAATACAGTACATGCCTTCAAATCCCTTTATGTGAGCTATACCTTTGTGTATTAACATTTACGTTTAAAATGGTCATAAGTTTATTCCAAAATGCTTAAAACAATGCCGTAATGTCAACTTTCTTCACAAAAAATATCCAGAATCACACTTGAAAACGGCAGTGCAGCAGCTCCTCTGTTTCTCTTTCTGCTCGAGGCCTTATATCCTTCCATTGTTCAACACTCACTTTCCTCAGCTCTTCTTTGATGAATAAAGCATTTCTAATTACACTGAAGGACTTCTGTATTTCATGGTTTAAAACATAGAAAATTAAAACGCCGGACCTCTGTTGAGGATGAAACAGGCCCGGGAACGCGGCGCTCGTGACTTGGTCTGGTTTGTTAAGTGTCTTTTATTCTGAAGCGCTTTCATCTGACACACTTTTGCAACAACAGTGTGAGCAGGTTAAATAATAGTTTGTTTGGAGTGTGTCAGCCGTCACTTCTGGCACCAGTTTGGCTCGGGAGTGTGTTGACAGAACGGGAATGTTTCGACACAGACGCTTAAGAGCTTGATTTACGGCAGCATCGTAGCCAAGGGTGCAATTATCGAGCAGAACAGTGCAGCTTTGTGAAGAGACCAAACAGTAAAATGTTAAATTAAGACTGACATGAAATGAATTGTTACAACTATTCGCAATGACTGGAATCATGTAGGGTGCAGATTAGAGGTAAGATTTTAGGCCCAAGCCCGAAACCGAAATTCGGGCCGGATCGGGCCGAGATATCACGCATGAAAGTTGGGTTTGGGTCGGGCTTCAAGAATGTTTTTTTTTTTTTTAATTATTATTATTTATTTATTTTGTTTTTTATTAATTTATAGTTTTTATTAATGTCATTAAATCTCTAATAAAAATCTAAGCTATAGGCTTAGACTATTGGATACACAATATGATTATAATTATGACATAGAAAAAGTCAAAGTGTCTCTAAGCCGTTAACATACATCTGTAACTTATCGTTGCAAACTGGACAATTTCCTGATGGTATGAAAGTTGCAAAAGTGATTCCTCTGTTCAAGGCAGGAGACAAACATCTCTTCACAAACTACAGGCCTGTTTCCCTTTTACCGCAATTCTCAAAATCTTAGCGAAGGTTTTTAACTCTAGACTTGACAGCTTTATTGAAAGAAATAACTTACTCTCTGATAAGTAGTTTGGTTTTAGGAACAATCACTCAACTTCACACGTGCTCCTTGATATAACTGAAGAAATAACTAATGCTGTAGATAACAAGAAATATGCAATAGGGTTATTTATTGACCTAAGTAAAGCATTTGACACAATAAATTATGATACTGTATACTAATTCATAAGATAGAACATTATGGGATTAGGGTGGTAGCACTACAGTGGGTTACCAGTTTTTTTATAAAATAGAAAACAATGTGTGAAAATAGGTGATTATCAGTCGAGTTGTCAAGAAATTGTGTGTGGTTTACCTCAAGGTTCCATTTTGGGTCCAAAATTGTTTAACATGTACATAAACGACATTTGTAAAACTTCTCAATTCTTAGATTCATCTTGTTTGCAGACGATACAAATATTTTTGCATCAGGAGACGACTTACAACAACTGTGTCAGATTGTTAACTTGGAACTCAAGAGTGTCAATAAGTGGTTCAAACAAAACAAACTATCTTTAAATCTGAGTAAAAGCAAAATGATGATATTTGGCAACTGTAAATCCAATGCTCAGGAAGCAATTCAGATAGAGGGTGTTGTTATCGAGCGAGTGCATGAAATCAAATCCCTTGGAGTTATTATGATAGAATTACTTGGAAATCTCACATTAAATATATAACTACTAAAATTTCAAGAAGCATTTCAGTAATAGTAAGAGCAAAGCACATTTTAAATATCAAAGCTCTACATACCTTACAGTATACTGTTCTCTTATAATGCCATATTTAAATTATTGCACTGTGGTTTGGGGTAGTACTTATAAAAGTACATTAAAACCAATAGTAATGCTACAGAAACGAGCTGTTCGGTTAATTCATAAAGTTGGGTTTTTGGACCACACAAACTCCTTATTTTTCAAATAAAAAAATCATGAAGTTTTGTGACATTGTTGAGTTCCAAACTGTACAGATGTTATACAAAGCAAGGTACAAACTGTTACCGGGCCAAATACAAAGACGGTTCCGAGAACGTACTGGTCGTTATGAATTACGTGATGAATTGAACTTTAGGATTCAGAAACATAGCACAACTTTGAAAGGTTTCAGCCCGACAGTTAATGGGGTACAATTGTGGAATAATTTGGAGATGGAGATGAAACAATGTCCAAACATGAACCTGTTCAAATATAAATAGAGTAAATATAAGTACAAAGACGAAACGCGTTGTCACTAGGGGGAGTAGTAGGATCAATTGCCATTCTATTAATTAAGGAAGAGTGTTGTTGCTCTGAGCGATTGTCATTCTATTGCAACTCAAAATTGCAAATAGAGAATTAGAGTAGGCGAGTTACAAATCTGTTGAGAGGACCCTTCCAACAGGCTTGTATACCTTGTCTTTTAATGCACCACACAGTATAGGAACATCATCTACCAAATCAGCTAGTTAGGGCAGCTGGGTGGTGGTTTGTTGATGCGGAGCTACTGCCCTCTTCAATGGACCCGCTCTACACCCTGGCTTTTTAACGCACTACAGTATGCAGGGCTTACATATTACATAATTCATTGTACATAAATATGTATGTATGTATGTATGTATGTATATATGTGTGTGTATATGTATGTATTTATATATAACATAAAAAAGGAAGTAAGCAAGCAAAACTGTACACAAATTAATACCATATCTATCTATATTAATGTTCTTTTTAAAACAAAACTATAGTGACCTTCGGGAATGTTAACTATGTTTGGCATTGATAACCATCTGTAAGTAAGTAATGATCCGCCTTTTGTCACTTGCTTTGCATAGTACATGAAATGACACCGTTGATGTAGTTGTGCTTCGCTTCTGTTTCTGTTAATTTTTGTTATTATATGAACATCTCAAACAGTGCTTTGTAAGTGTGGACCGTGTTAAAACAGCCGCTTTGATACACTGGATAAATTAGCAGTTTGGTTCCTGTTTGTCCGTAAAAAGTAGGCTTTTGCAAAGGCAAAATGAAAAACTAGGAGGAGAAGAGAGAGACGGACAGAGGAGAGACGCGCACACTTCTCTGCCTGCCCAGGTATGTGTGCAACGCTGCTGCGTGCACGTACCTCTCACACATGGCGCTCTCCTCTGGGTGCTGCTGCTGAATGCACTGCACAGAGGCTCTGACCGGGCGGGCTTTAAATAAATTAACGTTGGGTTTGTTTCGGGCTCGGGCTGACGATTCAAGTTCATTGCTCGGGCTCGGGTTGGGTCGGGCTTTATGCTGCAGGCTTGGGTCGGGCTTGATTTTTTTGGGCCCAATCTTAGCTCTAATGCAGATAAATAGCTTATTATATACAAAACCTTGGAACCTTTTAGTTTAGCTTTCTATGAACACACTCAAAAATGTATGAGAGACTTGCATTAGTATGGCTGCTAATATTTCAGTCTTCTCTGTTAATAATGTAGATGTGTTTAATATATGTACTGGGAGCTTGACCTGTTAACTCCTTACTGAACCAAGCACATTTTCTCCAGTTTGGCTTTACCCAAATCTAAAAGCTTCTTGAAAAAAGCGTCAAAATAGCTACAAAATAAGGAGAAAACCAGGATAAAAATGCAACAAAATATAACAAAAAGTAACAGAAAAGCAACAAATGTGACAAAAAGCGACAAAAATGTGATGGAAAAATTAACAAAAAATTTACAAAAATGTGACAAAAAACTTTGAAAATGCAACAAAAAAATCCAGAAAGAGCAATAAAAAAGCAATGAAAAAGTGACACAAATGTGTGGCGAAAAAAAGCGTAAAAGCAATGATTATTATTTACGTTTTTTAAAGTGACGACAACGCAGCAACAATGCGAGGAAACGTTTTGTTTAGATGAGTTTTGTAGGTCTTAGCTTTCAAATGAGGCGTTACGATGGGCGTTTAGATTTGGGTAAAACTGAACTGGAGAAAATGCACTCGGTTAAGGCGGGTGGTTCAGAGGTTAATCTCTTAATGTTTTTCCAAAAAAGGTTCAGTCATATAGAAAAGCAAATGAATCATGTATCCCTAATTATTAATGTGTTGAAAATGCTCCTTTGCACCTTTAAAACTTTCGTGACTGGCAGCTCCAGGACTTTAATGTGGGTCTCTCCATTTGGCTCGAGTCCCTACACTCAAGTGGTCCAACTAGAAGAACCGGTGGAGCCGTTTTGCCTGTTGCCTTTTGATGCCAACCCTGTTATCGCTTGTCACGCGCGGAAAAACACACATCCAGGGCCAGCAGCACTCACATCGCCATGCCAAACCGCTCCAGCCACTTCTTCTTCAGCTCCTTGGTCTTGAAGAAAAACTCAAATCCATTCTGTCCCTGGTTGTGCGTGAGGTAGAAACCGAAGGACCACTAAAAAACAAAGGCAGAGAGAGAGAGAAAAAACAACATTATTTTAACACATTCTTGGTGAAAGGAAAACAGGAAGGGTGAATTGGGAGGTGGGGGGTGGGGTGGGGGGGTGGGGGGTTGGTTGGGGTTGTGGGAGCCAAAACGAGGCAGGATGCGAGCGGGGACAGATGGAGGCTGAGGAATGCAGAATGAAAGAGCGATGCCTCGGAGACGGCGAGGAAAAGACTTGAAAGAGTTGGAGTGAAGTGACAGACGAGACCAAACAGAGGAGAGACAAGGAGGAGATGAGAGGACGCCGTACAACTGCTGGGCATCGGCCGCTCAGTGCAACCCTGACAAGTCCACGGGCTGATTATTATGCACCAACAACACTCCAGCGTCCTACTTTTACTCTAAAGGCCTGTAAACACCGCTCCATATTTAATATTTACCATGGAAACCTCACCCTTTTATACATATATTTGTAATCTTTATGGGACCGGCTTATGTCTGGAGTTTGGCCCCATCTTCCAAGTTGATTTTGAAACCATTAAGTCAATTAGTCCATTTTTTCAGCCAGTTGGGTTTGAACTTGTGTGAAGGCTAAACACTTGTCAGCCTCGCGGAGCACTGTCAGGGAGGCACGCAGCCGACCCGACGCATCGTTCCCGCTCAAAGAAAAAAAAAAAAAAAAACGCCAAAGGAAGAGAGAAAAAGAAATTGCCGCCCGACAGAAGCTTTCCCCCCACGGACTCCAGCTCGGCAAAGATAGCGTCTGGATACCAATTTGTAAAGAGGAAAGGAGGAGGTGTTTGTCTGTGTTTCTGTCGGCTTTGGGCTTGTTGCGGAGCAGGAGATTCAACATCAGATTGGGAAGTAGCAGGGTGTGAGAAACTGTCCTCGTATACAATTATGGTACCGCTCTAAATCAACGTGGCAGAGACTGAAGTTATATGGTGCATTTACTAAACCGTTTTGACCAAAACAGAAATTGTTGCTTTGAACCGGGCTCATGGCTTTAAGACTTTAAGCTCATTTTATTGACATTCTGGTAAACTCGTATGTATAGGTTTGTGTGTTTTTTAAAGGGGGGTATTATGTAAATCGACTTTTTCAAGCTTTATATCATGTTATTATGTCATTCCCTCATTAAACACATGCCCGGAGTGTTGCCTTGGCTCATTCACATATTTTTGAGTAATCAGTAAAACTTAGACGGCAGCCATTTTAGGTGTAGCTATGCCTCAGTCCTCCTAGGAACGCCCCCACCTCCTGGAGACACCTCTGGACCTTTTGTCACCAGCCAAGCCACCAACCACTGCTCCTCAGCTCAGCAGAGCCCCCTCCCCGCACAGTAGTGTTGTTTAGATGCCACAGCAGTGTGCTGAAGGGGGCGTGTCGGAAAGCTTCTTAAAGAGACAGAGTCCTATTTCAAGACGTTCAGTACAGCCATTTTGAGTGAGCAATTTTATTCAAGGCAGTTATTTTAATTTACTGCATATACAGACCAACAGAAGGTTACGTCATCATTGTAGTATGCTATAGACTGGTGCTATGTGATTGAAAAAAGCATAATACCCCCTCTTTAAGACAATTTTCAATATTTGTCAATGTTATGATGGGGGAACCTTGCCATACCTGTCCACCCCCAAAGCACGCCCCTGGGTTACTACAGACTCCATCTTCCTAATGCATTCCCTTCAAACCTTTCCACAAAACGTGTCAAATCACATTAAGTTCATTGTCCAAAAGTGAATGACTCCAAGACTAGCCCCTAAACATATTTATGAATGGGCCGCCTCTAATGCTCTCTGTTTACAACCTCATTATTACCCAAATCATTGTTTCCTGGCGCCTCATCTCTCATTTTGATTGGCAATATTTCCCACCTCTTGGCACTTAGCATTCACTGTGTGCGTGTCTGCGCCTGGCCCTAAGCACGGTTTAATGATAGCACCATCTGGGAGGAGGCAGGCTGCCGCAAACTGACACTGTTTCTCTCCCAAATGAACCAGAAGATGTAAAACATGTGCTGGAACAAGCATGCACCAAATTATTTAAGACGCCTTTTCTATTGAGGGATTTGCTGAACTGGCGTCCCGGGCAGGATCCGCAAATATAGAGATTAGGGAGCAGTGGCAGTAGCAGCGAGCAGGATGATAGCACAAGTTTAGCCCATTTTATGAAGCTATTTATTTGATAGATTGTAATGGCCGCTCGTTACAACGCAGTGTAATGTTCCTAATTGGGTTTGTCCCTGTTTCAACTTCGGCCATAAAGCAGCGATAATGGACTCAACAGAGCGAGACATTGGACTATTCGGTGAGAAGCTTGTTCATTGAATTTTACAACCGGGTAACTAGTGATCTCTGTTCATCAGTGTTTAACTACATTCAAAACATTATGATAGGGATACTGCTATAGATGGCACATATAGGAAAATGCAAAGTGGTGCTAAAATGCCAAAGTGGCCAATAGGAATTAGAAACCAATCAAATCAAAGTACTTTAGATTAAAGGCCAAATATACCGCATATAGTGAACAAGTCATTGAGTCTGGTGACGGGGGGGCTGAGGGTCCAGACTGATCCCGCTCTGTATAAAAAAATACAGAGGGGGATCATTCTGGTCTCATCAGGCTAGGATTTTTCCTGATTGAAGAATGGCAATCAAAAATTAAATGATGCGTACCCCTCTCCCAACCACAAAAATATATAATTACAGTGTAAAACCCATTGACCATTTGAGTACAGAAGAAGAATGCAAAGAACATTATGTTGGAGAAACGAAACAAGTTCTACAGAAGATACTTTATCAACACCGAAGAGAAAGCACAAGTGGCCCCCAGTTGTGTGCACCTCCACCTCAGAGCCTCCAACCTCTCCTTTGAGGACGGGGAGGTCAAAATTTTAGCTAAAGAAGAACATTGGTTTGAAAGAGGAGTAAAAGAAGTTATTTTTGTCGAGAAAGAAAATCTCTCCATGAACCGGAATGGTGGGCTCAGATTTAATCTTCCGTCGCTTTACTCCAATCTCCTTCGGGGACAGTTGAGAGGGCACGGCCAGTCCAAGGCGACGGTACCTCAGCTAACAAAGAACAATAGGCAGGTAATTAGCAGTGATCAGCCATGAATAGGACGGATAATGGGCAGTGATCATCTATGAATAGGACAGGACTGATCGATACTGCGGTTGAGCATGTCGTTAGAGACGCTCTACTTCTAAGGTGTTTACCCACAGCTGAGAGTAGCTGTGATTAGAGGGGAGGAGCCGGGCCAACCCCAACTCCTCCTTGTGGTCTTTATCTAAGCTGAGGGCTGAGCGGGACTTTAGTCCGCCGACGAAGCCTTTCGGATGAGAGGCGAAACGTTCGAGACTTCAACTACTGAGTACAGAAGATGACTCAAGTACCTTCATTGAAGATAGGTTACATGACACTACAAACGGAAAGCAGAGGATTTTTCTCAGTCGGAGTCTTTTTTTTTCTACGCAAGCACTGGTGCAGCCGGTATGTGCGTGCAAGATACTGGGCTCGCGCGGACCAATGCTGTTGTTGCGCGAGGTGAGACACTTTGTTTAAAATTGTGAGACTTGTTAGAATGTTATGTTATGATTTATATTTCCCCTACACACTCTTTGGTAGTTGCAGAATGTTTCTACCAGAAAACAAAATATCCACAAGCTGCACATTGTTCACCAAATACTCAATGAACACTATGAAAGATGAGTCGATATCTTTCCAAGGCCAGATGAAGTTGAAAAAAACATGCGTCTCTGCAGGTGCACACAGGAGAAGGGTTCACAGAGATGTACGCCTGTGAAGTCTGAAGTAAAGGGCAGCCTGTGTTCAGCTATAACATGAATTTTCCATGACTTTCTTTCATGAAGGGAGAACATATTTCCATGACCCAGCAACGACGAAACTCTCGACTTAAAAAGCACAACATGCCAGTGCTGACCTTCCGGCTCTCTTTGTCCGACGTGGGGTTGTTTGTGATCTTGAACAGGTGCAAGTCGATCACCTCCTTCATCTCGTAAACATCTCCACGCCGCTTTGCGACGATCACAGCCGCATCGAACACGAAGATGTGTCTAAAGAGAGAGAAGAAGTGTAGAAATGCAATACTGTAAATGAGCATGGGTAAGTGGTTTTTCCTCTTGTCCTCGTTCTCGTCCATGTCGTCGGGTCAATGTGTCACCACTTTTTCAAGTCCAAATCACTCAAATTCTCATTGTTCGAGTCCAAATCACTTACGGCAGGGGTTTCTAAACTTTGCAGACCTCCACCCCCAAATTACCATGCAAACAATTGAGGATCCCGTGTTTTTTTTAAATCACGTTTTCATTGCTTTTTCATGGCATTTTTTTGGCATTTTCACATATCTTTTCAATGCTTTTGGGGCGCATTATAGGCTGTAAACTCCAGTCAAGAAGCTTTTAGATTTGTGAAAAGCTGAACTGGAGGAAATGTGCTCCGCTAAGGCAGGGGTTAAGAGGTTATTAAGCAACCATTTATACTTTTATAAAAGTATAATTTATAAAAACAGATATAGAAGTGGTCAGTGTTAAGGACCAGATAGAGCATGATTCCTATCAATGACTTGAAACAACTCGAGCACTACTTTCAGTGTCCAAAATAACCACTGTATTTGATGTATGGTTCTTATCAAAAGTGGAAGAGGCAGCAGTGACCCAGTGGTAGGTGGGGCAAATAAGGAGTGAAGGCTTTCAATGTTTTGATGCCATACAATCTCTTCTTTTATTGGTAACTCATTTACTGAACGTTTTTACTTAAGCTCACCGAGATACTTTCATTCGTTTTGCATTATTCCCAAAATAAAAAAAAGTCCTTGCTTCATTTGTTTAATATAAAGAAAAGAGACCGATCCTGTTCTTTTCCACTGTTTCTTTTTGCCACGGTGCTCTACTCGTAACACCAATGAGACTATAGTTGTGTGGACTTCATCATGATGGAGTGGCTCAATATTAAATTAAAATTAGGTCTAAACACTGCTACGCAAAGATATAATCATGAGCATCCACTTGTTTGTTTGTTTGTTAATTAAATTAGCATAAAATTCAGTGCATTTGTGTAATAGATAGAGGGAACTGGCACACATTAAACGCTATTATATCATCTAAAATCTCTCTTTGGATCCTCCATAATATCTCCTGCATAGTTTACCTCTAAAGATTGATAGAAATGCATTCAGGGATTCAAAAGAAGCACCTCCCCATGTTTGCAATAATGATGAACAAACCCTGTTGGGAGTGTTTTGTATAATATATGTCATGAGTCACATTTTTTCAACACCAGGAGTCAGTCAGTCATCTCACCGATCCTGTTTGGCCCTCTTGTCCACGGAAGACACCCGCACTTCCCCATCGCCTTTGGGCCGGCCGTAGTTCTTCAGAGGCTGGTTCTAGGAAAAGGGGGAAAAGGGGGCAAAGAGGAAATAGGAGAGGGAAGTCAGATATACCAATCATAGGGCTCTTCTTTCTTTCCACGGCTGGAGCCCGGATCAGCGCTGGTGAACTGTGCGGGGCTTACCAGGTTTTCGATGGATTTCTGATACTGATCTATCTCTCGGAGCGTCTCGTTGTCTCGCTTCACCTCGTTCACGTATTGAGCCAAGTCCTGCACCGACAGAATACACAACCAGAGACTTTTACTGGAAATACGAGATGTGTTTTATAACACTGGGTTACTGTACAATTCAGTAGCTTATGCACTTTACCCCACGCCACTTAACTCCACTGCTGAACGACTTCCTTATTCTGCTGACATTAATCTCTTTATCATTGTATAGCATTGTATAATCCATTCTGCAATCTTGAGTACCATAATTATCTACCATCTGTTATGGAAGGGGGTAGGAGTACATACATTTTTAACGTCTTCCTACTATTGTTGAGCATCCAAAGTCTTGCAATGTGGTGCTTCCACATTAATATGTTGCAGTTGCTCAATAAACTGAACTGAACAATTCTATACTGTTTTGTTATAACCTAATTACAAAATTTGTAATAATTACCTACGTTTTATTTACCCAACGTGTATAACGTTTTTGAATAACTAGCCAGATCCACTGACTGTGATCAATGCAAATAAGTGTACCTTCATGGCATCCAGTGCTTTGCGCAGATTGCTCTTGTCCATGGAGTCATGTGTGTGTTTCATCAGCTCCTAATGAACAAAGACAAATTACAGCATTAATTACATTTTTGGAAATTCTTTTAGATTATTTTGTGTGTATTCTAATAAAATCGTAGAGTCATTTTATTGAAGTATTTCATTGGACAGACGAGTATACAATGTGATAAGGCATTAGGAATTTTCAGACATCCAGGTAGATACAAGTAAGTAAGTGCTTTATTTAGCATTGTACAATTGTACAATGAAATTGCGTGCAAGTGTTGGGTTCGTCCTGAGCCGCTATTGTGCAACCTGACCAGTATGTTTCTGGAGGTCAGGGAAACCGTAGCACCCAGTGGAAACCTGGCTGGCTGCCTTCAGTCTCCTCTGAAACATTGCCCCGCCTCCTGGGTTTGTCCCTGAGCGTGGTGTCCTGCACTAGTCAGCTCCTCCATCTCCTCCTTCCTCTTCCTCCTGCGCAGCTCCCTCCACTCCACAACAGTCTTTCACAATCTTTCTCCTCTTTTTTTTAAATTTAATTACAAAGTCAGAAAAATCAACAGAGCTGGACATAACCCCGATTGAAGCAGCCAACTCTTCAGGACTCTTGCTAGATGTTGAAGTGGGTGGAGACACACATAACAGGGCATAACTGCTCATAATTACAGAATGTTAAGGCGTACTTTATAGATTTACAGATTATAGTTTAAAGGTGTATAGTAAGAATCACATCACTGGAGGATTAACCTATTGTGCATGTGTTTAGTGTTGGGAGGAAACCAGAGCACCTGAAGATAACCTACACAGACACAGCGAGATCTTCCACACAGGAAGGCCCCACCCATCATGCAGTGAAACGGGACTGCAAACCGTTAGCCACAAATGTAGGTTTGTTTGAATCAAGATACAGTATATCCAGAAGTCTCGCTTTATCAGACTTTCTTTTTTTATTTCAAAGAAGTATCTACAAAATATGGATTACATAAATTTACTGTCACATAAAAGCTGCATAATTGATTACTATAAAACACAGTGTAAATAAAATGTGTCCCTAACCAGCACCTTACAGACCCAAAAAAAAAAAATCACAGGATTGCCACATCCCATGGAAACTGTTGATTCAGTGGCTTTAGATATGAAATGAAAAAATGTAATTGGGGAAAGAATCCAGTCCTGGGAAATACATCAGATAGCGGCGCGCACTATCTCAGGTGCGTGCCCATCTGAAATTGCTCGCTCGGTGGCTGCCTGCTGCGTAAACAAGACATCTAGACCCGAGCCGGGGGTGGATAAGGGAGGAGGCCATGCATGTCCTTCATAACGGGCCCATACAAATACACAGGAGGAGGGAGATATCCGTGTGCCTGCCACTGCTCAAATCCCCAGTGTCAGTCAAGCTCAACCGGGGCATTATTATCAGCAGCGCGGTGCGACAGGGACTATTCATCACCGAGAGGAGATACAGAGGGAGGGAGGGACCACCGGAGCAAGATGGAGTTGCTGGAGGAGTTATGTTGAGGCAAGGTTTGAGGTAAAAAGTGGAGAAGCGATGAAGACAGGCGAGCGAGGAACGACGGCAGAAAAGACGCAGCAGGAAAGTGACTCAAAGTATGTTCAAAATACAGGCGCACATTACCAACCGTGAAACAAATGGTAAACGGTTGCAGAAAACTATTGCACTGAACGATATTAATGAAGACCTTTTAATGCCACAGGACTTACTTTGGGCAAAAATAAAGTATTAGATTAGAAAAATGGGGGGAAATGCAAATATGCGCCACTGATGATAGAAATGAAGCCCAAAAACACCATGTATTGAATGATAGTGAACTCTTAGGCAGCTGTGGAAATAATGCAAAGTTCTTTAGGCGTCTTTCAAGGTGTTGTATACGAGTAAAGTTAAGCTGTATTATCGAATCTGACTTTATTTATACAGGCAAAGGAGTGTTATTTCCTCCAGGGGTACTTTACGTTACATCAAAGAACAACAAAACCATCCACACAGATACATATTCATAAAACAGTTCATAAAACAGTGTATGAAGACACTTCCAAGAAAAGGCCGTTAGATTGTCTTGCCCAAGGACACAACGGCATGCACTGCCAGCCTTTTGGTTATTGTCTCAAGAAAGTAAAAGTCACTGCCAAGATATTATAGTAAAATACCAGTGAGCAGAGTAAAGCCATTATTCTTCCCAAAATAATAAAAATTCACTCAATCTATATATTTATGTTTTTCTTTTGTTTTTGTTTTACTACAATTAAAGTTTAAATTGGAAGTTGTCCAAAGTCATTGCCAACATGCTTAACCTCTGCATTAAGTGCATTTTCTCCAGTTCGGCTTTTTCCCAAATCTGAAAGCTTAAAAAAGCATCAACATATCGACGAGAACGAGGATGAAAACACAACAAAAAAGTGACAAAATAGTGACTAAAGAGCGACCAAAAACATCCCAGAACAGCAAGAAAATTTGTCCAAAAAAAGTGACAAAACGTGGCCAAAAAGCAATGAAAAAGCAACCAAAAACAATAAAAATGCTTTAAAAATGTGACAAAAACGCGGCGACAATTTGATAACAAAGTTACGATCATTTTGTAGATCTTAGCTTTCAAATAAGGCGTTGCACTGTCGCTCTCCAGTCGAGAAGCTTTTAGATTTGGGCAAAGCCGAACTGGAGAAAATTCACTCAGTTCAGGCGGGGGGTAAGAGGTTAACACATTTCTAACATGATCCCAATTCTTGTATTAGTTAATGCAACTGACATACTGCATTTAACTGGAAGATATTCAGCAAAAATCTAAACTCGAAACAATATAAATGTAAATGACGCAGCCTTTGTCAGAAAAAGAGATGATAAAAGTCACTTAAAACACTGCATTTACATGGCAGGGAATGTTCGAAAATAGTAAAAAAAAAAAAAAAATAGAATAGTACATGCAACTACTTCAGAAATGCACCCCTGACTGGCATCGTTTTCGACTTGAAATGTTTTTTACGCGCCTGCTTTGTGTAACCCGCTGCTCTCTTCCACCCTGCATCACTCGTCTATCACTTCTCCTTGAGCGTCTCGATAAAACAGCGATTACTCACAAAGCAGGGGCCATAATGGTGCGGCAGTCACAGGCAGTGAGGTCTAAACATGGACAAGGGCGCCCCCAGTGGACAGCCTCGCACATTGCCTCCCACTCTTTAAGCCTGAGTGACAGTGAATGAGGCGTTGATGGGTTGAAAACTCCCTGATGGGCTGTGTCTGTCATCCGCGCATTTAGTCAAGACTCTCCGCTTCAACTTTATGTCCTTTTTGTCATTCAAACTGGCTCCACTTGACATTATATAAAAGTTAAAAGTGAATGATAGAAAGAAATGGAAAATGCTGCGCGGCGATGACAGAGAATTAAGTGGCTGTCAAGAAGTAAAGCAAAAAAAAAAAAAAAAAAAAGCTAGCCGATGTGAAGTGCGCACCGCGTTTGTCAGCAGTCTTTGACAAAAATGGGGGAACACTAGAAATTGGGAAATGCGTTGTACCTGTAGAAGTAGATGGTACTTCAAAACCCGCTGCATTGGAACCACCAGAAGGTCCCTCAAAGTAAACTTGCCGTAGTTGGCCCGTTTTGAACATTCCTGTGTTAAAACATCAACATAACATTCAAAATGATTATAACTTGCTCACAGTAGAATTGTTTGTGGAGGAATTTCCCCCCAATAGTTAAATACACGCTTGTATTTTATAAGTATTGGGACAGAGCAATGACAATGAGAGAGGAGAAGCAAAACTAAATGCTCTGAGATGGTAAATGACTAAAACACACACATTGTGCCTGAATTCTTGTTGCATTTATTAAAAATATGATTAAATTTATGGCAATATAAGTCATGACAGATGCAAAACTCGTCCCTATTCCTGTAGTAACTAAGTCGCATTTAAATATTTCCCCCAAATCTGTAAATGAGATCTAATAAAATGCTCTACTGCAGTACCTCACAGTGACACATGAGGGCGCTGTTAGACCAGTCTCAGACAGTGAAGAATGATTCATCTCTGTGAAATATTTTACCTCTAACTTCATTCTAACGTCCTCCCGGTCTTTACAGATGTCGTCCAGTGTGGCGATGGCGATCTCCACCTGGCTGCAGTACTTCCCATAGATCAGTAACCTGCAACACAAATCACATGCTGAGCATGTTTCAGTATGATACTACTGTATATATCAAAGCGAAAAATAGGTGTTTGTGCAAATCTATGTATCATTCGGTTTTCAAACATTGCTAATCCTGCTGAAATGTTTTATTTTTAACCTCTTAACTCCCAGCTGAACCAAGAACATGTTCTCCACTTATTGTTCCGGCATCCAGGCATTACTCAAATCTGAAAGCTTCTCGAAAGAGCGTCAAAATAGAGCGATGGAAATGCAGCGAAAACGCACGAAAAAATGCACAAAAAATGATGAAAAAGTATAAAAACTCTCAAACATACAAAAATGGGACAACAAAAGTGACGACAGGGCGGCAACAAGGCATGTAAACACAACGAAGAAAAATCAGTTTTGTTGGTCTTAGCTTTCAGATGAGGCGTTACACTGGCCTGTAGGCTGCAAGAAGCTTTTAGATTTGGATAAAGCCGAACTGGAGATAATGCTCTCCATTAAAGTGGGGGTTAAGAGGTAAAGTTTTAAATACAGTAGTTATCACCTTAAAAAAAAAAAGTCAGCTGCTGAAAGATATAATATTCAAAATTGAGCCAAGTGAAATGGCATTTGTCGACTGCTGGATCAAGCAATAACCAGCACTGTTGCATTAAATGTAGTTTAAGTGTCAACATAATTGACAGTATTAAATTCAGTATATAAAGCTTTATAGGCCAGTGCTAAGTGCGTGATCATCTCACCTTTCTTTGAAAGTGATAAATATCTGGTACAGGTTTTGGGCACTTCTGTGTAGCACTGAGTCTTGGATTTCGAGCAGTAAACTTTTATGAATTTTGACCAGCTCCTGAAAAGCAATGTCAAGAAACATCACAATGAACAAAAACATGTTTACATTTGAAATAAAGATGTTAACATATACACATTTATTAAAGCTGTATAATACCGCTGAACCTGAACTCACCGGTATATTCACAAACACCTTCTCAGTCTCGGTCGTGGATAAAAAGACGTTGAGTGGCGACATAAAGTGCTGCGAAAGAGAATGAGCAGAATGAGTTTTGTCCCTCTGGGGTACACGTATGAATGGGAAAGTCATTTAGACCGTTGCTATTAAATAATGTGAAGCAGCAAAGCGCCGCAGTCAGCAAAACAAAAGGGGGCCCACAATGTCTGTCTGGGCCTCGGTAATAATCTCATTTTCAGAGTTCGAAATCTAACGACTTTTGCTTCTTGTGCGAAACTCCTGCCGAACAATCGTCTCTACAACTCAAGAGTGCACGCTACATTCCCCCCCCCCCCCCCCATCCACTTCACAGCCAAAGTCATTTAGCGCAATACTCCACAGGGAAATCAGCAGCGGGACCTTTTTCTCGCTAACAGGAGTGAGAAGATGAGTGGAGGCGATGTGGAAAACATGCCCTTACCTTCGCATTTTTAAGAAAGTAAGGGCTAAAAGTGTCCAAGTCTCTTTGCCAAAGTGGCCAAAAGTGAATGTAGGCAGTAACATTCAATACCTCAGTACAAGTGGACAGTCGGTGTGTTCATTACCTTTTCTATGGACTCCAGAGTCTCTGTGTACTTCTCCTCCGTCTGCTTGATCTCAGTTAGACAGCAGCTCCTGATGTCCGACTGTTTCTGACATGTCTGCACACATACATTACACACATAGAAAAAGCACACAGAAGGGGAGCAAAAGAAACAATGTTTAGCTAATCTGAGAAGAGGAAGAAAAAACAGTACTAGTTATTATCAGTTTTGCTGCATTATGTGGTCTTTGAAACCCTTTTTCCCGAGACTACTCAAACCTAAAGTAAAAACACTTTTGACACATTGAATTCAGACACTTGAATAATATTGCTTTGGAATTGTAGGAATGCTTGTTATGTAGGTTTGTCAAGGTTTTCAAATGTTTCCAAATGAGAGAATGAGTCATTTTCCCGACATTTGCAACTTTTAAAGCTTTTTTTTTTTTTTATATAAGAGAAGTAGAGAGTGCTGCACTGGATCAACAATGTGGGCTAAAGTAGAAATCTTCTTGTGAAAAAAGGACTTAGAAAAATCAGGTGCTCTTCAGGCTTGGGGGACATACAATAAATGAGGCAATATAGAGGAAGCTGAGGAATTGGAATCACTCATTCTGATGAAGACCTTGTGAGTCGAAATGCGTCAATAAATCTACGCAAATTCAGAGTGCCTCAGTTTCCTCTATATTGCCTAATATATTTATGAGGCAATATATTTTTTTATATTGAAGAGTTCATTTGCAAAAACAGATAAGTGGCATTGAAAAAACTCAACATATACTTGAACATTTCTCTTAGCAGCGTTTTTCATTACCAGATTTGTCACTTGTCATTTGTTCTTAATTAAATTCACACAACTTTAATTTCATGAGTGGCATCTGTCGCGTACAGTCACAGATATCCAAAACTATTTTGAAAAAAAAAAAATTCAAAACAACGATATCTGCTTTTGCGAATGAATTTGAACTTTCTGCTGCCTTTATTTCGCCTTTTATTGTCCATCACGTTGCTCTCTATGATGCTCCTGGATCAATAGTTTTTAAAATGTCCGGTAGGTTTTCACTGCTGACGGTCCCTCTCTACTGAAAACCTACAAAACAATTGATCTTAGAGCGATGTGAGGCCAAGCTGGTGGAAAGTAAAGGCACCGTGAGAACCACCCATTAGGCACCTTTAATGTTCATTGTTCAGATGGCAGGGAGGAAAATCTAGTCAAAGCATTTATATTGTTTAGAAAAAGCGAATGGATGATACTAAAGTTTCAGTGACTGACCGGAGGAGCGATGGCTTCCGTTTTCATCAAATCTTCATAAATCTCTCCCCCGTCTTCATCGTCGTAAACGCAGTCGTACAGCTCCTCCTCATCCTCCACTCCACTGCAGCACAAAACCAGACACAGCCAAGAGAGTTTGACACAAGTGGCTTAAATCACATTTAAAAAACCGCTACTGCTTTAGAGACTTGATCGTAATACTTTCTAGCAAATCTTGTTAGAGGGACAACACTTAATCCGCGGCTGTGAAAGTGGCTTACAGACACATGAATATAACTGACTGAAGCCATTACTGCTCCAACTGCAGCAAAACCATGACTTTATACTGGGGAATGTGCTCAGAATGCACTAGTCAGGCGGAATATAGTATTTAAGAGATGAAGAGATATTGAGCAGGCTAATTGTACTAGTAGAGATCATGTGTGAGTCAGTGAAAATTGAAAAGTTATAACAAAGAAGCAAATTTACAGTAAATTGCTTCCGGTAGAATCAATTTTAATCATTGTGTGACCTTTATCATGATTATGGTTTAGTCATATCTTGGACATTGTTTAGCCATTTTCTTAACCTTACAATGTTTTGTTTTAGCCCAACAACCCTTTATCACTATGCTAACAGACAACATTTTCTTAACCTGGTATAGTCCTGTTTTAGACTTGGTTATACTTTATACTTACACAGTAAGCTAAATCCTTTGGTACTTGGTGTAAAGTTTGAGATCCACCGCTATAGACAAAACCATTACAGGGAGTAAATGTAATTTCACCGCGAGATGTCAAATACAAATACACTTTGCGATATGAACTGAGTTGTGCTGTGACTTAAATCAGTGGCCCTATCGCCTTTGCTCTGCCCGATCCTGACAGACCTTGGAAGCTAAGCAGGATAGGGCCTTGTCGGTACTGTACTTGTATGGGAGACTGTTTAGGAACACCAGGAAGCCTAAGTGAGTGAGTGGTGTGTGTCGGAGGGGCCAATGTCACACACTGGTAGTGGCTACAAGGGCAGCTGTGGCTACAATAGTATCTTACCACCACCGAGTATGGAGTGAATGAATATAAGCGTCTTTGAGTGTCCAGAAAAGTGCTATATAAAACCAATGCATTATTATTATTACTAGTGGTTTTCCAGTGGTGGGTCGCGGAACTGTTTTCAGTGGGTCATGAGCGTTTCCATGAAAACATTTATTTTAATATAGAGGAAAAGTATAGAATCACTACTTGAGTCTGTTAAAATGACAATTATTGGGTTGTTTTCATCCTAATTGAAACTTTTTGAGCTTATTTTATGCTCATTGAATAATATTTGACAATATTTGACATTATATTTAACAAGTCTAAGTCATATTTGGGTCATGGCTTGTCATTCCAGGGTGATTGTGGGTCCCGACACCACACAGGTTAAGAACCACTGACATAAATGAATAATATACAAGTTCACAATTAGATTTTTACAATGATTTTGCCTATTGCTTTTTATTATAACTGCTTATCTGTGCATTCTCCATTGCCTTTTGTTGCCGTTCTTTCTACAACCTTAACCACTGCTAACACGACTACTGTACTTAACAGTGAGTGACCCACCTGTCTGTCAATGCTTGTGCACAATCCTTTTTAGTTCAGCATCAAGTGTTTCAAATAACCCATCAAACAAACAGTACACAGACTCTCTATATAAAAGGGTTTGTTTGATGGTAAAACTGTTATTTACTTGTGCTGCTGGCTTGGAACAAAGGAATGCCAATAATGCGCAATGTGACGCAAACAGCACGGACGATCAGCCACCGTTCCATATGGACATTACTCATGCTGACAACTATGAGAGAGGTGGCACTATTCCCGGCTACACCAGGGAACACATGTTTTCTGTGTAACAAATAGTGCAAAAGTCTGAGTTCAAGTTGATTAAGTCTCTAAAGGCCAGAAAGAGTGACACATACTCAATAAGATCCTCCAAATGGTTGTAGATTTCTTCATCCTGGTCCTGCACGCTCTCCTCAGTTGGAAATTGCCTAAGGGGGAAAGAAATATGACATTTATCGTTAAGAAGTCTTTATTGTAAACCATGTTGTATTTTCTGTTTTATTTTTGAGAAAGAAGGCATGACTAATTGTTGCGTTAAAAAGAGCACTGGCAGCAGAATATTTTTGCAAAGTGGCCATAATGTCCCAAGGCGGTTCTGTTGAAATGTGAAACTTACTGACAGGGAAGTCACAAAATCCCAATGACCTCAGCACTCAATGCAATAGCTTAGTACTACGAATTATGGAAAATTACACACACACAAAAATACATTTACCTGACTCCAGTCTGTTGTGCAATAGTTGTATGGGAAAGCCTGGATAATGCGTCCACAACCTGTAATGAAACAAATAAAGATTATTAAGAATGTAATTTATACACATTGAGAGATTTTTTTTTCAGTCTATTGATGTATCAAGATTGAAGAAGTCCTCCAAATGTGTACTCAAGTTCAAGCATAATTTTACTCCTACTGTACTGACAGAAAACAGTCAGTACATCAAGTAGACTAAAATAACCTACTGTAGCATTTTCTTTAGTCACTACAACCCAATGTTACTATGGTAAACGACAACATTTCCCCCAAAATGCACTAAGGTAAAAGTTAGGTATAGTTCTATGTAGTTAGTAGTTCTATGTTCTTTGTTTGTCGTTTCTTGCACAACGTAAACTAGGCGCCAAGTTCCCAGTTGATGTAATTCTCAAAGACAACACTTGAGGGCAGCATTTGCAAACTCTCTGGCACTGCACACGCATCGCTGCAGTACTGAACTCAATACAGCCAAGAATCTATAACAATTCCCTTGTAATAAGTTGAACAGACAGATTTCATCCATAAATCCTATTCACACTTCACTTAAATGAATGAATGGAAAAACATAGTGACAAATGATTAACTCCACGTCACCAGCCCCAGCCCCTACAGTTACAGTAGACCCCAGTGAGGCCTCCCGTGCGAAGCACTGGTAATTGATTATGGGGTAGGAGTTAACCATGTTGTCCCATTGGTTGACATGTTTGCAGTAAGTATGACGAGCAATTTCACGCTGCGCTGCTCAGACCAGCCATTGCCCTTGACCTGCATGCTTTCATATACGCTTTGAGACTCATCATCATTTCACTGGATAACTAACAAAGATTGACATACAGTAAAAAAAAACAAAAGGGCACATAAGAGTAACAAAATGCATACATGTACATAGACTATAAAAGTGGTTCATAAGAAGTAAGCAGGCAAAGAGAAAGGACGTCTTCCAATTCTCGATATTTGAATAGTGCCGAGTCTTAGTGGCACAGTGACTCAGTGGTAAGCAAAGATCAGGGTTCTGGCAAGTGGAACATTTCTTTGTGGAGGCTGCATTTTCATTTGCAGTGTGTGTGTGTGTGTGGAGGGGTTTCCCTGACCCAGATCCTGGCTCAAGATCTGAAGATGGGTCTCTGGGCGTTGCACTGCGGTCACTCCTGTGGCATTGGTGGAAGAATAGGGACAAGAAAGTCTAGAAAACATAGATCTACGAGCACAGGGGTAAATCCCTGTCATAGAAAAACCTGTATTTAAAATGGCAGGCCATTTTTTTATTACAATTTGTTAAGTGAGTGGTGCATCTTTATCATTGTGTAATCAAAATTCGGTAACGCTTTAGAATACAGCCTGCGAGTTCCAGGTGTAAGTACAGGGAACACAGGTACTCTTGCAACGTGTAACAAGGGGAACAATGTGTAACAAGGCAGTACAAAGTGTCACAAGGGGGAACAATGAATAACAAGGTAGTACAACGTGTAACTACGTGTCAAGGTGTAGTAAAGGTATTCATTTTCATTTTTATTTATTTCATTCAAAAGTGACATCATACAATCACAACAAAACCACCAAGCCAATACAATATGAATGAAACGAGCAATTAATGGTGCTGAGCTATCACATAGTTGTGGCAAAGGGAATATGGTATTGTGCATACATTTTAATGTAGCAGGACAACAGTATTACTGTTGTGAAAGTGAAGACATGACTCCAAGCATTTGTATTGATTGTGGTTTATTTTATTTTTTATAGTGAGACACAGTTGCCTGTAACAAGCAGAAACAAGAGTGAACAGACACAAAATACAGTACAACAAGGAAAATTACCACGATATCAATGTGCATGTATACTGTAACTAATGTAAGTAGAGGAGAGCATCACTTTAATTTACAGTCCGTGCTCTCCTGTACCTGCAGATTAGTTACAGTATATATGCACATTGATAACGTGGTACTTTTCCTTGTTTTGCTTTATTTTTCTCTGTTCACTCTTGTTTCTGCTTGTTACAGGCAACGGTGTTTCACTACAAAAAATAAACAAAATGCCTTGAGTCATGTCTTCACTTTCACAACAGTAATACTGTTGTCTTGCAACATTAAAATTAATGCAAATTTATAGTACCACATTCCCTTTTGCCACAACTATGTGACAGCTCAGCACCATTAATTGCTCTTTGAATACCTTCACTACACCTTGACACTGTCGCCGTGTTCTTTCTTATATGGAACAGAAGACGGAGGCTCGATCGATTAAAATCAATCATGGTTTTATTCCCTTATATTACAATCTAAAACACAAGTTACATGAGCTGTCCCTAGAAAACATGTTGGTCGGCCAGCGGCCTCTTGCCAGAGAGACCTGGATATCCTCCTCCCGAGCAACATATAGGAACAGGAAGTAGTAGGCGTGTCCTTGTCGTTGAACCAATCAACGCTCTTGGAATGTTCTTGTCGTCACTTCCTCTGCACAATCTGACTCCACCTATTCTTCAGACGTCTTCTCAAAACCTCCCTTCTAACACACTGCCCCCCAGTGGCCCCAACAGTAAAGACAATAACAATGGGGCAATAAAAATGGAAAATGTCTGCTCAGTTGTAAAGTCAGGCTTTAAACCCCAGTTTCAAATGAACCTTAAAGCACAGGTTACATTAACACAGTTTCATATATAAATCACTAAAGCCTAGTATGATATAAATAAGTATAATAATATTTCCACAACACGTAGTTACATGTTGTACCAGCTTGTTACACATTGTTCCCCCTTGTGACACTTTGTACTGCCTTGTTACACATTGTTCCCCCTTGTTACACATTGTACTGCCTTGTTACACATTGTAAAGGTGCGTTCAGACCAAACGTGTGTCCACGCCCCATCAGCCAAACATTGCCACTTCACACTCGCAAGAAACGCCTGTTTGCTGGCGCGTGAAGTTTTGCAAGTGTCATAATTAGGAGGCGTGTCATACAACTCAGGCCGAGCGCAAACTGCAATGATCAACTTGTCCTCCATGCTGCAGGTCACCTTATTTCATTAGGTCTTTTATTTCTCAAACGTGTTGCCTTATGCTCACTTTGAGCTCCTCGTGGGGATGCAGCAGCAGCGGTGGAGGTGACCGGGGCGGAGGAGGAGGCAGTGTGCGGTGATGTCGCTGCCGTTCGGAGGCGGCCAAGAGCTGAGTGGAGCTGAGCGAACAGGTGGAGGATGTGAGTGACGGGGCTCCTGTAGCCGCCTCGTCACTCACGGACCCTGCGCGCCTTTTTCTCTCCTATGGCCCAGGAGAGGGCTGGCGCTGGGAGCGTTCGGGCCGCCGTTTCCCCAGAGCCGCACTCTGAAACCGTTTCCCCGCAGGCCGCGCTCACGTCCCGCGGTCGTGCATTCACAAACTGTCCCTCTGCCAATCCTCCACTCCTCTCTCCGCCCCACTCCAGCAGTGACTTTTGTTTCGCAAAATAAGCATGCACAACTAAAGTGATGCCCCTCCCCAAAGAGGAATTTAAAAAAATACTTCACCCCCGCGAACCCGTTCATATCGTTCACTGTAAAGACTCGTTCAAAAGAGCCGGATCGTTCGCGACCGACACATCACTAATTGGCGCCCCGTCCTTTCGGCGCCCCTATGAAAGGCATATATTGCATAATTTATGCCCTTTTTGCGCCACTGCTGCAGGTAACAGGTGACGCTTGTGCTCACTATATGAGCCCAGTCCCTGATTGGTTAACAAGGCGTAAATGAACGCACGTGTAGATTGTGATTACTTGAGTGCGTGAAGCAGTGGGCGGGGCATCCCTGCTCTGTACCGCGCTGTTCTCCCTGGCTTTGACGCGCGTTTATCCTCATCTGCTCGCTTTTGCTACGCTTCATACGCGCAGATGGCTTTGCTTACATTTGGAAGCGCGTCGAAGCACGTCTACATAGGGTTAACATGGAAGTTGGTGGTGTGGTCGTGTTTGGTCTGTACGCACCTTAAGAGTACCTGCACTTGCATGTGTAATTCCTTTCTTGTTACCCGTACTTACACCTGGAACTCGCGGGCTGTATTCTAAAGCGTTACCCAAAATTCTATAAATTACTCCAAGATCTATAGAATGATTTTGCTACTGTAAATAATAATGTTGTCCTCATCACATTGCATACAGACTTTTTCAACCAAAAAGAAATTCAAAAGGTATATGCGTGGACAGAATACAGTCTAATTAAATTTAAACACGCTGCTCTGTTCTTTTGCATTTGGACAGTGGCCCACAACACTCATAAAGCAAGAGTGATAAAATAGTGATGAAACCATGCCATCACAGCATGTTCCAGCTGCACATGTTAGGCAGATACATTTGCCTCCAAGCTACAGCTCCCACGGATCAATATCAACACACACAGGACAGTCCCACCCCCATAACTGGGACATGGCAACATACAATGGAAAATCAAAGGGTGTGAAAAATTAATCCTTAAGATGTATGTGGCTATCGTTATTATAGCATCTATGTCAGCTTAGGGTTATGTTTCGCAATACAAATGCCACCAACCGTCTTGTGTGTCGATGGTCACCATGGAGTTTGCCCAGGGCTCAAAGCTCGAACATGACGCCAATTTAATTATAAGTTGCAAATGGCCACTCGCTCAGGAGACGATGGCCAGCAGCAAATTAGGCAAAAGGGTCTCTCAAAGCCATGCATTTCGAAAAAGAAAAGAAAAACAATGAAGCCTGCACACAACCATGGACTATAATGCATCAATAGAAATCACACCCTCTGGTGATGAGCATCAGAGTGTGGGCTGGCGTTTTGAGTGTGGCACAGATTCAATATTGAGGATTACTTACAGTAGGCATGTGCTAATGAAACAAAGCACTGTTCCAGGTATGCTTTTGATGAGGATTTATAGATAAAAGTTTTAAAAAAGTTAATTTCGCGAGACATTGGACATTTGCGGAACGATGACTCACATTACATACAATCTATCAGTCTTGCAAACTAACGGATGCCACAGTAACAACCGCTCTTTCTCCTGAGTCCTGCAAAGAAACCATATACCCCACAGCTACTGCCCCCGCGGTGTTAAAAAGCGACAATTGTCAGGTGTCAAAGCCGGCAGAGCGAACATCCATCCGCGGCGCTGCGTTATCCATCACACTTTGAGCCATCTATCACGCGTGCAGCCTGTCATGACGCCCTCGGCCGCACGCCTCAGCCTCCGAGCGACACCGGGGTTTATCAGGAGAGACACACCGCAGTGACAACGCGGGACAAGGAGCTGTGTTCATTATGGTGATCGTTAAAGTTTAATAAGTGCGGGGGATGATGAGTGAAGGGGGATTATAATTGTGACAAGGCGGTGAACAAGTGCGCGTGGACTGTACAAGGAGGAGAGAGCCGCGGAGGCACTGGCATTCATAGTGTGTTTACAACTTTAAATCCAAAAGAAATGAAGCAGTTTAAATACATCACGACAACTTTTCACTATGTGTATGTAATGTGTTGCTGCTTATTTTTTTATACAGACTATTCAAACCTGATTGAAACAGGAACTGCATTAAGACAAAGCGAGCGTAAGTTGAGCTTGACATTACTGAGAACAACCAACACTAACTTGCATTGCATTAAAAAAAGGTGACCAATACCACAGTTCTCACTCAGCGGACTTTCAGTGGGCAGTATTTCCTGAATGACAAGTACACCTACAAATATCCTTATGCATTATTTAACGTTGCTCAAGTATACTACGCAGATCGACCATAACTTCTGCAATTATTTTGCTGCTTCTTATGCAATTCAGATTACACCCTATTTAACTATTTGTTTGACAACTCCCAAACTGCTATTAGTTCGTCCCCCATGGCAAGTGTAAAAGCCTAGTGTGGCCCTTAGGTTCAAATGTTTGCTATAGCAACCTGTTAGTAGCGCTGAGGGATAGCGGTGCAGTGCCAGATCTTAATAGAACTAAATTCATCATCAAGACAACCACTACTGTGCATGTTTGTGACACCAACTTTCTTGCGCATTGGCTACTTCAGCTAATATTTATCAAATGTGTAGCCATGGTTTTACTTCGGGGTACTGGCTTTTTGATCCTCACTTTTCACCCACTTTCGAAAATGTTTAAAAGGATACTCGCGGATTTTGATCGATAGGGCCTGATTTTTCCTTGTTATCCAGAGCATTGTTGATGTCTGGGATATTTTTTCTTAATTCATGCAGTTCTTAATTTGGAAAGAGTCTAGTTGCGCTAGCCAGAGCAGACGGCTAAAGCGAGTTCTATGGGTAAACGCTACGCACCCCGCATTAAAACAGCCTGACTCACTCCACAGGTGCACCTGAGGTAAATCACAATATAAACCCAGACTAAACATATAAATGTCGTGTTAATAGAATATTTTTTAAATAAAACTGACCTTGTATCACATGAATTACTGCATTTTGAGGGACTATGTTCTCGCAGATCCACTCCGCCGCTGCGTTAGCTTAACGCAGCCACGACGCTGATGCCCTCGAAATAGTAAAGTTATTTGTAAACGCGAAAATGGTTTAAAATTATTCTATCGACACAGACATTTATATCGTTAGTCTGGCGTTATAAGTGATTTACCTCGGGTGCACTGTGGGGTGCGCCAGACTGTTTTTTAATGCGGGCTAGCGTTTACCATAGAAATGCTTTAGCCTTGCTCTAGGCTAGCGCAACTAGACTCTTCAAATATAAGAACTGCATGAATTTAAGAAAAAAATATCTCCAGACATCAACAACACTCTGGATAACTAGGAAATGAGGCCCTATGTCAAAAATCCCGAAGTATCCCTTTAAGACTATGAATTTCTGTGTTTCAAATGTTGAATTCAAATGTGAACCACACTTCACCATGGCTGGGTGAATTTTTCAGCGCCTGCCCCGAGTCGCGCTCTTTCTTGTGTCTTATTAATCCAGAGACTCTTATTAAAGTTGAAGCCTCGCTCCCTCTAAAGTATAGAAGGGCAGAACATCCCAGGGCTCTAACTGGCAGGTACGGCGTGTCCGTGATCCGCCGCTCACTCTTTTGGAAGTCTTCCCGTGTTTTTCTGGCAGCAGTTTTTTTTGTGTGGAGATGAGTCGTGAGGTGTTTTTGGCTCCAGTGGCCGCGTCTGACTCACACATGCAGGGTAACAAAACCGGCCATGTGCAAGAGATTCTGGAGGTTCACTGCATGGATTTCTCAAAAGTTCGACGACAAACATAAAGAGACGGAAAAGAAGACCTAAACCAAGACTGATCATTCAACGCGCTGACCTCAAAATATCTGTCTGTTCACTGTTATCCCTGTCATGATTTGATCTCTGCTGGTGTGATCTCCTCTACGGGACGGATCAAAGGTGCCAAATTAGATGAACTGTCCGCTTTGTCGTAGGTCACTGGGGTCGTGCAGCAGAAGAGGGGCGCTGCAGCTGGGGAGAGAGAGAGGAGGAGGAGGCTGGCGCTTTGATGGAGTTTAATCACTTTTACCACCGCTGATGTAATGATCCACACCAGGCCAATTAAAACGGGATGAAGGAAGCGTCTGGGAAGATGAAAAGGCGCCGTGACATGACAGGCATCATGCTGTGTGTGTGTGTGTGTGTGTGTGTGGATAGATTTTTGTGTGCGTGGAGTTAGGGTGAGCAGGTATATAGCACCTATTCTCCACACAGTGATTACCTGTTGTTATTGTTTTGCAGTTATGGCTTAGTCATAGGTCTATCCTGATTCCTGACACCTGTTTTAACTATAGGTTTGATTCCCGGGCCAGATAGGGAAATACAATGGGGTCAGCCCTATGTTCCCCAGTACCTATGTTCCCCCACTTCTATTGATTAAGATTAGGCATCAGCCCACTATCTTTAAGGTTAGTGGCTAGGGCAAGATCAGGGTTAAGCTGCTTGATATGTATGACATTTCACTCTCATGACTTGTGATTTGTTGAAGTACCAACTCACCTACGGGGGGGAAAAAATCGCTTTCGGGGAACATAGGACCCGGGGAACATAGGTATGGACCCAGGACAAATGTCTCTACAGGGACAATAAAGTTGCATTAAAGCAGAACCAAGTAACTTTTTGACCTTAATAAATCCTTTTCGTAGTCCGTCTGGGGGTAATACGCGTGTTAATGGGATTATTAGGGGGTCTTTCATCTCCCCCTGGTGTCTCTGGCCAGAAAACCACACTTGCAACTTTCCCTGCCTCCGACCTGGCAGCCCACATACACATAATACACACTAATGGAAAACATCTCCCTCATTGCTCTCAGTTGTCGACAAAATCACTTTTGGCTCGAATTTCTGAGGTTTGTGACATGGCGGACAGGTAAGTCCAGACTCTATTCTGTCTACAGCTTTCGGTTTGTTGATGATCATTTTGCAAAACATTGTTATTTGGTTTATCACGATCAGAAGAAGCTAACAGGCTAACGGGTGAAGCTAACTGCGGGCTAGCGCAACATTAGCAGTATTTACAGCCAGGTTTAAGCGGGGAAAAAATCTCTTCATTGTATAATTGGGTTGTGGCACAATTTACAATATCCCTCTCTCCCTTTGTCTTTTCTGTCAGCGTAGTATTTACTCTCACGGACAATTAATAAGTTAAAAAACGCAACATGCCACGACACCTGCAGTGGCGCTTGTGGCCTGTTGGGACAAAAGTTACTTAGTTTTGCTTTAACTTTTGAACAAAAAGTTTGATCTCATACAGTATGTAGGGTTGTTACGATAATTAATGCTCAATAAATACTGCTCAATATTTATTGACAATGCATTTATTTCCCCCCCCCCATTTCTCTAATGTAATACTTTATTCTTTACCTAAAGTAAGTTGTGTTTCATTGTATTTCATGTTCATTGTGGGATATTTAAAGATTAAGTACTTTTCAACAGAGCTTACTTGTCATTTTTAAGCTTTGGAGTTAGTTTATGTGACATTGGTCTTCATATACGATAGTTTCCTGCCTCATTATACAGTATATCGAACTTCAGATGGTGTTATCGGGAAAGGCCTACATATATGCAAGTCTTTTAGAAGAACACAAGTATCAATTGGGCATTATACTCACGCAAGTTATAGCTTATATCCACAACAAACATACTTTTGCTCATTGTTTTCGGTAAAGACTATCTATTTAAATCGTGGTGCACTTTCATAACATTCAGACGCTTTCACAATCACATTTAGCTTAAACAGTAGCTACACTCTCTTATACTAGATATATGCATCAACCATGGTGTGTAGAAAGTTTGTGTTTCACTTCATATCAGTCCCCCTGATCTCTGTATTTTTAACATCTTCCATCTCTGGTCTGGATTTTTGAAAGGAGCACCATCACACAAGGACAACATCTTTTAAATCTAAGCTAAAAACAACATCTCTGTGGTTCTCTGGGCGTCAGAAAAGTGGGTGATCCATTCTGAATGTACGGCACACAGACGCCTTTATCTCATCCTAACGCAGCTCTGCCCCAGTTTCTGTGTGCTCATCGCTTTTCTCTGACTCCAATTCTTTCTCTTCCTTAAAATTACTGATTAGCTGCTAAAAATAGGGTAGGGTGTTACATAATCCCGACACAAAAACATCACAGGGGCTGACATTCATTTTGATTTGATAAAAAAGCAAAACCTACTTCTTCTTTTTTTCGCCACAAGCCTTTCCGAAATAACTTCTAATGAGGTCTAACAGGAGGCGAACAGCGGATTCTGATAGGACAGCACTTGCACTGTCCGCATACATAAACTTACTCGACATCAGTGACCCTAAATATCACATTATAGCCAGAGCACCTTATCACAGGCTACCAATAGTCAGAGTGTTAGCCAGCCTCTGTGTGTTGTTGAGCCAGAGGTGAGTGGTTATTTTGTGAAAAAGGTGTAGAACAAGGGCTCACTTGTGGCCCGAATGTGCAGTATGGTTGCACTTCAGATAAGGAAGTATAATAATTAACATCAAACCAAGGAAATTATGTAAAGTTCTATCACTCTATCACTGTTACAGTTGCGTTAATCTCACTTGCAGAACGACATAGTTGGGAGCTACAACAAGCTTTTCAATGTTTTCATGAAAATGTATTAACAAAAGTGCCACTCAAAGGCACAGCGCGGTCTGTGGTCCGGTGACATAACGCTCAAGTTCGCAGTTACGTATCACATCCCTGTTTCGTCAGTCCATAATAGTTCAATATAACACATTTGCTGGATGGAAAAAAAACTGCTTTACTGTTGACAGGATCTTTAAAGGAACTAAATATAATAAAAAGTGGATGGACACAAATAAATTACTCTTGAATATAAACAAAACTAAGATAATGATGTTTGGTAATCGCAATACAATGTCTGAACAGAAAATAAGTATTGATGGTACCCAGGTTGAAATCGTAAGAGAGACTACATTTTTAGGTGTAATAATTGACAGTAAATTGTCATGGAAACCCCATGTCAGACACATCAAAACAAAAATCTCCAAAAGCCTCTCAATTATAAATAAAGCAAAACTATACCTTGATGAAAATGGACTCCGTACATTATACTGCACCCTTGGTACTCCCATACCTTACATATTGTGTTGAAGTGTGGGGGAATACTTACAAGAACACAATTAATCCTCTGATCATATTACAGAAAGAGCAATGCAGATCATTCATAAGGTTGGTTTTCTAGACCATACTCATCATCTGTTTATGCAGTCAAAGTTGTTAAATTTGGTGATCTTGTAAAACATAGTACAGCAATAGTCTTATACAAAGCATTCAACACATTATTACCGCCTAACCTACAATGTTTTTTTTAATAACTCCAGTGCGAGCTTATAACTTGAGAGGTTTGGATATTTTTCATTGCCGAGAGCTCAAAACACTCGTAAACGTTTCTGTGTGTCTGTATGCGGAGTGAAACTCTGGAACAAACTGGAGTTATAACACAAGCAATGCCAAACTGTCCATTGATTCAAACTGTTATATAAACATCGAGTCTGGTCAAAATATAGAGATGAGGGTCTTTGATTTAAATTGCTGTTGTCTCATAGTGTTAACAAGTGCTCAATGTTTCCTTACCATTGTTGGTATATTGTCCATTACCATTGTTGGTATACATTTTTGTTACAATGTAATAATTATTGATATAACCATGATATAACATTTGTATAATAATCCTTGAACAAAGTAATAGTGAAGCTGAATGTATTAATCTCTGAATGGGGAACTGGGGGTGGGATTAAATAAGTTATCTTCTGCCCACTCCCTTTCAGGTAGAAATGGATCGTCATGTTTACATACTGTATTCCTTTTTTGCACAAATGACTTAACTATATTTTGTCTACCTTGTACTTTCTGTGCCATTGCCTGAAATAAATGAATACATGAAGAAAAAAAAGAAAAAATAGAAAGGCCACGTACATCTAGGATAGGTGGGTATCAGCTTATTCACGGCCACTTCCTCTGAGGTCTAGTCATGTATGTTAGTTTACTAAGAGGAAAGCTGAGAGAGACGGTGACAACCATTACACACAGCACACGCTCGCACTGATCAGGCATAGGGAGCAAGTGAACATTTTGTCCTCACAGCAGTGCTCAAATCGAAATTGCTGGTAGTCGCTTTTTTTTTTTTATGTGTGCTCACCCCGATTCTCACCTACTTGTTGCCACAAAGGCACCGTCTGTCACATACTCTCAATTCGATCCATTCATCTTGTAAAACGTGTTGCATAATAATTCTGTATTGCAGAAAACAATGCACTCGGTGACTCAGAAAGCCTTTGTCTCATATTGATCTTGTTGAGAATAGAGAAATACTTAATGACAAAGGATGGCAATGATGAGACACTGGATTAACTATTTTGATAACTTCACCGACAGAGCACACCGGCGGGCTGACTGATGGAGGCCGCCTGTATAAAGAAGCTAATAAAACCTTGATTAGCTGGGAGAAAAAAACTAGCTAATGTTTGGCAATCAGAGTCATGGCTCATTAACGGCCATGATACCTAATTAGTTTGTTTGGATACACAGAGGTGCGGCTGATCCGGGAGCAGGCCACGTTTATTAACTGTCACCAAACCTCAAAGCGCTCTCATTTGGCGGTTTTACTGTTTGTACTTCAGATCAATGTAATACAGTCCTCTCCTTTCCACAAACTGGTTTATCGGGGTATTGTTAAGAATGTAAGAAGGTACAATTTAAAAAAAAACTGTAGATATTTGTAATTGCAAGTGTAAATATTGCATCTGAATGTTTGTTGAAGTGATCCTTTTGCCGGTACTTTATCCATATTTTATATTGTGAATGGACTCTTAAGTAAGAATGCTCATTGGCCACTGTATAAACCTGCTGTCACTTTGCCTCTGCCCAGGTACTACAGATGAAATTAGCTTGTCGCTATCTCTGGTCTGTGCAACACATTTGTTGTGCAATGTCCCTGTCAAATAAATAAATAAAGTTTAGCTCTATTTTGTCCTCACACCACTGACCCGTCTATCAACATCTACAGCAACATCTACAGCAACATCTAAGCTAACTCCCATCAAAACTAGGTCTATAAAAGAACTATATAAGACTAAATAAAATGGGGCTAAGTAGTTCTTTCTCACTAGGCTGGCTCAAGAGAGGACAAAACAATAAAATAGTTTCAAAATTAAACAAAGGCAAGAGAGAGAGAGAGAGAGAGAGAGAGAGGTTTGAGAAACACTGATCCACAGCATTTAATATTCTCACTTTTCCATCATATTTACTGCGATGACTGGGAAATGTTTATGTAGACCGGCCGCGCTCCCCAAAGTAGTTTCTGTTACCAAAGGCCTTGGACACAGATAAAGCGTTTTGATTCTTCTGAACACGTCAACAAGCCGAGATGAAGCGCAGTCGCACACTCGCGAGACCAGCGGATTCATGAATGATGTAACCATCGGAGTATATAACATGACACTTATCTAACACTGACTGCTACAGTAATTCTATCCGTCCTCGTCGCTCCCAAAAAGGTTCGTCACGAAAGAAAGCCAAATGAAAAAAAAAAAGTTGATTTAGATGTCACTTTCGATGCATGGTTTACATTCATGTGCATTTTTTAACGTCATATTGTACTTATTGTACAATAGTTAAATATCACTCTGGACTAAGGACTGCTAGTTACCATAGAAACAACGCTGAAGCGCAGCCAAATTATGTTCCAGCTATAACCCACATAACGTGTATAGGATAATGAAAGGTCCGCATTTTAATGGAAACGAAACCAGCATCATTTCTGACCTCCCCGCCAAAACGTGTTTTTTTTTTAAAGATTGTATAAAACGGCAGACAGTGTTGACTGCGCCTGCCACCGCAGCACACAGCCCCGATCTATCTTGTTGACGGGGCTCAGATGTGTGGACATTATGAGCATATCTCTGTGAACTCCGGAGCCGAATGAGGTGATGGCCAAGGTCATTATTACTGCCCAGGTGAATCACATCAGACTTCAGCTCCGCAGCAGCAGCCCCCGGGGACACACTCACTATCACACGACAGAGAGCACCATTTTATTTTTTATTTATTTTTTATTTTTTTTATTTAGCACTTTAGAGTAGCCATTTATAGGGGGGGGGGAGAACATAAATAGCATCCATTCGGATGTATGAATATACAAAACAAACAAATAAATGATAATAGCATGTGCATGGGAGAGGTAGAAGCCAAGTAGGCTTATAACAACACCACTCCCAGTAAACAATGAAATAAGAATCAGAGCAACGTCAACCCACGCCAGGTTACTACATACTCAAAATACCAAGTCACATACAAATATAACGTGTCAAGTATACAAAACTCATACAATAATTTCCTTTGAGTCATTTGCTCTGTACTCAGCACAAATACTCAGCCATTAATTCCTGTTTTAGTTTGTTTTTATACATGTATAATGTGGTGGATGAATCCAGAAGATGGATATATCTGTTCCATACTTTAACTCCATGAAATCTAATTGTCTGTTGATCACGAGAGGTTTTATATAATGGCAGATGAAGGTGCTGTTTTGCAGCCTGCCTTGTAGAATAATGATGGACCTGATGGTTATACATAAAATAATGTTTTATATAAGAAGGCCAATCATCATCATACAGTGATCTGAATACAAACGTACATGTCATAAGAATATTTATATCAAAATATTAAAGAGCTTTAATTTGAAAAACAAAGGTGCACTTGGAGCATCAGGTTTGGAAAGAGTAGCTATACGGACAAACTTCTTTTGTAGAACGAAAATTTTGTTTAGGTAAGAAACCATTCCCACCACAAACACCTCAGCTCGCCCTACGGTGACTCTCGAGGGAACCATAGAGGATGCTTGATTTTATTCAACAAAATAAGCCCAAAACCGAACTAATCTGGGGATGTGTTTGTATGAAATTAGTTGCCAAGTGAAAAATATTTGGTGTTTTCCAAGGCAACCTGTCTGAAGCAGAGAGTGATTGCAGAGCGGTGCCAAGGGATCGAGCTCAAGACGATGAGACAGGATCTTGATCAGGAATACAGGACAGCCACCTTAGGAGAACATGCAAGCTCAACACAAAAATGCTACATCAGGAATCAAACCAAGGTCCGTCTCGCTGTGGGGTGAGACTTCTAACTACTCAGGCACTGCGCCGCTAGAAGCAAAAGCAGATCAACCCAGTCTTCATAAGGAGTATTCTCGATCATAGATAAAATAATTAATAGACTCCATCTCCTCACTCCTCCCTAACTATGTTCGAAAGGGAAATCATGGCGGATTTACAGACTCAACCTACCCTTCTCTGACGGAGCATGTTCCTAAAAAGGGCATAAGGGCGGGATCTATACTCTATAGACTGGCCCCTTGCATGTAGTTTGGTCGTAGCCGCGCCCACGCCATTAGCTCTAATGCTAACGGCTGGTCAATCAAAGTCCGGCCCTCATTAGTACGAGATTTCTAAAATGTTCCTTACGAAAACCAGCCTTGTTTCTTTAATTGTAACTAACCCAGCGTTATCACAGGAGCAATATCTAGCTGTAGAAAGTTCTAAAAAATTAGAAAAAGTTGCTTAAAATTTGTAGAGAGTGCAATGCATGCTAATGGAAAACTAGCTTGTTTTGCTTCCCCATTTATCGAGGTACTGTAGCAATGGCGGACAATGGCGGCCCCTAGCGTCACGGTCATAAAGTCTGACCATACTTGGGTTTTAACGCTTCAAAACACAAAACTTCAGACTAAATCAAAACATGTTCATCGAAGATAAGCACTTTAGCAGCTCTTGGGAACCAACAGGATGAATCCCAAACCGTTGCTCTATTGCATACACGTATTCCCGGTGATGGCTCATATTACCGCTGCTGCCACATACGAGCCGCGTGAGCCGCACATATTTTTTCACACACACCTACACACTGACGCAGCCGGGGGCTTTGACACAAAACACATCTCTGAATCCTCACCAGGCTGTCAGCTGATGTAACCCCAGCTCTGAACTCGAATATCCAGCAGAGTGGACAGAGGGGACCAGCAAAGCACAGCAGACTATAAAGATGAAATACTGAGCGATTGAGTTATGGACGAATATTTACAGTAGGCAATAAATATTTTTGTACATGTGTCTTTGGCGCTTGGTGAGGTGATGGGAATGGTGTCAAATTTCCGAATGCAAATGCACACATCACTGTCATTTCTGGGAGCCCTGTATGGAACATGCAACATTCAGCAACTGCAAGTGTAAATGTAAAATGTGAAATAAAAAGCCAATCATTTCAAGGTCAAAGGGACAGAAGATTCTGGATATTTGATTCAACCCGCTACTTTCACATGACTTTCTTTGCAGCCTAAAATGACGTGCTCGCAAGACACAGAAACATCACTTTATCTTATAAAGTTTGCAGTCTGTTGATAACATCCTCACATTTCTTCTGCCTTTGCTCTCAGTGCTGTTATTAACATCGAGGGGTTCGTGCAAAAGACATAACCTCATCGTCATAGCATCGCCCACTCCCGCTGATCCACCACACACAATCCCCATTGTTTCATCTCCCTGACGTGACGATTGGGTTCCCCCGCCGCTGAAACTCAAGTCTGGAGCGAAGAGAGTGTGGAAAAGAACTCTTCCCATGGGGTCTTAAGAAGAGGCGATTTAAAGAGGAAAGTGGTTTAAATAAGTGGTGAAAGAGTGTTCTAATTATGGCAATAGTATAAAAAAAAATGGCTGTTTAACCTCTTAACCCCACCTGAACCGAGCACATTTTCTCCAGATTGGCTTTACCCAAATGTGAAAGCTTAAAAAAAGAGCATCAAAATAACAAAAACAAGGATGAAATTCAAGAAAAATGTGACAAAAGAGTGACAAAAAGTGACAAAAAAGTGACAGCAACGTGGTGAAAACACGACAGAAAAGCAATGAAAAAGCGATAAATAGAACAAAAAATGACAAAACATGGCAAAAGAGAGACGGAAACACGACAAAAACACTTCAAAAATGTGACAAAAACGCGACACTATCACTTTTGTCAGTCTTAGCTTTCAAATGAGGCACTAGACTGTTGCTCTCCAGTTGAGAAGCTTTTAGATTTGGGTAAAGCAAACTACAGACAACACGCTCAGTTTAGGCAGGGGGTAAGAGGTTAAAGCAGAACTATGTAACTCATGCCCCTCAGCGCCACTGCAGGTGTCGTAGCATGTTGCGTTTTTTTTTACTCATTAACTGTCCGTGAGAGTAAATACTACGCTGACGGAAAAGACAAAGGGAGAGAGGGATATTGAACATTGTTCCACAACCAATTACACAATGGAGATAATTTTGTTCACTCAAACTTGGCCGTAAATACTGCTAAAGTGGCGCTAGCCCACAGTTAGCTTTGCCTGTTAGCCTGTTAGCTTCTTCTTCGTGATTCTATTAGTGTGTATTGACTGACCCGGAGCAGGGAAAGCTGCAAGTGTGGTTTTCTGGCCAGAGACACCAGGGGGAGATGAAAGACCCCCCAATCATCCCATTAACACTTGTATTACCCCCAGAGGGACTACGGAAAGGATTTATTAGGGTAAACAAGTTACTTAGTTCTTCTTTAAATCAACTGTAATAGGTCGTATGATTTATTGCAAATGAATAGCCAAGACTGCAGTGATTGAGACAGCACAATATTGCAAACAAAACTTGCTAACCGTGTAGTTGAGACCTCTAAAGGCATGTTCAGAAATGAATGTGATTCTTGTATTTGTTTAGCCATTCATATTTCAGTCTTCTCTAAAATGTAAATGCTCATGTAATACATATTTATTTACAAAATGTTGCCCTAATTTTGAAGAACTTGTCTTGCATGAGAAATTTCAGTTTATAAGTTGCAAATAAACATAAAAGCAACTTGTGTAAAGGCATATTGTCACTCTATTGTTCAACACATTTGAAGCAGAACATACAGTATTGGCTATTTTAAGAAAGGAGCTTGCTACCACTAAGATATCTTGCTTTTCTGGTGCATTCTTTGATAACAAACTAAAACTTCAGCGCTATGTTTCCTCTTTACCATATCTATTGCAAGGCAGAGGCTCTCACAAATGTTTAAGACCTAATATTCTTCAAAAACAGTGCTCTAGGAAGCTGTTTAGGAGCTCTGCATGTCATCCCCTCATTGAGAGGAGGCCTGACTTGAAAGACTTGAGCCACAGAAGTGTGTAAATGTCCTGGTGTGAGTGGGCTGTCTGTCTGAAAACCCTGCCCCGCAGCGCTCGCTGAAAACTCCATATGGGAATGTGCTCTTCATCTCTGGGCCTTTTCTTTTCCCCGAGCGTTTGATCCTGCTGTGTCAGAGATGGAGCCCCCGCGTGTTGGTGCGAGCTGGCCCCCGGTCGCTGTGTGGGACCTTGTTATTCGGGACGGCCCACTGTTGACATCAGGCCTGGGGATTTACTGCGCCGTCGAACATGTGGGACGAAACCGGAGCGCTGCCCAAATTCCACTCGGAAACACATAAGTGATGGGACAGCAGTTTAGTGCCATTATTTCATTCGCAGGTACGAGACAAGTTCATGAATGTGGCAGGTAATATGAAAATAAAGTGGGCATTAAACCACTGTCTGTCAACTGATTTGAATAGATATGTTTATTGACATCTTAACCACCACCTGAACGGAGCACATTTTCTCCAGTTTGGCTTTGCCCAAATCCAAAAGCTTCTTGAAAAAAGTGACAAAATAGCAACAATCATGAGACAAAAACTAGGATGAAAATGCAACAAAAGAGCGACAAATATGTGACAAAAAGCGATGAAAAGGTGACAAACATGTGTGTTGAAAACGCCACAAAAAGAGTAACAGAAAGGTGACCCAAAAGTGACAAAAAGAGATGAAAATGTGGCAAAAATGTGACAGAAAAGCAAAAGATGAAAAGATATGTCTAAAAAGTGACGACAATGCAGCAAACACGTGAGGAAAAAAGATCCATTTGGGTGAGTTTTGTAGGTCTTTCTTTTTCAAATGAGGCATTACTCTGGCCCATTGTGTAACCTGGGTAAAGCTGAACTGGAGACTTGGTTAAGGTGGGGTTAAGAGGTTAAACATCTTTATAATGTAATCTGATATAAATGCAAGACACTGTGAGGAGTGAGTTTGAATACGTTTCTGATCAATATAGCCCTATGTCCACGTTTATTTTGTGCGCGCGGTGGTGGACAAAACACAAATCGAGCCTTGAAGAACATGGATGAGAGAACACACTGGACAGTTTAAAGCCTTTCCCATTAATAGGCTACTGTGTTTTAAAATGTAGTCTTCACTGTGTTCTCTTAATTCACATGTTTGATGCATAAAGAGGAAATCTATGGGCGCTTTCACCCTTGGTCTCCTCTCCTTTTAGCAGCTTGTGATTATGCGTGACTCTGGTTTGCCACAAAGCTTATGAACTAGTAAACAAAGAGACAGACAAAAAGAGGATTGAAAGTGGTTAACTGTGAGACTCGACTCAAAACCGTTGAGTCTCACGTCAAGTCTAACTTCTGTGTATGCTTTTGTTCTTAAGGCTGGCGTCGCAGAAGTTATATGTAAACAGAAGTTATCCAGACCTGGTGCTCGTCATATTTAGTGGACAGGGTTAACACTGCCTGAGACTGATTGATCATATTTGTGTTGTCTTTGAACATTCATACAAATTTAGGACAATGATACAAAATGATACAAAATGATATATGATACAGAAAGATCAATTTTCAAGATTAAGGATGCGAACGCTACTTGAATGTCGGCAAGGCTGCTTTATACATATAGACCACTCTCTGGTGTTATCCTCTCCGTTGAAGTTATGATGCAAGTTTTGGTAAGTGCTAAAAAAAAAAAAAAAATATCTTACTGAAATCGAAAGCCTGTTCAGAAAGAGCAGCCAACACCGCAACGCAAAACAAGTCTTCAGCATCTCTCTTTGTGCTGCTAAACAACAGCTAACACAAAACCAGCTTGTCATAAGTGGGTTAGCAGCAGCGCCTCGCCTCAGGAGCTCCCATTATAATCACGAAGACATAAATTCACTCGGCGCAGAGATTTTGTGCAGTGGTTTGGGTTTTAAATAATTTAGAGCAACAGTTACATGCAGATACCGTGCGAGCAAAACTAGACTTTTGTTGTGGTCACTCGAGGGCACAGTGTTGTTCATTAGCATTCTCCTGGACAATATCAAATCAAATTGTAATTACGGAAACCTCCAACAGCTTTACAAGGAAGGGCAATGAGCTACCGAAGTGGACCAAAGTTGCAAGTGGTTGTGTTGTGTTTGCGAGTCAGGTGAAGGTGTCTCTGGACTTCAAAACATTCGTGGATTAAACACTGAGACCTACATGCAGTTCTGACTTCTGAGCAGAGGAGTGATAGAGGCCTAATGGGCAGGATTACAGATAAAGCACAAACGAAAGAAAACACCAATCCAGGTTTTGATGGAGTGTTACCAGATTAAAAGCTTAAAACCATTTAGTATAGGCTTCCTCAACCGGCATTCAGCATTTCAAGAAAGAAAACCGCATCGTTTACGTGTGCCATTTGGCAACCGCACAGAATCACCAGAGCCCGGTGTAAAACCTTTTTGTAAATTAGCTGGATCCCTTCCCAGAAAACACTGTATTAATAAAGACAACAGTCAATCATATGGGACTGACCTGAGTTATAGCATTAATTACAGACCGAGAACTTGATACTGTATGAAGAAGTGGTTTAGCGCTCCACACTGTACCTCCCATCAATTTCTCTTATTATGAACAATAGATGCCATTGACCTGTAGCTCCCTGTAAAACGCATTACTGTGTCCTTCAAAAACACCGTTCTTGTAAAGTCAAACCACAAAGATTTCTGCACAAATGATCAATCTATCTCATCTTTCTCGGGCCAAACAGGTCCAAAAATGCACATTTGAGTAAACTGCATATTTTTGGCTGTTATATAAGTGTTGAGTATGGAGGTCTGTTTTTGTGCGCATGGTGGGTGCAGAGGAGAGGATGGAGATTAGCTCTTTCAAATCACCCACACTTTGACTGACAGCGCATCCGCCCACTCCACCTCCACCTCTGGGAAGACGTACAAGAAAGACCCCCTCCGTCACCACCACCAGACTGCGGCATCTGGAAAAGGCATCGCACAATGTACAGGGAAGAGCGGGGATTTGCAAACTTTTCACACCGTGTAATAATGCGACATAATGTACCGTTTTGTCTTCAGAGCTCAAGCTGGATTTGGAGCAAAACACAAGGCATTTTATTTGAGTTGGAAAGCCACTAAACTACAGCAGCCTCGCAGGTTCTAAACGCTATCAAAAACATCCCGCCCGGATCACAAGAAGATAAGCGTCTCTGTGAAATGTTTCATTCATCGCCGTTTCCAAAGATACACCGCAAAAGATGACAGAAAAGGCCCTGGGCGACTCATGAAAGATTTACAGTATGAGTTGGTATAAAGATGTGTGAAATGCCTGGATTGAATGAAAAATCTCTCCTCGCTAAGTCCCGGTTTTTGGAGATGGGAGACCCTACAGGTGCCCAGGGGAACGCACGCAGCAGAATGGACCGAAGTGGATAAACAAGGATGACGGTCGCTGAAGTGGAAGACAGAGGAGTGACTGTAGGCGACACATGTTCACAGAATAAGTGCACTTTGAACTGGGATGAACCATACTATTCTATTTAATATTGTATGTGTTTGTGTTTTGGAGGCTTTTTACAACAATGACTTGAATACTACTGTCGGTCAGGTGCTGTTTGCTCTATAAATAGTATGAGCTACTGTCAGGTTTTCATGCAGCTTCTCGCTTTATGGGTCATTACAGTCTTGGTAAATGGTCTCAAATTATATAGCACTTTTCCACCTACATTAGGCACTCAAAGCAAGGACACAACAACAGCGTGCACCTTCAGGAGGCAGGATTCAAACCCCGACCTTCCGATCATGAGACAACCCGCTCTACCATCTGTGCCACCGTCGCCCCATCGGATTGTTGCTTCAATTTTACATTCAAACAGTTTGCACATATTCAGAAAATACTATGTCCTCTGTATGTTGACCTCTCAGTTAGAATGCATGTGGCTCCTTAAAGACCCTTTTTTGTTGTAAAATCTTTTCTACCCCATACAGCCTTTTGTGTAAGCATACTATTCTGAACCCATCCCTGTATTAGGCTGTAATGCGCTGTAAGCTGTTGCTGTGACAGTAAATTATGTATCGCCATCTGAATGTTGTAAAGCAAATTTTGTCATTTGTGCACGGGAAGAATGTGTAGGAGGGTTCGACCCTCAATGGAAAACTGTTTAGATTAAACCTCCTCCCTCTGGCTTTGCTTGAGAATGTGAGAAATCAGGTACAGGGTCTTTAAAAGTGGAAATCAATCAATTATATGTTTAATAGTGTAATACAAAACAACATACTTTCAGCTAAGCACCATTGTGTTACAGTGCAAAAGGTTGTTGATTTCTAGTTTATCACAAAGTAACTCAACATGTGTGAGAACTTTAAGAAACCATTATTCATCTGACCATTTGAAAACAAAAGATCTAGAGAAAGACAAGACCACACAGTCTCATCTCATTTTTAGAGGAACAAAGGAATTGCAACATTTCTGCGTAATGAGCATCACATAAATCTCCTTTTAATACACAGAGCAAGTATTTGATGCTGAACCCTTTCTTTTCACAACCACAACATTAGCTGCATACCATTTACCCAGACAGACAAACAAAAGATACCCTAACGCATCTATCAGTCTAACCCACTTCTGTCCACTGCAGCTCCACGGAGACTCCCAGGTTCCCCTTGTCCTTCCAGGTAGCAGGACACTTAAACAGGCCAAGACTGTATGCGAAAGTAGGACAGCAGACCGGGGGGCTGGTTTGAAGACCTGCATTTCCGTCGTTCATGTCTTTGATCCTGACCACGGTGGCTTAGCTGCTCATGCACGCTCCACTCTGCTGGCCCCTCTCAGCAGTGCAGCCCTGTAAATACCACAGGCAGGTAACCTCAATATAACACTTTAACGCAGGCTTCCTTCCATGGGCACAGCAAAACGGAAACGTGTTCTCTTAGTAACTAGTTGTAATCGCTTCTTAACCTCTTAAACGGCCTGTGTGGAAAACATGGGCCATTGAAATCCATGAAGTTATGGATTTAACAAGAATTGGTTCAGTGGTTACAGGTTAGTAAGACAAAATAAAATTACAAGTTTAGAAATAATAATTACGTGTTTTGAACTCATTATTTAAACTCATAATTTCAAGTTTTAAAACTCATAATTACACATTTAAAAATCATCAGTTCAAGTTTAAAAGTGTACAAGTCATAATTTAAAGTTATAGGTTTAACAAGAATTGGTTAAGTGGTATGGTGAAAAAATAAACTCATATTTATAAGTTCAGAACTCATAATTTCAAGTATTTAAAGGTTTTGAACTTTGAAGAAGTTTTGATAATTTAAACTCATAATTTCAAGTTAAAATCTCGTGATTTTGATTTAAAACTCATAATTACAAGTTTCGAAATTTAACTCTGGTCACAATTGGTTATAGAGATTTACTTGAAAAATATAGTGAATATTGTGAGTTTCCCCATTCGTCTCTAAGTATGTTTATGGAATCAAAATATTCACAATAAAGATTATGCTAAAATAATGCAATAATTTGTAACCATTTTTACAAAGTAACACCACTATATCGGTGTGAAACTGTTATTGCTGGAGTGTGTTTTATCACAGCTAAATCCCACATGGTTTTCACAAAAGCACATTGAGGTTTCCGTGAAGTCGCTACCTGCAGAGACTGTGGTACATCTATCAATGGGAGACTTCCTTTGAACTGGTTTGTACCGCACCCTCCTATAAGCACTCATTTTTTCCCATTAGCCCCTGGTTTAGCTTCCAGGGAATGGGTCAAAAACAGACAAGCTCAGGAAATTTAGGGGAATCCACTCTTCTCAGTTGCGCACAAAATATGTCCTGCCACTTGTATTCTCTAAAACAGTGGTTCTCGACTGATTTGGCGTCTGGACGATCCTCCATCACACCATGATGACGAGCTGTGACCCTAATAATCATTGATTTGATCTTATATAATGCAAACTATTGTTATCCCCACAAATTACAGTATTGTTGAATAAGCATTGGTTAAGCCTAAAGAGCTGACATCATGATGGAGATTACAAGCAGATAGTCATTTAAACAGACTCAGATGGTGTTATCACTTTTTCAGAAGATACATATTCAAAGAAATGGCTTGCGACCCGCTGAAAACGGTTCCGCGACCCACTATTGGGTCACAACCCACCAGTTGAGAACCACTGCTCTAAAGGAGAATGGTACATATACTCTAATTAGTACAATCAGCATACTCTATCTTTCTATATTAACAATAAACTAAATCAACCAATGAAAGAAAGAAAAAAGAAAGAGAGAGAAAGAGAGACTTTACACATACGTTTATTGTCAAATCGTTACTCAATACAAGAAAGAAAGAAAGAAAGAAAGAAAGAAAGAAAGAACAGAAGAACAAAGAAAAGAAAAGAAAAGAAGCAAAGAAAGAAAGAACAAGAAAAGAAAGAAGAAAGAGAAGCAAGAAAGAAAGAAAGAAGCAGAAAGAAAGAAGAAAGAAAAGAAGAAAGAAAGAAAGAAGCAGAAGAAGAGAAGAAAAAGAAAAGAAAGAAGAAAGAAGAAGCAAAGAAAGAAGCAAGAAAGAAGAAAGAAGAAGAAAGAAAGAAGAAAGAAGAAAGAAAGAAGAAAGAAGAAGCAAAAAAGAAGAAAGAAAAGAAAGAAGAAAGAAAGAAGAAAGAAAGAAAAGAAAGAAGAAAGAAAGAAGAAAGAAGAAAGAAAGAAGCAAGAAAAGAAAGAAAGAAGAAAGAAAGAAAGAAAGAAAGAAGAAAGAAGAAAGAAAGAAAGAAGCAAGAAAGAAAGAAAGGGCACATTGCACTGCTCCTGAGGCTACCCAACTTTTGATTTATATGTTGTAAACTGATAACTGATAATAATAGGCTTCTGCACCCTGTAATTAAAGGTAGGATTTTTATGTAAATATCTCATAAGTATTACTTGTCAGCAATTGCATGTTGTAAAAGTAATTTAATTTTATTCCCCAATCCCAGCCCTGTCAATCAAGTCCCAATTAGTACTGGGGCAGACCTCAAGTAGTTAAAGCTCAGAGGTTCCTAGCTTTCAAATGAAGAGCAAATAGCATGCATTAGCTCTAAAACTAGTTACAGGGCCTTTGTTAAACCATGAATAGCAAATCCCACAGCCGTTATCTTTAGAAATGGACTATCTCTCTCTCCATAACCCATTGCTGTGCCTTCACACCTTCACCACAGTGTTAGAGGAAGCCGTTTCTCCACACGTAGACGAAAGCCTCTTCTCCTGAACGTGCCATTACACCTACACAGATCTGAATACTCTTGAAGTCAACAGAGGTCTGAGGAGGTGCACTGCGGTGAGCTACTTCCTGTTCCTGTTTCCCAGAGCAGACTGGAGATGAGTCAGGCCCCAGGGGAGACACCAGGGCTTTCCGTCATATACGTGCACAAGCGGAGCGATACAATGTCCTATTGGAAAGGTCTGTGTGGCTTTTTTCAAATGTCACATGTGCACAGATGCGCCACTTTGCTAAAACTCTGTGGTTGCACGCTGGCGTCTCCTGACATTTACTGTATGTAACGTCTACAGTAAACATGCCACAATAAAGGCCCTTGTATACTGTAGCTGCCTTTGCACGAACAGCGCAACATGTTCAGTAGACTATTTCATGACAGAATTATCTATTTTTTCTTTCTTCTTAGTTGGGATATAAATAATTAATTGAGGTAATACCAGTCACATTGAATGTACATCGATTGGACTGTGAATGTCAATGTTCCATATTATTGTTTATTTTTGACTGTTTTGACATGAGCCTCATTTATAAAACAGCAAAGTAATCAATAGCAATTGACCTTTTCAGTTCAGATACCAACAATCCCAATAGGCCATTATCGTGCTGGTTAGGAGTGCACAGATGGGGTCATCACTGAAGTTATACTAGTTCAACCCGACTTGACAGAAAAGCTGCAATCAAACCAAAATTTATCACATTTCAAAAGTCAAAGTGAAGCATTTTTACTGCTGTGATGTCTGCTTTTGATATATAGAATGTCCAGAAGAAATCCCAGATGTGCATAAAGATCAAAGCGTGGTTCTTGGCCTCAGTTTGCAGTAATAACCCTGAGAAACACCTCTGACTGCAGAACTGTGGAGATGTGCAGCTGTCCGGCCTCTGAAGCAGACAGGCCCAGAAGCAGGTGCCTTTGAACGGTCCGGGCGCGTCGTGAAGTCTGACACAGATGGACACAACATGGAAAGCAAATCCCCACAGTTTGAATTGGTCTAAATCTATCAGCAGGAGACTACAGAGCGCTCCAGTGATAACAGGTGGGCGCATGACTTTGTGGGTCAATTTACCAGCAAAAAGATAAATGTGCTTTTCAATGAGATGCTGCAGTACTCCTGGTAATAATACCTACTTTGACATCCGCGCAGTAATATCTTCACTTTACTGTGCGGATGCCGAAGTACACCTGGTATTATAACGCCTTACAATATAGTTCCCCTTTTATCCGCTTAGAAAATCCACATTGTATAATTTTGTGTAACTATACTTGGATCGTGTAACACTTCATGTAACCATATTTAAATAGGGAAAACGTGGAAGAGTTTGGTAGCTTCTATCTTCACCTCGTTTGGAGCTATAGAGGAGAGGAGGAGAGGCTAAATGCTAACGCCATCTATGTTTACGTGACTGAGGGCAAACGTGAAGACCAGACCGGTACAAAATGAACTCGTCTAAGCTAAGGTAAGAACATACAGTATCTCAGTATGTAAAAACGGTGGCCTATTCCTTTAAACCAGTTGTTCCTAAAGTGGGGTCCGGGGTCCAGTGCCTCAGAGGCACTGCAGGGGGCCCCCAAAGCCTGTTTACAAAACAAGTACATTGAAAAACCACAGATTTTGAACAATTATTTGCTAAAATGTACCTCTTTAAACCAGTATTTTTGCTATTATAGAGGATTTTCATGTAATTTTAGCTGTAAAATAATAACTAATTATTTCGAATAGAGTAAATTATTATTATTGGGGGGGCCTGGGAGATTTTTGGAACAATAAGGGGGCTGCAATATCAAGGACTTTGGGAATGGCTGCTTTAAACAATAATGGACCTGTCGGTACTAAATAAAGAATGAAAACAAAGCACTAGTGTTTACAAGCCAGAGTGCCATCAATGATAATTCCAAACATTTATAATTGCCCATTATTTAGCCTGTAAAGTGATATTTCAGAATCTCCTACGGGACCCCATCATATACAGGATTAAAGGAATAGGCCACCGTTTTTACATACTGAGATATGTTCTTACCTGAGCTTAGACGAGTTCATCTGTACCCGTCTGGTCTTCACGTGTGCCCCCCCCCCCCGCATGTAAACACAGCACAGACAGCGTTAGCATTTAGCCTCTCGCTTCTCCTCTATAGCTCCAAATGAGGTGAAGAGAAGCGAGAGGCTAAATGCTAACGCTGTCTGTGCTGTGTTTACGTTACGGAAGGCACACGTGAAGACAAAGCTAAGGTAAGAACATATCTCAGTATATGTAAAAACGGTGGCCTATTCCTTTAAGCAATCCCCGAAATATTTCAGGATTATAATATTATTATAACAAAAATATCTTTCCAGAAACCTCCTCAATAACCTTGCAACTCAATACCAAGCTGGGAAACTTTAACTAAATTTAGAACGAACTGGCATTCGCTGACTGTAAATGACTACGATTTCACAAAGTACTTCTTGTATCAAAGTACCCAGATGCTTGACGCTTAAAGTGTCCATAAAATCTCCTTGTAAACCTCAAAGCTGGCCCAAAGATGCAACCCAAGCCCTCCATTACCTCGCGGTGTCATCTGATACCCGGGCCATATTGAAGGACAAAGGGGGTATGAGGAGGAGATGATTTCTGACGGGGCGGGGTCCAAGCTGCTGTTCGTTAAATTTATCACAGTCGACGGAGGAGCAAGACGTGCTAATCAATAATGCTTTCTCCCCTCCGCTTCCTCTTGGTCTAATGTTACCATCCCCCCGTTTTTGTGGCATTTTCAACCCCCCCCCACCAAAACAAAACCTGGATAGCAGCAAGAGAGCAGAGACATACCGCTTATATGGTATTTTGAATCAAAAATAATTGCATTGTAGGGTCATGAACAGCCAATTATCCATAATTCAATGTTCAATACCATCAATTAGCACCTTCTTTCGGCATAGAAAGAGAAGCTTTACTGAGCTGATCTTGAATTTACTAAGATGAGGGGAGAAGCAAATGTAGAAGCCCCACCCATGCAAGCTTAAACTTGGCCAATTGTATATTCTTAAAATCAATACAAAGGATAATCTTTCGTGCTTTCTTTGGGAGTCTCACAAAACCTTGGATTCATTTTTTGGGGGCGGAAGCTTAGGCGATGTTTGAGCAGTTTTGGAAAAAGAAGCAAATCTTGACATAGGCTTAGCTTATTTGCTTTTCAAATTAAACGGTTTTGCTTCTCAATCACTATTATCTACGAAAATGTCTGTGGTAGTCAGTTATTCAGCGCAGGAATGATAGCTTTGGAACTATTTCCATCTGCCTTTTAATTAAAATCCAGTTTTGTTGTATTTTCTGTCTAGACATAGCAGTCTAGACATGTGAACAAAACTTATCTATACAGTAAGATACTCACTAACAAACTGTGCATCTTCAGTCATCAATAAGTAATTAGCACAATTTCCAATACAAAAGAAAGCTGTTTAAGACTTTGTGTGTCAGTTTCGTAAGCTAATCTTTCTACCATACGAGCGAACTGTTAATTGAGCATCTTCAGTACTCGATGTCTAATTACCACATATTTTAAGAGAAAACAAAGGGAGGCCTCACTAGGTTAGTTTCGTCACTTGTTCCTTGCTTCAGCTTGCTTTCAGTTTCATAAAAAGGTTGAGATTTCTGGTTGAAAGTGTGGCCCATTGTGACTAAGGCTGTGTAAATGTGCGCTGATGAGGAGTGAATGGGACGCAGCTGCACGAACAGCAGTGTCTTGTCTCTGATACAGTAAATGCAGGTGTGGCATCTCCCCTTGGCACGTTTTAAAGGAAGCAGCATTTGCATAGTCGGCCGAAGCCGTGTCTCTCGCAAGGTTATTGGGTTTCACTGCATCAATCATTCAGGGAGCGCTCCTGTCAATCTGCGGAGCGTAGAGTCTGAAGGATGTCCCCATCTTTTTAAGGATTTCAGAGAGGAATAACCACAAGCATTTTTAACTGAAGTAAACACAGTGGCATATTGCTAACTGCACTTGGACGAGGGTTGGGCAATTAATCACATTTTTCATCTAAATTGAAATCTCAACTCAATAATGGACATGGGGCTTTTTAATCATTAGGTCTCCAGCCGATGGCAGTAACAGCAACTGGTTTGGAGGTTGGAGGAGTAAGATAGGAACATGTGTTGTTGCATTGTACTAGAGTAGAAAGCATTCATTTGATGATAACGGTAAGCAAGCTACTGTAGGTCTTGGCAAGAACAAGAACTTCATGTAAAATGTTGATTCAGAGGAGCAAAAATGTTCTGTTTGTACATGTAAAGAAACAAGAAAGATCCGCACAGCTTGCTTAGCTCCAAATGCACTTTGGTGTAATCATCAATAAATCGCTATTTGGAGCTGTGCGGATCTTTCTTGTTTCTTTGTATTTCCTCGGTCCAGCACGCTTTTTAAGTTTTTTTGGGATGTGCGTGTCTTCCTCCTTTATACTGTTTGTATATGTAACCTGCAAAGTGTCTGTCAATCTAACGGCGCAACTTGTCCTGACTTAACTTCGATCTGCAAGATGAATTCCGTCAGATTTCACAAAAAAGTACATCTCGAAAGAGTCCAATCCCCTAACCCCGTCGGACCAATCTAGTGGAGGTATTAGGGCTGGGTAATTCGTCATGGGACTTTATAACTGTCAGGTTTACAGCCATTTCTTTGGCAGAAACAGCTCCTAGTTTTGGAGTTTGGAGACGAGACAATGGAAGATTTTTGTGGGTTAAATTAAACTGGAGGAAAGCATTTGTTATGGTTTGAGCTGACGTTTGTATAAACATATGTCTAAGTTCATAAATCAGCTGCATGTATTTGTGTTTTATTGTAATAGAAAATCGAGATAGATCAATATGAGGAAACAATATAACAATACTGTAATATTTTGTTTAGCTGTCATTTGACACTAGTGACTAATAAGATGTTCACTTGATCCAATCAGCAGCAGCAATATCCCCCAAAAGTATGCCCTCTTCACAAGCGATTCAAGCCGGCGCCTTTCCAGATTGATTACAGCGCTAATGAAATCTGCACCGTAATATCAGTACGGCTTCTGCCAGGTTAAAAAAAAAAATTACGAAATGGAACGGAAAGGATTTATACAACGTCTGATTGCACCACCTCTTGACTCCTGCTTCTGCTGTGGGACCACGTACAGCTGACTGCACATGAAGCACAGTTCATTTCCTCTGAGATTAGCTGATTTCGTGTGTGTCGCACTGATGTCACTGTGTTGCTCCATGTCTGTTCACATTTTTCCTTTACTGAGCAGTTTGTCCAGTCATGTGATGCCCGTCAGGGTGATCTCACTTACGAACCAGCTGATCCAAGATGTCAAAAATAGCAGGGAATAAGAAGTGAGAAAATGAGTCAGAGTTTGTAATGGGTAAAACTCAAGCTGTTAACTACAGGCTTATCATAAGTGGCGCTATTGTCTTTGTATAGGTTCAGCTTGGAGGAATACTATAGAAGATAGTTAAACAATACTAGGGTCGATTTAACTTTAAGGTCCATCTTGTCTCTGTTCATAAAAGCTGAATGTAGCAATCAATGTATGAGGGAAACATTGAGATTATTAAGGTTATAGTTTCCCCCATCTCTAAGAACCGTACGGGAGCGTTTCCTCCGAGGCCAGACCCGACTTGGAAGAAGAGGTTATGAGCTTCTGTGGACGTAAATACATTTCACATAAAATAACAGCTGACATATCGGTGATGCTCTGATCCGCCTGTACAGACATAGTTGCCCAAATACCCCAAACTCACCCAATTGTTTCTACCCATCTTCCCGTTTTCGAACATATCCGAACTGAGGACATATAAAGTCACTTGTAACATTTCCTATGATGAAGAGATGTATCTTACCCCATCAGTCGTGAACGTTAAATCCTATGACTCATGGGTGCACTTTTTAAAGACACAGGTAAAGTAACAGTTGAGTAGTTTTCCCCGTGTATGAACGCAAGCTTGCTCTGCGCAGCCGGGTTTCTCCATTCCCCGCAGGAGGACAGATGTGTAAACCAGATGTTTCGTGCAAAAGCGCACGCGCTCGCTACATTTGTTTTGATGATTTTGTGAATGTAACATTGCGTTAGTCGTATACTCGCATCTCTATTCTCTGTGTTCATATTCCAAATCAGACTTTTATCTCGGGGTGTTGCACTCTCGCAGACGGGATCTCTTTCCTTTTCTTTTAAGTGCGGGGGAGAGTGATAAAAGAAATCCCATGTGACTGATGCAATATGTAGGTTCAAATTTAAGGAATTCCCCAGTATGTGCATAGTGTTCAGTTTGGAATTTCATATGTGCCAGACCAACTACGTGAAAAGATCTTTTTATCTGTAGCAGGAGTTGGAGCTATGATGAATACTCAAAACGTATAAAAAAACATTTATCTGAATATATCTTTAACAGGAGACATAATGCGAATCATGTTAACCATATTATAACGTCATCCAGAACAAAAAATACCTGGACTCCTGGAGTACTTCTTCGCTTCATGGAGCTTTGATTAACCCTGTTCACTTGTTTCGTCTTCACTTCTGAATGCTCATGGTATTTAGAAAGCGCCAACTCAAAACATTAGACATCAGTTTAAATCCTACAATGCAAAATATCAATGTTACGGTATGTCCAAAAAAAAAAGGCTTTTAAATCACAATTATGAAGAGTATGTCCACTTTAAGTTAAAGTATTATCTATGCCACTTATTGATTTCAATCAATTTATGTTTCAAAGGGTGCAAATAGAGATTCTCTGCAACTAAAACGGTGTGCGCAAACATTTCAGAATGAGGTTGCAATGCACCCTTGCTACTGTAGTATCATTCAACAATATAACATGGCATTTGAACCCCCTCTCATCCAGCTTACGGTCCAGCGTGTTATTTTGATTGAATTCAGATCGAAAAGGTCAGAGGCGCTTGACAGCACAGTTTCCTAACTCCTCCACTGGTCAAACACACTGCAGGTGGAAACAGACTTTCTGTCATGGGCATTCGGTCACACGAAATGTCAGCATTAGCGGCTGTTGTTGTGAGGGAAGCCTTAACTACTGCCCCACCATGCTCAAATCGAACTCTACAGACACCAATTCTATAATTCATTCACTGAGGCCATCTTGATTTGTGTATCAAGTCAATGAGAATCCACAGGGAGGTGTCTATAGGCTGGGAGTCTGACCCCCAACCTCAATAATCCTTAACACCATAGTCTATTTGAATACTTAGGACAAGCCAGTCTTCTGACTTTCAACAGGCCCCACTGAGATTGCTTGTTTCCACACGAAGCTATCAAACTACAACTCCTACCAGCAAAGGCGCACTCGTGATGTTTTATTCAGCAGCTGTTCCTCCGTCTATTTTTACACAAAAAGGGGGCAAAAGCTTGCGGAGTGAAGTGCAGGTGAGTGGCAGTTTGGCCCTCCTCAGTCCATTAGTCCGGAGCACAGGCAGCCAGGCGGGGAATACAGGGCCCAACCCGCCGTCTAATTTCCCACGCGTTAAATTCACCGCGCGCTTCACTCAAGAGGGCCATCAAAGTGTTCTGCCCAGCGATCCCACAACTCGGCCGAAATCCACGCCGAGATGAGACTGCAATCTTAATGCTGGAGAGTCTGGGGGATAGCAAGGTTTGGTAAGATAAAAGGCAACTTAATGTCAAATTCAATCTGGCAGCAGTGATCACGTTTTTTGTGTATATATCCACTGAATGTTTCACTTCTAATATAAATAATGGCTTGTATTGCACTTTGCCTATCCCCGCTCTGACAATTAACTGCATGTCTCTCCCTGCCCTTCACCCCCTTCCAAATAACTCAATACTAAATGAAAAAATTGGGCCATATTAAAGTTCTCGCTCTCTTTAAATGTGCTTTAATTAGTCTTTGTGAGATCACTGAATTTTCCCATTTAATCTTGCACAGCAGGAGCCGCAAAAGGCCCCAATCCTGCTCTTTTCTCTCAGAGCATGGAAGTAATTACCTATTATTTCACATGTGAGAGCCTTGTACATATGAGTGGCTGGAGTGAATGAGCTGTTGGGCCGTATTAGTCTTTTTAAACACTCAGTAGTGGCAGTAATGTAAAACTATGAATAATGGAACATCTACTTTCAACACATTTGGGTCAAATTACTGTAAATTTCGGCCAATTAAGCGCACCATACTAAAAGCAGCACTAGCTAAATTTGCAGCCTTATACACATACAGGCTGCACTCGAATATGAGCCGCAGGTTTTCATAGTGCCGTGCATCCGCTCAGAGCCGCCCATGGCGCAGATGAGGAGGAAGAGACACCTCATCCCGGGGAAAGGTGCAGTTGCGGGCAATGGGAGGGTGGCAGGGACGGTAGTGATAAACACATAAAAAAGGCACACACCTCACCTACCTCAATGTGGAAGTGTAGAGGCCAAGCCCACCAGAACACAGCGCGCCGCGTCACGGCACTTCAGAGGTTTTTCTCAAACCGTGCGGGGCTTTACACACGTGGTTTATACATTTATCATAAATAAAAGAAGACACGTATGTCCGTGTTGTAAGAGACAGAGCAAACCTGGCTCTTTCTGCAGGTTAATAGTGAGTTGGCGACAGACACGAGTTTAACATGCTTCCCCTGATGCATGAGCCCTGACGATGGTTTCTCTGTCTCCGCGGCTTCTCTCGTCCCTCCAAACAACTTCACGGCGGTCTCCCTGTCTGTCATGGCCTGACCCGCCTCTGTGCCTCTGCAGGATGGGTAAAAGCTTGTGTTTTCCTCCACGGCGCCGTGTCTGGATTCTGCAGATCTGAATCATGGCGCGGGGTCCAGCGCGTCACTGCAACCTCGGTGTGCTTTCTCTCATAGAAAATAAAGGAGGCGGCTCTTTTGCCGCACGTCAAGGCATTTCGGTGTGCGTTGGGGCGAGCAAAGCCTTCGACATTTAGGCTAAAGTGAGCCTTCATCATTTTAAAAGTTACTCATCTACCGTTCCTCAGCCAAGAGCAGCGTTGATTAGAAGTCCCGTCTCACTTTTGTGTTTACTGCTAGAGAGTGCCTCTAGTGCCTGTTGGTGGCCGCAGGGTTCAAAGCGTGGGAAAAAAGTAGCGGCTTATAGACCGGAAACTACGATAAATGAAAAGGCTTTCTCTGGGACAAGATGGCCTCCATTTGACTCTTATGCTAATGTATCGCCTCACATTTGCCATCTCATTCAGTGTATTGCTGGAAGAACTTTGTTCATGTTTACACCCAGTTTAGACACATTTAGTCCTCATTTGATCTTGATGTAGGCCTTGTGGTACTTGACAGGTCAATATTTTATGGGAAGTGGTCTTTTTACCACCTACATTATAGGCACTCAAAGGTAAGAGGTGGTACTACGTGCGAAATGTTTGACAAACGCTGATATATTATACCTGCATAACAACAGAGAGAGAACAAGGATTAATGGTGCGTTCCAGGCAACTGGTAACTGGTAAATTTCACACCTTCTACTTGGAAAAATCCCTTCGAACTGGTAATTACAACTTGTAAACCCAGAAACCTCAAGACTGCTACGAGTTTGTATACGAGATGAAGACAGTAATGGCGGCCCCAGTGGAGGAGTGCCGCTAATGTTAAAACTGTAACAAAACCACTGCATCAGTGATGTGAACGTTACTTTTGGTCACAGCTTTCAACATAACGCAATGTTGCATGTTTTTAATTAGCCTATATCTAGTTTGGTGAAACATTAATATAACGTTAGCATCGTATGAGCTAACTGAGCATTATCCGTTTTGTTTACACACGACTTTATTCACCTGAAACGCACTGAGGTCGTAAGTCGTCATTTTAAAGTGGGAAAGATACCAGTTAGCAGTTGCCTGGAACGCACCATTAGTCCTCATTTGATCTTGATGTAGGCCTGGTGCTACACGACATGTAAATATTTTATGGCAAGTGGTCTTTTTACCACCTACATTACAGGCACTCAAAGATAAGAGGTGGTACTAGGTGCGAAATGTACACCCGCATAACCACAGAGACAGAACAAGGGAGTAAGTCATAACAAACAGGCATTATAGATACAGACGGCATCTTTGACAATGCCCATTATGGTCATGTTTGAAGCAGCCAGAGGGGGAAAACAAAGAAGAAGAAAAAACTGAACGTTCTCCCATTTCTTCACCATTACTTTTGCAAATGCTGAATTATGAATATATTTTTCTGCTGAAGAAAGATACAGAGACATGGAGATGAGCAAAGTGGTTCAACATCCCATAAATACCAACAAAAAAAACATACAATGCTAACCAGGAAGTATGCTAACATATGCTAACGTTAGCGAAGCGATGCTAACGAGTGCCGGGTTGTTTTTTTTGCTTCTACTGAACAATTTGCTGTGAAAAAACAACCATAAGGACCCAAATTAGACTTGACTTTAGTGGTGTGTGGTAAATATGTTTATAGTCTGCCTGAAAATGGCTAAAAAGAGTGAACAATTGGGATTCCCATGAGATGTTTTCTTCCCCCTCGGCTAGGCCACGCCCCCTGTATGACACGTTGTACGAGGAGATATATTTCTATGAGCTCCAGTTGAAATGAAATTGAGTTTACTCGCTTTTGACGAAGACATGGTCGACAACATTTTGATTTCAGCGGGCAAGAGAAGGGTGAGACACCGCATGATTCATCAACTTGTTACAACCATTTATGCAGAAGACCATTTCCTTTGAAGCAACGAGGGAGGCATCTGAACATGACCTCACTCCCATCAGAGGTGTTTCATTAATATCGAGCCGAGACAAACGGAAACTCTTCTGTGGTCCGATGAGTCGAAATGACAAAAGCACAAACTTAGTAGTCCAGGAAAGACACCACTTGGGATAGATATTAGACCATGTTCAAGTTTTTTTCTTTCCCTTGTACAGCTGCAATTTGCATTTGTAAAAACTTATTTTCACATATATAGAAATGAGGATGGATTATTGAGTAGATAGACACATACAGTGCCTTGCGAAAGTACTAATACACCTTGAACTTTTGCACATTTTGTCATGTTTACAACCCTAAACATAAAGATTTTATTTTGAATTTTTTTACTGAAAGTTCACACACACGTAACAGACAACTGTGAAGTGAAAGCAAAATGATACACGATTCTGTTATTTTACAAAAAATAGAAAAGTGAAAAGTGGGGCATGCATAAGTATTCATACAGCATTTTCGGAGTGCATTAAATTACCTTTATAACATTCCTAATGACTGCAGAAAGTTCACACCTTGCCCTAACCATTAAATAGAGGCCACCTGTGTGTAATCTACTCTCAGTATAATTCCAGCTGTTCTGTGAGGGCCTCAGAGCTATGGTCGGAGTGTATTGGTCACTAAACAACATCATGAAGGCCAAGGAGCTCACCAGAGAGGTCAGGGATAAAGTTGTGGAGAAGTTTAAAGCAGCGTTAAGTTATACAAAGATTTCCAAAGATTTGAACATCTCACGGAGCACTGTTCAATCCATCATTCGGAAATGGAAAGAGTATATCACCACTGCGAACTTACCAAGACACGGCCGGTCACCTAAACTAACAGACCGAACAAGGAGAGCACTGGTAAGAAATGCAACCAAGTGCCCCAAGATAACTCTGGAGGAGCTGCGACGTACTGCCGCTGAGCTGGGGGAATCTGTACATGGGACAACTAGAGTCGTACTCTACACAAATCTGGCCTTCATGGACGAGTGGCAAGAAGAAAGCCATTATTGAAAGGAGGCCATAAGAAATCCCATTTGAAGTTTGCTAGAAGTCATATGGAGGACACAGCTACCATGTGGAAGAAGGTGCTTTGGTCAGATGAGATAAAAAATTTAACTTTTTGGCCCAAATGCAAAACGTTATGTATGGAGCAAACCTAAAACTTCTCATTGTCCTGAGTGCACCATCCCCAGTGTCAAATACGGTGGGGGGAGCATCATGCTATGGGGCTGCTTTTCCTCAGCGGGGACTGGGAAGATTGTAAGAATAGTTGGGAAGATGGATGGAGCCAAATACAGAGACATTTTGGAGGAAAATCTGCTGGAGTCAGCAAGAGAATTGAGGCTGGGGCAGAGATTCACCTTCCAGCAGGACAATGACCCTAAACACAAAGCTAAATCTACAATGGAATGGTTTAAAAACAAACATATTAATGTGTTAGAATGGCCCAGTCAAAGTCCTGACCTAAATCCTATTGAAAATCTGTGGAAAGACCTGAAAACTGCTGTTCACAAACGCTCTCCTTCTAATTTACAGAGATTGAGTTGTTTTGTAAAGAGGAATGGGCTAAAATGTCAGTCTCTAGTTGTGCAAATCTTGTAGAGTCATACCCCAGAAGACTTGCTGCTGTTATTGCAGCAAAAGGGGGTTCCACAAAGTATTAAGTCATACTGTATGAATACTTATGCACACCCCACTTTTCACTTTTCTATTTTTTGAAAATAACAGAATCATGTATCATTTTGCTTTCACTTCACAGTTGTCTGTTACTTGTGTGTGAACTTTCAGTAAACAATTCAAAATAAAATCTTTACGTTTAGGGTTGTAAACACGACAAAATGTGCAAAAGTTCAAGGTGTATTAGTACTTTCGCAAGGCACTGTATATTCAAACCCAACATGCTGCATCACGACTCGGCATCACCCTCCAGTTTTATTGCAAGCCATTACTACAAAAAACTTCATCATGCAGTAGTTTTATCACTACCAAGAAGAGGAAGATTACACCTATACTCCACTCATAAATCTGCTATATCTCTTCATATCTCACAGAGGGCAAGACCTTGTCATCTTACTGCAGCTCCATATCATGTTCACTGGTCTGTTATCCGTCTTACTGCCGCCCCGTCGCTCCTCGGGGCTGGGGCTTCTAATTAAACCTTGGAGGGCCTTCACGGGGGCAGCAGACACAGCAGCGTGACAGAGGAGGCCTATCAAAGAAGCGGACCCCAGGCCAGACTTCAAACCCTGCATAAAGTCACTGTAACAAGGCAAAAAGAGCCTTTAATAAGAGGAAGCTATTAAAGTGCTTGCTCACGCTGCTTACTTCAGCACTGACAGTGGGACCAGGGCCAGCGAGGGAAGCCTCAGACTGCAGTTATTAGTGTATATGATGACAATAATAACACAGAGACGGTGTTTACAAGTGCTATGGCGGACGGCAAAATGAAGAAATATGAAACAATGCCAATATGTGAGGAAATAGGAAAGTTGTATGATATGATAGAAGTTACATTAGGGTCAAAAAGGGGATAGCGTTACTGAACTTGTGTCAAGCACGAATCCAGCTTTTACTTTCAGAAAGATCCACCTATGATTCAAGAAACTATTTGCTTTATTACCACTAGCGGTCAACAGATATATTGGGCTGATATTTGGGGATTTTACGATATCGGCTATCGGCCGATCTCGTGCCGAAAAAAGCCGATATCTCTGGGATCGAATGATAGAGACTTCCCATGTTTTGCACTGGAAAGAGCAAAGTCATGGCTTTAAAACGAGTCCTCCCACAACTCCCTAGGCCTCAGGTGAACAGAGAAACTTTGCGATGAAAATTGTGAAATACAAGTTTCACTAAATCTCGTCTATATGGACATGCTGTATGTCAATTTGAAGCACAGAACCTGGAGAATTTAATTGCTGAGTTGGTTTTAACCTCTGCAATTGTATTTTTGATCGCCACGCAAAATTCCGCGGCTAGCAACAGTATGCTAATGCTAACGCAGGATGCTAATCTAAACTAATCAAAGCTGAGGCAGAAACTATGATTGGATTATCTAAAGTAATAAAGTAAAATCGGCCACTGCTGGAGTGGCCAAGTATTTATGTTTTTACAGGATTATACAGCAGACATTTGGAAAAATCGCCAAAAATATTGGCCGACGACCTCTAATTGGCACTACTTACTGTTTCAACTAGACTACTTTTACTTGAGTACAGTGTTGGAGTGCTTCTTCCTTTTCTGACACTTCTCCACCGAAGCTGGTGTTGTGTAAAAGACTGTGCTGTTCCTACCTTTCCGAAGTTCCTGACGTCGAATAGGTCAAAAGCCTCGAACAGCTCGCTCTTCTTCATCCCAAAAGTGTCACTGCAGGTAGCAAGGAACGTCCGGATGTTCTTCAGGCAGAGGAACTGTGGGGAAAACAGAGTACACTTTATGTCTCATCATATTTAAATCACCTTTTCAGCGAGGTGATAAGTAGCATCTCTAATTGCTCATTGTGAATTGAGATTCCGATTTAGGTGTGAAGTCTCGCTGTCAGTGGAACCTTCAGAGTGCAGTTCCCTTCGGAAACACTAATCCTATCACACTCAGATTCACCCCGTGTATTAACGCCATTTCCCCCCAAAAAGCCTGTGTAATCTTTGTTCATTGCTGAGTGGCTCCACTGCCTGCTGTTTCCTTGTAGTTGGTTTTTACAGTGCTGTGTAATGAGGACACGCTGCTAATGACACTGTGGAATAGGCGGCTCTAAAAGATACATGAGTCCGTGTTTATAGGCACTGTGGGGGCATTCATTTATATACACGGTATCCTGCTGAAATGGGGCAACATAGGAGCCTTTAATTAGGAGGCTCCGTAACAATGCGGCGGCAGAGAGGTCCCCGAAGTAACCGGTGAAATGATGCATCCAGAAGAACAGTCAAAGCAAATGGTCTCCTTTCTCATTTGTGGATTTTTCACATCTGTTTTTTGAATTATTGAAGGATTTTTATTTTTTTGCAACACGGAGCCAGTGCAATATGTTATGCCCTCTCATCTCCCTGTCGCCTGACTGATCTACTGTCAGAAGTTTGATTCAAAATGACTTTTATTTAAAAAAGAGAGTTTGGCAAAAGACACTTACTATTACATAAAACCCATGAACAAGACTATCAGGTTGACCAATCGTCCACTTCCAGATCCGACATCTACTTAAGCTTCACTCTTAACTGTTGTTTGGAAGCTCAAATTCCCCCAAGCAATATATGTCCCAAATCAACGTTACTGCAATATTAGAAGCTGCAACATTGTTTTGCAAAGTCACTGAGATCTTTCATCTGACTGAGATTGACATACTTTATCAACCACAACCTAAAACAAAAACACGCAGTAACTTGAAAATGTGCAAAAGTCTGTTGTAGTTGATTTTATTTGACACAATTTGATTAACCACCTGAACTGAGCACACATTCTCCAGTTTGGCTTTACCCGAATCTAAAAGTTTCTTTAAAAAAAAGAAGAAAAAAAACATTGAAAAAGCAAAAAAAAAAAAGACAAAAACATGACAAAAAAGTATAGAAAATTGATGAAAATGCAACAAAATGTAGCGAAAACATGACAAAAAAGCCACAAAAAAGTGACGCAAAAGCAACAAATAAGCCACAAAAACTGACAGAAACATGACAAAAAAAGAGACATAAAAGAGATGAAAACACAACAAATATGCGACAACAGTGTGACGAAAACATGATGAAAGCTCAATGAAAAAGCAACAAAAACAGGTTAAAAAAAAAACGACAAAACACGACAAAAGGCTTCAAAAATGTGACAAAAACAATCACTTTTTTAGGTCGTTAGACTGGCCAATTGTCTGTGACCTTTTAGATTTGGGTAAAGCCGAACTGGAGAGGCGGGGGTAAGAGGTAAAAAAAATCTGTAATACATTTTAAAAAGTAATGGTGTGTAATGTGTTTAATGGTTTAGTAAGTCATTGTGCATCACTAATATCCATTGTGCTTATTGCCGTAGCATATGTGATCACGGCTGCTGCTTGCTGGTTAATCCTATCACCAAGATACTATCTGCATAGACAGATACATCACACGTAAATAAGCCACCCCCATGGTCTGGAATACCTATTTTGATGTTTATTAATGAACTTTCTAATCACGGTCAGTCCCTAATGCATTATGTAACATCATGCAAATTTCTATATGCCGTACATATGATAAAACATGCGTGGTCTGCAGCTTTACAGTGTAATTACATGAAGCAGCGCCTTCAGAGGAGAAAACGGCATCCAATAATCGATATGGCCTCGGCAAGTTCAACAATAAACGAGGACGAACAACGCCGCGCTTGTCTGACTGTAGAGCCCTACACGCTCAAGTACCGTAACTATTCTTCGATATTCTGTGCAAATAAAGATGTAAGTGCTGGAATAGTAGCCAAATGCCAAAGCAGACAGGAAAGGCAGTTTTCCTGTGGTTTGTCCTAAAGGGGGGAGCCAAAGGATGTTGATGAAAGAATTGTGTCAGGAAGTTCTGCTTTTGACGCATCCCCGGGATCGTCTCCAGCTTATGATGTCATCACTGTTGGGCCACTATTTTGTATTGATTTTAAATTGTGGCATTGACGGGAATTAAGTGTGTATGTTTTAATTAATTCACTGCAGTGCAACATGCAACTAGCACATAAAAGGCAACATCACCAAAGGTAGAACAAGTTACGTGGACGTTGCACATTACTTTTGTCATAGCTTTAAAAGGTTAATTGCAAAATCTGAGGTCGTTTTGCTTCGAGAATTGAATCTAATATCTTAAAATGCAGGCTCAGATGCGACTAATTTGGTCCCGGAGATCTGCAAAGTCACCCAACGTCATTACCAATAAATGTATTCCTCCTTTAATGCTGCATTGAATTTTAAGAAGCAAAACAAGGTCATACAGTGCTGCAAGTAAATGGAAGGGGCTTGTGGGGAGTGGAGCTCAAAACTGCAGTAAATTAGCTACATATATATCAACCATACTTCTCTCTGATTCACAAGTCCAAAATTACTTCAGAGAGTTGTAAAAAGACAAATATTTTTTCCCCTGTTTGAAATAGAATAGGCGACAGTGTTATGAGTCTCCTGTTCCTTTATCTTGAGCAAGCCACCTAAACAGGAAGTGAATTGCGTTGGCTATTTCTTACAGGATATAGCGTTGTTGTAAGTAAGTTTATTCACATATACTCCCTGGGCTAATAACTTTTGACAAGCTGTGAGAAAGTAATTCGCTCGGTTTCACCTCCGAAACCAAAACCACGTCGGAAAATTCAGGAAGCCGAGGCAGCCCAGGTGCTTTATTCATAACACTGCTTCACCTCTGCGCTACAAAGGAAGATCACATTTGTCTCGGAGGCACACACATGTCCATGCATCAAACATGAAACGGCCGCACTCTCCAATTGAATTAGATCCTGCAGATGGCTTCACAAGAGACTCGAGCCTCCAGCCAATAAGATAAGGCACAGTGAAGAGACTGGCAAGATACCAGTGTAAGCTGGCTGAATAATATTGGATGTTTACACTTGCTTTTATCACAAAACCACATCGTGTCGGCTCAGTGTCCCGGTTGTCCCAAAGGACCACCCTTGCATTATCAAAGGGAAGCAGCATCACATAGTCAACGTTATCTACTGAATGAAGATGGCACTAAGAGAATTGTACCAACAAGAGCTATATGAAGCAAAAGTCAGCTCAAGGAATTTGCTATCTACATTTTCACCCGGTTTAAGGTTTAGTGGTGAACCTTAAGGAGCGTGTTTTCATTGTCCCACCGATGGTCGTTAATGTGGTTACTATAATGGAGTTCTGACAGTTTTACAAGCAATTAAATGCACCAGCTGATGGATGTAGTGAAAGTGTCAAAGCAGTTCATGTAGACACTGTATGAGACGATGGAAATGTGGTATACTGTGGCTAATATATAAAGCATGCTCACAGCATTATTTATTTTCAAGGACATGTCAAGCATATTTATTTTGAAAGGTTCTTCCCTTGCCATGGATTTAGCATAGACGAAGAAGAAGAAGCGCAGTGGTTTGCGCCTCCGCTTCACAGCTAGAAGGTCCCGGGTTCGATTCCCACCAGGACGAGGCCTTTCTGTGTGGAGTTTGCATGTTCTCCCCATGTCTGTGTAGGTTTCCTCTGGGTACTCCGGTTTCCCCTACCACTAAAAACATGTGCAATAGGCGAATCCTCCAGCAAGGTGATTCTGACCATCAGATGGGTCCCCGGGCGCGGCCCTGCCGTCGACCACTGCTCGTTACGGGTTGCCTCAATGGCATCGAAGGATGGGTTAAATGCAGAGGACAAATTTCCCTATGGGGACAATAAAGTATGAAGTAAAGAAGAAGAAGAAGAAGTTGTCGCCTTTCACAGACATAGACTGACAGAAACACTGTCGCGATTGCACACATCTGCGCCAACGGTCCCTCTGATCACCAAGCATTCATGCACACATATCATTCATCCTGGCCTTTCGTACGTTTTTAGTGGTAGGGGAAACCGCAGACATGGAGAGACATGCAAACTCGACACAGGAAGTCTGTTCCATTGAATCAAAAATATCTATAACCGATTAGTTTTTGTTCCTCAAATTGTGTCTCAAATCAAGACCAAGACCAAAACCTGAATGACCTGAATTTAAGAAATCAAGACTTTTGCACTACCATGTGTTTTGCTGCATTAGCAAAAAATGTGTCAGTCTCAGATGGTAAACCTCAGTGATTTTGTGATATACTGTGGCTTGTAGTCAACTGTTGCTGACACAAACCATTCAAACTGGAAAATATTAAGGGGCTTCTTCATTTTCTAAAACAAATTGCCTGCTTTTTATGAGGTGAATGAATGTGGGTGTTTGGGTCGTGATCGCAACAGCGCTGTTTATAAAACGAAACAGCACTTAATCCTTCACAAATATACACAACATTACCAATGCTCCTAAACCTCAAATCACCTCTTTGTAGTTTAGTATTGGCTCAGCAGTATCTCTCTCTGACTCAGCTTGAATTAAACAGGCTTATTAAACAGCACCTGTGCACTTAATCTCCAATGCCAAAACATATAGAATGAAACACTGACTTTCCAAATTGACATACAGCGTCCTCATATGAGCTGCAGTCGTGATATGTGTCCACAATAAGTCTGCCCCTTCTGCTTATGTCATTCAATGATACAAGTCGGAGCTCCATAGCAACAAGCTGTAGTCGGTTATGGGCCCCGCGAGCATTATGTGAGGCTTAATGAAATCACGCTCTTATACTGCTCTTCAATAGATATGTTTTGTACTGGCAAAGAGGTCAATCAGAACAATGCAAAAAATATTCTGTCTTGTTGTAAATGGCATTTTTCCAATCAGAAAGGCCACTGATTACAATGCTTTGGGTTTCCAGATCCTAAGGCCAGAAACTAGTTTATTGTTTTCATCCACTTTATGGTATATACATTTCCAAATACAGATTCAGGGCCCGATCTTCCAACCGCGTCGTTCAAGATGAAGTTGGAATCTTGCGTGCAAACAATGTGCGGCAGTGCTTTCGCTGGCAACCTGAGGTCAGCGCTTAGGGAAAAAAGGGGGGTGGCTGAGGTGCTGTGCTACAAACAGTGCCCAGTTCCTTTCCTCTTCTTTAACATTAACATATTAACATCACACACAGCCTCGCGCATTTTATTAAGCTCACAGGACGAACTACAAACTATTTCTCCCACTGTGAGTTAAACACGTCCAGCTCCCGAATATATCGTCCCACTCTAGCGCTGGTGTTAAAGAGCGCAGGGGCACACGCCGCAGAAACAAACAAAACATCAGCACGTGTGTGGAAAATGTTCCAGTCTGGTAGGAGGAAAAGCTTGGGGAGGGACCACTGCTATAGGCGTCTGTCCAGCCCCTTTCGGCACCAGGTATGAAGCTGAAGATTTCACATAGCGCCCCCACTGTCTGCACAAAAGTCTAGTTTACTGTCTGCTTTTAGAAACTCAAGATCGGGCCCAGTGTGTTTAAAGCAGTACTAAGTAACTGTTTACCTTAATAAATCCTTTCCTAGTCCCTCTGGGGGTAATACAAGTGTTAATGGGATGATTGGGGGGGGTCTTTCATCTGCCCCTGGTGTCTCTGGCCAGGAAACCATGCTTGCAACTTGACTGCCACCAGGGCGGAGCAACCAATACACACTAATAGAATCACGGAGAAGAAGCTAACAGGCTAACGGGCAAAGCTAACTGCGGGCTAGCGCCACTTTGAACAGTATTTACATTTGAGTGAAAAAAAATATTTCCATTGTATAACTGGATGTACACCCTTCCACCTTTTCTGTCAGCGTAGTATTTACTCTCCAAGACATTTGATAAGTAAAAAACTCGTAACTTGCACCTGCAGTTGCGCTTATGGCCTCTAGGGGCAAGACTTACTTATTACTGCTTTAAATCCCAAAACACAATAATTTCACGTTGCCGCCTAGTAAGCAGAGTCATAACATCTGCCCTCACTAACAAATCGCCAGTTGTCCCAAAGCTTTCGTCAAAGCTTAAAAATCTGAAACACATGCCTGTGTCAGTGTGAAGTCTCCGTTGGTTAACATTACATGCATGCAGCTCTAGCCAACTGCTGATGTAATACTGAGCACGCCCTTGATCTGCTGCAGCGCAAGTCTTTAGCCTGAACTAACACATATTTTAACAATCCCAGGGATCAGGTCACAAGTTTGCGTTCGTCTCGGGACAGGAAAAAGAGCAGGACAATGGGAAGGGGGGGTGTGCTGACTGTGGCGATAAACTGCATGAGCTAAGGGTCATCCCATGGAGAGACAAACTGTCAGACACTTATCTTAATGGACAACAGTGAGCATACCGGCAGTCAGCGGTCGGATCCCCATGCACTGCGCTGGTGGATTTTACATTTCCAGCGCTTTTGTTTGAAGTTGTCTGAAGTGTGAAATCTCCTGTCAGTTTGAGAGGAAAATGTCTAAGTACATCCGCTGCAGCCTCTTCCCAACACGACTTTATCACCTCTTATAGATAATCAGGTTTAAAGAGAAGCCTCCTCCCATCAAAGACATCCTCAGCAAGTATTGTGTTACAGGAGTACAGTCGGTATGAAAGTGCACTTGCCAAACACGGCCGTCGATATAACAGTGCCACAGTATCACAAGGGAAAGGATGTTGTCGTGATTTCACAGACCTCGGTCCCAAAGCGCTTCAAAAGGGAGAGATCATGTATTTACTCATTTCATAGTGGTCTGGTCGCAAGCTACACATTGTCATTCTCATGTAAAAGAGCCGTTCAAAGACTCATTTTGTCAAGCTTCATTCTAGCCTCAGGTAAAGGAAAGTTTGTGCCACAATATTTGAAGAGAGGCTTCAACTGGGAACCTAGAAAGCCAGTTTTGTGCAAAAATCTTTCACTCCTGGGTTTTCCTCTGCTCATCTGCTGTTTTGCTCGATTACATTTGCAACATCTGGGGGAAAATGAAGGAAAGAGTTGCGTCTGTTTTTAAAAATCCGATCCAGTTTGAACCATTCATTTCAAAGAGCTGGTCAAAAGAGCTGATTCAGACTGATGCTGGTAGGAACTCTCTTCCCTTGCCTTCCCTCTCCCTGTTAGGAAGCTGAACTCTCTCCCTTCCCTGCCATCCCTTCCTCTACATTCTCAAAGTGTGGGCCACTCCAGCCCATCATAGGCTCTGAATAACTACCTTTGGCCTTAGTGTGTAGTATTGTTTGGTCCACAGTGTTTCCTGTAAATGTTTGTTGAGGAAGTATAGCTTGAATTGAACACATTAAGGCTGTTCATTCATTTGACATCAGTAATTATATAATCCATAATAAACAAAAGGCGTATTCCTTGTTATAAAAGTTTCTTAAATTTGTATAGTTTCCGGGGTGGTTTTCCCAACAACTTTGCTTTATATGGAACAGCTTGCCTGGTGATAAAGTGAAAGGAAACTGGTTCACACTAATTCACATTGCAGTATGAATAAAATATATTACAAAAACAGCAACAGCTTTACAAACATGTACAAAAAAAAAACACTTTCCTTCTCCTAGTGTATCCCCCCGCCCCATGCTTTGTACTGCTCCTTGTACCTCCCCCACATCAGCGCTAAGTGTCAGCCATTTTCTATTAAATCCTGGTTTTAACCCCGTGACCCCATACAAGGCGTGTGCCCCCGCCCCCTCCCAGATAAGGGAATTGAAGTAGTTGTTACTGTGCGCGGCCGTGATATGAATCCAAGTCAAGTAGTCTCAGCTCAATTGTGCATGATTTGATCAAAAGGAGGCTTATGAAGGCTAAGGAGCCGGTGTGTACAGGGTGAATGTCATAGAATAAAATGTGCACATAAAAGGCACAAACAGACGTACATGTGGCCGCTGATTCTTCCTGATTTATCTTCAGTTGTGAAATTAAAGTGTAAAATGTGTTTCTGCTGAATGATTGCAGCTGGTGAACAGGACAGCAGGTTTAAAGAGACGATATATACGAGATATTTATGTGAACTTTAAAGCTCATTAAGTATCTACGCGATGTCTCGGAAACATCTCGGAAACATCTCCAGACAACGTGACAGCGTAGGCTTGGTGACGTCTCTCAGTTGCGGAGATGCTATATGTCACCATTATGTCTCTTTAAGATCTCCTTGGTATCTGACAGGTCTCGGAGATATTGCAGAGGTGTTAGAGAAACATCTTGTGACCAGAAGCAACTCGAGTCGCCAGCTAGTCTCCAGACCAGATGGCCTTTTGGAGAAATGTGAGATGCGAGATCGAAAGGATACTGAGCAAATATGAACAATAGGAGTTAGAACTTTTATCAATCGGCCATGTTTTCTTGATGTTGTTTTGGTTATTCTCTTCTTGGTGAGTAAAGATGGCAATTCAAATCGTTTACATATTGGATCATGAATGAGCCAAATGTATTCGGGTCATTCTTCAGCACTGCCTGTTGGAGTAACCGGTCAGGAGCAGAGGGCAACCATAACGCTTTCTGCTCCTGTGGGAGAACTAGGCTTATTGTGCATATTTTTAGGTAAATGAGAGATGACCTCAGATCTAGGGATAATATGCAAACTCCAAAAGGCTCCTCAGGATGTCGATGCTATGAGGTGAGTGTGTAAACCACTCAATCACTGTGCCGTGTTGAGAGAATATCGCTGTTGTCGAGATATTAAGATTAGGGCTGTTGTTGTGGATGAAAGCAAGACATCGCCTATTTTGAACCGGGGCATCCATCCAGTACACTCCTATATATCTCCTGGACAAGTTAATAATATTGCATCTCCCTCTCCAATAACAGCGAGGCCTTTCTTACACATCGGGTGCAACCAATATCCACAAGCCGTATAGAGTCTGTATACATCCAGTGACAGCTCTATGAGTTAGTATAGGCACCTTCGCTTTGTTACGGTACCTCAGGGCTTTGTTCTTCTGCTCCTTCCATCTCCATTATACAAATAAGGACATTTCCATTTTCAATAGACAACGGTCATCCATCACTTCTACCTCGAGCGCTTTTCTTCAACAATGTAAATTACTGATACTGTATAAAAGAGATTAGCCCAATGAATAGATGTAGCAATTTACACTAATTACGAGCAGATCTAACTGCAGTACCACTATGTTGAGCTAAAATGTCATGTTACTTTATAGTGTTTGTTGGTGATATGTTTTTTCTTGCAGAGCTGGATACACTTGGCTGAGCGCAGGTTTCCACTACAGTGACTCTAGCAGTAAAGGGCTGCTGACAGTGCTGCTGGCTACGACCGCGGCTGCTGTGGTTCGAGCGACACAATCGTTTTCTCTGCTCACTCGCATTAGAACCTTTGACTTTACAGTTGGAAATACTCAGCCGTTACTTTCAGGTTCACGTCCAGCGACTGAGATGTTTTCAAATATGTCATTTGCTATTTATAATCAAGCGTTTTCCAGTAAGAGCAATGTATTACTGTATTGATTTCGATAGGGCTTTTAGAGCACTCAACAATGATTAACAGCAGGTCCCAGGCCAGAATTCAGCAGATAATAAATATTGATTTTCTTCTATCAGTTATATCTGCAAATCAAAACTCAATGTTGTCCACTTCCCCATTTGTCTGTACCCTAGAGGGCTTGCCTGAGAGAATTGTGTGCACTAACCCACCCATCCTCTCCACCCACTTCTCTAAAACATCACTTCATGTCCTCTGTCACTGCATCCAGGAATATAAATACATTGTACTATTTTACCTCATATTCCTTTCTTTTTATTTAATTTTATTGAACTGTTAAAGAAAAATTACCCCAAACAACACAAGACAATTTGCACAGTCACACGCAAAACTATCATTTGAAGATGACAAATATGATCCAGATGAGTCACAATTGATAAGGACACTGAGGTTCTACAAAATCTCAAAGGTTTCTCAATATGGCGTAGCTGGTAGTGTAGTGGTTAATGCTATAGGGAACATGTTCCAAACTCAGCGTGAATGTGTATGCCAGCTTTTCTCCCTCTCTAATCCTGAGCTGTCCTTGCAAGCAAAAGCATCAGGCCAAATTCTCTTTCACTTTTCTGCTTTTAGGAAGTGACACTAACCTCAGATAAATACATGCTGTCTGGAGCCTGAAAGCAGACTGTACTAGACTTTCGGGCAGACAGGGGGGCGCTATGTGAAATCTTCAGCTTCAGACCTGGCGCTGTAAGTGGGCTGGACAGACACCGATGGCGATGTTTTGCACAGCAGTTGTCCATCCCCAAGCCTTACCTCAGAGGGTACCAGACTGGAATATTTTCCGCTACTGTGTGTGTGGCGAGTACACGTGTTGGTGTTTTGATTACGTTTCTGCGGTGCGGAGTTTGCCCCGCGCTCTTTAATACTGGCGCTAGAGTGGGACCATTGATATATAAAAGGAGCTGGACAGTCTTTAACTCACAGTGGGAGAAATAGTTTGTCACATTAATGTAAAGAACAGGAGAGCAAAGAAGAATTAGCAAACACTCTTTATGGTCAGCATTGTTTGGGGCACACCCCGCCTCCATCGACCCCTTTTTTTTCTCAGGCTACCGGTGAAAGCATTGCAGCACCGTAGTTTGTCTGCAATGCTAACTTCGTCTTGAGCTACGCCATTGTTGCGCCATGTGAAAGATCGGACGCTATGAGTGTAATACCAATGTAATATTTTGTGGGGGGTTTATACATATGTGCAATCTGGTCAAATGCTTTTTTTAACCCCCAAATCCCTATCTTACAGTGGGACATTTAAAAGTCTTATAGAATGAAAGAAGATTGGATAAACTTGGATAAACAGAAGCCCCGATGCTGACTGGCAGAAACGTGCCAATCTGCGCCAACAGCCTCTCCAACCACAATCACTCAGGTGCTACAGAGGATGCGGGCGAAGTGTCTTGGATCGACCTTCCCACTTTCATGTTATAAGATGACCGCCACTTGAACCTCTCCCGCCTGAATCATCACTCCCACAGAAAAGCGTAACCCGATGAAAGCCATGTGACATTGCAAATCTCTGTTCTAATTAAATGCTTTAAACATATTTTACAGAGCATTGGCTTTGGCAGCAGCAGCGCAAATCTGTTACCTTGGTGATGCAATGGTCTCTATTCACTTGAGTTTGCACACAGCCACGTTATCTCTCCAACATGTGCTCCAGTGTCACTGTGTGTGATCCGCGCCGTGAATATGCGTGTCATCGCAATGACAAAGCCGAACAAACCAGGGAGATTGCATTATATTTTCTTCAGTGGGAAAATGCGGGGGCGGGACAGGCTCACTCCGATGTCCGGTTCAAGCGTGGCTGTAATAAAATGATGTTTACAAAATGACAGCTGCAATTCCTCTTTCAAGATGATCAGTTAAGGTTGATGTGCTCAGTCATTAAGCAACATCTTCTGATATGGATGTTTTACCAACCTAACATAGCCATTACATTAATTTGGTGAGAGATATGCGCAGCCCTATATCTAACTGCAGGTAAATTACTTTTGCAAGAAGGATGAGGATTTCCCGTAAAAAGAAAAGAAGCTAAATGGAAACTACGAATGTAAATGTATGCAGAAATAATGGGTTCAGTGTAATGGGATGATGACAGGGCTAAGTGTGAAGTATGGCCCGTGGAACAAACTGCCCAATTATCCAGGAGCAAGTCTTATTGTTCCCATAGAAACAAAGTCAGAGGAGAACGTTTCCACAAACTGACGGAACGAGGCGAGCAGAACGGCCGCTGGAGTGAGGATCCACTGAGCTTTCATGGTTTTATGAGAAAACACCTTTTTGAAAGCCAGAACGACCGCTACCAAAGTCAGCATTTCACTTTTGTTTGCTAAATGTACTTTTTTTTATGATTGTATATTGCATTAGCAGATCAAGGACATTCAACATGGAGAGGATTCATTGTTATGTTGAAGTGTGAGCAATAGACACTCAATAAATAAAGGTGGGGTATTATGTAAAATTGACTTTTTCAAGCTTTATATATGTTATTATGTCATCCCTCATTAAACACATGCCTGGAGTGTTGCCTTGGCTCATCACATATTTTTGAGTAATCAGTAAAAACTTAGACGGCAGCCATTTTAGGTGTAGCTATGCCTCAGTCCTCCTAGGAACGCCCCCACCTCCTGGAGACGCCTCTGGACCTTTCATCACCAGCCAAGCCACCAACCACTGCTCCTCAGCTCAGCAGAGGCCCCTCCCCGCACAGTAGTGTTGTTTAGATGCCACAGCAGTGTGCTGAAGGGGGCGTGTCGGAAAGCTTCTTAAAGAGACAGAGGCCTATTTCAAGACGTTCAGTACAGCCATTTTGAGAGAGCAATTTTATTCAAGGCAGTTATTTTAATTTACTGCATATACAGACCAACAGAAGGTTACGTCATCATTGTAGTATGCTATAGACTGGTGCTATGTGATTGAAAAAAGCATAATACCCCCTCTTTAAATGAAAATGTTCAGTGCTAGCAAAACTCAATAGACAATACGTTTTTATACATGCAACATTTTCCACTTTATTAGTGAGTCCAAAGTCATTGGGAGCATTTTGGTACAATTTCATGTTTAGTTAGTAATTCATAGTAAAGCTTTTGTTGTGGGTTGGACAATAGAAAAACTGAGTGATGCTTCCAAATCGCTTGCATACTGTAATTTTTTATTTTAGTTTGAACATTTCTCGCAAAAGTCACAGCCATATCATTTCCAGTTATGACTCAAAGTTTCCCATGTGTCCACTCTTTCATCATCCCATAATGCCGTCTGTTCAATCCTCCTCCTCATATCGTTCTCGCTAGTGCATATTAAAACAAAAACTTCATTCTTAGTAATATGACTTCTCCTCTCTCCCTTTCAGCATTTGTGCAAAGAGCTCTGCAGCCTTTGAACTCGTCGGCTTGCGCTGCAATGAGCGACCGTTGTCCCCTCCTTTGTGTCTGACATGTCGACTTCACTGGGGGCACGTTGAGTTTCACTTCCTTCCTTTATTCCATTTCCTGATTTCCTGTGCACAACAAGACTTACGGTGTGGTCACTGTGCAGCTGCTAATGGTTTTGGAGATACAATATTGTCAGAGATCTAAGATTTAAATGAAAATGTTTAGGGGGAAAAAGAAGAGTCTGAAACTGTTTTAAACAACTTCATTATATCCACCCATGCTTTGTCATATATTGAGTAATTTCATATGCATAGGTTTATTGTCAAACCGGTGAAATATACAGTACGTGTTCAAGGTATTACATCCAGCAGTCTTGGGGTTTTTGTTTGTAAAATTAACAATTATAAGCAGGTTTGGTTAAGTTTTGTGTCCTTCTGTGCAGTTTTTATGGTGGCAGTACTATTTTGGACAAAGTGCATAACTCAGGGAAGTCCTATAAAAAAAATGGTGCTCATAACGGAAAAAAGTTACTGCGACTCATCCATATTCAGCTTTGTATGGGCACTCAACGCATCGCCGGCTTCCGTTCGACAGCTACCACACACTACAGCTTAGGCACGGATAGGAGAACACGGCGCCGCCAATCGCTCGACTCTCGATTTCAAACGCGCATTTATGAAACAAAAGACAGGAACTTAAGCAAGCGAGTTAACCACAGTGACTGCTCATTGCCCCATGACTGCAAGACCTCAGCTCCACAGAAAGCTCTGCCGGCCCCAGACCTTTTTACTGAGTGACAAAAACAGCCAGTGATTATGTGGTGCTTTTGCTAGTAAAAGACATAGTGCAGCGGCAGCAGCTGTGGTCAAACTGTGTCTAGACTTACACATTCAGCGCAGGACTTAAAAAAAAAGGGAAAAAAAAAAAGGTTGTTCAAAGCTGCCTATTATGCTAAATAAATATCTTGGAACAAATAGATTGATCTCAAAATCGGAAAAACACATGTAATGCTGAGTGCTTTGACACCCTGCCAAACATCACTGAGTCATTCTTCGAACAATATTTTTCTGCCTTATGAGACAATCCATTCATTAGGAAGTCTAGAGCCAGGCTTTGTGCCATTTCGAAGTTTAGATAAACGAGGAGGGCTGTCGGGATTGCAAGTCTATACTAAACCAATGCAATCAGTATGCAAATTACTAAACGGTGGTCAATGAGAGTGAAAAAGGGAGAAAGGAAAGTAAAATCTGTTCTGTTTTGGTTGGTTTTCTGAGCTTTTGACTCTTGTTTATAGTACTTTGTCCACGTGTGAATACAAACCTCCCCAAACGTAATTCAACTCGCATAAGGCCAGTGCTCCCTGATGCTGACACCCCACATGTGAACTCTCGGGAGCATCCGACCGCATTGTGCTGTAATTACTCTGCTAACCACGGCGCAGCGGGATAACCCTCATGGACCCTCCGTGTCCTCAGAGAGAGTTGTATGGAGGCCAGACAGTCCTCTTTGTGGCCCGTCTCTTCACTGCCTTTGTCTCTCGACTCAGGAGTCCCAAGGGTGGGGCCTCGGTGGCGTCCCATGTGTTAACATTGGCCAATGATAAAGTAGCTGCCACAGGCCTCATGAATTATGCAGGCTAAAGGGAAGCGACTCCGCCCTCAGTTATGTAAATGTAACTTTGGGGAGACAGAGGGAGGGGCATGTATTACACTGTGTATTTATTGCCAGATGATATCGGGAAAATAAGATACTGAAACATTGGTTTGTGACTTCACGTGAAGTACACCTTGATTACTGTGAAAGTTTCCACAGCTTCTCTAAATCTGATACGATTCTTAAAAGATTATTGGTTCACATGTGGCACAATGAGTATCTCATTTATTCCAACTGTCACATGAATTAAGGCTCCTGATTGCCAATTATTTTGTCTGCAAGTGAATTCTGGGCATATGCGTTCCTCGCAGCTTTATTATAGCACACGCAGACTATAGATTAAGGCTGAAAGATTAGAAAATAAACAGTATATTAAAAATAAACAGTGTTATTGTGATTTAGCACATGCATATTAACTATTGTCTGTGCAGCACTTAGGAAACTGCTTGTTTAAAAAATGTGCTATTTAAATAAAATGGATTTGAATTTAGGTTAATTATCAATGTACATTTGGGTTTAGCAAAGCTTCAAAAAACCCTTCCTTTCTGTGTGAGTTCATTAGCTTTGTGCTTTTTTTTGTTGAAGTATTAAGCCAGATGTGCTTCCAAATCTCTCAGGCATTCACTACACGGACAATCAATCACAAACAACATGCTGGGCTTGTTTGACATACAGTAATACAATACTGCAAACAGTCAGTAATCAGAGTGTGGGTGAAATAAATAAATAGAACATTATTATAGAATCCGCCATATTAGGGTTATCATCAAACATTGTCCATAGCCCAACATTAGCAGAAACAATACGAACAAGCAGAGAATCCAACTCACTGCAGTGCCCAAATGCTTTAATCCAATCAATAACTATTTTACATTTAAAAATGTAAATGTGCTTATTATAATGGGAAGGGACAGACATCTGTGCAGTTTTAACAACCAAACCTAAACTTCGAAATAAGTATGAAGAACATGAATGAATGAACGAATGAATGAATGAATAAATGAATGAATTAACTAATTAAATGAAAGAATGAAGGTTTATTCGGTTAGAAAACATAGAACAAAATGTATGTACAGCTAATTCATTGCAAACAAGGAGGGTAACTGAAAAGGTGTAGGCTGATGCTGTGGCTTATTATGCCTACCCTACAGTTACAGAACAACATCTACCCATCAAAAATGAAACAACAAATGTATTTTTTAGTTCGGAAAAAAAAAAAGTAAATTTATAGTAGTTACAAATGTTTTTTGTTTATTTGTTTGTTGCTTGCTTTGTTTCAACATGAGTACATCTATGAAGTACACTTCATAATTTACTGCTACAGATGCTCACACATCAACTTGCAGAGTGTTAATCACTGGACCACAAAGTGAGTAAGCCAATCATTCATGCAGAAAACAAACTTACTATAAATAACTCAGTCAGGACCCAGTCACATCCCAAACCCGTCAGCTCTTTAGTATGTCATTATGTCAACGCCACTTATCGACAATCTCCTCATTCCCGCATTGGCTAACTACAAACAACCAACGGACCAATGAGCATCTTTCCTTTCAAATCCAATACGGTCCCTCTTTGGTAAACACATCCTTCAAGGCTATTACATGAGAAGAAACCTGATGAAATTAAGTATCATGTTGAAAGCGTCCACTGATCTGATCAATCCAACTGCGAAGGCACAGTGTCTCTGTATCATCTTATTGACCGCTGTGCTGCGATATTGTCTTTAGTGAGCTGTTCCAGGAAACAAGCCTAATGCCTGTCCCCGTCGCTTTTAAACACATTCACATCAAACAGATGCGTCCGGCTACTTTGCATCGGAAGGCACTTGTTCTCACAATTTATTGACCCTTTAACGAGAAGGTACTGTAGCGTTTTTTTCCATACATTACTTATGGAAGACAAAGCTAAATGAATCAAATTTGATGTTTCATGCTTTTGGTACAGGGAAATAATCTCACTAACGGCCACATATGTTATTATTTAGTTAGTTCTGCATTTAGTAAAACATTACCTGTTGTTGTCCTTGTACATGCAAGAAGTGTGACCATGTTCAAACCAAATACTTTACTGATGGCTGATTACTGATATGTCATGTTCATGTTTTCACAATTAAAAAACACCATCATCAGAAAGCCCTCACTACCACATGCTTTTGGTTGCCACATTCTATGACTAAAACTAGTTGGCAATAAGCCCAAATATATGACAAGATTGAGGCAACCCTGCCTATACTGAAATTGTTTTAGTGCCATTTCAAAACAGTAAGATAACTGACCTTTAATCTAACTAATAAGAGTGAGAAAGAGAGAGAACTTCCTTTCACAACAAAATTGCGTATATCAGATGTTGGGTTAGTCCTGAGTCGCTGTGACTGCGCGCCGCCACTGTGGCACAACTTGACCAGCATGTTTTTGGAGGTAGTGGAAACCGGAGTACCCGGAGGAAACCTGCGCAGACACGGGGAGAACATGCAAACTCCACACACAAAGGCCCCGGACCTTTAAGGGGGCCCCGCCCTAAGCTACCTGGTGGTGATTATATAGACATAATAATGATAAACTATCCCAAAACATTTCTTTCATTCAGTAAATATGAGACATATTGCTTTTATGTGTAAAAAATATGGATCACATTTACTTTAATGTTGGTCATTCAATTCCTTTCCAAGTTATTAAGGCATTGAGCCAGTATACTAGATTGATTGGCAGGTTGTCACTTGAATACATTTTATTATGTGAGTTATATTTGGTATCTATATATCAAAATTCTTCCTCAAAACTACAACTTCTTCAGTCTATTGTTTACAAACACCAGCAGCCGTGTATTGCAGCTTTGCACAGTTTTGGTCCTTATTTCCGTCTGTACAGATTTAGTAGGTGTGCGCTGACACTGTGCCAGAGCCGAGATTCACAGATACAGTGTTATTAATCTGGCTCCGGCTGTCCTGCTATTGAAGCAGATGGTATCGCAAGGAGCGGATGGCCACAGTCCACTTCCACCTACTGTGTTTGTCAACCTATTTTTATGAAGACTGATGAATGCAGCCTACAGAGTGACTAGTCAATTAAAGAGACGGTGGAAAATGAGATCATGCCAGCAATTAATCCAGTGACATTAGAATTTCCCTAGACAAGGCTTAGTATGATAATCCTTTGCCCTTTGCACTATTTTATCCTGCATCACCTTTAGGGGGCAGGGAAGGGAGCAGCCAACATAACGCTTTCACTGATAAACCCACTATGAATAATGTTTATCCTTTACGTTAGTGGCTTGAAGTGTGCATGATCTTGCAACAATGTTACTCAGAACTGCACGTGGCCAACACTGGAGCACCAAACGTCATTCAACTTTGCCACGTTCGTGAATTTGAGCGAACACTCGGGTAAATAACGTGGGTCAAATAACGTGGGTCAATTCTCTCATCGCGTGAACTGGAGGAAACTACAACGTCAAGTTACACACGCGTCCGTTTACAGTGTTTCTCAATCGGGCAGCTGCATGACACGCTCCGTTATAGCGACACCCAAACACATCGGGCTGTGGGGCTACTTTCGAAAGCAGATGTTAAGAAAGAGGGTTGCGCGTTTTTCTGTCACAATCGCCAAGGTGTTGTGCACACAATTGGTATCCTTTTACGAATCACGCATGGCACGCTAGGTCGAAGACAAAACGCTATCAGCTGTTCTGGTCGTGTTCTACTGTTGTGATTGGTTATTTCCTTCTGCAGGCTATCAATGTGGGAAAGTTTTCATTTTGGACAACAATGTTTAAGTTGGGAGATCTTGTGCGTTAGCGACGACACTTTCCAGAGCGCGGTGGAAGACCTACACGCTGCGGGGTGAAGTTAAACCGCTGGTCCAGATGGGCGCTTTTTTTTTTTTTTTTTTTTTACCTGTGACATCTGCGGCCGGAGGTTGATCTCCTTCAGGTTGATGCACTGCGGCCGGAGGTTGTTGAGCAGATGGCACAGCAGCACCCCGTCCCGAAGAGTCTGCGCCAGGTCGAAAACCTGCGCGGACTCCCATGTCACCCGGTGGTTGGCCGGGAGCACCTTGCAGTTAATCAACCACAGCGCGCATTGCCTCCAGTACTCCATCATTATTGTGACCCGAAAAATAAAATAAAAAAGAGCCGAGAGGAATGTCAGGAACACACCGACAGCTCCAGTGTCACACCGTGTCCATGCTAAATCCGTGCGTAAAACAAAAAATAATAAGGGGGAGGCGGTGGTGGTGGTGGTGATGCTGCTGCTGCCGCTTCAGGGATGACAGTCCGCTGAAGTGAGGATGTGTGTGGATACAGCGCTCTTCCTCTGTGTCTCGCTCTCTCTCCCCGCGTGCGCCCTCCCCCTCTGACACTTCTTCACCTCTTCCGCTCTCTCCGCTAATGATAGTAGTGCACAAAAGAAATGGCAACGTATTACTACATTTCGCTTCGCATTCGGAATAAAAGCTGCGTGACAACATGAAGCGTAATAATAATAATAAATAGAATAATAATAAAATAATAATAATAATAAATGACAAGTTTATGGATTTCCTCTTGATTAAAAAAAACTTCAGATGTTCCATAAATACATTTGAAAGTATTATGTTGTTTTATACCTACAGCTAAACACACACTTCCACAATCCACAAAAAAGCGATATTTCACAACAATAAAGAACATTAACTGTCATACCTGCATGAAGATAGTTGTCGTCACCAGGTGGCGGTATTGAGATCGACCTTTTAACCTATTTCGATAAGGAATACCAGCAACCCAAAATGAACAACTTATATATATCCACATATTATTTTAGTAGGGTGTCACACTTATGCCAAAAATAACAATATAGCCCATAAATAGATGATCTATATGTTTTTGCAGGTTTGCCATCTTTCCAAATACATCTGATTTTCAGGTTAGCTTATAACTTGTGTCTTGTGCCCTTTAGACTGCAGTACCAGAGGTGGTGACAGTGTATCCAAGTATAGTTTCATCTGCTGCTATTGAGTAGATTCCCATGTCAAATACACCTAAGTGAAAGGCCATTGGCTCAAACCATGCTATCAAAGTGAGCACAAGAAGATTAATATTTTGCTGCAGTTCTTTATATTCGGTGCCATTCTCTCTGCCATTTTGCTGAGAGCTCGGGCAGACGATCAGAGATTATTGTCTGAAAGTCCTGGCAGAGGATCATATTGCCCTTGAACAAGACAATTAGGCCTGGACTGCAGTGAAGCGGCCTGCGGACACATGGGCTACATAACTATATGAGACTGAAGAGAGCTCCAGCAATACACTTAAGGTGATACCATTTCCATTGATCTCTGCCACAGATACCTGCAACTGTTACCTTCCTAAAGAGCAGTCGAGTGAATATGAGGGATGGCCGAACATATTTAGACACAGCAAACAATGTAACCGCCATTCGGTTAAAGGAACAGGCCACCGTTTTTCCACATGAGATATTCTTACCTGAGCTTAGACGAGTTGATGCGTACCTGTCTGGTCTGTGTGCGTGCGCTCAGTCACGCAAAACGACCAAAGATGTTGTTAGCATTTGGGCTCTCCAAGCATATTCCTGTGGTTCCAAACGGGGTGAAGTAAGAAGCGACCAAGCTCTTCCACGGGCACAAAGACTAGACAGGTACGTATCACCTCGTCTAATCTCAGGTAAGAACATACTGTATCTCAGTATGGAAAAATGGTGGCCTGTTCCTTTAACGCGGCTAATATCTAATGCAATGTGTTCAAATGACAAGGCTTGATAGCAACAATACAGATACAGTATATAATGGTCTCCTTTTTACAAAGGCTATTTGACCATATAGCGCTGTATTAGATGAAGATTGTGGTAAATAATAGAAGAGAGTGGTACTCAAGGTCTGACCTAATAGCCAACGGTAAAAACAAATTTATTATGAAATGGAGAGTAATTATTGGTTATGGATTGCCTTTTGTAACATGTCTGTCTGGAGTTTGCATGTTCTTTTCTACACGTCTCACCTAAAAGCACTAAATACATGTACAATAAGGTCTCCTCTGGGGCTAGGATGAATGAGAGTGCGGGACAACGGATGGACATTTGCCCATGGCTTCAATCCAGCGTGGTGTGTCATTTGTGTTCATTAACATGTGTGTCCTGACAGATAAACAAATGAATAAAAATGAAATATCCTGTACTAATACCATACAATTATTGAGAATATTGCATGAGCAAAACTAGAACAATGCTAACAATAACAATGTCTTCGGCAAAATGCTCCGACTGCACTTCAAAGTCCCATTTTTGGAGAAGTTTTGGATGCGATACCTCCCTCCCTCCCAATGTTTACCCACAGTGCATTCAGATCTGACAGTCAAAGTGTGCAGAGGACATTGTGTTGCCTTGTGAACTATGCTGGAGACTGGATTTGACAGCTTGCATAGCGGGCATGTCAGGCGAGGTGAGGAGTGGATACATGGCCTGCAAATCTCTGTCGTCTAAAGTTTCAGCTTCCAGCCCCGTACAGTGGAAGGACAGCCCCGTCGCCCCAGAGTTATCAGATTAGATGCAGGACATGCAGGGGACGCAAACAGCTGTACCTGGACGTTGTTGCGGTGAAACGTTTATTTTGCAAATTAGGACAGCTTGCTTGATTCCTTTTGCCTCCCCATTGCCGAAAACAATTTTTGAGAAGTGCATGAATGGCCAATTTGGATGTTTTTTTGTCATTTCTCATCTGGAGGGAAACCAGAATGAGAGAATAATGGGTAAACGAGTGAGAGTCCAAGAAAACAGCGTGATAATGTCGGGGCACATATGGCAAATGTGGACATAGTGCCAGGATTTTTTCATTACTGTCACAGAGGATAAATACAGGGTTTAGCAACAATAAACAAATAAAGAAAAGCTATTCAGAGTAAAACATTTTAAAACAATAAAATAATTCACAAAAAAACACATCCCGTAATCTAAAACAACAATGTAATCTTTACGGTAGAAGCCAGCTGTGCCATTGGTGAGTTGGATAGTGGCCAGTGAGTTTCTAATTTAACAGGACATTTTGTTTACTGCACTGTGATTGCTTCTGGTTGGTTTCATTACAAGCAGTTTCCAAATTATTTCCCTTTTTTCCCCGAATTGAGAAGCTCATCATTGAGAAAACCATACTGTTTTACCTGATTTGGTTAATCACGTGTATAATAGCATATCCTGTAAATTCAAGATGTGGTCCCAACACATGATGGAGTTAACTTAAAGTGAATGTTTGTAGGAGGCTCTTTGTGCTTTAAAAAACTCTCTACAGCTGAACATGGTTCGCTGTGTGCGCATGAACACAAGCACACGTTTCTGTGAACAGGCCATTCCTTATTTGAAAGCTAAGAACCTCCACAGTTCAGTCCCTGCGCTTCAGCGACTGAATACTGACTGCACTGGCATTAATTGGGACTTTATTTTTCCAAACTGGGTTTAAACTATAAGATCTGGCAACAATTAAAGTGGAGTTCATTCTGCTTTCTGATTGGATAATTGTCCTGAGACACAGATAGATAATATTTATGAAACTGACATTGTACAAAACACTCACTTATCCTAATAATTTTTCATTAAAATACTTTTTTTTAATGGAATTTTACTCTTTTTGAGTATGTGTGTACAAGAAAACAATTAATCGATTAAAGTAGTCAACTATTTCAATAATTGATTAGTTAAGTCTTATTTTGGCACAATTTGCTGTAAAAAAAAACCCACATATGATGTAGCCCAACAGACATAACATGTTGCCGAGAACAAATAGCTTTTTCTACCTGGTTTGTCTCCTCATTCAAACCTAATCCTTTTGCAATATACTGTTGTCATATTGCTGTCCAGTTCAATGCCCTATGGGCCTATAGGCCTCTACATTGTCCGGCACTGCCTCACTGCACCGGTTATAATTTCGAGGTCTTTTGTGTCACTCGATCTGACGACAGTGGCCGATCTATTTGTGCAGCTCTGTTATCCCCTCTGTGAAGGGCAGGCTATCTTGTTAGATGGATTTTCCACAGTATACAGTATAGGCATTGCTTCATTGCAATCAACTATACATAGACTCTACTCTTGATTATCTGGTGAAACATACACAGCATCTATGGATTGAATACTTCCAGCAAAGGGGATTTGATAATGTACTCGCTGCGTGCTGTAAATTATCATGGGACTGACAACCCCCTATAACCTATAGTGACATAATCGTAGCTCTTTTGTCTATTGTTCTTTAACTGTTATTGATTGAGCGACCCCAGACTTAGTGCTCTCTTTTGGAGCTTTAAGAGGGAAGCAGAGAAATCAATAATAGAGAAACCCATGTGAGATGAGACAAAGGAGACACACCGTGCTCAAGCCACATTTTTGAGCTTTTAACCAGGTTTTAAGGTTTTTCTCTTGTCAAAAACACACATACAGTATTCCCACAATTTTGTTTAGTCCTTTCCTCTACTGCTAAAACGGTTTGATCTGTATTCACGACGTTTTATTGAAACATAGCTAGAACAACCATACTCTACTCCACCTATTTTAAAACCCACCACCCATCATCCAACCCATTCCACGCTCAAAGCTTGTTATTCGGGGTGCCATGATTCGCTAGCATGTTGTTTGGTGAAAGTGAAAGCTTGTTTTCAGAGTTCTACAACGTGTCATCCACCAAACTGCTTGCAGGGGGTTCTTTAGGCCAATTCAAAATACTGACCGGTTGAGTCTTTCACTCCTTACTGTCTTTTCTTTACAGCAATGAGAGTACATAGACATTATTTAAAATGAAAGCAAATACATATCAATATGAAGTACCCAAAATCATGTTTTAAAGAACCCATTACATTACACGTACTGTAGATCCACTCTAGGATTGTTTGAGTAATTCCCCTTTTTTATTTGAGAAACTGCAGGGCATCATCTGGGACGAAGCACGGCGCACAGAGGCGATGGACTGGAAGCGTGACCAATGGGAGTGATGGAGAGTGTCCCAGTAAGATAAAACATAGTCATTATGAACGGCTATCACAAAAATACAGCTGTGGCAATTTGCCTTATGGTGCCGCACGATAAATGACGTGATATTAAATCTTCTGAGAAAGTGTTGCAGGAACACGTGTTAACAAAATGATTAACTCCATACATTGCATGCGAAGGGGAACAGTCCATAAGGATACGAGAAGAAGCGTGTTGTTCTGGTTTTGGGGACGTCAAAATGGGATTGTTGGGGCATTCCATAATAATAAACTAATGGAGCTTTAACCTCTTAACCACCACGTGAACCGAGCACATTTCTCCAGTTTGGCTTTACCTAAATCTAAAAATCTTCCTGACGAAAGATCATCAAAATAGCAGCAAAAACTACAAGAAAATGAGGATGAAAACGCAACAAACAAGCGTAAAAAAAAATGGCCAAAAACGCCACAAAAGGAGCAATGAAAACACTACAAAAAAGTGACAAAAAGTAATAAAAGTGCAGCAAAAAGGCCACAAAAATATCATCAAACGTGCAACAGAAAAGGAACAAAGGAGGAACAAAAAGCAGCAAACACACAACAAAAAAGTGACAAAAAATAGATGGAAAAGACAGTGGAAAAAAGCAACGACAGCACAGCAACAATGCAAGGGAAAATATCAGTTTTGATCAGTTTTGTAGGTCTTAGCTTTCAAATGAGGCACTGGCTCCTGCCTAGAAGCTTTTAGATTTGGGTAAAGCCGAACTGGAATGCACGCGGTTAGGGCAGGGGTTAAGAGGTTAAAATAGGAACTACAGTGTGTTAGTTAAAAATACTGTAGGCTATCTATAAAATTATCCAAAATGGAAGACATGTTCAAAACAGTATCATACTAACAAAAAGTGTGATATGGTTTGCCATTAATACAAAAATAATGTAAATATATACAACAGAACCTCGAATTGGTGAATCAGCTCGGCGTGAAATTCTAATGCTAATGATACGAGGCTTATGCTGGTCCATGCATTGGGTACAGTAATCCTCAAACCAACAGGCTGTTATAGGAAATATACAGTAGAAATGAATATAAAGCACAGAATTACATTATAAATACATTTATTCATCAAAGAACAGGATTAAGTGTCAGCATGGGGATGTACTCGTGTGCTTATCAGTGACCAGGCTAATCGTCACGCCCCCCCCTTTAAACCCCTGCACTGGGACAGACCGTGGGAGATGGTCTAACGCTCCAGTCTACGGTAAGAAACTGTAACGTCTCTCTGCTCACTACATGTTTACAGGTTTAACTCTGTCTTAAGTAAAGCAGCATTTATTTTTTAAGAATATATAGGATTGTAGAACTGGGTATATGCACTTGTGTTAATTGTCCATTGCGGTATTGTGTTGTTTGCTTATTTACAATGCTTTAATTCATTTTCATAGTGTTTAGTTACTCAAAAAGTGTTAATAATGACCTTTCTCCTCATCTGACAAAGTAGCTATGTTAGTGACAGTTTCCAGAACAGAGCGGTATTTTCACTGCAGGCCCCATCCCCGACCAACAGACTTTTAAAAGGTCCTGCTTCAGTGTGGACTAAACCCTCTCTATATTTCATCTGGACCTGTTTATGTTCCTGGGGCCGAGGCAGATGGCGACTGTGGCGGAGCGAGCTGTTGGGTCCATTATCGGGGCTGCTGTGGCAGATGCAGCAGGTAAGATAAAACACGTCACATAACACAATTTTGATGTGTTATGTGACGGCTTTTCATACAGTGCCTTGCGAAAGTACTAATACACCTTGAACTTTTGCACATTTTGTCGTGTTTACAACCCTAAAATTAAAGATTGTATTTTGAATATTTTACTGAAAGTTCACACACAAGTAACAGACAACTGTGAAGTGAAAGCAAAATGATACATGATTCTGTTATTTTACAAAAAATAGAAAAGTGAATAGTGGGCGTGCATAAGTATTCATACAGCATGAAATAATACTTTGTGGAACCCCCTTTTGCTGCAATAACAGCAGCAAGTCTTCTGGGGTATGACTCTACAAGGTTTGCACATCTAGAGACTGACATTTTAGCCCATTCCTCTTTACAAAACAACTCAAGCTCTGTCAAATTAGAAGGAGAGCGTTTGTGAACAGCAGTTTTCAGGTCTTTCCACAGATTTTCAATAGGATTTAGGTCAGGACTTTGACTGGGCCATTCTAACACATTAATATGTTTGTTTTTAAACCATTCCATTGTAGATTTAGCTTTGTGTTTAGGGTCATTGTCCTGCTGGAAGGTGAATCTCCGCCCCAGCCTCAATTCTCTTGCTGACTCCAGCAGGTTTTCCTCCAAAATGTCTCTGTATTTGGCTCCATCCAGCTTCCCAACTATTCTTACAATCTTTCCAGTCCCCGCTGAGGAAAAGCAGCCCCATAGCATAATGCCCCCCCACCATATTTGAGACTGGGGATGGTTCACTCAGGACGATGAGCAGTGTTAGGTTTGTGTCATACATAACGTTTTGCATTTGGGCCAAAAAGTTCAATTTTTGTCTCATCTGACCAAAGCACCTTCTTCCACATGGTAGCTGTGTCCTCCATATGACTTCTAACAAACTTCAAACAGGATTTCTTATGGCCTCCTTTCAATAATGGCTTTCTTCTTGCCACTCGTCCATGAAGATCAGATTTGTGTAGAGTACGACTTATAGTTGTCCCATGTACAGATTCCCCCAGCTCAGCGGCAGTACGTCGCAGCTCCTCCAGAGTTATCTTGGGGCACTTGGTTGCATTTCTGACCAGTGCTCTCCTTGTTCGGTCTGTTAGTTTAGGTGGACGGCCGTGTCTTGGTAAGTTCGCAGTGGTGCTATACTCTTTCCATTTCCGAATGATGGATTGAACAGTGAGATGTTCAAATCTTGGGAAATCTTTGTATAACTTAACGCTGCTTTAAACTTCTCCACAGCTTTACCCCTGACCTCTCTAATGTGCTCCTTGGCCTTCATGAACAGCTGGAATTATACTGAGAGTAGATAGATAGTGTATGATTTTGCTTTCACTTCACAGTTGTCTGTTACTTGTGTGTGAACTTTCAGTAAAAAATTCTAAATAAAATCTTTACATTTAGGGTTGTAAACATGACAAAATGCGCATAAGTTCAAGGTGTATTAGTACTTTCGCAAGGCACTGTATTACCAAATCATGTTCGCATGCTCAATTTCTCTGTGTCAATGTGTGAATTAACCTAATTCTGTGAAAAGCTCAGGCATTCATTTATAAGTCACTGTGAGTTCAGAGTAATAACATTTAACCATGACATTAAGTTTAAACTAGGCTCCTGTGATTATTCAGTATCTGTTTGATTTATTTGTTTATGGTGCGGTGGGGAAGTGCCCTAAAAGAGAATTTTGATTTACCTTTGCTATCCAAATATATTACTGTTTGACAAACATTAAGGGAATTATATCTCAGTTTTACATATAGTAAACAAGATTAAAGAAAGGGGAAAACTAAACATTTCAAAAACATTTGGTTTGCACATTCGGTTAAACATGTAAATATATACACTTCATGCAAAACAGCTATACTGTATATGAACTATAATATAATTTCTTACATTTGCACTTTAAAAGCTCAACAAGCTTCACTCACTCCACTCTTGGTGCCAGTCTGCGCCATTGGCCACTCACTCACACCCTACATTCACACAGGCAAAGTGCCTTGCCCAAGGACACAATGGCAGTCTGCATAAGGGAAACACTGCGGACCTTCTGGTAATAAGATGCAAAAAATGTACCATAATGGCACCTAAAGCCCTCCTGCTCCTTATACCTGCCAGTCATTACCAAAGACTTTATATTATTGTTTATGATAATTCTTATATCTTTGAGCCTGTCCCTGTTAATATATGCCAGCTATTTGTCAATTTTGTGAGCGCCTTTACCTATTTATTCCTAATGATCTTGTATCTGCTGCCACACATGACCATTATCATGAAACAGGCGACATCTGTACACGCTGATAAAATGCCTGGGCGGTTCTGTCATTTGCATGGGCCCGCAGAGCTCAGGGTTATGTGTTGTATTACATGATGCATACCAAACACATCGCCACCTCTTCCCACACGCTTTTTATCACGTCTTGAACATAAAAAAAACCCCTGCCATCTCCTCGTTTTATTTCCCCTGCTATACCCACAATATTACCATTCGTTTATGTGTTTTTTTTATGCTCCTTCAGCTCAGCCCATGCACTGGATCTACAACCCAGACAGGCTCAAAGAAGTGCTGTCCGACCTTGAGCCGAGTCCAGAGTTCAGGCCCGAGTCGGCGAATCCTTTTTACAAGAGAAGCACTGGAGAGCAGACGTGCTACGGAGATCAAGCCTATGTTCTGCTGGAGTCTCTCAGCCGCTGTGGAGGTACAAACAGGTGTCTCTATAATGTCTCTAAACTAAGATTTCAATAAATAGTCTACTGGGCACATGAAACCTCTCACATTTTAAATCATTAAGCTTAACTTTGCCACATATAAAACACCCAGAGGTTCCTAAACCTTTCAGACCACAATTTCCTAAAATGTCTATGCTACTACTAACTCAGTTCCCTCAATTTAATGTAATTGCTGCTTGTAATAAATCAAACCTTTGTAACTATGAACTAAAATGCACATTCAGAAACTTTCCACCGATGGTAAATGAAGTAATCTCATCAAACATTCAAATAACTAACAAATCTGTCCTTGCTTTTGTGCAGACGTTGATGTGGCAGACCTGACCAAGCGCTACTACGAGTTCTTTGGTCCTGGGACAGTTTACGATCTGCCCCTGAACGATCCTTACAGGCAGAAAGGAGGTACGACCTGTTTTTTAAAGGGAACACTGTTATGTAACAAAACAACAAGCCAATACTGTTGTCCACCTGCGCAAACCATTAGCTCCTGAAAGAAAGACGGCACTGTTTTTCCGGAAATCCCTCTGCAAGAATGATTCCGTCCAGTCTGACTTCCCCATTCGTTTTACTGGTGTGTTTTTATGGTGACAGTTACATAGCGAATGTACTAGCACGGTGATTCATTTTAACTACAGAGTGCATGTCCCAGTGGACTGCAGACGGATGACCTGCTGCCACCCTTACACTGTTGTCAGGTGGAGAGATTCATCGTATTTAAACAAACTTAAAGGTTGGCTGAAGGGGAATCAGACATGTAACCACTGACCATTATATTCATGTTTTATGTCTCAAGTTTAATTGTGTGGATGATCTGTGTGATGATCTTTTGTCTTTAATGTTGTATTTTGGTCTTTGTATTTTCTTGATCTGCAGGACTACAGATGGAAAGTAGCCATTGGCTAATTCTGGCATATTTACATTTATATGTTCATTAATATGCATGTCCTTTAAATAATAATAAAAAAAAAAAAAAAAAAAAGATTATAGGTTGAGTGAAGACCACAGGGAAAGAGGTTGTTTCTATATTCGTACTGTCACTAAAAAAAGGATGTCGCTGGAAGTGGGTCACGGGTTAAAAAAGGAAAAGGAAATTGTTTTAACAGTCGGTAATTGTCAGTCTTTTGATCAAGATATCTCATTCATAACAATAAAACCTACATGCAGCACTAAAACTTCATATATTCCTCACTTTTATAGGTCCCAAAGCCATCCTTCCCATCAACGGCCCGTGGAGGAACGGCAGTCTGAAGGCGTTTATGAGAAATGTGGATGCTGGCAAAGAGGAGACAGGTCCGCGCCAAGCACTGAACATAAATAAAAAAAGGTTTTAATGGGTTTTGTGTACTGAACGTTTGGTTGACTGAAAGGTTCTGAGACGGACTGCCAAATGGATGGCGTGACTAAACTTGCGCCGCTGGTGGCAATGTTCGCGGGACGTCCGGAGATGTTGCACAAAGTGGAGGCAGCTGTGAGGGTCACCCAGAACAACGACACCTGCGTGGCTGTGACCCTGGCCGCGGCGAGGTGAGCTGTAAGTCAGTTATCGCTAATCACACAGCGGTGAAACCATTCATGAAATGTCTGGTGTCTTTGGAAGGATTTTGGAGCACTTCATAATGAACGGTCCCGATCCAAATGTCCTGGATGTTGTGGTGGATCAACTGAAAGACCCTAAAAGGCAGAATCCACAAGACCTGGAAAATGCTGTGATTGGTAAGACTTTCTACATTTGGGGTGATATTGCTCAAAAAAGATAATCCACAGATCTTTAACCTGATCATTATTTGTTCATGATTGGGTCCCCATCGCTTTGGTAACCACTCTTTGTGCCAGTGTTTGTTTCATGCGGATAGGCCGTGAAATTACAGAGCTGCACCACTTTCATTTTAAACTATAGGCTCTTTAGCATGCTGTGATGTGAGCCCCGATGGTCCTTGGCAGAATAGTCCAAATATATGCTTTTACTCGACATGATCCATTGAGAATATATATGAGATTTTGATCAGTGTGTGCAATTCATCAACCTGCGACGGAACGGCCAATGCACTCAGCCCAAAGTTGACGGATTTTGCCAGTAACCCACAGTCCCTGACTCGAATAAGCACAAGATTGAATAGCAGGATTTTTTTTTTTGAAGAACTGAAACATGAAGAAAAATAACGGTGCTTAAAGAGACAACCTTGTACTGTGTCATTTCTCAATGCAAAAAAAAATGTTATGTGAACCTGGAATTGCTGCCTGTAGCCTGCGTTTTCCTATTTACTCTTGGAGAATGCATTTGATCTGAGTCGTGTTTGAATAATGCAGGAAGTCTTTTATTATGCTCTTTATCCTGCTCTCAATTCATCTCCAAGACAAGCAGCGTACTTATCCACAGGGCGCTGCACTGAAAGCTAATGCTCTTATGTAAAGGAGCATGAAGTACTGTATAGGAGGAATAAACAATCAAATGTAGAGGTGGTTACACGTACTCGAGTACATTTACTTTAGTAACTTTTTGAAAATATTCTGCGGAAGATTAATCTCTCAACCCCCACCTGAGTCGAGCATATTTTCTCCAGTTTGGCTTTACCCAAATCTAAAAGCTTCTTGAAAAAAGCGTCAGTATAGGAAAACAAGGATGAAAACGCAACAAAAAATGTGGCGGAACCAAGACAAAAAAGCAACAAAACATGACAAAAAACGACAAACACGACAAAAAACATAACATAAAACATGACAAAAAAACGACAAAACATGTTAAAAAGCTACAAAAACACCACAAAAATTACCAAAACACGACCAATTTTTTACAAAAACACGACAAAAATAACTTAAACATGAAATTAAAATAAAAAACACGACAAAAAGCTACAAAACACCACAAAAATTTTAAAAATACGATAAAAATTTTACAAAACACCACAAAAGAATTACAAAATCACGACAAAAAAGCTACGAAAACATGACAAAAGAACAAACAAAACGCGACAAAAATCTGCAAAAACACGACAAAAAACTAGTAAAACATGATAAAAAGCTACAAAAACACCACAAAAAATTACAAAAACACGACAAAAAATTACAAAAACATGAAATTTCAAATAAAAAACATGACAGAAAAGCTACAAAACACCACAAAAAATTACAAAAACACACAAAAATTACAAAAATACGACAAAAATGTACAAAATAAGAAAAAAAATTACAAAAATACGAGAATTTTTTACAAACACACCACAAAAAATTACAAAACACAACAAAAAAACGCCACAAAAATCTGCAAAAACGCTTCAAAAATGTAACAAAAATGTGGCGACAATGTGACAAAAATGTTACGATCAGTTTTGTAGGTCTTAGCTTTGAAAAGACGCATTACATTGTTCTCCCAGTCAATCTTTTTATATTTGGGTAAAGCCGAACTGGAGAAGAGGCACTCAGTTGAGGCAGGGGGTAAAGAGGTTAATCCATACTTTCTACTACTTCAATTGAGTAATGTTATTTGAAAGTAACATTTCCTTAGTAAATTATGTGACCACTTACTGCATGATGTGACAGTGTGATTGGACTGTGTGCCAAGATTGACGTGTTCATTACTTGGTTCACTTCTTTTTCCTTTTACTCGACTAAAATTGTTTGAAAGTACTGTAGCTAATATTCATGCTAATCTACCCACCTTTCATCGAATATCCGTTTTCTATCTGTTTGTCAAAGCTCAACTGCGCCAGGTGAAGGACAGCCTCTCCAAAACGTCCCAGGAGCTGATTCCTGCGGTCTACACAAACACATGAGGTACAGTAGGACAGCAGGGAGCAGGTGGATCCAGGACTTGGCAGCTTCAGGCTTTGATCTCCTGCTTCACCTCCTCTATTTCCCTTGGCGGCCTTTCACTGGTCTTTTTGTCTCATGTGCTGCTGCTTATAGGAAAGCAATAAAGAATTTTAAGCAAGTCAGGGCTACCTGCCGATTAGCTTCCGAGTACTTGCTGTTCATTTCCTCTTCCCTATCACATTTTGTTTCACATTTGTCCCTTTTTTAAATGCAACAGTGCCCTAGTATTGTTACTCACGCTATGTTGTGTGTTGCAGGCCTGCCCGGTGCACTCCAGGGCGCGCTCCATGGGGTCCTGACTCAGACGCAGCTGGATGAGGCTGTGAGGGACACCATGCGCTGCGGGGGGTGCACCGCGAGCCGCTCCGCTTTCATCGGAGCCTGCTTTGGGGCTCAGGTAAAGCATGTTTATGACTGCCGCAGGCCCTGAATTACTGTGAGCGTGCAACCGAAGTGCACAGGGAAACGGGGACTGTTCACTCTGTTTTTTCTCAAAACAGAGTGAAATCCTTTTTGCTCCTCCTGCAGTTGGCTATATCGTGCTCGCAAATGTATGTGGAAAAAAAGAGGCCGCTTCTTGGTGTCTGCGGTGTATTATGAGCGACCATGCAGTGGCACTGATGTTAAAAACAATTATGGAGGCTAATATTGTAACCAGTACCAGTATCAGTCAGAGGAATCAGAATATTTGGAATGTGTTTGGAAAGTTAGTAATAAGTTTAGACCGACCCGGTACAGGACTTTTAAAGGGCTTGAGTGGTGAAGACTGTCTTTTCTGCTGGACAATTTTTAATGTTACATTTGTAGAGAAGAGCAAAAGTGAAAGACAGACCTGAGGAGTCATTTTTATTCTTTGAGTGTTTTGTTTCATTACTGTACATGCTTCTTGTTCAGCCTCTTTATGGTGACGCAGTTGCCATAGAAACGAAAGGCTGAATTTGACATTGACGTGCAGCAAGAGTTTATAGTCTTGTTAAATAACTAATGTACACATTAAATTGTCCAATGTGAGGGTTTTATTTCACCCACTTAGTTAAGATCCAGAGTTTTGTCATTCCTGTGTGTTTCAGACTGGTCTTGAGGGAATCCCAGAGTCGTGGAAGAAGCGGACTTTCAGATACCCCGAGCTTTTGGAGTTGGCGCAAAATGTGGTTGCAAAGTATCAACAGGCCTAGCTCATAAATATTGCTTATATCAGCTATATTAACACGTTTTTTGGTTTCTCAAGACACGGGATACTTTGATCGAGGAGTCCATGACAGTTTTGTTCCAAAGTGTTGCACTGAATAAAACTTGAACCTATTTTCTCCAAGTCGATGTACTAAGTGTTAGGGAAAACAAGGAAACAAAAATACAGACTATGTAACACCAATCTGTCTGTTTTATTCTTGTGCATGTATTTTAAGTGGACAGCTGTGGTATCCTCATTCCAGGGAAAATGTTTCACCCTGATGAGAGAATAATTGTGCGAAGAAATGGTTTTGTTTTTCAAATCCCCCCGAGCCGCCTCTGCAATATCAAAGCGAAAGAACAGAAGTGCAAGATTTACTACTGGAACAACATGAGACTGTAACCTCCTCCAGCCTCTGAGGAGCTGTCCCGCCTTCTTCAAATGTGCTGACTCCCGAATTTATGTGTGCAAAGCTACAACGCCCCAACAATGCAAAAGGGTGGCCAGGAATGAAGCTCTGCCAGAGTCTTGATATTTGACATAGTGCTGAAACTCGCTACTTACTTTAAATCTTCAGTTGTGTATGACTTTAAAAAAGGGGGGTAACAAAAGATAATGAAGCTTAAATATAGACCTGATAGATCACAAATTATTGAAGACACAAGAGCTGTCCCAAGTGTCATATTACAGGCTAAATAGAGTCATATAGTATATAATGTCACCTACTTCAACTTCAATCACGTAAGTCCTTTTTCAGAAATGCTCTACTGTCTGTGTGTACCATCTCTGGACATTTACCTGTGAATGACAGGGGATGGTCAGGAAGCTAGTCCATGACTGATTTTGACCAAAAAAAGGAGCACTTTAACCATGACTATGGTACGACATACCCAACTTACATGAACAAATGAACCCCATTGAACCCCATGGTATCAATTAACAGGCTAAGCTTGGGCCAGATAGCTCCTCTAACAGGAAGTCATCTCATCTCTGTGCCCTGTGGTCCGGACTTCCTCTGCACAGCGGGTAGCAGCAACCTCTGCCGGTAACATTCCATCCAGACATGATCTGAAATAACCATTTGTCTGCAAAAGAGATAAATGGCTACAGTGTTATAGTAGAAAGGAAATTATTAGGCAATTGTTTTTGTTGATTGATTTGATTTTTTTTTGCTTCTGATTATGTTTTATTTATTCTATTCTTTTGTTTCAGTCACTTACCATACAAGCAAGTGGGAATGGCTGATAATAATAAACTTAAACTAGAGCATTAAGGCCTACATCTGAGAATAAAACGTTTGTTCAAAAGTACGATTTTAGCAAGGCATTGAAATATATTAGCGAGATAGGCGCCTGATAAATTCCATGTCCCTTAAACGAACAAGGCATTTATTTCATATCATATTCTTATCTTGTATAATTCAATTTCACGTCAATAACCCCACATGACACGAATGCAACAAACTATTACAAAGACAACAAAGTGTCAAGAGGAATAGTACAGAGTTAACAACTTGAGCTTTTAGTTTGAATATATCATCCATTCTCTCGGAGGTCAAAATTTAGGAGACTGTATTAATTTAGTTTATTCACTTCATTTCACATTGGACAACGTTGATTTGTTTTGTCTTGTATTTGTATTTTATTCGGGTTTGTCAGGCGTAGACAACCATCTTGCACTTTACACACTCTTTGGCAGACTCAACAGCTGGGTGGAACTACGGGCAAAAAAAAAAAAGTTGCTTCAATGACATTTTCTTTTGGGATGGAAGATTAAAGCCTGACACGGGGGGGCTTCAGTGTAACATATTTATTAACTCGTTTGTACCATGGATTTTAACGTAAAGAGGTTAGCTGCGGACGCCGGTACCTTTCTGAGCCGCGCCGTACAAGTGAGTTTCCGTGTTATTTTTGTGGAAGTTGATGCTAACCAACGTAGCCAGCTAGCTTTTAGCATAGCCCGCGGAGCATTAGGTCTAAGTTTGGTTGGCCACATTGCTTTTTTTAAGGCTTGGCAATCCTTTACTGGCAATGGCATTACTTGTAAAATATACAAAAAGCGTGCACAACCGATATTGTGTTTAAAACTTATTTATGCTTATGATACTGCGCCTGAATAAGTAGAAAGTAGGCCTCGACAATGTTTAAATATCAATGTGTACTATCAAAGATAACATGCAAATAGCTAAACGTTTGGACAAGTGTTTACAAGGAAATAGCATGAGGGCTCTTGCTATATCCGGTTCAATTACTTATCAATAGATTGTAGATATATAGTTCTAGAGTTGTAGTAGAATATTAGAAAATTGTGAGGGGAAAAAAAGTACGGACATTTCATTTTCTATGTTTCAGTTTACAGAGGAGAAGCTTGGCCAGGCCGAGAAGACAGAGTTGGATGCTCACTTAGAGAACCTTTTGATCCGAGCGGAAAACACCAAACAATGGACAGAAAAGATCATGAAACAGACAGAAGTGTTATTGCAACCCAATCCAAGTACGTTCACGTTCTTTTTTTTTATTCAAAAGTGAAATAAAAAGTTCTCTACTTCTTAATAAGTCTCACCAGTGTTGAAATTACATGGATGATTAATAGTATACATTTCGACATAGTTCAGGTTTGTGAACTCAGCTGTGCATCCTTCTGGCATCACACCATGATGCCATATTTCCTTTAGACAACCACAAGAGATAGCAAACAGAACAGGCCATCTGCAGTTATAGGCTTTTATTACACCCATTACAAAACCACGAGGTCTGAAATGGAGTACAGTCAATAGTCATTTATGTCATGTTTTTAATTGAAGTTTGGGACTCATGTAATGCTTCTAATGTTGTGTAATGCTGACTGTCTTCACTGTCCCCCGCCCCTCCCGTCCTATTTCCCCCTGACTGTAGTCTTATGACTTTGTAATTGAATTTTCTTGTGGCAGATCTGCGACTTGAAGAATTTGTTTATGAGAAGCTGGAGAAAAAGGCCCCCACCAGGATGAATAACCACGAGCTGCTGGGCCAGTCCATGATTGAATCGGGAAATGAGTTTGGTCCCGGAACGGCGTATGGTGAGAAAGACGTGAAGCTGCATAACAAAAGAGGAACTGGAAAATAAGGCTATAATTTTAGACACTTCTAATTACAGCCTTTGTGTTTTGGTATGATTACACAGAAACACTCCCCTCAGTGTCTGTAAACCAATTTTTCTCACATGCATTATTTGACCGTTACTCACAGGAGTGACATCTCTCCTGTGATTAAAGGGTAATGAATTAATGAAGTTGACTTGGGATGGAGATGTTGCTGCCTGGGATAGTAGCAGACAGTTAGTAAAAACACAATAAACCTTTGACTTTAAATCCTAAAACATGCTAATCCAGCTGAGTAATCCTGACCAAGGTTTTAGCTCAAGATCTGGAGATGTATCTCCCAGGTGAACAATTAGTCTCCTAATATAATTAAAACTAATTCCACTGCCTGAACTGCCCTTGACATTTTATTGTTGGTTGTTTTATTGTAGGTTGATTAGCTTGAATATCCTAATTACATGTACTATAGGAAGAAATTGTGCTTTTGTCATTGGCATGGCATATTTTTATAAACATATAAACATCATAACCTCTTGCTGACAAACAAACGTTCAAAATTCATGATGTTATGGATTTTTTTCCCCCAGGAAGGATTAACAAATGCTGTCCACTGTATCATGACTGACTAATTTGTGTTGTGCCTCTGCAGGAAACGCTCTGATAAAATGTGGCGAGACGGAAAAACAAATCGGGGGAGCAGAGCGGGAGCTAATTCAGTGTTCAGCCATCAACTTCCTCACACCTTTCAGGAACTTTCTGGAGGGAGACTTCAAAACCATCCTGGTGAGTGATCCTGTCAGGTATTTGGTTATCATTTCAAACACTTGTCTCTATATTGATCTAAAACGGGTTGGACCTTTGCACTGCCCCTCCGCCTCTCGCTCCCCATCAAAGCGAATCTCAATCTCCATGGATTTAGCGTGCTGTGAGGTCATCTGTGCTAGTATCAGAGTGGGATGCAGCGTGTTATGTTGTAGTTAAGCTTCAGCCAATGAAGGATAAGTTGCGCTTTGGATCAGGTGATGAGGAAAGCAGTTGTTGGTTTTGTAGGGCCACAGGAGGAGCTTGGAGTAAGATGGGGTGCATGATGTCGCAGTATGTTTTTGATGAGGGAGCAACATTGTAACATGTTAAAACGCTTTAAAAGTCAGTTTTCTGTAATATCCCCCTTTTAACTTGAACTCAAAATAACCAAAATATCCACGTGAGTAAGTCCAGCACGACTGCAATCTGTACTGTAGTGCTAATTGTGGTATGTCACCTCCCACACATTTGAGCTCATGGCCGTGTTTCAGTTTCACTCAGTGGATGTATTTGAAACTCGTTATCAGCTGTGACCAGAGCTCTTCCTGCCTCTTTGTCTCAGCCAACGCTTTTCTCCGTAACAATGTCTTCTTGCATAAAGCACACCCACATAATGTACATTTGCTGGGAATGCAAATGAGCGCTAAAGCATTCTGTGAGATTATCTTTCTTACTGTTTTGAGTAAATATTTTGCGTTATGTTTTCAGAAAGAGAGAAAGTTGCTTCAGGTTAAACGCCTGGATCTGGACGCAGCAAAGACGAGGCTAAAAAAAGCCCGGATGACGGACGCTCGGGCCGCAGTAAGTGCCTACAATTTGACTGAAGAGTTTTTGAAAAGTTGTTCCTCAGTGTATCCCTTCTTTGACGTTTCCTGCACCATGATTGACACATGTTAAGCCTCTGTTACGGCATGTGTCACGTGAAGCTGCAGTCTCTGCTTCCTCTTTCTTTCTCGTTTCTCAAATAAGCCCTGTTTTCATCTCACTTATGGTTTGTTGTATTTGCCGTCAGATGTCGTTTTTAAAAATATATTTTGTCAGCCCTGTGTTTTTTTTGTCGTGTGACTCTCCATATTTGAGGTGTAACTTGAGCATTAAGTGTGGTCTCATAAAACTCGGTGATGCCTGGAAATTCTGGGACTCTGAGATCTCGGTCCAGTTAATCACGGCTCTGTTTTTATTAATTGCTTTTCTCCTTCTAAAAGTTTGCAATACTTAATCTTTTTCAACTCACTTCCTTTTCCACAGCATCTGTAAGATAGATTTAAAGTCTTACTGTTGTTTGAAAATGACTCTTAATGTGTTGTCAGAGCCATTGCCAGAGCTCTCAGTGAAGTAAGTGGGCATATCGCATCACAGCTGCAGTATTTTGCCGCAGTAAATTAGAAGCATTTGAGTTTAATTTTCCGCAAATGCCGAAAGAAAACCCCCGGCTGAGATCTGGTGAGCTTAATCACTCCCACTCAAGTCAAAACTATTAGTCTATTCATTCCCTTTGGCATGTTAAGAGCTCTGTTATTATAGCGACTTGTCAACACATGAGGTTTTGTGGTGGCTTTGGACAATTTAATCCTGAAAAAAACATATCAAGTCACAGTAACTTGAGCTATTCAGGGGGGAAATGTCACCTCTGCACATGTGGTTTGCTCTATTTGACTGTGAGCTGGACTTTTATCGGCCACAAGGAATTGTAGCATAAAACTTGGATGATATTTTTGAGCCACATTGTGCTGGCGGTCTGCTCGTGCGGCAGCTGTAGCTCTAACCGCTGTGTCACTGTTTTTTTTAAATCCCAAAGCTGCAGATGTGAGCGCAGGAAGTGACAGAGGTGAGTGGAATGTGGTGGCCATCTTGGATTTTTAATCACTCACACCACACACACACACTGCCCATTCAAAGCCCCTGGAAGCAGCACTGTCAGCAGCTGCTACTCGTGCTCTGTCTGTGTCTGAGCCTTAACGCGCCGAGACCTGCTACAACTGTAAATGTTTGACTCATGGTTGGGCGATTGTCATTCAGCTGCCCATTGCAGGACAGTGAAACATTGTTCTTCTAGTCTAAATCCATGACACTTGATGTATTTGGCATTGCTACAGTGCGTCTTGTGTTGATTAACTCTGGTAATCCACAAACTGGTTTTAAACTACTGTTGGGAGGAGTTAGATCTGCGATACACCTCTATTGTCCAGGGCTGAGGTGAAACCCAGGGTCTCAGGGTCACTTAGGTCTTTTTTGCATGACCAAGGCCCCGTTGATTCTGTGGTCTAGATCTGAGAAGATCATTTTATAAGGGTTAACAGATTAGGCCTCATCTCCTCGGCTAAAATTCTGACCTCACTGTCATCAACAGTGCGCTTTAAGCAGGAACAACCAAAATGACCTAGTCTACAAGGCTTCTTCGAAAACCTCTGCTTCAATGGAAAACTTACACAGACGGTTTGCTTTTGCTCCCTTGCACTTTTTAAATGTTTAGTTTTCCTTTGGTCCAGTCCCCACCACACTCTTCCATTTGCCGCGCCATATAATGTTACATTGTTAGCACTAGTCCAATAATAATCTTTGTCTTCAGGCCGAGCAGGAGCTGAGGATGACACAGAGTGAGTTTGACCGACAGGCGGAGATCACCAGACTGTTGCTCGAAGGTGTCAGCAGCACTCACGTATGTTTCCTGTACCCTCAATACAGGACAAAGATTATTTTATGCTCACTTATAAAAGTTTTCTACATAGCTTTGCTGTTTGTGCTTTGTTTTATTTACCATACTTGTCATGTGTATATTCAGGCACATCACCTGCGCTGCCTAAACGACTTTGTTGAAGCCCAGACCACATACTACGCACAGTGTTATCAGTACATGGTGGATCTCCAAAAACAGCTGGGCAGGTCTGTCTTAATTTTACATTTAAATCTCATACAATTGTATTATTCTATCTGCTGTTTTTCCCCCCCATAATGTTTTGTATTATTGAGTTACTGTGAATCCCTTGTAGCTTAATAAAGTCTTTCAGTTATTCATCAGTGATAAACACGTTTCTCTCCTTTGTTTTAGTTTCCCGTCTTCTTTCTCCAACAACAACCAGTCGTCAGTGTCCAGTGGGGCGAGCAGTATCTCTGTGCCGACGATCCGGTGTCGGCGTCTCTGCCGAACCCGAGCCACGGAAACTCAGCCACTTCAGGCGGGTTCCACGAACTGCGCATCTCCAACGGCAGCCGTAAAGCCAGAGTCCTGTACGACTATGACGCAGCCAGCAGCAGCGAGCTGTCTCTACTGGCTGATGAGGTGAGACTGTGCCCATACAGAGATTATTGTCTGTCAGTGATTTCAAAAGTGGGGTGTGGGCCCCCCGGTGATCCCTAGAGGAACTCGAGGGGCCTCCAAAGGTTGTCCACAAATCACTCACATAAAATAAATAGAGTTTGAAATTAATGGGTTGGGATCTTTTTATCTTAAGCAGAAGGGGACCACAACACTTTCGACTTTGGGAATGGCTGCTGTGTGTCTAATCTTTAATATATGTTATGCAAATCTGGTACATCTTTCTTGGGTGTAAAGTTGAAATTCTTGAACCGTTTGTGTACAGTAGCGTCCATTGATGGAAACTCGCACTCCTCCCAGTCTTGGAAACGTATTAACTGGTGATTACAAGTCTGCGGTGGAGTCTCAGATTGAAGCAGCATTGCGTCATGTTTAGGGGCTTTTTCCAGACCCACATTATAGTGAGTCAGCTGTTCGAATGCTGCTGTAGGGTGCTGAGCAAGTCAATTTCACAACTTGGTCTAAAACAAGCCAGTGCTGAATGTGTACAACTCAAGGCACATGGAAAAATCTGCACATGAATGGAAAAATGTGGAAATGCAAGATCAGACTAGACACTGAAAGCTCATAGCAAAAGAATAAGATATGTTGACATGGATTTTGAAGCTTACTACAGTGCTCAATAATTACTACTTGAATTGTATCACTCCCCACATCCTGAGATGATTATGTTGTTGTGATGTCATCATATTTGTCCCATAACATAGCTCTATGGTCCCATCTCCCTCAAAACCTGTGCCATTTATTTTCCCCATACTTTGGGAAAGTGCTGTTTGTATGTGCTCCATGAATAAACCTGAGCTTTGTATCCCTGCGTCTTGTGGTGCAGGTGATCACCGTGAGCAGCGTCCCGGGCATGGACTCGGACTGGCTCATGGGGGAAAGGGGCAGTCAGAGAGGAAAGGTCCCCATCACTTACCTGGAGCTTCTCAACTGACCCCCTCTGCACCCCCCCCCACCTGCTGCGAGCTCTCGTATTTATGACGCTGCACCTTCCCCAGACATTTCCTCGCAACTCCTCAAGGGTGTGCCCTTTCATCTTTTTCTCTGGACTGAATACAACTATAAGAAGGTGGAATGAACAGCGCCCTCTAATGATTTCAAATGTAATGTGCCTTTATATCTGACCCCATACATTGTGCCTGTTCATCTCCCAGACTCTTCTTTTAAACAAGCATTTGTTTACAATGTTTCTCTCAGATGGCTGTAGCCGTGAGTTTTTATACAAGTAGTTTTGCTTCACTGCTTCTTGAATAATACAGCAGTGAGTACATTGTTAAATACACTTCTGTGTGAAGTGGCGCATGAGCTTGATTTCGGTCTTATTATATTATAATTGATATTTGTATTGGTGCTGTAGTGGCAGTTATGATTTCTATATAGTATTATCATGTGCCTTGGCCTCCATGAACAGTGACAAGCACAGTATTTGAACGCACACTAAATTAAATTAAAAAGTGCCTACAGCAGTTTTGCCACCAACCTCCTATTTACAACGACTTGTTTTGAATATATCTATGCTACGTCTTAAGTTATTGACTACTGGAACACAGACATTTCTTTGACAAAGTCCGGTAATGCAGTTTCTACTTCTTCTTACTTGTATGTTTTGTATTACTAACCCTATTCCAATATTTCAACATGCTACAAAAGATAAATAAAACATTGTAAAATATGTGCATAAAATAAAAACGTTTGCCAATCTGATTTTGTCTGACATTGCTTGTCTTGTAATTCGCATGTGGCCCCAGTAGGTGGCACCAGAGTTCACATAATGTAAGTCGTTTTCTGAAATGCGTTTTACTCATTCACCATCTGCCAACGTCTCCTTCAGATTATATTTCTCTACCAAAGCTGCTTCATTGTTTGTTTTCCCCATTGCCTCCGTAGCTCTATGTAGACAAACTACGTAACAGCTGTAGACGTGCAAAAACTGTCGAGTTCAAATATTGTTCAAAATTTCCCATATTGATTTTACATCCATTTTCTTCCCCTTTATCCGGTCTTGGGTTTTAACCATAAGGAAAATATGAAAAGCACTTCTCTTATGAAACTTTTAAAGAACCAGTGAAGCACGCGCCATCACCCAGCCTTCAAAGTACGAGTATGAGTCATGTTCTGTGCCAGGTCCTACTGAGTGAATTACAATTTCATCCACATAGTTGTCATGGAGCTGAACTCTACTCTTCCCTCCCTACTGTGCACTTATATATGAATGTGGGATTGCTCGGTATTTAACTTGCCTTTTTGCTCTAAAGAAGGGATAGAGAGTAACTTCATCAGCTGACTTAACTTTCTTTGCAAATAATGTATGCCTGGCATTTACAAAGTTTACCAATTGAATCACAATGCATGCCCTTCGTTTGCAGTCGGCTTAGACCTACAGTATGTAAAACAAAACAAAATACAATTCTCATAATTTGAGTTCATGTTCACACTAAAAGGTCAGACAGTGTCCATTTGCTTTTCACACTAATCTTCACACGTGGCTTTTTTTTTTTTTTTACACTTGCTTTTTACCACCATAAACCTTGACATAACAGAAGCTTGAGAAAAGGCACTTCCTCTTTCAGTTGTCCTTTGGTTTTTCTCAAATGGCGCTTGAAATGGTAAAGTCATAGACCTAATAAAAAGCCGCAATGTTTTAGACACAAACTTCATTCTACTTAACCACAGTAAATCACCTAAAATGTTTACAAAATTGCACATTAAAAACTTATGTTAGTAAATAAAGTCAACTTTTCCAATAAAGTCACATTTTTACAATAAGTTGTAAATACTTAGATAGTGAAGCAGGGCACTGTAGCAGCACATCTTTACTTTAACTAGCTTCCGCTTACAAAAATTGTATACTGAGTTGCGTAATAAATGTTAACCTCTAACTTGGAGCAACTAACCACAGTTGAACCTCTTTGTAAGGTCATGTTAGTAAGCATAACCTATTGCAATATACTCAGGACTTTTAGCCTGATTATTATTTTTTAAATATGTGGTTTCATTTACTTATTTCATTTCAGTGTTCGACCATTAATCTATGTTAATAAGAATAATCTGTACATGTCTTGGATGAGTAACAACCATACAATTCCTCTTTTTCTGGGAAGCTAGGAAGGCTAAAATTAACTTTCACAATGTGTTTGCACGATAAGCGTTCAATCTGCTTCATCAGCAAAAAACACCAAACCTATAACCTATGCTAATTTGGACTTTTTAATAAGAAGTATACCCAAGCCTTTTGACCAAACAAGGACTGACAATTCATTCACAGGATAAACGCCCAAACTAGTTCAAATAATCTCTTACTGAACAGGGACTTAGATGTACCAGGACTGGATGAGCTTTGAATCAAATCCAAATTGATCTAAACCTGTTCAAAATAGAGAAAATCCTTAGCTCTACATAAACTAGTGGAAGAATAAAAAAGGTCCTTAGTTTAGTTTAGTTTATTTATTTGTTTGAGCAGTTAACCTGCTCAAAGGGAGTGGGCTGAAGCCAAAGGCTTATAAGCGCCCACCCCAAAATAAAAATAACATTACATTTAATATTTACAAGGTAGCAAATCATAAACAAAGGAACATAGGGCAAAGAAACAATAAATAATGAAGAAGAATAAAATAAAAACAACAGCAAAATAAAGAACAACAAAAGAATGTGCTACTTTTATGTTATAAAGGTGCATTAATACATATTATACTCTGAGATCTTGCTACTTCCCAGTTGTCATTACCATCCTCAATATAATTTAATTTGGGTTTAATTATCATTAATTATCATTATTAAAGGTGCATTAATACATATTATATTCTGAGATCTTGCTACTTCCCAGTTATCATTACCATCCTTAATATAATTTAATTTGGGTTTAATTATCATTATTATTATTATTATATTTGTTTAATTGAGTTATATGTGAAGTATGATGTAAGCCCTACATAGTGCGGTGCATTAAAAAGCCAGGGTGTAGAGGGGCCAGTTGAAGAGGGCAGAAACTCCCCATCAACAAACCCCCACCCAGCTGCCCTAACAGCTGATTTTGTAGATGATGTTCCTATGCTGAGTGGTGCATTAAAAGACAAGGTTTTGAGCCCGTTGGGAGGGTCCCTCTCAACAGATTCATAACTTGCCTACCCTAATTCTCAATTTGTAAATTTGAGCAATAGAATGACAACCGTTCCAAGCAGCAACACTCTTCCTTGATTATAGAGGAAACACACATAATTGATCCTACTGCGCCTCCTAGTGGCAACACATTTCTTGTTCTCTGTATATTTCAAAAGTCTTTTGTTTGTATTTATATTTGAACAGGTTGATATTTGGACTTCGTTTCAACTCCATTTCCAGTTTATTCCACAATTGTACACCATTAACTGTTGGGCTAAAACGTTTCAAAGTTGAGCTATGTTTCTGAGTCCTAAAGTTTAATTCGTCACGTAATTCATAACAACCAGTACGTTCTTGGAACCTTCTTTGTATTTGGCCCGGTAACAGTTTGTATCTTGCTTTGTATAACATCTGTACTGTTTGGAACTCAACAATGTCACAAAACTTCATGATCTTTGATTTAAAAAATAATGAGTTTGTGTGGTCCAAAAACCCAACTTTGATTGCATAGTCCTTAGCTCTACATAAACTAGTGGAAGAATAAAAAAGGTCCTACATTGCAAGATGATACAGACCACTCTATAAGAATCCAATTAATTGCAATGACTGAAACCAGATTTACTACAGTATCACTAAAACAGCCTTACCCTTATAACATTTAACTCTACACTGCCAATGCATTTTTATTACATCCTTATGCTTTATTAACCTAACATAATTGCTTTTGTATGTGTCGCCTAAGCAATGCTTCGACTTTGGCTTGTCGCAAACATCCCCACCACTGTGACCTGTGAGCAACACCACAGCGGTATTTTGGTTACTTTTTGGTTAGGCCTCTGTTAACGTTGCAGAGTGTTCGAGCACACACACTTAGGAACGTGTAGAGCCAAACCGAACTGATAGTGCACTGTATGTGGCAAGATAAAGAGACTCTAACATCAGGAATAAAACAAAACCACAAGTAGCTTCATAGTGTTGGGCAGAATCGCTTCACATCTTTTCTGATCATTTCAGCACTTCATTTGCCTTTATTACACATGATGTCTCGCTTGGGATTGGTGCCACATTTTTAAACTTTATTCATTTTAATTAGAGGTCATCTCATTTATGGTTTATGAAGTTTAAGATAGGTGTTATTCTGGATAAGACATGGTTTACACTCTAACATCATTCTTTTTATACCCGCTCTAGTTGATACTTGAATGGTACCTAAAGAACAATAGACTTGTAGAACTTATTCAGTGAGAAATGTAAACATGGTTCACTGGTGTTTGTATATCTGTTGCACTTTTTATCCTTATTTATAGTGCCTCTTCATGCTCCGTCCGTTACCAACTGTGAGCACAGATAACTATAACATTAACATGTTTTACATAAATACACATACTTTTAAGCTATAAAAGCAAAAGTACCCTATACAAAAAAACAAACGTGTAATACACAATATAGGACATCATTTGTAGAGAGTTAAATCTTGCTCTTGAATGTATAAAGTTCATAGTTGATTTGTTGTTGGGAAGGAAACCACAGGCCCCTCCTCTTTAAGATTCTGAACTGGGCAGTTGCTGCACATCTGAGCAAAACAGGAAATTTCATGTTTCCTTTGCTGCTTATAGCTACAGCTTGCATCACATTACTTCTGCTTATGTTCACACACGTGGCCACAGGCAAATTCACACACAGTGACCCTCCAATACAAACCACAGCATTTTTGGATTTACGCTTCACAATGATGATATGGGTTTAGACCAGCGGTTCAGTGCAACACAGTGGTTTCAGAGATCAATGCTTCTCAAACTATAGTTCATATCTTCTGGAGGTACTTGAGCTCCTCTGCATTTTCAGACGTAGTTCACATAGGCCCCCTCCAGGTGCCACACTGACCACACCCAGAACTTAAGTCACCAAAACTTAATAGTAAATGGCTTCATTTGATTAGTGTTTTCTCCTTACACCTTGGGTGCTCATATTTGCACACAGTTTGCACAGTGGTTGGTGCTGGGTCCCAGTCCAGGTGGGCCTTTCAGTGTGGGGTTTTCTTATTCCATGACTGTGTAGGTTCAGCTATCCTTACATGTACATCTGGTTCCCTTTGACTCCCCTGAAAATAAGATTCTGAATCTGAAAGGACATTTACCATTACTAGTATTATTAAATTATCATTAAGAAACTTTATCTTGTATGCTTTTACGTATGAATTCTCTTTGTATGTTACTGGGTTCTTAAACTTCGCTGTTTGGGGATAAATAAACCATTATATACAAATTGTCTTGCCCACAAGAACATTGACATTGGAATTGTAACCCAGTGTAAATGGATGTAAAGATATAGAACCAATGGGGTAAACCTTTTACATTAAAGGGCATTTCTAACTTTGTATGAATAGTATCACATTAAACTTACAACAAATATGAAAAGCAAAGTGTTGTCTGGTTTATAAAGTATCAGTAAGATGTAGATTTTAAACATTTCTTTTTGATTGACTTTTCTAGCAATTTTGGCTTCAATGTGAGTAAAACAATGATTGAAATACCCAATAATGACACACAAATTGGTACAAACAACAAAATATACCAAAATATAGACTCTCTCTCAACAAAGCAAAACAGTGGGTCTAAGCTTTCCACAATATGTTTCCTGTGGAATAGATCAACACATTCAATGTCTGATTTTTCCACAATGTACATTGTCTTTTGCATTTCGAATGTCCTGAACCACTCCGTTTGGCAGCAGTTGAACGGATTTCCTGTGAGGTACACTGTATTCAGACTAGTGGCCAGGGCATCAGCCTGGTCGGATGGTATGGTGGATATCTGGTTGTCTCTCATATCCAGACTTTTCAGGCTAATCTGCGAAAGTGAACGTGGGATTCTGGACAGAGAGTTGTTCGATATGTTCAGAAACTTCAACATTTTAAACTGCGAAAAGTCAACATTTTGGATCTGCGTGTTTCCCAGACCAAGATGTTGTAAAGTTCTTCTTAGCATTTGTATTGAATTCTGTGTGTTTATCCCTGGATTTGAGGACAACTCTAAGTGCGTAAGAGTCATCCCTGAAAACGCAGAATTTGGCACAATTTTGATGTTGCAACCTTTAAGAAAGAGCTTTTTCAAGGACAGAACATCTTTCCAAACTACACAATGCGAAAAATGATCTGCAGGCTCAGAAAGGCAAACGTCTATGCTGTTAAAACTAAGATCCACGGACGTAAGGCTCGACAATGACACAAATAATCTCGCAGGAAGCATTTTGAGATGATTCTGGCTCAGATTGAAGTATGTCAGATTGCTAAGTGCGATCAAAGAGTCTTCATCTGCCTCTACTTGGGTTAGCCGATTCTTGCTAACGTCAAGTTCGTACAGGCTTTCAGAAAAGCGCTCCGAAGTGAAATTTAAGATCTCCAGACAGTTGATACACATTTTGAGTCTCGACAAAAGGGGCATTTTCTGAATAAATCCTTGCGGGAGGTAACTCACTCTGTTTGCTCTCAAATCTAGAATTCGCAAAGAAGACAGGTCCCCGTGAAGGTCTTCCACCCAGAGTTGGGCGCTCACGTTGGCAGTGTGGTTTCTCAGATTATAAAACTCGACAGTAGTGGACACATTTGTGGACATTGCACTGTCCGCCAAGTGTTCGTAAAAGCTTAAACGGTTATAGGAAAGGTACAGATTTTGCAAATGGCTACGGCTTGGTAAAAACGGAAAAAATAACATATTGTTATGAGAAAGATCCAAAGTTTCGAGCTGGAAAGTTTCATTGACATCTTGCCTTGATATGAACCAGTCGATGAAGTTGTAGCTCGCGTTTAACACGACCAGCTGTGTCATGTGGAAGTCCGTCAGGCATGGCAGGTAGTTGAAGGCCAGGTTCAGCCTTTGGAGCTTGGGGTTGCTGTGGAAAGCGTTGTCGATCTCAAATAACACATTTCTTTGCAAGTCCAGTTCCTTGAGCTGGTAAAGATGGCTCAATATATTGTCGTCCAATCGCTGCATGAGGTTTCCAGACAGGTTCAAATACTCCACAGACGTTAGGTTTTGAAGCAGAATGGCGGCCATTTCCTCATCCAGCTTATTCTCAGAGAGATCTAGAGCTTTGAGACTCTGTAATGTCTTTAATGCCGTGCTACTCTCTTGATATCCGACGTGAAGATTATTGTTTGCCAAGTTTAGACTGGCCAGCAAGTGTGATTGCTGAAAGGCTGTTGGTTCTATTTTCTCTAAGTCATTGCAGGCTACGCTAAGTGTCTTGAGTGAGGGATAGGCGATCAGAGAGTCGTCCGTTAGTGTCGTGATGTGGTTGTAGTTGAGTTGGAGCTCTTCGATGGTGCGGGGCAAGTCTACAGGGACAGAGGAGAGCTGACGATGGTTGCACTCAGCTGAATTCTGCATCTAAAAAGACAGAAGTGTGATGATTTTGTTAATTAAAATTGTACAAGCACTTATTTAGAAAACTGCTATTTAGAAAAGCTATTTTTCTTAAAGACCTTAATACAATAAGGGGGTCATTTATCAAGACTGTTGCTAAATAGCGAGTGCGAGTTGGAAATCAGCACACAGCTGTTTGTAGACATTTTGCTCCTAATTTACAGTTTGAAAAATATTACAGTTTTAGGGCCCTAAATCTGATATGTAAAAGACAGACTGATCTACTTTGGCACGTGCCACGCGTTTTGCACGTGGGCAAACACTTGGTAAGAATTGTCTTTCTGTGGTCTATATTGAAAAGGCCGATATTTCTGAAGGGAAAAAAAGCCTGTGCATCTATATATAAAGCCCTTTTATACATTGACTAGTTAACATTATTGTGGTAATACTGTATATAGCTAGCTATTTTGGTTGGTTTGATAATCTGTTCTAATTTAAAATGTAACATAAAAGCAGTTATTTAGGTCACTAAAGAATGCTGTTTGGGATTTCACACCATGAGTCATGACCATCCTCAAAATCCTGCAGTTATTGTGTAATTAAAGTCAAAAGACACTTCTGACATTTCTGATATATTTTTTTTTTCATACAAGAGAGCCAAACAACAACGTTTTAGACAGATGCTGACAGATGTGGCATTACCCAAGGAGTGCTAATAAGCCTTGTATCGTGTACAACAAGTGAGAGTAAGTATGACATGAATTATGTTTTTTGTGACATGTTCAGGATATGCAGTTTTGAGTGAAGACACGCACATCCACTTGTCATGTGCTGAATCAAAAAATGATAATGAGAAAAATGACAAAAAAATCCGCACAACTGTCTGCTAAACAGCTTTATTTTAATATAATCTTTGATTGTCTTGAGAAGGGCTACACGCCTGAAGCGTCACATGTGGTGAGCTATTAAAAAAAAAAAAGCTGGTGAGCATACAGTTGTTTTTGTCATTTTCTCATGTTCAGGATATGCCACACATAAACATTATCGTATTTCACAATGAATGCTGTCAGATGATTTGACTGAAGAAAAATCACATTATTGCTGATATTTCATCACAAATGTACATCCTCTATTCACATTGCTCAATACATGATTTTCCTCTAATTTACTACTCTATTGGACTGAACATGTTTCAGTGTTATAACTTCTATGACAATGATAAACTATTGATAATGCACTCTGATATGAAACTTATTATTACATACATAACAGATGAATTTTTTATGTTATGGGGGAAATACAATGACCACATGTTGATATGTAATGGCAGGGCTTACCAGTTTACAGTGGTTGACCGGAGGATGGCAGGTCCCTGGGATCAAGACTCTCCACACCAGTAACAAATGGAGCAGGAAGGGGGGGACCCGTGGATGAGCATTTTAACATTCTTACTGATGAGAAAATCAACAATATTTCAGTTTTTGTTTTAGAAATACATAATTGATGGAAACAGTGCGTATGCTGTAGTCTACATTAATATCAGATGGAGCACATGGTAACACCAGCTACAGCTATGGACGTCCTTTACATGGGTGAAAAGACAAGAGTATTGCCCTATAACAGCCGTCCACACAGATGAAACAAGTGTAATACTCGGCTCCATGGTTTTCAATCATTGCTGTGTTGCAAACAAAAGATAGATAGATATGTATGACATAGAGTACATTCTTAATTATGTGGCCTGTAGTAAACTATATACTTGTATAACTAACTATATATTCACTGTAGTAAACATATATTTCCTTTGCGGCGAAGAGGGTCTAAAAACTGGATGCTCAAGACACCATTCCAGCTGCTGACTGTTCATTTGGACGTTACATTTGTATTTTGTTTCACTGATTTGTACAGTCCTGGTGAGGCAAGTCCTGTTGTGATATTGGGCTATATAAAAATACAACTTAATTTGATTAGACACTATAAAAATGATAAACAAATATCTGGTTTTATTTTAAAATAGAGCAAGAAATTAATACAAAATAAAACAATATGTTATATAATAAGTGATGTTTGGTTTGATAAGATTTACAAATCATATTTTGTGAATTACTACATAGTACATATTCTATATTATAATTCAATCATAATTGCATACAAGCATCATAAAGTTTACAGTTCATTCTAGTCACTTGTGCAAGTAGCTCTTGCATATCATACTCACACTCGTGGTTAGGTGCGGTTCTCCCAGGGTCCTGACAATGTCTCTCCGGATCATATCTCTGCAGTCTTCGCTGCAGAAGACCTCCCTAAGCTCATGTGTGATCGGCTGCTCTTCTCTGACTGAAGAACCAGTGCCTTTCTACTATTCACGGAAGCAACAGGCAGCGGAAACCAGGTCACATGGACAAGCTGCAATCAGAAACAAGTTCTCAGGCAGGGCCAAGAGGCAGGCAGACCCCACAAGGTACAAGTAGTTTTGGTTCACAGCAACACTACTGCACACAAGGTCGGTAGCCAAAGTGACACCACAAAACCATAGTGAACACACCCTGACACCTTTGCCTCGCTCTGATGAGCCAGAGCTCAAAAGAGGAAACCACTGAGGGCATACACCCTTCCTGCCTCCTTGGGTTGACTAACGGATACTTAATGACAAAGATGGCCCTTTAAACCAGATGATTACGTTTATGATATTTATCAACTGAGGAACAACTGATGTCATGCTTGATACATCAACTAATATTTACCTTATAAGCTGATAAAATAAAGCTGTGATGGATTGTTATATAGTATTTCATAATGATTTGTATTTTGTTTGTATGTGTGTGTGTGTGTGTATTATGCTGCTACAATTTGGACCAGTCTTCCTAAAGATGTGTCAGGCTTCTACACTATTTAAACCCCCATCCCTGTTCAATACGCACCAAAAGAATATTTGCTTTCAAATTTGATACTGATTACTTGAAAACACCTCTACGGTCCTAAAGCATGAATTGTGCTCTACAAATAAACTTGTCTTGATTATTATCATATGTGCATTATTTGTTATTCATTTATTTTCTAAACTGTTCGTGTTATTATTAAATTGTTCCAGCTGCAGTTAGATGGCTGTAAACAGTGCCCTCTGGTGGTTAAACGTAAACTGTTATGTTTTCCACTAACAATGTCTTAAAAACAACAGAGTTTCTCACCAACAATTGAATAACATTAAGGTATTGTCGAAATAGTGGCACCATGTAGACTTTATTTACCATATTTTAGCTATAGATCCATTGTTATAACAAATAAATAGTGTTTAACTACTATAGCACATTTAAAGGACACACATGGCAGATAAATATTACTTGATGACTTTATATGGCAAACACAGTAGTTAATTTGCCATAAACCATGCATGTGTGTATATAAAGTTGGCGTACATGTATTCCAAAAGTTTCAGGTAACATTGATTTGGCATGGAGGTATCAGTCCAGTCCATGATTGACGAGCGTATGAAACCTGTGAATGCCTTGAAAGGATACAATTCAAATGTGCTAACCTCGGTAAAGCTTTTCTAAAATCCTATTTTCACTTTTGTGGAAAACGGTAGCTGCATTGTAAGCGGCCATTGGTCAGGACAATCCACAGTACACTGCTTTCCCTTTAGTTGCGTCCCAGGTTGAGTAAAAGTTTATTGGTCCATTGCCTCCAAAATGGTTAAAAATGTGCGGCAAATGCCACCACAGACAGTTGAGATTTCCTGGAGTTGCGTCTGTCTTATAAAATTAACAAATTATTTATAACTATAGCACATTACACAACAATGGCACAGTGTCCTCTTCCCCTTCTAGCCGTCCAGTGGCTTGCCCAGGTAGACCATGGTGACTTCGGTGTTCCCGTAGACCGCAGATACTGCTGGAAATAGGCAAGCTTTGGGCAGTCCTCGAAATGCTACTCCCAGGAATTCAAAACCCCGTTCAAACGCTAACGTCTTGTCATCCATGTCTAAATCACTCGTATCCTTTCACCGATCTGCAAAGGATAGACACAGATTTTTACAACTCAATGAGGCCAAAATCACATAAGCAGACAATGCAAGAGGATAGAGGATAGTTTTTATGTGACATTCTTGGAGGTCATAACACTAGCCAATGGACATGGTTGCTTGGAAGGTTAGCTGGGTATTGTTCTTTCACTGTCTGAAGCACTGTTTACGCAAGTGAAGCAAAAGATCTGGGCTTTCAATTCTCATCAGAAAGAACTGTAATAGTTTAAAGGAACAGCCCACCGTTTTTCCATACTGAAATATGTTCTTACCTGAGCTTAGACGAGTTGATACGTACCTGTCTGGTCTCTACGCGTGCGTTCAGTCAAAAAGACCAAAGATGTTGTTAGCATTTAGCCTCTCCACCTCTTCTCTATGGGATAAAAAGGGGTACTATATTGTAAGGCGTAATAACACAGGAGCACTTCAACATCCGCCAGAGAATCCTATAGGAGTGAAGATATTACTGCGTGGACGTCGAAGTGCTCCTAAGGTGTTATTACGCCTTACAATATAGTACCCCTTTTTATCCGCTTAGAAAATCGACATTTTTGTGTAACTATACTTGGATCATGTAACTACTCACGAAACTGTATTTAAATAGGGAAAACGTGGAAGAGCTTGGTCGCTTCTAACTTCACTCCAGTTTGGCCTCATAGAAGAGAGGAGGAGAGGCTAAGTGCTAACAACATCTTTGGTCTTTTTGTGTGACTGAGCGCACGCACATAAACCAGACAGGTACGCATCAACTCGTCTAAGCTCAGGTAAGAACATATCTCAGTATTTAAAATTGTGGCCTATTCCTTTAAATTTCACAGGCTAGTTTTAGTTTTTCCCCACTGTATCTTTTCTGACCATACCCTCCAAGTGATTTCAATGAAAATTATCCACAAGTGTTAAAGGCTTTGGGAGAAAAGGCAGGAAAAGGACACACTGATAAGTATGTGCAAAGATACCAAAGGAGATGTAGTGAGAAAAAGGACAGGAACAAAGTGTTAGATAGTGTTAGAAGGAGCCAACTCATTTATTTTGGGATCTTCTACAGTAAATACAAAAGTCCTTACTTGATATTTTGGCGCATTGTTGCATTGCGGAAAGTTGCCATTCACCTCGCCGTTATGAAGCAGATTATTATCAACTAAGTTCCAGCCCCAGCTTTGGTCATCGCTGCCCAAAAGCGCCACATAGCCTTGGCATTGCATTGCTGCCCGTTTCGTGGCGATGCCTATGACCGCTACAGTACCAAGGGGTCCTTCCCACCAAATCTCCCAGGCGTGCCGTCCCTCAGAGAAGCCAATCTTTCCTCGGGCGCCGTCCGTGCTTTGGGCAATGGGGTTTCGGTGTAGGGTGAAGCCATTTTTCTTGATATAAACATTACGTGAGCAGTCGTTGGAGCTTAGAGCGTGTTGATAGGACTTGAGCTGAAAGGGATGACAGACACAATAAGAAGTGATAAGATGTCAAGCTAAAAGCAGTCCTGCCCATTCCTGTTTGTTTGGCAGAGTATATAGGCAAGGCAAGTTTATTTGTAGAGCACAATTCATACGCGAGGCAATTCAAAGTGCTTCACAGTTGCAGAAAAAATTACAAGAAAACAGATAAAATCAATCAATAAAACATCAACATAAAGTTAATCAGTTACAGTTAAAGGCAAGAGTGCAGATAAAATACTTTCAGTTTTCATATGCACGGGTAAAAAGAGCTGTTTTCAGCCTGGATTTGAACATTGTCAGAGTTGAGGCCTGTCTCACATCCTCATGAAGACTGTTCCAGATTTTAGCTGCATGAAACTGAAACGCAGCCTCACCGTGTTTATTATTGACTCTGGGAACCACCAGGAGACCCCTCCCTGAAGTTCTCAGGGCCCGAGATGGTTCATACGGCTCTAACATGTCAGAGATGTACTTTGGTGCTAAACCATGAAAAGACTTGTACACAAGCAGAGCTGTTTTAAATTCTATTCTCTGAGTGACAGGAAGCCAGTGCAGAGACCGGAGCACTGGACTAATGTGGTCGTATTTCCTGGTTCTTGTCAGGACTCGAGCAGCAGCGTTCTGGATGTTCTGCAGCTCTAACAGCCCGTTTAGAAAGGCCAGTGAGCAGGCCGTTACAGTAGTCTAACCTGCTGGAGACAAATGCATGGATGAGTCTCTCCAAGTCTGGTTTTGACACTATTCCTCTGATCTTAGCAATGTTCTTCAGATGGTAAAAAGCTGATGATGTTATTGCTTTGATGTGGCTGTTTAAGTTCAGGTCTGAGTCCATGATTACTCCTAGATTTCTAACCTGATTTTTTGGTTTTAGAGAGAGAGACTCAAGGTGACTGATAACACTTTGTATACCTGGACGCACACTTGCCTCAACTGCAATATAACACATTTTTCATGACAATCCTATTAGTGTTGAGAACAGTGGTTTATTTTTTTATTATATATGATTAATTGATTGTTTATCCAAGTATTTTGTCAACACGTTGATGTGTCCTCATGAAATGTAATCAAACCTGTTTAGGATCTGAGGAAGGCTGCAAGTGATGTTTAGGTTAATACTTAGCCTATCTCAAAACAAACGTCTGGAGCTATTACTCACATATTAGCCAGCTACCCCATTGTAACTGTTGCCAGCCCATTATCTGGACATGGGCTTACTGGCGTTTCGGTGATAACATATGCATGAATTGCCTAAAGGCCTGCATGATGAACGGGCCTGCATGATGAACGTACCTTTCCCTTGTAGGTGGGCAGGTTGCACAGGACATCTGACCGCAGAGCCTCCTCGGTCAAACTCCGGGTGCAAAGACTGCGCCACACCTCGCTGTTTTCATCCGCCAAGATGTTATACCAGTGCCAGCAAACTAACGAGCATCGCATGAGGTCCGACAACTCCAGGTATGAGAAAATGTGCTCCAGGACCCGTGCAGGGAGTCTCCCGGCCACGCCAGCCGCTCCCCCGGCCGTCCCCGCTCCTCCCACGGCTGCAGAAGCGTAGGGCGAGCCTGCAGACAGACACCCTGAAGCCGCTGCGCCGAGCGAGGAGCCTCCACCACTAGCAGCCGCCACAGACATTATGGCTCTGCCGTTTCCAACAGTCACGTTTGGAAATAGATTATTGTCTAATCTCCTTGACGGATTCTATAATAAGATAAAAATCTGCATAGTGGCAGGAAACCTCATTTTATGTTGTTTATCACAACCATAACACTCTGGGACCCTGCGCTTCCTAGCTCAATGGCTGAATGGAAGGGATGCGCCAAAGGTCCAGGAAGAACATTCAAGCAATCTGAGTATAGTGTAAAATTTGTCTAGTATAACTTCCGAGGAAACATAAATTACCAGGCTACACTCTCAGTTATAATCAAATGGGTCGGAAATAGCACGGACAATACGTTTTATTACCATCACTACTAAAATAGTCATGTTTACTTTTTTACTTTCCTGTAAGGATCTTATAGCGGCCATCATGGCTTTTATTTACAGACTTGAGTTAAATGCCACTGCAGCATAATTTAGACGGATGAAAACAACAAATATTTACTGTATACACACAACTGTCGTATTTTACATGTTTTTTATTTAATATACTGATAATCTACGCATTTGTTTGGATTTTTAACCCACGTGACGTTACTCGGAAGTGACGCGGGGTGCTCAAAAGAGTTCAGCTGCATCTGGGAGCAAAACCTCTGCTAGCTTAATTTCATTTTCATCTAAGGACCAAAGGTGGGGAATATCAAGCCGCTCAATCTGTGAACCGTAAGTTTCAGTTTAGGTTTTCACTTGTACGTGTTTACTGTTGTGACAGTTCGTGGGGGACACCGCTACCTGCGCCTCCTCTTGCCTGTGCGGCCTGTTGACAAGCGCTGCCCAATCGGCTTCTCTGCGGGACAGTTCAGTGATTTAGCGCGGTCAAAGAGGTGATTCGCAGGTTATATCAGACATCAGCAGATTTTTCTCAAAACATATTTGGTATTTGAAGATTCGAAGGCATGTCTGCAAATTACTGCGAGCTAATAAGCTGGCTAGTGATAACAAATGTCCCGCTGCGTTCGCCTTCACTACAAATCTTTCTGAAGTCTCACATTAAAAGGGTGCCATCTTTATTTGTACAGTGCATGTATCTAAGCGCAAGCACTACCAAATATGACAAATAAAAAACATTCAAGGGATCAGAGTGTTATTTTAAACACTGCGTATTAAATCGCTTCACTTTTCACATGAGCCGAAAACATGGCATGTTTGTAATACATGTATTAGCCAACAGAGGGGAGTGCATCCCGATAGAAGCCTTCTGCATTCACTTACATAAATGAGTTTTTGTTGAAAACGTATCATAATGTAATAGTATATCTTCACAGAGTCTGCGAAAAGGTGACCAAAATGAACCCAGTGTACAGCCCTGCGTCAACAGGGGTCCCTTTACCAATTCAAAGGGCATAGGATATCCAGGTTTGTAATTCCTACAATTCATCAAGTCTTGTGAGAAATTAAAAACAAATTTATATTACAGTATTCGTGATCTGTCTTTGTGGTTTTTTGTTAGCTGGTTTTCCTGTAGGTTATGCAACAGCACCTCCTGCATACACTCCTAGTGTTTATCCTGGTGCCAACCCAGCTTTCCCCAGTGGTAAGAATGATACCACCATGAACATCGAAGCATGTGTCCAGTCATTCTTTCTCTCTATTTAAGGCAAACATTGTAGCTTTTTTTGTTGTTACAGGATACACTCCAGGCACTCCTTTTAAAATGACCTGTTCTCCAAACACTGGGACTGTGCCTCCATACACGTCCTCACCAAACCCTTACCAAGCAGCTGTGTATCCCGTCAGGAGCACCTACCCCCAACAGAACCCTTATGCACAGGTTAGTGTCATGGCCATTTGATTGCTTCACAACTGCTCCATATTCCCAGATAGTATAATGTTACTCAATGGAGATTTGAAAATGTATAATGCTCAATTCATCACTCATAACATTTATTATGCCAAGTTTGGCTCTCAAGATGATTCTTTCAACTTTCTACTCTAAACGGCCCGTCCTAATATGCTCACAGCCATTATGATGAACAGACCTGGTAGTTGTGATTATGTGCTGATGACTCCTGTGCAGGATCCAAGTTGCATCATTCAATGAAATTAGGGCTATGAACATCAACGCACGTACACTATGCAGTCACTTTCAGTATAGTGAATTAAAGTTAACCAACCAAAAGCCTCAGGCCTATGTGCAGTAAATTGCTGTAATAGTATCCTAATGCATATATTTATCATTAATTTACTTGAACTTATTACAAAGGCACTTACAACTAGAAGCTAAAAATCTAAAATGTGTAAAACTGTATTTCTTATAAGTCCTTGCCTATAATTTTCTTAACAAAAACATGTATGATAACATTTTTACTACTGTGATGCAGGCGCTAATACCTTCACAACAACAAGGCACCTACTACACACAGCCACTTTATGCGGCTCAGCCTCATGTGATACATCACACGACAGTTGTCCAGCCTAATGGGATGCCGGCAGCCATGTTTGCCCCTCAGATTCCTGCTCCTCCTCGCCCAAATGGAGTGGCCATGGGGATGGTAGCAGGCACAACGATGGCAATGTCTGCAGGTAAGTGTCTGATCAAAATGGCTCTTATGCAATATTTGGCTTTTCAAGTAATCTGGCCTGGATCAAATCAATTCAAGAACGCCCTGAAGAGCTAGAACAAGTGTGTGTGTGGATAGGGAAATCTGGACATCACTGCTCAGAATGCTGCCTCCGTGACTCTGCCCCGGATAAATCAAAAGAAAATGGATGGATAAATGGATAAATTATGTCCTTAAGTCGGTGTGAACCAGAAAAAACACATCACGTAAACTGAAATTATCGCTGATGAAAATGATGAATTTTAGGGGTACACATACCACAGTTTGAGACCCCCTGGCGTAGGAGATAAGTACAGTGCATGCCTATAGCAGAGCCCAATCGATCTTGAAAATAGAAAGGGGGCCAAATGACTCGGAGTACTTAGTTTGTTGGAATGCTTCTAAATGTCTGTTTTCTGTACTTTCCAGGGACATTATTGACAACACCCTCACCAGCGCCTGTTGCCCCTCACCAGGTCACAATGCCAACATATCGGCATCCTGGCACACCCAGCTACAGCTATGTACCACCACAGTGGTGAACTGTGGGGTGAGCTCAATCAGCATTATTAGCTTCCAATTAGTTTGCATACTCTGCATGCAATAAAACCTGACTTCTATGTATTTGTTCCCTTTTTCTACAGGGCAGAGGATGGTAGTTATGCATTCACACTATACTCCAGTGTTTCTTGCTTTTGGTGAAGACAGCTCAGTGACTGACTAAGACCAATTGCTCTTCTTCCAGCATAATGTGAATCTTTAACCCTACATACCACAGAAAGAGGTCCCTTTTAAATAATGAAAACGGGGGAATTGGCTGATCCACATGACCCATTTAATGGAACATGGCTGCTTTCCTATACCACTCTCCCAACGCCAGCACCTCTAGATCCTGCTGCATATTACACATAATATAACAAACCTCCATGCAAACCCTCTGTGGTCTGGCACACACGTTTTAAAGCTTAGTCCTTTTAGCATTAAAAGGGAGTTTGGATTTTGTTACATTACATTATTACTTTGGGAATACATATGACGATGAATGCATGTGTATATACAGTATATAGGCATATGAAGTAATGCTAGCTCAATCAACCTGCTGTGACCGATGCAAAATTAACAGAAAGCACACATCCAAAGGAACTAGAAAAGTAATAATCTGCAATGCTGAATCACCCATGACCATGTCTTAATGTGAAAAGAACATAAAATGTTAGCTCATGCAAAAACATTCCTGCACTAATTAAGTGCAGACTAAACTGTAATTTCACTGCTTTGTCTTTTAGAAAGTGATGGTAGTTTTTATTATGATTTTCCTCAGTAATGCAGTGTATGCATTTGGTCTTATTATTTTGTATTTTAGGGAAAGATGGGACATTTGAGTTTGTGCCTCTGACGGCCATTACTTACTTTAAGTGTTTAAATGTTTATTTTCACAATTTTATGGAATATCTTTCCACAAGTTGTATGCAGCTTTTGCCTGAAACACATTTGATGACAATTAGCTTTTTTTTGCCAAAAGTATTCTTTGTAGGAAAACGATCAAAGTTTTGGCGGCCATTTGCACCGTTTTCGTGGGCGTGAATGAGCAACAGTAGCCTAGTGTGAGAATGATTGAGTAAAAAAAAAAAAAAAGAACCATTTAATGGTGCCATACAGTGTAACTTGCCTAGAAACATAGACCTATGTTACCTGTGTCAGTAATAATAAATGCAATCTTGATAGGTAGGCCTAATGCGCTACAATATAAGATCACTGCTAGATATGGACATATTTTAATAAACATACTATTATTAAACTCCATGTGTGAATAGCACTACTGAATGAAGACACTAATTTAAACCCGTATGTAAAACACAAGACATTTTTCATTGCTCGCTGTTTTACCTCAAGGTTTTAGGCCATCTCACCAAGATCACTGTATCCAGACTAGCTTTTCTATGTTGCCTCAGTCACCTCAGTTGAAATCTGTTTTGTAAATGTTATTTTTGTGATTTTGGTTCATGTTTTGTATTCTAAAGAAAGACCAAAAATAAAAACAAAATGTGGAAAAATTACGTAATAGTCGCTTGTATTTTTATTTTTATTTTTTTAGAGAACATTTATCAAGCTAATCTTTGATCAGCAAAAGTGTTTGTCAGTCAATAAAGTTGGGGGGAGGAAAAAAAAAAAAAAAACACTACCCAGCATGCAACTCGGCGCGCCAGATTGGATTTTTTGTTTACAACACAGGCGAGCTTCGGTCATGGCTTTATGCGGGGAATAACTTCATATTTAAAGTAATTTGTATTGGAATTAAAAGTACGATCTTTTCTTATGTTGTTGACGTGTGGGTTAACGGTTGCAAGGTGAAATTACTAGGACTGACGTGGTCGCTTCGGTCAGAAAGCTAAATGTTGCCTGTCATGATTCCCTGACACCGACTTTACGTAACATTGTACGGAGGGCCATTGGTTTGTTAAGGGCGATTGTGAGTCCAGTATGAGCGGCAGCCCTGTACCGAGCAGTAATGAAACCAAATCCGATGCCAACTTTGAAGACTTGTGGAGGCAGCTCGGAGAATGTCACCAAAATGCTCTTCAAGGTAATCGCTATGAATGTTGTGTAGAGCAAGACTGTGTCCACTAAAGCAGTGGTTCCCAAAGTGGGGGTCGCGAGGCCTTGGGTGGTGGTCCCCAGATGATTTCAAGATGAAACAAAAGAAAAATGCTACTGTTCTTAGTACATGTTTTACTATAAATTCATTCAGTTGATCAAAATAAACTGTTTAGATACATATTAACTTGATTATAAAATGTTTTTCTTTCCTAAAGTAGTGTATAAGAGGCAATAACTTTATACAATGGGGGTCCCGAGATGTTTACGTGTCAATTTTGGGGTCCCGGCCAAAAAAGTTTGGGAACCCCTGCACTAAAGTAGAGTTTTATCTCATAGATAACGCTTACTCTTTCACATATTCATGCACATACTATTACTTAAGTTACTTTTTAAAGAAATTGCACTTAGAGTAGGCTTTTCTTTGACACAGTACTGTTCAGTTTTGTTGTATCAAGCATAGACTGTAAAACAATGGACTTATTCTGGCCGACTTCTTCCTGTAACCATAAGGGAATGACGGCTGGCTCCGGAAGTTCCTGGCTCCAAGTTCTATAAACTTTACATTGAAACGTTTTGGCCTCTATTTAAGTCATTATTGAACACTGGCTTATCATTCTGACCTCCACATGTTTGTCTGAACATGCACAACAGCGTCCTATATTTTCCTTTTGAAATTTCTTTTCCCCGCCTACTGTATATAGTGGAGCTGGATCCAAAGACCCCTTCAAATTACTAACATGGCTGCGCTTCGTTAGCCCGCAATGAACACTATGGGGCACCCTCTGTCCATCACTATTTAACTGTCTAATGTCTATGTATGGTATCCACGTGACTTCCCGGTCCCTACTTATGTTTTTGTGAACTTAAACTGTGTCCATTGACTTTTGCAGAACTGGAAGCCAAAGTAACCAAGCTAAAGAAGGAACGGTGTTTGTAAGTTGTGCTGCTCAAAGTTCCGCACTCGATATAATATTTTTTCGTGTCACAACAGACCTGCTTTCTTCCAGAGATGCTCAGAGACTGGAGGTGTTTTATAACCGCAACCAGCAGCTGAGGGAGCAAATCAAAACCCTACAGGACACAATCAGTGGTTTAGAGGAAAGGTAGCGTCCACTGTAAATGCTCACTTTTATACATTGTTACGGCATTACTACAGTATTATGTTTTTGTGCTTAGACTCCGGGCTGGAGACTGCGACAGATGTGCCATTTTAGAAGATAATCTGAAAAATAGCCAAGAGCAAAATACTGATCTTATTAACAAATTCAGTGAGTATTATTAGTTTTTGTCATTAGATATTGCATGGGTGGGTTTTGACTCAAAAACCTGGTTTGTCTCTTTTAGAGCAAGAGAAAAAAGTGATTGAAGATGACAACAAAAAGCTAAATGCAGAGCTAGAGAAACTGAAAAGGGCATGGTAAGTAGATTTAATTTACTTTTTAGAGCAGAGCACTCTAAAAAAAAGCCTCCATTTGTAGAGGTTTTTTTTTTTTTTTAACTTAGAAGTAGATTTGTGTGATCTGTTTCAATCCTCAACAATGTCATTGACTCGCCACATTTGGACAACTAATGCAGCTATAAAGACATTCCACTTAAACATTGTATTTCTGTTTTTAGCTCAGATCCCCAGAGGTCTTCATCCCCAGAGCCAGACGACGGCTTCATCCCGGACTCTCCTGTGATGACCAGTTCACTGCCGGCTGCTAACAAACTCAAGAAACGCAAAAATACAGAAAAATCCAAGTTTGTTCGCTACGCAGAGAGGTCGCTACCACTGGCCCGCACCTCACTGTTTATCGGTCAGTTTTAAATGCAGAATATATTTATCTTGAAACAGTATAAGGGACTGTGCTACATTTCTACAGAAGCTGAAAAGAACCAGGATGCAATGGGACAACCCGTGAATGCTGATGTGCTCGTGGCTAACACATGTGAACTTGATGCCTCTCAAGCAGGTAAGTGCCGTAAAATACTTGATCTGTAAAATGTACTCTGTCCATAACCTAAGATGGTTCTTTGTAGATGTGGATCTAAATTCAGAAGAAGTCATCGCGGAAACCTGTCGTCTGGATCTACCACCTCATCGTATTGTGAGTTGGACATGATAATTAAACACATTTTCTGTTTGATTAACTGTTTTTCATTTATTTCAGAAAAAGAAAAGGCAGAAAGTCATCAACAGACTTCTAAAACTTTCTTTCAGCCTAAAGTCCTCCTCACAAAGTACATACAGCAACATCAACAGTGTTTATAATGAGTTTAAATGTGTATCACAATAACATTCTCTCTGTTTAAGGTCCTGTGTCTTACCACAAATGCCCTCAATCAACCCCACCCCAGACTCGACGACAGCGCTGCTCCCTGGGACCAAACGCTTTTCCACTCACTGCGTGAATAACGGCAACACGGCAAAAAGGAAGAAAGAGGAAAGCCAATTGGAGGACAAGGAGGAAAAACAAGACGTTGAGCGAGAAGTGGAAACTATCCGACCAAAACTTGAAAAGTCCATGCTTTTAAAACAAAGAAGTTGTAAAGTTGGCAACCAGGTCAGAAATGTCCACTGTGTATTGTGTATGTTAGTTTTCAGTGACATCACTTGAAGAGGAGTAACCAAGGGGCCACAGAGCTGTTATGAGTTTCAGACTGTGAGGTATCTCCGATGACATGTCACCTGAAAACTATGGATAAAAACATCTGAAATCTGTGAAGTGATGCACTGATCTAATGTGGTTATGAATCTTGAACAGAGTCGATCCTCCCAAGATGAAACGCTCATTGAGAGGCCAAGTGTGTCGCATTTGAGTCCCGTTTTTAAGAAGCCAAATGCAACAGTGAAACCGCTGACTCAACGAGACGGAAGAAACCGACCTCCACTCAAGGATCAGAACAAGTCGCTCTGTCAACCCAGTGGTGAGAACTGTAAGTACAATTTTGATGTTATAGTACGTTTACAGTATAAGAGTTAACTAGCGTTTGTGGCCTTCAGCTCCAAGAGAATTTAAAGTTGAGCCGATGTGGAGCATTGACCCCGCACTTGCTCTGGAGATGTACGAGAGTGAGCAAGGACCTGATGACGAGGTACTGAGATATTATTACTCGATGCTGACATGTTTTCTCGACCAAATGTGAATCAAGTATCTTTGTTTTGTTTTTTTAGGATAAAGAAGATAATAATCACCCTGAAGAATCCCTGGACTCAGACTGCACTTGGATCAGCCACAGCCTACTTCAGGGTCGGGCAAAAAATGAGGATAAGGATTACATTTCTGGTAAGCTTGATGATTATGGAGATAGGTATCTTAAACAGTCAATTGCCAATTAAATGTTATATATATATATTTAAGGTCTTGGTGATAAAGCAAATGACAGTTTGGACAGACTGTTTGACACCAGCGCCTACGGGGATTACAAGTCGTATCACACTCTACCTATGGATGACAATGACCAGCCCAGCGACCAAGAGGAGGAAGATGGAGATGAGGGAAATGGAGATCAGGAAGACGGTGGGACTACTTTCCTGTTTTGATATTCTTCCATATTTATTGGAATATGTTTCTTTAGTTAAGAACATTAAGATTAAGCAGGTGTTGAAGTAAAATATTGTGTCATTTGACTTGCATGTTCTTGAATATGCTTTCAAACAGATCAAAATGAAGACTGTGCTGAGAATAGTATTAATAGAAGAAAACCCGGGTAAGAAAATGCATTTTTAGATACATATTCTTTGAGCTTATGATGCACAGTTATATGAAAAAAAATGCATGTTCTCTTTTCTAGCCAGCCAGCGTTTGCTCACGTGGCTGTGATTCGCAAGAAAGATGAGCGAAGAAAGCTAAAAGGAACGACTTGCAAAGAGTGTGAAATTGTAAGTGTTCGACTAATACATGTGATGAAACCTAATTATATTTAATCACTTTTGTTTTTCTTTATAGTATTATGCACATCTGCCGGAGGAGGAGAAGCAGAAAAAGTTATCCAACTGCTCAAGGCACCGGTTCCTTTACATACCCCCTGTACCCCGAGAACTTCTGGGAGGTTGGGTTTCCATCTACGCAGACGTGCATAGAAAGAGGTACAAAAGTATCTCAAGTATAGTTAACGCTCAAGTCCTACAGTTGCCGTGTTGACGAGGTTAACTTTTCTGATTTCCAGGCTATATTAAGGAAGACAAAAATCCTCAGACGCGCTCACGCAGGAGACAACCTTTGCATGCTTTGTTTTCCCCAAAAGGTAAAAAGAAAACTGAAGCTGGACATTATTCAATCCACATGTGACGTGTGTGTTAATTTTATACTTGAGAGTTTTAAACTAATCTTGTACATTGTGAAAATGACTGAATGTGTAAAGACGAATAAAAAATAACATTATCTAATGGCCAATAGTGTGAATGGAGACCACAATGGATCACCAACTAGTAAAAAAAAAAAGGAATTTGTCATCATACCTTTTTATTTGGTTAGTGACTGATAGAAATACAGTACTTTAATAAAATAAGTGAGAAAATATTATTACATTTAAAATCTCTTATATAGGCAATGTTCTCGATCTGGAGTGCATTGATTTTCACGACTTGGAATCTCTTTCTGAATAAAGCAGTAAAGCCTCTCCACAGTGACTGGTAATGATGCTGCGAAAGACAAGACATTGATGCGTTATTAAATCAGACTAATACAAAGTAAATCAGCTGTTTTGATATATAGAGTAACCCACCAAGCCAGGGACAGAGCATTTATGTCTGTGTGGAAGATAACTGGAGACAGGGACATGGCTGTAACCTGCAAACAACAATGCCTTAGAAAATACCCTCACGTAAGTAGCTTGATTGATCTTATTAAGGTTACATTTTAATATTACCTTAGCCACAAACATCCAGACTTTGAGATGCTCAGTAGATAATCCACTTTTTATTTTGACTGAGACCAATAGCAACAAAAACCCCATTAAGGCACTAGAAAAAGACAGAGCAAACGATACATACAAATCCTCCAATATTTGACTTTTTTTTTTTTTTTTTTTCTACCTGATGCAGCAGCCACCGTGAAATGTGTGGGACTGCAGTGAGGGAAACTCCAGGGCACCCATGAGGTCACCTGAATAGAAAGCCACCTGTTCATATAACCAATTACCATACTGTGTTCACTGTTATTTTGGCCCTTCATACCTGTTGGGTGCGCTGCCATTGCCAGCAGTAGAACACTGTTTACGGAAAAGCGTGGCACATAGGAAATCAACATGGTAAATGATTAGGACTTTGTGACTCACCTGAACACATAGTTAAGGCACTGTTGCTCAATGTCACTGTGATGAAATAACACAAGGCATGGTGTCAACTTTGTGTTTGTCAATTTTTCAAAATAAGTTCTCAGTTCTCAGTATTTGATGGAGCAATGCTATGTGTTCTCTTACCTCAAGTTTGGGGATTTATTGTTAACTTGGAAAACTCTGTATGAACCTGAAAAAGGAGGAGTGTCCATTACCCATTACAAGGTTTCCATGGGGCATTAAATCTAAATATGTTAGAAAATATAATTGTTCCATAGAGACAGAACTATTTTTACTGCATACATTTGTGAAAAACACAAAAACTATGGTCCAAACTAAGCTGCAGTTGTGACTGATATTGGTTTTGAATATCAAAATTTCCCCTCATTCTTCTGATTGAATGTTTACAAGTGAAATATGCCAAATTATTTTGTGCATTTGTGGCATTAAAAATATAGTATTTAGTTATTAAAAAGCATTACACTTGACTTGCTGCTGCCTGTAGAAACTCTAGCGTATTTGTCGCCCGCCACCCATTTTCAAGTAGCTACCTGATCTTACATTTAGTAAGCTTGTTTGGATTTTCTTGACAAAGCACCTCATATCAAGGGATAAGTTTTCCCTCTTTTTGTATATTAAATTCAATATATCACACTATAAATGGTTTCATAAAATAACATTCAAGACGGTTATCGAATATCACATTTTACAGCTCATTGTTCTAAATCAAATCTTACCGACACAAATCAGATGAGTGACTGCCCATTGATAAGCAGTCCAGTCAAACTAGAGGGAATAAGGTCAAATAGATTCAGGGAGGAGTTTATCATAGAGGCAATATGAATGTAGTATTTTACAGGACTTACTCTGGGGTCATAGAAGGGAAGGCTGATGGCTGAGAGTAACATGAGACAAATGCTACAAAGACAAAAAGTGACATGTTTTAGTACAGCATGCACTTTTGAACAGAGATCTACAGTAAAAGCTTATCACGAACCGACCTGATAAATTTCAGCCATTGCCCTCGCTGTTGATAAAGAAGGACATTCAGTACAACTCAAACAACATGAAGAACATTTATGAGTAACTTTTTAGATCCACAACCACAGATTCCAAATAAATTTGTAAAAAATAGCCTTTGATGACACTTTACCTGCCGATCAACGGTCTTAACAATGATGTAGCTGACCACATGAGAGGAATTCTGGAGTGTGAAGAAGAGGGGGATATCCTGCATGAGTAGAAAAATAACAAATACATAGTGGACTGATAAGAATGTTCCATATTTTATAGCATAGATTAAAAGGCTTACCATGCGTGATAATGCTCTGGAGCCAGCGTATATGTTTCCAACAAACAGGAGTGAGCCGGGAAGCCAGAAGAGAGCGGCCGACCTGTAACATAATGCAGTTGTTACAAAGACTGGCTGCCATATCGGGACAGCATTTATGAACGAGTGGGACGGGGAGGCACCGGTTGATGTGGCTCATTTCCAACCAGCCGAGCTTCACAGAGAGGAGCAGCAACACCGCGCCGATGAGAGTCTGCCATCTGAAAGACAAAAGATCAATTACAAAAGAGATGTACGGTTTGTTGTTACAGTGAATTTAAATATCACTGAAACTTACCCCTGGAAGAGGGTTGGGTATGTGAACTTTAACACGGATAAGACAAACTGGAACAAAGGAAGGAAAGATGCAAAGTTAAAAAGGTATTGTTGCCTTAGGAGTTTTAACACGTCCAAATTGTCATGGGATACACTCAAGCCTCCTTAAAAATGCTGCCACTTAAAGGAGCCAGAGCTGTTGTTTTACTTGACTCTACAGACTAATATTTGCACTGTCCCATGTGTTTGCAATCCACTATGCATAACATTATCACTGTATTACTCACTTGTTATTTATAGTTGAAATGTAATTTATCCAATGGTGACACTCCAATGACAATGTAGCTACATCATCATAATATTGACTTGGCCTAGTGCTTGTTGAAGTGTAAAATTAAAATGTTCCGGGTATATACATAAAGAAACATAACTTAGAGTGACGTGTGGAAAAAAAGGATGTTGATTTTTTGACATTAATCTGTTTCTTTTGTATAATACATTAAGCTTCTTAGACAAGGAAACACCCCAACAAAGCACACACAGTGATGCATTTTGACACTCACCTTATTGGTGAAATACGATGCTACAAAAACGATGCTAAATATAACACCAGTGCCATGTCGTTTCCATTGCATTGTGGCCGTTGCGCGGGGCGATCATTGTTGTTTCTAAAGTCTAAACTTCACTGCATTTGGTCAAATTTGTGCTGCAACATTTTGAAGACAGAAAACTTCCCTCACTGCCCCCGACGACACGTCAAGACGTCAGAAGGTGACGATTGTCTATTGGCAAGACGCTCACTCTGGTATTTAAATTATGCCTAATAAAGTTTCAATGTTATTCCATCTTATTATTACACAGGGAATATTGAAATGCTGATACAAGGCAATTTAAGTAATACTTGTGGCTTTATGTCACACATACATTTGTAGGATTAATGATAACATGTCTTTTTATCTTTAATAAAAAAGAACACGTAGTTCCTCATTTCTAAGCTACCTCTTGCAATCAGTCACTGAGCTTTAATTCCCTAGCACGGTGTGATTGGGAACAGGTCCTGTAGAAGAGAGACCTTAATTGACCTTTAGTATGTTCATTTCCAAACTGGTTTTATCCACATCTGGCAACCCGAAGTGCGAAATGTCCAATATTCCCATACACAAAAGAAATATATAAAAATACATTTCTTCTTATATGTCAAAATACATTTATCAGTATATTTGGACATATATTGCCATACATTTTTCAACATATATGTCTAATACATTTATTTTGTATATGGGTTATGTCTATGGAAATGTCACGCTGCTTTCTACTGGATGACCATCTTGAAAACCAAAGCAAAACACTGCAAACATAAACAACTTAATGTAATGTACTTGTAAATATACTTTTATTGTGAATAAATCAACTTTAATTATTAGTGAAATCAATATTTGCTTTGAACATGCCAAGCTCATATCTAGGGACACAGATAAGTTGTAATGGCTATGTAATATTTACCCAAACTAGCTCACTCTACCTTCAAATGAAAGGTCGCGGGCACAGAGTGGTACCTCTCCGCTTTGTCTCCGTAAATGATCATAGACTGGGGGAAAGTCACGTGGTGCAGAGCAAGTTTCCGTGTTTACAGAGCGCAGGCTGAAGCTGCTCCGTGCTTTCTTTCCCCGATGAGGATGTGAGCGCAGTTATGGCCTTTTTAAAGACTCAAGACCGATCTAAGAAAGGTTTGTTGTGAACTGCGAACGTCTACTTTGTTATCGCGGTTTTCTATTGGGAGGTCGCGTTGTTGTTCTTTTTTGCAGCTGCGAGAGTCTTTGTTTTGGAGCTGAGTGGTTGTGGATGAATCCCATTAATATCGACGGACTGAGCCATTGGGCTAATGGTGCTTCACTGTCTGTCACTCATTCCTTCAACTTGTCTTCACATGCGCTACGATATACAGGATATACAGGCATTCCTGTAAGATCCTCTGTCATCCAAGCAAATAACATCAATTCTGGACTTGTTTTTCAATATTGAGTTTTATTAAGGCTATTGTGTTTACTAGTGCCATTATGGTTTCAGTTCAGTAAACCACAGAAAGCACAAGAGGCTTTCAGGGGATTGAAGAAATGTTAGATGAACCAAAGTGAGCTAAACCACTTTATGCAAATACACTTGAGTGAGACTGTTGTAAACCACACATAATAAGACATCCAATCTAATATGAGTTACTGACTGTATTCATTCAATAAAAGGCATCCCAGCTGAAGAAATGCCTTAGGGATGATGACATGTGTTGGATGTCTGTGTGAAGTCTCCCATTGTAATGCACTGCAGATATGAAGTCATACTCAGAGTACAACCTTTGAAAAATAGTCTCCAAGCTTGTATAGATGATTACTGTCAACAAGAAAACAAACTTTTCAAAGTTTAGTGTTGAGTGACTCAATTGTCTAATTCTGCTGTCTAAAATGCACTCTAACTACCCTGTAGGTTTTCCCTCTTGCTACTGGACCTGGAGGAGTACTACTTTGAACAGCACACAGCGTACCATGTGACCTCTGCATCCACCAGAGAGAGGTACGCCAAAGGCATTCCCCCTTCATTTCTGACTACTTCCACTAATAGATCTTATAGCTTTTGAACTAATTTCTCATTTCTTTCTGTACTTACTTATTTATTTAGTCTCTTTGCTTATATAAGATTCATTTCACTCAATAGCTGCATCTCATGAGCAGAGTTATCAGAGCCTGAGGCCAGTACATAATCTACTCTGTTTACACTGATATTTTCAAGGTTTTTGTGACACATGCACAGTAATTGTCCATTATTACAGACTATACGACATACAGTATAGTCAAAGTTCCTAAAATACAATGCAAAAGATGTAAAAATTTTGCTCACTTTGTAGATAATGCAACAGCTGCTATGTATTCGCTGTTGGTGTTGTAATTCCCATTATTTGGCACTACTGTTGAACCAAGATTATTGCCGACATATAAAGCACCTGATTTATTTAAATACATTTTTGTTGTTGTTTCAGAAAAGTCAGAGGATCCTTCAAGATCTGCTCTAAGTCTTTCATTTTTGATCCAGATAGTTTTGAAACGCCAATTTTAAAGGTTATTATGGAAGGTTTTTACTATTAGTCAGTCGGTTTGTTCGGTAATCTCTAACTTTATCTTCATAGATCCCGTTTCGAGACTGCACGAGAATAGAGTTTGTGGACAAAGACACCAATCCGTTCAATGAGTGAGTTTTACTCATTTGCATTTCGGCCACACAATGTTTAGGTTGTCAAAACTTGTATACTTTTTTATTCTATTTCTAATTTCTATATGGCTGAATGATTCCTGTCTAACACTGAATGTGAGTAAAACTGCGACAATGTTTTTCTCAACAAAACCAAACAAAAAAACATATCCCTTAATTACAGTAAAAGGAGATAAAATTGAAAATGTCAATGAGTTCAGATACCTTGGCATCATTTTACACTCGAGACTAAGCTTTAAGAAACACATCAAAAAGGTATACCATACAATAAAATATAATGTTTATATTTAAATCTATAAGAAATTCATTGACAATACAAGGAGCTAAAACCTACTTCAACGCAATGATATTACCTCACTTACTCTATGGTGTATCATGCTGGTCACAAGCCAACAAATCCACAATAAAACCTTTAGAATCTCTTTATAAGCAAACACTTAGGATTCTAGATAGGAAATCACGACAGTATCATCACTGTCAAATATTAACCAAATATAAAATGCTCAATTTTGATTATATAGTTAAGTCAGCCAGTCTAAAGTTACTATTCAAGATTGTTAATAACCCACTAAAAAGGTTTGTCCAATTAACATCTGATCAGATGGTTAGAACAACAAGGTCAACAGTCAATGGCCAATGTACCATACCAAAACAAAAAAAACATTAGGACAATCGGCATTTTCTTTTAAAACTATCTCAGAATGGAACAAACTTCCAACTGCACTAAAACTATGCAAAGACTTAAAACGATTTTGCCTGGGTGTGTAACAACATTTTCTGGGAACTCAAACATGTCAGCATTAAAAAAAATAGACTATAGAGTATAGACTATAGAGGAACACGTTTTCCCTTTTGATAAAATGTACTTTTTAAATTTTTTATAAAATGTAAATACTGTCTGTAAATATTATGAACTGTATTGTTTTATGCCTTTTGTAGTGTTTTGTAATTGTATGCCTTGGGGACTGCAGATGGAAATTAGCTCCAAGTGCTAAAGTCTGATACAAAGCATCTTTTCATATGCTGATTAATGCTCCTGTACATCAATCAATCAATCAATGGTTTTGTATAGCCCAATATCACAACAGGAGTTGCCTCATAGGGCTGCACCGAACATTAAGGCAATAAAACAGAGCAGTAAATAAGACAATGTAAAGTTCAGGTGAATCAAGTATCCAGGCAAACGTAATGTTCAAATAAGCGTCAGCAGTAGGTGGCGACGAGCGGCGCGGGTGTCCCCTGTCCTTAGATTCTCCAGCATGGCAAGGAAAAACTCAGTGGGAGAAAAGAGAAACCTTGGGGAGAACCACAGAAGGAGAGATCCACTACCATGGACGGACAGGCTATAGAGACCCAGGGCCGATAGAGTCCCTTAAGCAGACGGGCCAAGATCGAGATCGTCCAGTCCTTGTCATGTCCTTGTCAAATAAATAATAAAAATATACTTCTGTTATAACACTCACTTATTGTATGCTTCTTTAGTTTTTTAGCTACATGTGCTTATTTAGGTTTCCTTCTTTTCTTTTTAGTCCGAAGCCATCTGCCATATCCATTTCCTGCGGACAGGTGAGTGATGTTAGAGTTCTCCAAGACTTTGTTATGATGCTGTACGTTTTCATTTAGATTTTTGCTCTTGCTATATTCTTATTTTTTTCCAGGTTATTTACATCAAAGAAAGCAACGTGATAGCACCTTATCGAAACGAAAGGGTATGTTGACAGATGTTGTGCGGTTGATTTTGAATATTATGAATATTCACCCTTTTTGCTCACACAGGGGACAAAGCGACTCACATTTCAGCTGGAGGTTTGGACCAAAACTGAAGATGTCGTCCAGACATTGTTACAGGTACGTCAGCAGGAGAATCCATTTCAATTTAGCGAGAGATTTGGAATAACATTATCTTTGTTATTTGCTCTGCACTGCAGCTACACCGAGCATCCTGCCTGGAGAAGCTTGGAGACCAGACAGCCATGGTGAGTTGGTACCGTATTTTCCGAACTATAAGTCGCTCCGAAGTGTAAGACGCACCAGCCAAAAAATGCATAATGAAGAAGAAAAAAATATATATAAGTCGCTCCAGAGTATAAGTCGCACCAGCCTTGGCAACTCACTGGGCATGGAGGCGTAGCTTCACCGTTGACAAGCCTCTCCCGGCAGCACGTTGTTCTAGCTCTCATTTGCGAACTCGTCCCTTTAGCTTTCAGCCCGCAATGAGCTTTTTTTTGTTTTCTTAATTGCAGTAAGAGTAACCTCCGCTTTTCGCCAGTCCCTCACAAGTTTCTCGCTCACTCTTAACTTTTTTTCTGCTGCTCGATTACCCTTTTTTAAATCTTCAGTGGTATAGGAGTAGTTGATCCACAAGCTTAGAGCGCCCTCTATCGGCTGTCAGTGTGAAAATAACAAACATGTGAAATGATATATTTTGATATATTAGTCGCACCCCAAGCCAAACTATGAAAAAAAAGTGCGACTTATAGTCCGGAAAATACGGTAATTATCACATATTTAGCTTATGGTGTTGTTGTTCTAACTACTGCTAATATATCCTCCTACATTGTTTTAGGTTGAGGCCAATTTACAGTCCCGACTGGCAAGAACATCGTTTGACAAAACTTGTACGACAGCAACAACGGCAACATATTACAGGGCTTGATATATTGGTGTTAATTTATCTGTTTCATGAAGCTTTCAGAGTGTTGCTGAAAAGCCCCATATGGAGTGTACAGTGGAGATGGTGATGCCTCTAGTGTCCAATCCAGGCCACATCTGCATCACTGATGAAAACCTCTACTTCCAGCCCCTCAATGGATACCCAGTAAGACTCACCTGTTTTATAGAACCTATTTATTTGACTTTCAGCCGTTGTTCTTATTTTTCTTATTTGTTGATCAACTTACTTGCTTATGTTTCAGGACAGAGTGATTCAAATTAAACTTCACAGTGTCAGAAGAATCTACAAAAGGAGACATGGACTTAGGCCACTTGTGAGTTTATGCACTTGCTTTAGCTGTAATTAAATGGGATTAAACCTCATACGTTTTTTTATTAATCAATTAAACCGTGCACTTTTTCTTATCCAGGGACTTGAGGTGTTTTGCACAGAGAACGACTTTTGTTCTGACATCTATCTGAAGTTTTACAACACAGCAGACAGAGACGAGATTTATTACTACATTGCCACTTTTCTTGGTGAGTTATTGAAACTGCTTTTGTTTTTTAATCTCACGTTTTGCATTTACATTTATTCACAATTGTGTGTCTGTGTGTCAGAAAACCACATGACGGAGCAGACGGCGGAGAGCTACATGTTGCAGTGGCAGCGCGGCCACTTGAGTAACTTCCAGTACCTGCTGCACCTGAACAGCCTGGCCGACCGCAGCTGCAACGACCTGTCACAGTACCCCGTGTTCCCCTGGGTCCTCGCCGACTACACCAGCCCGCAGCTCGGTGAGGCAGCACTTTCTGAGCATCACCAGATCTAAACCAGGCTGTAACATTGCTGATCCTCGACTGCCCTGACTTTGGCAGTTCTAAACAAGGACTAAACCAAAAGAGGACAACAATATAACTAAAAATGTTTCTAAATGAACTCCATTCCCCCGCTGTAACAAGAACATTTTCTCCAGTTCAGCATTACCCAAATCTTAAAGCTTCTTGACCTGGTAGTTTACAGCCTATAGTCCAATGTAACGCCTCATTTGAAAGGCCTCATCTAAGCTTCTTTCTTGTATTGTTTTCATCTATTTTGTTGCATTTCTGTCAAGTTCTCATTGATGTTTTTGTAGTGTTCATTTTTGAGTGCAATGTAACTGTAGCAAAGACATAAAAGCGTGACGAAAAGGCAAAAAAAAAGTGACAAAAAATGTGGCGATAACGCAGCAAAAAATGTAATGAAAACGTGACGAAAACTCGACAACAAAACAAGGAAAGAGCTGAGGTCTTCGCTTTCAAATGTGCCTTTACGTTGGCCTGTAGGCTGTAAACTCTCAGGTCAAGAAGCCTTTAGATTTGGGTAAAGCAGAACTGGACAAAATGTGCTCAGTTAAGGCAGAGGTAACAAGAACTAGTGCCTGGATCCCACTAAAAGCTACCCATATGTAACCAATGGTTTTTTTTTTGTGTGGTAAAAATAGTGATGTGACGTTTGGAGTTTTTACCACATGTCCATCTCGAGTTCACAGAGCTAGAGACCTATTGCCATCTGTGGTTAGCTATGTAAGGAAAGCAGGCAGTGAACAAAAACACTCTTTAGGGAAGTAAACTCTTCAACTTCGTTATGAGATTTCAACTGGCGTCACGGCTTATGACCAAATATCAGGGCAAAGGGAAGCAAATCAAATAATGCGTGTATTTCACTTTCACTTCTTGCAGATATGACGAATGCTGCTACTTTCAGAGACTTGAGTAAACCTGTAGGTGCACTGAACAAGGAGCGACTAGACAGACTCTTGGTAAGAAAGACTGACTTCACAATGTATTTGCAACAAAAGAAGAGTGTTTTTCTTATTGTTGAGTTTTCCGCTTCTTTTAGTCTCGATATCGGGGGATGCCTGAGCCCTGCTTCTTGTACGGCAGCCATTACTCCTCGCCGGGATACGTTATGTTTTATCTGGTTAGAGTCGGTAAGTCCCAAACACGTAGGTCAATACACAGGAAAGCATTGATCCAACTAAAACACTTGGAGCCAGTTTTATAGATCATAAACCATGCTATTTTTAGTCTGTGCTGTGAAACCAGTTCATCATTGTTTGGAGTTAACCTTTCAGATATGGTTACAAGCTTTTCCCCAAGTGTGGATCAATTTAAAAAAAAATTAAATACACTGATTTGCCAAAGAAAAAATCGCCACCAAAAAAGGGTCTTTTGCTTTGATTGGAGCACGCATTCGATATAACATTGTTTTGATAAGCTTCCTTCAATGTCACAATGTGTTTCTGTACGGTTTTATGTATCGATGATGGGAAAGTCTGGTAACTGCGCAAAGCCTTCTCCAGCACACCCCAACGATTCTTATTATTAAGGGACTATAGCTGTTTTTTATCTTGTAATGGAACCCTTTTGGCCTCCATTAGTTTACTGTAAACTCAGACATGTGTTGGGGAAAAACACTGCGCATCGAAGTATAAAGCATTTGTATCATTTTCATGAACTTGCATCAAAGATGTTAGGAATGGTTAGACATTATTTAGTGGCTTTCTCTTTAATTGTTTGTAAAAAATAAAATCAGGTATAGGGCCTTTAACCTCAAGTCTAAAAGGTTCTTGAAAAAAGTGTCAAAATAGTAACAAAAAGGCAACAAAAAGTGACCAAAAAAAGTGATGAATGTGCAGCAAAAATGTGACAAAACCATTAAACATAAGCCACAAGAAATCCACAATAAATGAGATAGGCAAAAAAATGTGAAAGAGGTGACGACAAGTGGAATAAAAATATTTTACGAAAACGCATTAAAAAAGCCACACACAAAAAGTGACCAAAACCTATGAAAAAGCGACAAAAATGTAACATAAATGTAATAGAAAGAACCCCAAAAAATCAACAAAAGATTGACAAAAAAGTGATGAAAAATGGCTAAAATCTGATGACAACACGGCAACAACGCAGGCAAAAAGATCAGTTTTGTGGGTCGTAGCTTTCAAATGAGGCGTTACACTGGCCTATAGGCTGTACGCTCCAATCAAGAAGCTTTTGGATTTGGGTAAAGCCGAACTTGAGAAAATGTGCTCGGGTCAGGTGGGGGTTAAGAGGTTAAGCTCTGGACTCTGTGGTGGCCAATCCATGTGTGTAGAATCCTGGCATCGTGATCTTGGAGTATTCACGATCCACCAGGCGAAATGAAAAATCCATAGAAGGAATAGCCTGGTATTGTTTTTTTTCATTAAAAAAAACAAACAAATACAGTAATGCAATTAATGATGTGCAAAATCTGACTACATTTACGGTAACTTTTCCCCTCAGCTCCAGAGCATATGCTGTGTCTTCAGAACGGGCGATATGACCACGCAGATCGCATGTTCAACAGGTAACCACTTCACACTAATACAACCGTCAATATTGACAATGTACACACAGCAGACGATGATGAGACGCTCTAATGATAACGATTGTTTCATGACCTGACTCTTTACAGTGTTGGTGAAACCTGGAGAAACTGTTTAGAGGGGGCCACGGACTTCAAAGAGGTAACAATAGACTCTGGAAGGAAGGAGCTGCAGTAGTAGTAGTAGTAGTAGTAGTAGTAGTAGTAGTAGTAGTAGTAAAAATGCACTGTATAATCTTGTCTTATAGTAATCCCACTCTTTGTAATGCAGCTCATACCAGAGTTTTATGGCACCGACTGCACTTTTCTGGAAAACCGACAGGGTTTGGACTTGGGCCGGAGACAAAATGGCAGTTATGTTGGTGACGTTGTTCTCCCTCCCTGGGCTTCAGGTGACTTTCTATTCATTCGTGCATTATCATTAATTTGAATAATAAAGTTGAGTGATTATAAGTTATTAACCTCTTATCCCATCGCCTTAACCAAGCCCATTATCTCCAGTTCAGTTGCTATTTTGATCATTCTGTATTTGTTATTTTTTCAGATGCTAATTGATCTATTAACTATTCTATATTTGTCTTTCCAGATGCCAGTGATTTCCTTCAGAAGCACAGGACTGCGTTGGAGAGCCAGTACGTGTCGGAGCACCTTCACGAGTGGATCGACCTCATATTTGGCTATAAACAGAGAGGCAGCGAAGCCATAGCCGCTCATAATGGTACAAATACTTACACATTACTTGACTAAAAATCACAACACTAACACTACATCACGTCTTTTTCAGTGTTCCATCCGTTGACGTATGAAGGAGGCATAGACTGTGACAGGTAAATCCAAAATAGTGTTAAAAAAAGAAAGTCTGATCTATAGCTATACAAACACTATTGTCTTTCTGCAGCATCGAGGACACAGACCAGAGGATTGCCATGTTGACGCAGATCTTGGAGTTTGGACAGACCCCCACTCAGCTGTTCACGAGCCCCCACCCGCAGAGGATCACCCCGCGCTTTCACAACATCACACGCAGTCCCAGCATCAGCTCCCCCGGCAGCGAACTGTCTCCCGGTACGACTATAACATATTGTTACGTCATCAATGTGCTCACAGTGTGGTTAGTAATGGGAACTGATGCACTTTTTCTCCAGCCCGGCATTACCCAAATGTAAAAGTTTCTTGACTATTTTCATCCTCATTTTCGTCGCTATTTTGATTTTTAAGCTTTTAGACTCTGGTAATACCCAACTGGAGAAAACATGCTTGGTTAATGTGGGGGTTAAGAGGTTAAAACATCAATTCAAAGTGTAATACAATAACATGGAAAACCGAATATACCTGATTTATTCATTCTATTGTAATAAGGATACCCACACACTTAACTCTGTATCAAGGATTTAAATGCATTATCCATTGTTATCTATAGTTGCTATGCTATTTCCAACCCAATTCCATGTCATCACTGGGGTATAAAAGGGAACCGTTCCCTTCTTTCATTTTGTTTTTTAACTAAATATGCGATACTAGTGCTGCCATCTTGTTTCTTCATCCTGTTGTACACCCTGCCCTCATGCACATGCATTATAAGCCTCTGAGTCGATACTATCTAGAGAAGTGCGAGAAATGCATCTACAGTCACACAATAAAGGCTGATATCCCTTCGGCTGATTAATTATTGACCATCTTTACCGCAGCCTCTCCAAGCGCTGACTCGTCGTTCGAAGACCTGACCGAGGAGAGCAGGAAACTGGCCTGGACAAATATGGGAAATCTGAAACTCATCTCCAGCCACAGGATCCATAAAGAGTGAGCGCAGCGTCCAGATGGCTGCATTTATAACACAGAGCAACTCATCCGTCTCGTGCACTAATGCGGGCTTAACGTCAGACAATCCTTTTTATGTTGCTCAAAGTGATCTATTCTTAGATGGGGATATTTTACTCTGGATTCGTGCAGCGCTAGAATCCGAGTTTTTATGTTTCCGCTGCACAAATAATCGCAATCGGGTTGAATTTCAGTAATTGCAAATGTCAGTGGCAAAGATTGCATATGCATCAACAGAGTAGGGCTGGGCGATATATCGATATTTAAGATATATCAATATATTTTTAAATGAGATATGGAATTAGACCATATCGTGTATATCGGGATATTTCAAATTCATTCATTCATTCATTCATTTTCTTCCACTTGTCCGTTGCCGGGTCGTGGGGGCAGCTGTTGGAGCTGCAAATCACATTGCACCAGCCCCTATGGCTCCTCCTGCAGGTGGTGGGTCCACAGAAGGACGGCCTCATGGTTCTAACCGGGCCTGTTGGTCTCTCATAAGGGGCTTCTGAACTGCTCTTTGTCTGACCCGTCACCTAGGACCTGTTTGCCATGGGAGACCCTAGCAGGGGCACGAAGCCCCCGACAACAGAGCTCCCAGGATCATTCGGACGCTCAAACCCCTCCACCACGTTAAGGTGGCGGTTCCAGGAGGGGATATTTCAAATTCAGATAAGCTATTATCTGAATTGGTTGGGGACAGTGCCTCTGGATTGGCAGACCGGGGTGGTGGTCCTCTCTTTAAGAAGGGGGATCGGAGGGTGTGCTCCAATTACAGAGGGATCACACTTCTCAGCCTCCCCGGTAAGGTCTACTCCAGGGTGCTGGAGAGGAGGATCCGGCCGATAGTCGAACCTCGGATTCAGGAGGAACAATGCGGTTTTCGTCCCGGTCGTGGCACACTGGACCAGCTCTATACCCTACATCAGGTGCTCGAGGGTTCGTGGGAATTCGCCCAACCAGTCCACATGTGCTTTGTGGATTTGGAGAAAGCGTTCGACCGTGTCCCTCGTGGTGACTTGTTTCCGGTGCGTGTTGGTCTCCGCCAGGGCTGCCCTATGTCACCGGTTCTGTTCATTACCTTTATGGACAGAATTTCTAGGCGCAGCCAGGGGCCGGAGGGTGTCTGGTTTGGGAACCTCAGGATCTCATCTCTGCTGTTTGCAGATGATGTTGTTCTGTTGGCTTCATCAAATCAGGACCTCCAGCGCGCACTGGGGCGGTTTGCAGCCGAGTGTGAAGCGGCCGGGATGAGGATCAGCACCTCCAAATCTGAGGCCATAGTTCTCCACCGGAAAAAGCTGGCTTCCCCGCTTCAGGTCGGTGGGGAGTCCTTACCTCAAGTGGAGGAGTTCAAGTATCTCGGGGTCTTGTTCACGAGTGAGGGACGGATGGAGCGTGAGATCGATAGACGGATCGGTGCAGCGTCAGCAGTGATGCGGTCGCTGTATCGGACTGTTGTGGTGAAGAGAGAGCTGAGTCAGGGGGCAAAGCTCTCGATTTACCGATCGATCTACGTTCCCACCCTCACCTATGGTCATGAGATCTGGGTAATGACCGAAAGGACAAGATCGCGGATACAAGCGGCTGAAATGAGTTTCCTTCGCAGGGTGGCTGGGCGCACCCTCCGAGATCGGGTGAGGAGCTCAGTTACCCGGGAGGAGCTCGGGGTAGAGTCGCTGCTCCTTCACGTCGAAAGGAGCCAGCTGAGGTGGCTAGGGCATCTGTTCCGGATGCCTCCTGGTCGCCTCCCTCGAGAGGTGTTCCAGGCATGTCCTATTGGGAGGAGGCCTCGTGGAAGGCCCAGGACACGCTGGTGGGACTATGTCTCCGAGCTGGCCTGGTGTCGCCTCGGGGTCCCCCAGAACAGCTGGAGGAGGTGTGCGTGGATCGGGAAGTCTGGGCATCTCTGCTGAGACTGCTGCCTCCGCGACCCGGCCCCGGATAAAGCGGAAGAAAATGGATGGATGGATGGATAAGCTATTAAGTTAACAAAAAGAAACATGTAATCTCTAGCTGATTTTTAAAATGGTTTATCTTAAACTGAGCACTTTATTTTGTTTCTCTTTATATATAAATGCTGCCCTCAGAAAAAAGATTGACCTATTTTATTTTATAGGCTATTTTTATTTAAGATATTTTTTTATTCAAATGCGCACCTTACAGAGCTTTGTTTATGTTTACATTTTATAGTGAGTTTAACAAAACTGCTCGTATTTGACTTTGACTATGATTTAACATTTAATTTAACAGCTCTCACTTTGCGGAAAAAATATCGGGATATATATCGTATATCGATATTCAACCTAAATATATCGGGATATGACTTATGGTCCATATCGCCCAGCCCTACAACAGAGAGATCCTTTTTCTTTCCCATATTGCTTGAAAATGGCTGCTTAATAATGTGGAACGTCCTTTTTCAGTAGTTTTTCCCTTAACTGGGCTTACCTGACAACTAATCACCACAGGCGTCTGAGATTGATGTCAGTGAAAGAGCCCTGAGACACAATACCAGCCATGAGTTTCATTGAAAACCTTTTTTTCTTTACCTTATGGCACTGAAATACAATTTGCATAATAATTTGGAACGCAGTGTATAAAACCAGATAACTCCGTAGTCTCTCTATGACTTATTTACTTAGTGTCCTAAACATGTTTGACTTATTTACTTAGTGTCCTAAACTTGTTTGACTTATTTACTTAGTGTCCTAAACTTGTTTGACTTATTTACTTAGTGTCCTAAACTTGTTTGACTTATTTACTTAGTGTCCCTCAGCTTATTTTTTCCCTCTGAATTGTCAGGGCTGTCACGGGCATCGCTGTAGCACGAGATGGGTCTGCCATTTTCTCCACATCACAAGGTAAGCAACAAGTTTCCAACACATTCCTATTGCTCATTTAATTTAGCAATTTTAGGAATTAACGGCTGTGTGTGTTCTTGATGAAGATTGAAAAAACGAATATGCAGCAGTAGTTTATTTGATATTATCATGATTCACTTTGGGACCCGCTGTGTTTAGACCAACCGCTTGTACTTCATTCCAGACTCTACCCTGAAATGTTCTCCAAAGACCTGAAGGATTTCCAGAGAAGCATGTCTTTCTCAAACATGGTAATGAACCGCCTTCCTCGTCTTCATAGTATAAACAATTGTCCCTAACTAATACACCTCTGCTCCAAGGCGTTATCTTCATCTTTGATGCTGGCTGATGGTAAGACCGTGGTGTGCTCCTCATGGGACAACAATGTGTAAGTACCTCAACTATTTTATTTTTTACACTTGGAGCATGTAGGCGCTCACACAACCCCCTCGTGCAGATATTTCTACTCGGTCCCGTTTGGGAGAAGACAGGACACGCTCATGGGCCACGATGATGCGGTCAGTGCGATTCGCTGGTTTGACGACCGGCTGTACACGGCCTCATGGGACTCGACCGTCAAGGTAAGTCCCTGTCCGATACAAGCTGCGATCATTTTGCCTTTTATTGAAATTAGAGAGCTAAAAAGTAGTGGTGGTTGTTCCTGTTGCAGGTCTGGCAATGTCCCTCTGAAAGCACTCATAAGAGATCTCAGTTTGAACTCCTGGCTGAACTAGAACACGATGCTGGGGTAAGTGTAAATGTAAAGGGAAATAAAATACTCCCCTCTCTATAGTTGTACATTCAATAAAGCATCCTTTCCCCAGGTGAACAGCATTAACCTGAGCGTTGCGGGGACGCTGTTGGTCTCTGGATGTAAAGACGGGACGGTCTCCATCTGGGACACTCAGAGCCACGAGACGCTGCAGCAGGTCCCCTGTCACAGCGGGACCATCCATCACACAGCCTTCAGCCCCGGTCAGTACAGCAGAATATGTTACCATGACAACATTGACAAGAACAAGCAAGAAAGATGAAAAGTGCTCTTACAGGAAATCGGCAACAACACCAATATCAAACAGGAACAAATGTTTTTTTATTTATTTATTCATTTATTTGATAGGGACAACATCAGATGCTAGAAATACAGAAAATACAACAAACAATGTAACCGCAATTGCTAAAGTAAAAGAAATGTAAAAGAGTCACTTAATGGCCACAAGACTGGTTTGCTTTAAGCCACACTTTGAGTTGAATTATAAATGTTGGAAATGTGGGACATTCCCTGAGGGGGAGACAGACAGAGCATTTTGCCAAAGGCTGTTCTTCTGAAAGGCAACTCACAGCGCCCCCTAGAGGAGGCCCGTGTCCATTTAACACTTTGTAAACAAAACATGGCACAATAGATAATGTTTTTGTCAAATATTACAAATATGAAAGGACATTGGTATATTGATGAGTTCATGCCAGTTAACGACCAACTTGTAATACAATAGTCAATATGTGATCATAGAATGTAAAAACATTCTGGCAGCCCCGCAGCCCCAAATAGTATAAATTATATAATAATAGTATATTAATAGTATAAATGCAAAAGTGGATCAGCAGCAGCAGAGTCATTACCCCAATTTTTACTCACACAACATTGTCTTATTTACACATCAGATTTGGGGCCCTAATATGATGATATTGGCTTGTATCAAATGGTAAATTAGGTGCAGCACGACTACAAAATAGCATATTTTACTTTTCTGCTTGCACTCGCTATTTAGCACCTCTGTTGATAAATGGCTTAATGTGGAATCAAGGGTCACACCTAGTTGCTTAAAGACGCATTGAGTTGCCTTGTGTACGAAATGCGCGGTATAAATAAAGTTGCCTTGCCTTGCCTTAAATTCCAAGACATTTTCTTGCTCTTCTCTTAAAAATACACCAGAAATGCAAACAGAGTCCAAACGAACAGCCAGCACTAAGCAGCCGATTGATAGTTGCCCCTCCTTTGGGCACTGGTAGAATAGAGAAACTGATATTATCCAAGTGTGCATAAATGAAGCCAGTGTTGTTTACGTTAACGGAGAAAAAGTCATTTTGTTGACGCCCCTTTTAGTTCTTCAGTGACTAAAACATGACGAGACGTTTACGAGTTTTCGTCGACGAGAAGAAAACGTCAGAAATTGGTTTGTCAGACGTTTGCAGCATTCTTCAGTACTCCAACACAAAGTTAACTACATGACCGTGGCGTTATAGAGCGGCCATTGTGAGTGGAGTGGGCTCTGTATCTGCACATACTGTATGGACAATGAGCATAACGTGAACTGAAAGAATGTGCGGAGGAGGAAGCGAGTAATTTGACAGCGCCGAGAGCCCGACTGTGATACAGAGTTGTCCGTTCTTGCTTCTTCATAGACAGTCGACATGTGCTGAGCGTGGGGGAGGACTGCTGCATGAAGGTCATAGACGTACAGACGGGAATGGTCATGTCTTCGGTGAGAGCAGAGGAGGAGCAAAGGTGAGAGGCCCATGATGGGAAGCGGCTATTTCTCTTAGTTTAATACAGTCATCATACAGTAATTCAAAGCGCCTTTTATTCCATGTTTTTTTTTCTGGAGTAGCCATAGTTACTGACCATCTTCTTTTCCAGGTGCTTCTGCTGGGACGGGAACTCTGTGCTGTGCGGGGGTCAGTCAGGAAACCTCCTTCTGTGGGACCTCTTGAGCAGCACAGTCACCAAGAGGATCCCGGCACACTCGGGTAGACGGAGCTTGTTTTTTTGCAATATCTTATTCTACTTTATGCATTACTTTAATGTTTGATTCCTCCCCTGACCAGGTCCAGTTACTGCGATGTGGATGAATGAGCTCTACACCACTGTAATCACCGGCGGAGAGGACAGGCAGATTATGTTCTGGAAGCTTTACTCCTGAACTGTATTGAGACAGTGTTACATTATAAGGAAACCCAAGTATCAGCTGGTCTGGTGGAACTACAAATATGGCCAGTTTGTGTCATGGAGCTAAAGATTGCACTCAAGATGTGCAATTAAGCAGGATATCGTGTAGTGTTTTCTCTTATTTTTTTGTTTCTTTTGCCTTGTTTTACATCATTTACTGTTTGCATATCATGTATAATTCTTTTTTTTTTTTACTTGTGCTCGCTGCTTTTTAAAATATGTCCCTGTATAATGTAAAACCATGTATTGTATGTGCTTTTGAAGTGTGACTTGGACACGCGTCGTTGTACTTTGAAAACTCAGGTGTCGTTCAGGAATTAAACGACCTCAAAGCATATCCCTTGCGTCGTGTCTCTTGATATTTTTAATCATTAACATGTGTAATTATGCTGCATGGTTTTATTGTAGTTTTAAAGGTAGGGATTTCTTTTGTACAATGTGCGTTCCCAGATCTGAGATAACCATGTTCCAATCAATTATTAGTGGTCCAGTCACAAGCAAACAGGCCTTCAGTAGGGAAAGCTCACTCATTGAACTTTTGAGGTTCTTAGCTTTCAAATGAGGAGTGGCATGTTATAGTGAAACTTGTGCCCTATGCAGTTTTAACCCCTTACCCGCGCCTTAACCGAGCAGTTTTTCTCTAGTTTTACCTACCTAGGTTTGATACCGTTTTTGTCACATTTCGCTTTTTTGTGGCGTGGGTTTTTTGTGTAATGTAACTGTGATCAAGCCACAAAAAAGACCAACACCTGTCAAAAAGGACAAAAACTTAGATTACTTTTGTGGGTCTTGGCTTTCAAATGAAGTGTTACACTGGCTTATTAGGCTGTAGGCTTTTGGATTTGGGTAAAGCCGAACTGGAGAAAAATGTGCTCGGTTAAGGTGGGGGTTAAGAGGTTAAATCACTAACGGCATCCTACAGACATTATCATTGAATCCTATCAAGTGACAATGGTCCCGGTAAAACTGTAGGTGGCGCCCTTCATCAACGTGTTACATTGATTAGGTTGATATTGCTTTATTTAGGCAATTTACCAACAACTTACAGCCTGGGTATAAAAATATGTATGGCCAGATGAGTTTTTTCTTTTTAATATATAATGTGTTCAAAACAATGTACAGTTTGATACTTGTTTCATCACTGCATACTCATTTACGCACAAAATACTGAGGCAATTTAGAACAGTCCGTTCCACAAAGATCCACGTCTTGGAGCTGAAGGTCAGTAAGATCCAGTATTTATTGTTGCTGTCCTGTTGCTGCTTTCTGTGGAGACAAAATTCATTATTATACAACATCTCATATTATAAAGTACACACACATTCATGTAATTTTCTTCAGCACATTAGCATTAGTTTAGATCAATTTAAGGCTTGATATAAACAACAGCAAAACAGCCAGTAGCTAGTAGTTAGTGAAAAGCCCATGATACATTATCTGATATTTTGAAATGGAATTTGCTGAGTCAAATTGCAGATGTTTTGACCTGGTAAAGGATAATGTTAGTAATTAATAAGAACAAATTTAGCCACATCACATTAGTGTTTATTCACTGACACATTTTGGCGATGAATTTCAGTAACAGCCCTTCGATCCAGGCCCACTATTCGGCAAATTGTATTTATTGTATATGACTGTAATGCACTATGAACAGAAATTTTGTATATATATACCGAGCGTCTCCGTAGATTCGCCATAGCTTTGAGCAGCTTCGGCGTTGGCGGTTTGGTCTGAAACAGCGTCATGCCTTTGGGCTTTTCCTCTTGTTTGGCTCCAGTAGCTGCTTTACTCTTCGTGAGTTTCCTAAAAAGAACAACAATTCTTAAGATTTACTTTAATTCACTTGCACATTAAAGGTAGCTATGTTGGAGGCTTTCAAAAGGTCAAAAAACTGGCCCAAAAGTTGATCTCAACCATTTTTTGTGGGTTGCAGACGTTTATCAGGAAACATGCTACAGTATATCGTAGGAGTGTGACAATATATCGATTTTCCCATATATATTGCAATATTTTGCGGGACGATGCAATACCGATACGTTTAGTACGTACGTATCGATACTTTTGATGATGTCATGTATGTTAATGAGTGTCGTCATGCATATTAATGAGGTAGCAGTGCTCCACTGTTTTCAGTCAATAGAGGCCAATAATGATCAAGAATTCAAAAACTAGTCTACAATTTTAAGCACTTGGACACTCACAAATATATTACTTTTAATGATAATAATTTGTGGTTGATTTAATCCTTTTGAAACAAGACTGTGGTTTCTATTTTTTTTTAATGCATTACACTATGTAGGGCTTTCATAATACATTTACATTATACATTAAAAAATACATAAATAAATAAAAAAAGAGAGGAAATTGTACACAAACTGATATTATACTGAGGATGGTAATGACAACTGGGAAGTAGCAAGATCACGAAGTATAATATGTACTGCATAGTAACGTGCCTTTATAACATAAAAATAGTGACTTCCGGTAATGTTACCAAGGTTTGGCATCGGTAACATGCTGAAATATATTATATTAAGGGTTGCCTTTTGTTACTAAACATCGTACTAAACATCGTACATGAAACGAGATCGTGGTTGTCGTTGTGCTTCGTTTCTGTTTTCTATATGAACATTTCAAACAATGCTTTGTAATTTGGTCTGTGTTAAAAAAAGCCGCTTTGAAGTGTAACTGGTTCTCCTTTGACATTGATGAAAATCAATGCTGCTAATTGTATGATTGATAATGTAATTGCAATAGGATAAAGTTATTATTATAGTTCTGTCATGTAATGTCTTTAATGTAGATGCTATATTGTAAATTTTGTATTGATTTTGGGGGTGGGCGCTAATAAGCTCTTGCTTCAGCCCACTCCTTTTGAGCAGAATGTTTACTGGTCAAATAAACTAATAAACTAAACTATTTTTTTTTATGTAAATGAAGTGATGCCTCTGAGAGATCTATAGACCCATCTTAAGTGTGTAATAATATGTAGTAGGCTATGTTAAAATAAAGGTTAAAAGTTGATTTTCTCTTTTTTTAATCGTGATTGAATTGTAGGTTGTATTGTAGGTTAGGTTGTATTGTAGGTTATTTTTGTGCAATATATCCATTATCACAGTATCGGCATATCGTGAGATTATCGTTATCGTAAACCATGTATCGCGTATCGTGAGGTACCCAGAGGTGTAGTGGCAAGTTGAACTCCCACAAAGACACAATCTCCAAAATGGTGACACGAGTTGGAAACCAGCAGCAAGGTATCTGCACTCACCTTCCCTTCCGCGCCAAAACCTTCTGAGATTCTGGATAGTGAACCAGAATATCGAACAGGTCTTTTTTCTCCAGCACAAAGAGGTTAGCGAAGCCGTGGGCCTTGACGTTGGCCGTACGTCTGTTTCCTCCATCTTTAGCAGACTGTAGTAAACTATGGCAGGAGAACAGGCCCGTGTTGGTCTTAAGTAAAGTTAAGTGATAAGTTAAGTGAGGAAATTGCGAAACCTGATTTCTCCGAACACGCAGCCGGCCTTCAGAGTCACAAACACGATGCTGTTGTCAGGGCCCCCACCACCTGCACCGCGCCACTTTTAATGACGTACATCTCCTTGCCAATGTCGCCCTGGGAAATGACACAAAGGAAAGATTATGAAACACCAAAGTACATCTCTGACATGTTACCAACAATCCCTGCGTTGATTAGCATGGTTTCCAGTGCATATCTTTACTGATAGTTTTGTTCCTTGATCACCAGCGTACAAGGGGAGATGCGCGCCCTCTGCTGGCCTTTAGTATAACTGCATATTTTATATCATCAGACACAAACATTATTTAAAGTTATACTACCAAAAATATCAAGGCCTTGGAGTATAAAGTAATAGACACACTTTCCTTCAGGTTGACAATGATTTTGCACTAAGTTTATGTAACGCTCACATTGTTCGAGGGTTTTCCACTGTAGTAGTAGGTTTTCAACTGGACTGGGTTGTTTGAGTTGAAGACATTTCCCCTCTCTGATTATCCTTCACGCTCATCACCTCAAACAACCTCGTCCGGTCAACAACAATGAAAACATCTGCCGCAATAATAACTTTTGTTCTCAGTTTAAACATGACTCACTTTTCTGACCACAAAGTCTCCAGGCAGATAGACGATGGACTTTAGCCGCAGCAACATGTCGACCAACATCTGATTATCACAGCCCTGTGGAGAGTGCCATATATACAGTAATGTGTTAAAAAAACATTTGGTAACACTTTATTTTAGCATTCACTTATTAACAGCTAACTAAGTGCTAATTTTCTTACTAGCTAAATATTTCCCATGTATTAATTCTTAATTACTATTTAACACCCATTATTATTATTCTTCTTCTTCTTCTTCTTCTTCTTCTTCTTCTTCTTCTTCTTCTTCTTCTTCTTCTTCTTCTTCTTCTTCTTCTTCTTCTTCTTCTTCTTCTTCTTCTTCTTCTTCTTCTTCTTCTTCTTCTTCTTCTTCTTCTTCTTCTTCTTCTTCTTCTTCTTCTTCTTCTTCTTCACCACAGAGATTACAGCCTTTATACAAGTGTGAGGCCTCATTTGAAAGCCAAGACCTTCTAGTTTCTAAAACTATGTGTAAGATCTTTGTGAGTGAAACAGAACTTGCACCATATCTGTCGTTCCTAAACCTAACCCTAGCGCCCTGATCAGGGGGACGGCAAGTAACAGGTTAATACTATAATAACTCTCAATACACAGGGACACATTTTAAGCAAGAAAACAAATCATACTCGACCTAATTTATGTCCAACTACCTTTTAATTAAGTATTTGTAGCTGAGAATATGTTCCCCATTCTGAAGTGATGTGGAAAGTATTTGTTAGTAGCTTGTAAGATGTTGAATAAGGCAATGCAAAATAAGGACTAGCTGTTAATAAGTGAGTGCTAGGATAAAGTGAGTGCTAGGATAAACATTTGTACAGGTTAGTATGTTCTGTATGTATTGACTTGAATCACCTTGAAGAGATCAATCTTTTGGAAAGTTGCCAGGTTTATGTCAACGGCGATGGCAATCTTCATCACCAGTGGCATCTTATCCAACAGCTCTGACTCATCTGACGGGAAATGTCCAGTGCATTTGAATCAAAAGTTGCCAGAAAAGACCGAAAGCAGCATGTCAGAGCACTACTTACCCAGCATGCCTTGCGCAGTCCACGTGTAGTTGTACCACGTTCGGACTCGGTTCTGGACCATTTTTGGGATGTGGTTCGCGTTCATGTAGGACACGCAGCCGTCCATTGAGGCTCTGAAGTACGCCTGTGCCGCTGTGGCCGCTCCAATCACATCCCTCATCTAAAAGAGGAATGATTGAAGATTATGCAACTATGATGTCGAATCAATGCAAATGTTCCTCTCACCTGTCCGATCAAGCTGGAGAAGACAAAGACACCAATGAAGAAATTCAACATCTGAAACGTGATCTCATACGTGTTGGTCGGTTGTTCGAGACCTCCGATGTTAATCAGACTTCGCACGGCATAATAGTAACACCGCAAGTATCTGTAGAGGGAAAAACAGCAAATAGAACAGCTATTTATGTTCAATATAATGGTCCTTCCTCCCTACATAATGCTCTCTGGTCTTCAGACCTCAGCATTCTTCAGCAGATGAATTCACTATCCCTTATTACGTGTATCTGAACATGTCGTCCAAGTTTGTAATAGACTCAATGTATCAATGTATCAGTGTCGAACAAACATTATAACTTACGCTGTTCCTTTGCCATCATAGACCCAAATGCTGGTCCCAAGGCCTTGGTAAACCGAGGCCACATAGTAAACCCCAGCATTTATGTGGAGAACGTACAGGAGGTAGCCGGCTGTACGAGCCACTCTGCGATTGGGAAATGGCAAAAGTGCAGGTCATTATCTTAAAAATAAATCAATACGGTACATGAGTGAGTAATTAATTCACCTCCAGATGTAAGCCTTGTCCATGATACTCTCAAGACGATCACTGAATTCAAAGAAGGAATAAATCTGGACGAAAAACAAAAGGAGTTTCCAAATTACAATTAATTGGATATCAACATCACATGTGATTTGGACTCTAGGCAAGGCAACTTTATTTATACCGCGCATTTCATACACAAGGCAACTCAATGCGCCTGAGTTGCCTTGTGTACGAAATCTGCTCTAAACAAGTGAGCAGATGTAATACTTTTTTAATTAGAAACAATTCAGGTCAAAGATGAGCTAACTTTTTGTCTTTTTGAGGGTTAAAACAGCAATGCATAAGCGAACCAAGAGCCTTATTTAAAAATGCAGATCAATCATTACGTTTTCTGTTATTATTGCGCTGTTCAGAGGGATAAAAGGCTTTAGACTCACAAGCACAATTGACATTTCATTCACAGATGAATCAAAGCGTCTGTGAACTTTTAGGGAAATGAAACTGTAAATCACCAAACACAAAAAGAGGATCAAACATTCAAATATATCAGTGTTAATTCCGTCGATTAAATAATCAGACAATGTAATACCTTTGCAGACTAAAATTGGACTAAAACTAAATTAAAAGTTGTTTATGAGACTAAAACTGTGACTAAAATGTCCCGATATTTTCGTCGACTAAAACATGACGAAATAAAAATGAAAACAAGAGACTAAAATGATAAAAACCTCAATGACAGTTTGAATAAGCCTCGTATCATTTAGATTCACTGTCAAAGGAACAGCTCTGTGCTTTGTCCATGAGGGAGAAGCTCCATGACGCAGGGGACGCCGCTGTTAAATATGATCATAATACGATCATAGTATTATAAATAAAAATAAATAAAAATAAATTTAGTCAACTAAAAGTAGACTAAAATTGAAGAGAATAAATTTGAATAAATCTCGACTAAATTAAATAAATCTTAAATGACATTTTCGTCAAAAGACTAAGATTAAAACTAAATAAATATGTGTCAAAATTAACACTGAAATATCGTAATGTACCAGTGTTAAAGGAATAGGCCATTGTTTTTACATACTGAGTTATGTCCTTACCTTAGACGAGTTGATGCGTAACTGTCCGGTCTTTGTGCGTACGCTCAGGCGTAATAACACCTGGAGTACTTTGACGTCCGCGCAGTAATATCATCTAAGTACTACAGGTGTTATTACGCCTCACAATATAGTGTCCCTTTTTATCCCCTTAGAAAATCGACATGTTTAATTTTGTGTAATTAGACTTGGAACTTTTCACGTAACTGTATTAAATTGGGAAAACGTGGAACAGCTTGGTAGCTTCAAACTTCACCCCAGTTTGGAGCTATACCTCTGCTGGGAGAGGCTAATGCTAATAACATTTGCGTGACTGAGCACACGCACAAAGACCAGACAGTTACGCATCAACTCGTCTAAGCTAAGATAAGAACATAGCTCAGTATGTAAAAATGGTGGCCTATTCCTTTAACTAAAATATTCTGGAATAATTTCCTTTTTTTTTGTCATTCTAGAGTCCTCTAAAAAATATTCTTCATCTCAGTGGGACTATCCTGCTTGAATAAAGGTATAATAAATACATTATTAATAGATAAATAAAAAAGAACATAAGGGACTATAAGCTTCCAGAGTCCATTGAAATCCAATGCTTGAAGAGTCTGGCTGGAGAGCTTTGTTTGAACATGCGGGAGAAGGTAAAGGGTGAAACCGTGCAGTTTTAATGAAAATGATAATGAAAATATAAACATTTGTACGTAACTAAATGAGTTCAAGATTTAGTTGACGAGTTACATACAGTTTTTGTCATTTTAAAACGAAAAATGACAACAAAAAGATGTCATCGAAAGACTACGAGTACAACGAAATGATATTAAAACTAAATTATGATATGTTGTCAAAATGTTTCCTGTGCTGCACAAAGATGATAAGGCCGTCTCACCTTGATGAAGCGGTTGAGTCGATACACAGACGAGAACTCAAAATGCAGCGAGAGGAGGTCAAATGGGATGATGCAGAATAAATCTGTCTACACAAACAAAACAAAAAGTGAAAACTGAATTATATTTCAAATTTCAGAGGCGTATGATGTGTGATATAGTGAAGCAGATTATGTACATTCCTTACCTTAAATTTGGTGGACTTACGGTAATGTTGTTTGGTCATGGCTCTATCTTTCTGCAATAGAAAAAAAATAGCAGCAATTGGTGTAAGTCAATCTGAATGTTGCTAAATTTGTATGAGAATCTTTGACAGGTTCTGATTTTGGACTTACAATAATATCTCCAGCTTTGACGAACTGGAGCCTTGGTTGCCAGATGATTATGTCTATAACGTTCACAACGTCGCTGAGAACGTCAAAGAAGATCCAAAATGGGTTTACGGTTTCGTTGTGAAGGGGAAAGGCCAGTCGAACTGTGCAGAACCACATGTTGTAGTTGTACGCCAAGGCCACGAAAAACAGCCACAAGATGTATCGCCGGTCTATCCGAGAGACAGAACAACAAGGTATGTACAAAGTATGAGAAATACATAAAGACTGAATAGCTAACAAAAGGTCTCAGCACTTGGATTAAGCAAAGATCACAAGGGTGTTTTCTTTACCTTACACAAGCAAAAGTAAGTAGTAAAATAACCTAAGAAACCAGGCCCTAACAAAAATGAAATTTGTTTAAAGACATCGTATTTTCAGCAACACTTTTGTGGAATAAGCCTTAAATAAACCTACAATTCAGCAACATTTCTTCAGTAGATTAACCTCTTAACCCCACCTGAACTGAGCACATTTTCTCCTTTTTGGCATTACCCAAATCTAAAAGCTTCTTGGAAAGAAAAAGCGTCAAAACAGGGACAAAAATGTGACGAAAATGCAACAAAAATGTGATAAAAGAGCAATGAAAGTGAAGAAAAAGTGACGCAAAAGTGATGGAAAAGTGACAACAAAAGTGCTCATTCCAGCCACTAGGGGCAACTTTAATAAAAAATACTGACATAATAAGAATCAGGATATAAACAACACATTATAGCCACATGGTAAAAGGACCAGGGGCAGCTGTGGCTACAATAGTAGCTTACCACCACAGAGTGTGGAGCGAATGAATAATGACTACAGTGTGAGAAACTTGTGTCTCAGGCTTGTAAAGTGCAATAAGAGTGTGAGCCATTACTATTACAGTCCTGACGGGCTTTTGACCAAATCAGCAGCATTTAAAAATCAATGCTCAATATTATTCATTTATTAGAAAATTGTTTTCTCAATAGTATTTTCCTGTTTACATTATAAACATCGGGGCGCATATTTATCGCGTTATATGCGGCCCGTGACCCGCAAGGAAGCTGGATTTTGGCCACGACCCAAATGAGTTCGACACCCCTGGTTCAATTTTTTAGCTTTCAAATGAGGTGTTACTCTGGCCTATATAGCTGTGAGCTCCAGTCAAGACGCTTTTAGATTTGGGTAAAGCCGCCGAACTGGAGAAAATGCGCTCGGTTAATGTGGGGGTTAAGAGGTTAATATTCAAAGAAATGTCCCCTGTTACCTACTGAAAATGGCTCCAACTCACCTGTTGCTGTGACCCATTGCTATAGACAGATGTCATCCTGGACAAATAAATGATCAAAACAAATGGACTCGCGCTGCTCTCACCTGTAAAGGGATCTATGGTGTTCCCCAGCAACTTGTCCATCTTCTCCTCGATGGGGTGGAACAGCACGTCGAAGCAGTGACAGTGAAGCTCCGGGAGCAGCTTCTGTTTCTTTTGGGCCTCTGCAGCCAATCTCTCTTCCTCTGCCTTTTTCTCAGCCTCCAGACGCTTCTCCTCATCTTTCTTTTTCTTCTCCTCTGCCTTTCTAGCCGCCTCCTCTGCTTTCTTCTTCTCCGCCTCCTCCTTGGCGATGCGCTCCTCCTCCTTCAGCCGAATGTAGTCCTCCTTTTTGTAAATCGGTGCTAAGAAAGACAGCAGAAGATGACATTTCTGCGATATGCTTTTATAACGAGTAGTTTGTCTTGTGCGCGTAAAGTCGATCTGGACTTACTGACTGGAGGGGAGATTTCTGGAGACGTGGCGTATGGGTCGATGACTTTATCCTTGAGGATCGCGGTTCGTTCGCGAAGCGCTTTAGCCACCGCTCTCAAGTGGTCATCTGCGTAACGGGAGTACACCACAGGCGGAGGAGTAGGAGGGGGCGGCGGCTCTTCACTAACGGGATAGAATATACACTTTGGTAAATTGATAATCTATCATTTGGTAACAGACATATTTTACATGGTCATGGTTTGTAAATATAAACACATTTTCAACTCCACTTTGACACATCACCTATAGGGAAACAGCACCAAACGTGTGTAATTCACCGAGGTGGTGAGCCCTCGAAAAACTGTCGGATATGAAAATCACTCTGGTCTGATTAAAAGAGTCTTAAAAAGAAATCAAAATAACAATCACTGGAACAGAGCATTTTTGACCGAATGACAACTGTGATCACTGTCGGTCACAAATACCTCTAAGCTCCTAATCTGCTTTTCCTTCTTTAGCCTCAGACAAGTCACATTGTGGAGGCGCTGCTCTAACAACTGCTCTGAGTGAGACAGCAAACACAATGTTCACAATGAAGCACTATCTATAATACTTATACAGTACACTTTATCTATGCTGTACATACATATTTTACTGCATGGTACACATTGGGGGTCATTTATCAAGATAGGTGCAGGCTCAAAAATAAAATATATTTTGTAGACATATGATGTCACCTGAAAAACAGTATTAAGGCCCCAAATCTGGAGTGTAAATAAGAGAATGATGCGGCATAAAGGAGTCTGCTGTTGATGCACTTTTGCACATGAGCAAACGCTTGATAAATGACCCCCACTGAAATGTAACAATGGATTGGATTTCATTGCACTCAAAGCCTGACAAGTGACTCAGGCTTTGACAAGTGACTCAGTGCACTACAGACGATCATTAGGCTTTTCATTGATTCAGCAACGACAATTAAGGCACTTCCGCGCTCTGTGGACAATAGTGTGAGGAAAAAGCACTGTTCGTTTACAGCAACTCACCTACAGCTTGTCTCTTACTTTAAGAACTAACTTTTCTGAAAGAATGATGTACCTCACTGACTCTTACCCCTCAGCTGCCTCTGGGTTGGCTGCAGCAGGAGCTCCATTAGCAGCTGGTGCTGGGGCAGCTGCAGCCGGAGCAGGGGCTGGAGTCGGTGCAGCAGCTAAAAACAAGAAAACCACTTTGTTTATCCATAAGGACAGAAATGTAAGTTCTTTTACATTTATCTAACTAAAAGTGCCTATAAATATCAATAAATGTGATGCTCAAGTGCCATGTTTGCTGTCCAACCTGGTTTGTCATCTTTCTTCTCCTCCTTTTGCTCTTCTTTTTTCTCTTCTTTCTTCTCCTCCTTTTGCTCTTCTTTTTTCTCTTCTTTCTTGTCCTCGTCTTTCTTTGGAGGCTCCTCTTTTTTCTCTGGAGGTTTTTCCTCCTGTTATTGAATATAATATTGAATTATTACTCGGGCTGTCAAAAGGAAAAATAATCGACACTCACTTACAGACAGACCTAAACTAATATGAACAGAACAGGTATCGATAATACTTTATGAATATTGCAGCTTGTTAAAACTGACAATGCTGGCAAACATTAGGCCTCATTAATATGAACAGGATTAGAGCTTTCATGCATAGTTTTGAATGATTTTTCCTTTCTTAGGAAATAAACTTCACTTAAGACAAATAAATGCTACGGAGATGGTAACAGAGACAGACACCGAGTACTACATCAATGTATCTAAAACTGAGCTTGAAATATTAGTATTGTGACAAACACGAGATGTTACTGTGCCAATATTACATCACATTTTTACAGGTGATTTATAAATAGTGTGTAGAAAGGACTGAGGCTGCCTTCCACTGATGACCTAACTTTCACTCTGGTGCCAAGCAGATTTACAGAGAGTTAAGATGCCACTCTGTCTGATTTCACCTGAACGTTTCTACAAACTCAGAGTCAAACACAAATAAGTTTAGTTTAGGGGCCAAAAGTGAAAAATATAGACAAAAGGCAAATGTCCCAGTTTATAGCATTCCCTTGTTTTCCCACTTATCTTCTTTGAACACAAAATAAAATGATTTCATACAGTAAATCAGCAGGCTAGTATTGTTATCTATGGCTGACGTAGCCATTAACCATAACTTATTGGTGTACTGTAGTATAATTGATGATTATACTGTATATATACGTATAATAGATATGATTGATGAAGTCTTACCTTGGCCGGTGGAGGAGGGGCCTGTGGTGGAGGGTCTGGGCCCCTCACGAGCTGCTTTAACCTGCTAAACATCCTCTTTACGGGCTAAAACATCAACAACAACAGCCTTTCTACTGTCCGCCAGAATCTACTGTCTGTCCCGGGACGATGCGAGCGGTGTCCTCAGCTCACTCCAAAACAACACTGAGCCACTTAATGTTCTGTTGGACACGCCCCCACTTTACTGAGCCACTTAATGCTCTGTTAGACACGCCCACTTTACTCAACTACATACAGGAAAGGTAGTTTTATGGTACGTATGTTTAGGGTACTTTCAAAATATTATTTGCATTTGAGCATAATTGAGTATGTTATTCTGTTGTCTATTGTTTTTGTTTTCTTAAAGTACTCCAAGAGGTATAGTTATTTAAAAAGGTTACTAAAGTACTCGAATAAATGTAACTGAGTGATATTCACCTTTGAGCTTAGTATTTTGTCAGCCGTTTTTATAATAATGAAAATGATAAAAGAATTTCACAGGTTTTACAATTTCTGGGTTTATTTTAAAATCAAAGTTAACAATCCTTTCACTATGCAACAGTGCAATGTAATTCCTGTTTGGCTGGTAAAGCTCCTGTGCAAAATGCTAAATAAAACCACAGAGTCCAATAATAAATCATCATAATGACCACTAGGGCCATCGAGTCAGTTGTTCAGTACCATTTGACACTTCATTTTGACATTTACACTTGAACTACAACCCCCATAGTACAAAATGTGCAGCAAAAGCATAATACCAAAACAAACAATAAAACACTCCCAGAATGGAGCGCACATTCAGTTTTAATGAATATATCTCACTTGCCACTTGCCGCGCTTGCCTGGAGAGAAAAACGGACAATTAGCTGTAAAGAAAAAAAAGAAAAGAAAAAAAGTTTGATGCAACTTTGAAGAGACACTTACCTTGAGTTTTTCAATGAAATTTGTGTTGATTGTTCCTCCAAAGGCGCGCAGCATTTTGGGCGGGGCGGTTTAGGTCCGAACAGAGCCAGGCCTTTCTTCTTATCCTCCTCGGCTTTAGCTGCAGCCGGACCCTTGGACTTCACCAATTTTCTGTTTTAAACCAAACAAAGATGAGCAGAACTTGTCAGCTCATATGGTGGAATTACTTTACTGATATTTTATTTTATAGATAGTTTTCATGATGATAATGCTTGTTTCAAAGGCTAGCAGAGTAATGCTTCTGTTTATTCAAGTTAAACATCAAAAGGTCTAGGCTTTTATTTGGTTTATATTCTCAACAGAAATAACTGACACGACAGCTGTCAAGTGTGAGCTATGATGTTTCCATTTCGAGCTCTCAACAGCCTTGCCCCTTCTTATCTGTCAGACCTTCTGACTGTCCGTAACTCTAATAGGTTACTAAGGTCCACAAAGCAGCTCCTGCTGGAAGTCCCAAGAGCCAAGTACAAACACTGGGGTGATCGGGCCTTTTCAGTTGCTATGCCAAGACTCTGGAACAAGCTGCCTCCCGGCATGTGCACCATCACTGACTTTGGCATTTTTAAAGCCCGGCTTAAAACCTATTTATTCAGACTGGCTTTTAATACTCAGTAATGTGACATTTTATCTATTTTATGTTTTTATTTGATTTGATTGTTGTTTACTAAATTGTTTTTTAATCTCATTTAGTCTGTTTTTACTGTAAAGCACTTTGGTCACCTTGAGTGTTGTAAAGGGCTTTATAAATACATTTTGATTGTTTGATTGATTTCTATGAACCCCTCAGAAATTATTTCAAACTGACTTAGTGTTAGCTAACTGTGGCTAACACCGGTCATGTCTCTTGATGCTCGTCTTGACCAGACCGGCCACATTTTGTAACAACATTCAGGCAATGTGCATGAAATGTTTTAACCAAGGACACAACAAAAGGCTAGATTTGAACCAGGGCCTCTCCGCCTTTACTACAGCCCAAATTACTTTTAATGACATGGTATATGAAGGAGTTTTTGTAGTTGTAGCAGTACTTGTACTTTATTCCACCTGTGTTTAATAGAGAAACCCACCTTCCCTTCCTGGCCAGCACTTTCTGAGACTCTGGGTAATGGACCAGAATGTCAAACAGATCCTTCTTCTCCAGCACAAAGAGGTTAGCGAAGCCGTACGCTTTGACGTTAGCTGTTCTTCTGTTCCCTCCATCTTTGGACGACTGCAGCAGACTGTGAAAAAAGTTGTACCAAAGTATTCAAAGTCAGGCTTACACACGGGACCAAAACCTTCCCAGGACTAGCTTCTTAGACTATACAGTATAAATCTCTCTCTCTCACCTGATTTCTCCGAACACGCAGCCGGCCTTCAGAGTCACAACACAATGCTGTTGTCAGGTCCTCCCACCACCTGCACCGCTCCACCTTTAATGATGTACATCTCTTTACCAATGTCGCCCTGGGAACAGGCAGTATCGTCAAACCAAGATACTGCAAACCCGCCGTCTGTAAATTTAATGCTCAGTAACTGAACTCACTTTTTTGACCACAAAGTCTCCTGGCAGATAAATGATGGACTTCAGCCTCAGCAACATGTCGACCAACATCTGCTGATCACAGCCCTGAAGGAAATCCAAGAGAACACAGTGTTAAAGTCACTTCTGTTGGCGAAAATGACTCATTTTGCTCCAGAACCTCATCAACAAGAATTTACAACAAAAATGATCTAGTTTTCTATGGTTCGACATTTTATGAAGTTTATTATTTCACATCCTAATTGATCATGGGCACAGGATATGACACATGAAGAGGCAAGTCTCAGATTCTATCGTTGGAATAACTTACATTTTAGACCATAAGCATTTCACGTTATTTATTCACAACATTCCCCCATCATATTTCCACTTTACGGGTGTAAAACTACAGGCATCATCCCATCAAACTATGTAATCATTATATAAAGATGAAAACCTGCCACACAGACTTTGAGTTTATTACACTGTATCAAATTACCTTGAAGAGATCGATCTTTTGAAGGTTTCCAGGTTGATGTCCACAGCGATGGCCGTCTTCATCACCGGAGGCATCTTATCCAGCAGCTCGGACTCGTCTGCGACAACATAAAACTCAATATTGCATTCAACAAAACACACGTACAGCAAAATCAGCCTCTTACCCAGCATGCCTTGTGCGTCCCAAGTGTAGGTGTACCAGGTGCGGACTCTGTTCTGCACGAGCGCTGGGATGCGGTTGGTGACCATGTAGGCCACCGTGTTGTCCATGGAGGATCTGAAGTACGTCTGTCCCGCGGTGGCGGCGCAAATGATGTCCCTCATCTGAGACGGACCACAACAAGATAGATCAAAAGTAATAATACAGTATGAGCAAAGATAGTCTTTCATTCTATGATAATATACAGTATGAGCAAGTGTTAGTGCTCTATGTTCATGCCAAATGAGTGCATATTTACAGATGTTATTGGAGAAATAGAACACAATCACAGCATGGTGATAAACAAGAAATAGCATGGTAACTAAAAGTGTGTAACGGTAATTACATGGTCCGTCAATCTCCTTCATTTGAGCATAAAGAAAATGGAAATGACCCGGAAAAGGTTAGTATTTTCAGATAAGGAAACCGTGCTGGATTTATCCCTCATTATCCCAGTAACTATATGCCACTTTCATCCCATTACCGTGTCGTTACTGGGCTGGAAAGTAAAGTGCCATTTAAAGTGACAGCGTCAAAACATTGCTCATACATTCGATCATGAAACTGTAAACCAAAATCCAATGAGGAAGTCGGTTCATAAGGTCCCATATTATACACTTTCACTTTTTTAGGAGTCTGTTTTGACAAACAAAAAAACATATTTATCAAACAGTTGAATTTACATAATAGAAGACCTTTAAAGGGTCAGGTGATATGCTTTTGACATCTAGAGAAAGCTAATAAAAAAACACAAAAACAGGGGATAGCCAATTATTTACTACTGTATGTAAGCCTACACTATGCTAGGGCTAAACTGGACACTAAGGATGATGTGGGGACAGCTAGCTCCTCCCCTACAGGTCGACCCGCTCCTCTCTGTTACCTGTCCGGGCAAACTGGAGAACACAAAGACTCCAGTGAAAAAGTTTGTCATCTGAAAGGCTATCTCAAAGATGGTGTGGGCTCGTTTAGATCCCCGATGTTGATGAGACTGCAGATGCATAGAGATACTGTACCTGCGGAGAGGCGTGTGCGTCAGAGCCATGGTACTCTACTTGGGAAGCTTTGGGAAACATTTTTCAGTCTGTGATGACAAGCCTTGACCCAATAATAAAAATGTCAATTTACAGTAAAAACCTTTATTTTGAAGTTTGACATTTACATTATGTTGCTACGTCACTTAGAGCAACTAATCTGTCAACTCAAAACAAATTAACTTGCCAGCAATAACAAACATGTCTCTAACGTTCAGAAAGACACCGGTGATGCTAATTTTACAGTGAGTTATGAAATGAAGCATTTAGAGGAGGATCTTCTAATGCATTTAACCCCTTAAAAACAGAAAAAGCCAAAACAGAAAAAGTGATAAAAAAAAAAGAAATGTGATAAAAATGTGACAAAAAGTGATGAAAAAGTGACAAAACAGAAAAAAGCTAGGGAAAAAAAGAGTCAAAACACGGCAACAACGCAAGGAAAAAGATCTGTTTAGATGAGTTTTGTAGGTCTTAGCTTTCACATGCGTTACACTGGCCTATAGGCTTTAACCTTTCAGATTTGGGTAAAGCTAAACTGGAGAAAATGCACTTAAAAGATGTTTGGCTACCTGTAGTAATTGTAAAATGGTCTCAACTTACTGTATATAGCGCTTTTCCACCTACCTTAGGCACTCACGCTTTACAGCGAGAAACCACATTCATACACCAATGTAAGACACTGGAGGCAAGGTGGGTGAAGTGTCTTGCCCAAGGACACAACGACACTGTGCACCCGCAGGAGCCGGGATTTGAACCCTCGACCCCGCGATCATGAGACGACCTGCTCTGCAACTACACCACAGTCGCACCAGTGAAAGCAAAGCAGCAACATCTGACTAGCTATCAACACACCATATCAACAGTTAAGGCCCACAAGCCACTGAAAACTGTCCAGCAACCCTCTTTTCACCCACCAGCTGAGGACCACTGAGTTACAGTAATTCAAAGTGGCGATTGAGTGCCTTATGGAAAACTATGTCCAGGTTTGAACCGAGAACAGTCTCCGATCCCTTTCAAAGCGTCTCGCGAAAGCGCACTCACGAATGCACACAGAAGCCAAAAACAGAGCACAACACAACAGTTAAACTACCTGTCCAAGAGTGACGGACATAAAGAAAGCCCCAAAAAGGTAGTTAATCATCTGAAAGATCTGTCCGAACATGCAGTCGGGAACGGGCAACTCAGCGATCATCAGCAGGGACTTCTCCGCATAGAAGAAGCAGCTGAGGTAACTGCAGCAGCACACAGGCAATGGTTTACATTAGACCCAGCTCAGACATTTACGACTCACCAAGTCTCATATCAAAGCTGTGTTAAGTTATGAAGATACATGAATGTTGTTAAATATATAGGTTACGTACGCGCTGCCCTGTCCAGAGTAAACCCACTTGGTCTTCCCGATGCCCTGATAGTCTGAAGCCACGTAGTAGATGCAGGCGTTGAGGTGGAGCATGAAGAGGAGATATCCAATGGTCCGGATGACTCTGACACAGAAGAAAAGCATTCGTTACATTTGGAAAGAAAGAAAAAAGTTGTCATATTTAATGTATCATTAAAACCAACCTCCAGATGTAAGCTTTAGCCATGATGCTTTCCAAACGATCACTGAACTCGAAGAACGACTCTGCCTTGAAGATGGAAAGTTTGATTTCAGAAGTTTGTAATCCGGAGACCAAATAAAAGCTTTAGCTGTGGACTTGCAGAGAACTTACCTTCAAGAGACGATTGAATCTGAATATGGATTTGAAGCCAAATACATAGTACAGCAGGTCAAAGGGTATGAGGGACAGCATGTCGGTCTGCAAAGACAAACATTAAATTACAGTAGGTTGGTTTAGTTCATGGTTGGAGATACGTTCAAGAGGCAGAGCTGTCTGGGATGGACAGGATTATGGATAAATTATATCATGAATCTGCGATGTTTCTGTAGTGAGATTATATCAGTAATTTCTATTAGTTAAAGATATAGTCAAGATATAGTCAACTGCACATACAATATGTGTCCAAAAGCTTTATAATTTCAGAGAGACAGAAATATGAACTGCTAAACTAATAGAGCAACCACATGCACAAGTTAGAACATGTGTTTGTAGATGTAAACTTCAGGGTTTGCAGGTTGGAGAGTACATAAAACCAAGATAGCTTCCCATTTCTTCAGAGTTTCTTCTTTCTTTCAGACAGTCTAATCGTTCTCAAACCATAGTACAGTGGTGGTACATGGGCTTTGGTTTTGACTTTTTTTGAAAATCGACCGACACATGGATTGTGCAGCTCAAAAAGGGACAGCTCATATGGGATCAGTGAGGGAATTTATGATGTAAAAGAGGACGTACCTTGAATCTCTCTGACTCTCTGTAGTGCTTCTTGGTCATTGCTCTGTCTCTCTAAAATAAACAAATGCATTAAGTTATACTCTTTTTTTTTTTCATTTGTTTCCTTTTATATAACATCCATTCAACTCACTATGACGTCCCCTCCTTTGACGAACTGCTTGCGCGCCTGAAAGAGGACGCTGTCTGTGAGGTAGATGAGGTCCGCCAGCAGGTCGCCGGTGAACCAGTACATGATGGCCCCCTCGGTGTGGTAGGGGAAGCAGAGCCGCGCCGTCAGGAACCATATGTTGTAGTTGAAAGCCATGGTGACTAAACTTAGCCAGGCGATGTAGCGGCGATCTGCAAGTATCAAAAGCATTTATTACAAAGAAGTGACAAATACTGATGCAAGTTAAAGGCACTCGACACATTTTAATCCCCAATTGAGTGCGGATGGATCAGTCACATACACAAACTCTGTGTTCATTCAGCTTAGTTTATTGCTGTTTGTTCTTATTTCTGTCTTTTAAGAAACAAGTAATGATGGAGAGAAGAGCAGTTTATTGCAAATACATAAAGAATAATAAGGCATTTGCTTTTTTTCGATTACTTTGTTCAAAGTATGATGTTTCTTTACCTGTTTAACATGTTTCCAACCGCTAGCTACTAGGGCTGGCACGATCTGATACGTATCCCGATACACACGAGCCGATCCAATACGTATGGCGATACAGTAAGTAATTATCATAAGTAATATGTTTACCTTAAAATGTGTAAAAAAGTCATGTGTCCAAAATGTATAAACCAAATGCTATTTGACATTTATTAAGTGTTAAGATTGAAATGTGCATTAACACATGTAAATGTAACAAAGTGCTGTGTAACTGTTACTGGAAAACACACAAGTACTGAAAGTACTGATACTTGGTATTACAGCACAAAGTATTGCGCACCGATTCAATATTTTGTCCCAGCCCTAACAGCTACTTTGTCTGGACAAAAGAAAGAATGAAAAAGAATCAAATACAGAATAAAGGAAATAGTTAACCTGATAATGCTTATACCAAGTTTGAGAGACACTGATGCAGCCACCGCTTCCCTTAAGCTGAATGATGGAAATGCGGCTGCCAATCTGTGCCAATGGCCTCCAATTTATTGAATATAAAAGAAATATGTATGTTTTGCAAGATGTCTGACATTTACCGTAACTTAAAACTAATATGATTTATTTCACCTGTGAAGGGGTCTATGGTCGCCCCCAGCACTGAGTCCGTGGAGTCCTCCACCGGCTTCAGCACCACATCCACAGAGGCCCAGAAAGCCTCCTGGACGCGGGTCTTCAGCGGAACTTTTGGCACTTCCTTCGCTGCCTCCTCGGCTTTCCTCTTCTCCTCCTCTTCCTTCTTCTTCTGCTCGGCCTCCTGTTTCTTCTTCTCCGCCTCCTCCTTTTTGATGCGCTCCTCCTCTGCCTGGCGCGTTCTCTCCTCCATCACCCGGCATACTCCGCTTTGCCCAGTATGGGAGCTGGAGGGACAAAGCCAGATGAGTGCAGTTTTGTATATGAGGCTGATAAGCTGATAAACACTCAACTTTACTTGAATGTTGAGAACAGGGAGTGAAAAGAAGCAGAGACCCAAATAAATACTCAAGTAAAAGTTAAAAAGTACTTAATGAAAATACCAATTGAATACTGTGAGTCCTAAGAAACTGTACGTAAAATTAAATAAGACATATGATTCTTTTGATAGGTAAAAACAAAACAAAAACATAACTGCCCACTTCTGCTTTTCTAACATGAAAGGTGAGGGGAAGTGTCCTGCACTCACTGACGGGTGGAGTGATCTCTGGAGATGAGGCGTACGGATCTGTGGCTTTGTCCTTATAGATCTCCAGTCTCTCTCTCATGCGTTTGGCCACGGCCCGGAGCTGGTCATCCGAGTATCTGTTAATGACGACGGGCGGAGGAGTGGGAGGCGGGGGTTGTCTACAAAAACAATATCATTAATACATTTTTCATTTAAAAAAGCATACCACACAGATGCCGTTTTTCTAGACCTTAGCTCTGTAGAAGCTAATTGACAGACGAGGCAGGGCCAAAAACAAATACAGTGTTGACATCAAGTCTCATGATTTCTGCAGGCCCTTTGGTTAAATGTGTGACTCTCTAATGCCCCCTGGTGGTAAAGTATCATATTGCGTATACTGGCAGCATAAAATTCTGCCATTAAACTATAGCTAAATAGCTTTAAAAAGGAACACTACTCACACAGCTTTTTGAGATTTCCAATTCATCCCAATACTATTTCACACAAAGCCTATAGGGGAGAGTGGGTAAATTGAAGCACCCATTATATTAAAAATAATAATAATAATAAAATTAAAAAATAATAATAATAATAGATTTAATTTACAAGTACAATGCACTTTTCATTCCAAGGAATCTCAAAGTTCTACATTAAAAACAGTATAAAACTACACAACACTTGAAAGCTTCCTAAATAAATATGTCTTTAGCACTTGAGTCCAGTCTCTGAACTCCTCTGAGCTCCACAGGAAGGCGATTCCATTTTGTTCGGTAAAAAAGCAGATTATATGCTGATTGATTTGTAAATAAACTATCTTGTTGTGTTTACAAAGAAAGAAAATGGGGTAATTTGACCCAGGGGAGTAAATACAGTCACAAAGTACAGAAAATTTAAATTTAGAATTGTATGTTTTTGAATTGTTTATTGGTGGTTCTGGGTTTTTGAGAGAGACAAAATTGCATAATCTACAGATGATGCGTATGAAAAGAAACATATATATTATGATCATTTTTGTGCATAACATTGCTGGGAAACATTAAAATGTAAAGAATGAGATGTTATGCTGTTTAGTGTCAATTTCACCTTTAAATCTGGTGGTTCTACTTGGCGCTACAAGGCCACTTTTATTTTTAATACCAACATCATTTAAAACCATATGGCCTATTCCAGACATTTTTTGAAGATGCAAACAAATAGAAAAAAATCCCAAAATGTATGTAAAAAAGTAGCATTTTGTATATGTATATTATACTGTTTTTACATGAAAACCACCAATACACTCTCCCGTGTCAAATCTAAATTAAAATTGAAATGATACTGTAAGGATGCTACAGAATAAGTAGCCTTAAAATTGTATAATATTCTACAGCCAAGTCTATGTGAAATCCTTGCTAACTCGTACAACATCAGTACATCGGTGCTTTGTTTATGTTGCTATTTAAAACACTAGTGATCTATTATTGTCAATGGCGCATGTCCAACCAGGTCCAGGCTTTGTGGCCCTTAAATTGGCAACGATCCTAACCACCACTTCACAACACTAAACCAAATCCCAGGTCCGAGCTCCCGTGATGAATATAGACAAACGTAATTGAATTAAATGACTCTCTCAATCTTCGCAAAGCTCTATATTTCATGACAATAGCTTTTATCATTTCACCTGTTGAATTAGTACACTATGTTACTGCGTTGGGAGAGCGTCCTGAGCTTCTTACGACTGAAATCTGAAAATCCCTTAATCCACTTTGCGGGAGTCTCTCTGTTAATAATACGTGTGTTGTACTGGGCGGGATCAAGATCTGGCATGACTGGACGCTCCCTGTCTGCTGTCGGACATCTGGCCAATCTCATTAATTACTCTTTCGCCGATTCGTTTAATTCGAGGCGTCACTGACTTGGCAGGGCTGTCTTTTGGTTGGATAACCCCGTGAAGCAAAGTGATACTGTGTAAGGGATTGAGAAACTGCTCCTCCTAATTGTGATGAATAACATAGGTCCCTAAATGTCTCAATCAGAGGTTCATGCATGCTTTAGTAGTGAGTTGTTTTACATAGTCTGCACACAGTTTAGACGTAATGTAGTCTAATGCAGAGATATTTTCTAGTTTAGGGCTGGTAGTATTGTTATAAACTTGTATAGACTTTACCTCTCTGGTGCATCTCCAGGGTTGGCTCCAGGCGGGGCAGCCCCTGAAATATATAAATCAGCACATATTTGTATTTGTATGTACTTTTACACCAGACAACTTTTGATTTAAATCCTCTAAAATTACAATGAGATGGATTTGTTTCTCTTTTTAACCCCCCCCCCACCTGAACTGAGCACATTTTCTCCAGTTTGGCTGTGCCCAAGTCTAAAAGCTTTGTGGAAAAAAAGCGCCAAAAGAGGGACAAAATAAAACGTGAAAAAAAGGCGATGAAAAAGTGACAAAAATGGGACAAGAACGCATTAAGACAGCAATGAAGAAAATAGTTTAAAAAAGGGACGACAATGCGAGGAAAGTGATCCGTTGAGATGAGTTTTGTAGATTTGGGTAAAGCTGAACCGGAGAAAATGAATTTGATTAAGGTGGGGATTTTGGTCATGAACGTCATTTCTCTACCTTTTTATGTTAGCAGTAGATTAACATAATAATTAAAGGAATAGGCCACCGTTTTTACATACTGAGATATGTTCTTAGCTTAGACGAGTTCATTTGTACCTGTCTGGTCTCCACGTGTGGCTTCTGTAACGTAAACAGAGAGATAATACCAGGAGTAATTCGACATCCGCGCAGTGATACCCTCACTTTACTGTGCGGATGCCGAATTACTCCTGGTATGATTACGCCTTACAATATAGTTCCCCTTTTTATCCGCTTAGAAAATCCACATTGTTTAATTTTGTGTAATTATACTTTGTAGTGTAACACTTCACGTACGCATATTTAAATAGGGAAAACGCGGAAGAGTTTGGTAGCTTCTATCTTCACCTCGTTTGGAGCTATAGAGGAGAGGGCGAGGCTAAATGCTAACGTGCTCTGCTGTGCTGTGCTCTGTTTACGTTACAGAAGGCACACGTGGGACAGACAGGTACAATGACTAGCTAAGGTAAGAACATATCTCAGTATGTAAAAACGGTGGCCTATTCTTTTAATCCACCAGGTGATAAAGACTTATTTTTGTCTGCCTTATCCCAATACATAAAAGAAACATGTACAGGCTCAATAGCGTTAAAAAGGTATAGTATATCACATTATACGGTCCCTATTTGGAAATGAAACAAACAAAAAACAGTGTCTCCAATGTGCAACACAGTCTGCGTTTGTTGTTGTGTATCTGATTCTTTTGTTTACGGACAATAGAAGAGGAAGTGAGTGAAGTTTAAACTATTAGTTGTGGCCCAAACTCAATCCTAACTTTTCCAAACATTCATTTTGTTGTTTCTATTCATTCTAACATCCTTTGCATCCCTTTCCTCACAGAGTTTATAATCACTTTTCACAACTTTCAGGAATCAAAGTGGAGCCTAATACAATAGCCTCCAAGTTTACAAGGGATAAAGGGCTTTATAATTGCAAAGGTCTTATCTCACAAACGTCTACTTTTACAATGTGTGGAAGGAGGACAAAACAAATTTCAATCTGCTACCCCAAAACATGGGAACGGTGCCTTTTGGCTGTGTTTGAACATCGCTAAACTTCACAGAACTGGCACCGGAGCTGATAACAGAGCCAAACTTTGCACGCCGCGCGTTCATTTGCGTCGCCTCCCGGTGCCTTTTTGTCTTTGCGTATCGATATTTTTGCGCGGCACAAAGCTGATTACAGCCTTTGATGCTCTATTGTTTGGAGAATATAGGCTCTGCAGAGACGGGGGCCCCGTTCAGCCACCTGCCGACATTGTTCAAGAGGCAAACGACCGCATCGGGGCCATGATTGTGTGGAATTGCGGGTCTCGCTGCCTCCCCCACAAAGGCCTCACAGCGGTTTCCGACGCACGGGGGATGAATGGGCACTTACCCGCCGCCGGTTTGTCCTCTTTCTTGGCTGCATTCGGCTTCTCGTCCTGCACAACAAATCAACACGGAGCGCCACGGTCAGAGGAGCTGCGCCATAGGAGTGAGACGTTTTGGATGAATCGCGCCATAATGGGTGCAAGACGTTCAGACTAAAGAGATTTCAATTAGGCACAAAGTCCATTATTCTTTGTTTTATCATAATGTTTTTTTTGAACATCTGACGCCAAATTATCTATATTATAATATTAGGTGATGCAACATATCGCAAGGAGCCAAGTTATATCCTATCACTGAGGTCTTCTCCTGACAAAAGTCCTGAATCTTCAATCATTGCAGATGTTTGTCATGATCTTTCAAATTTGGTCCTGATGTTGGTCCTAATTTGGTCTGGCTATGGTCGGATTTTGATCATTTGACCCGAAAACAAATGCTTTAGATTTCTTTTTTTTTTTTTGTAACATAGGCCTACTGCAATGAAATGGTTTGATAATACTAATGGGTAACACTTTAGATGACAGCCATGAGTAGGTACAGGGAACAAGAAGGTAATTACGTAAGTACAGGTTGCCTTTACACATTCAACACAAAGGTGTTTTGGCCGTCATACAGATGTGCCAGCTGTGAGACGCCTTTATTACATTGTTTACCCCTTTGTTACACGTACACCTACATGTTGCACTTTAATATTTAACTACCTGTACTTACATGGATAATCTAAAGTGCTACCTATATTGTTATTGTAATATTCCACATTAGAACTTGTTTTATCATGTGTACTAGTCCTATACTACATACTGAGGAAAATAATTCAATATCATAAGAAATGGGATCTTCAATATCCATGTACGTCACTATTTGGATGACATTTACTTTAGCTGCTCAGTCAAAACAATAATAATAAAAACAATAATAAAAACATTAATAATAAAAACACATCGATGGCAACAAATGTCTTCCGTACCGAGGCAAAACACAAAATCAAAAGTATAAAAATACATTCTTCTGTTCTACAATAAAGTCAAGCGCTGTTATTGTCTTATTGCTGATGCTGCATTACCATGAAAAGCCTAACTATGGGAAATACTTTGTAGCACTCATCAACATAATGAAAACTTCATCCTTCAGAATACTCAAAACAACATGAGAAAAAAACACGATCTTACCTTGGCTGTCATTGGTGGACCAGGAATAAGGCCTAACTAAAACTTATCATTTACTTTCTGTCCACTGCCTTCTTCCTCTCTCTAGGAGTTCTGTCCCCACCCTTTCAAAGTGTGCGGTTCTTATAATGGAGTGGGCTTACTGCTTTTAGCCCAGTTAAGACTAAGACTACCCCCACCTCAGACAGCCTATGGGACATAAGCCCTTCACTCACCTATAGAGGCTTCTGGCGGAGGGGACCATGGGGAAACATCGCACACTGTAGAATACCCTTGTTTAGAAAGTGATGCATTGTTCAGGTGGTTATGTTTGCAGTGGTCAAGTCGATCTCTATGTCAGCTATTCCTAAAGTTCGTAGCGTTGCGGCCCCCTTATTGTTCTGAAGACGCCACTTGGGCCCCTCCAATAATAAATCACTTTATTAATCACATTAGAGAAAATTGCAATGTTTTACAGGCAAAAAAGAACACATGTCAAAGACTAGGAGCTATGTACTAACTTAAAGCATCAAGTGGTCAATTAAGTTACTACAGTAAAGTGAACAAATAATTGCATCTTTGAGCTTAATTTAAACAACATATACAGCACTAAAAGGCCTACAATAACTTTACTGATTTGATAAAGAATTGAAGACGGATGCCTGCCCTGAAAAACACCTTCATCCCGGTTTGGATAAGATATGATATGATGTGAATTTATTTGGTCAAATGTATACATGTATAAATGTACAAATACAAATATTCACAGAGGATAACAGTGATAACAGTTAGAGTTTCTGGTAGGTGTTCACTTCTGGCAGACCCTGTCAGCAGAAAACCTACAAAATAATTGATTCTGGAGCGTTATAGAGGCCACCATGATGGAAAGTAAAGGCGCCATGTTAACCATCGACACAGCCCTTGGCTCACCAAAAAGGTCAATTACGCAATATCAATATCTTTTTTTTTTCTCTGAATAAAAAGTTGCATAATGCTAGGATACCTGATTTTGGATAGTTGAATTGTTGAACCTGATTCCTCTGACAATCCTTCCTGCACGTCCCAATTGTTCATGGACAATCATTTATTGCATGTATAGGGCATTTTAACTCTCAATAAAATTTGCATCAGCAGAGAGTGCACCACCCAACCTCCATCCCCCAACTGCATTTACAATACAGGCTGACGTAAGCAATATACATTTACCAAGTCTATACGAGAAAAAAAATCTCCCACCCTGACTTTTAAAACACTTTGCAAGTAGAACCATTTTCAACAGACAGTTGAACACTTTTGCATTTGTTGTGTTCACACTCAGGCGACCTCTTGTTGTTTTAATGTAATTTTAATGTGCTTACATTAATCTTGTTGTATAATCTGCCGGCTCGCTGCTACTTAGCCTTTAGGCCGCTTAATTCCATCTTGATCAATTACAGCAGATGACTTTATCGGAGACACAGCTGCACACTGTCTTCGATTAATAGTTTTCCTGTTGTTGTTTGGTTTAGTTTGTCCAACTCACCCATTTTGTTTACAAGTGTAGGGTGTAGGGACAAACGCTTGCAAAAATGAAGGAACGCTTATGCTCACCGAGGATACTGATTTGAAGAAGTTTGTCCTATAAAGTTTGTCCTATAGTTCATTCTTTCTCAAATGTTTGTACCCCATTGTCGCCTATACATCCCAGACATTATTTCTTGTTTCATAATAATGTTTACCCCAAACATAGTAAAAAAACAGATACAGATCTTTCCCCGAGACCTTGGCATTTCCGCACAGCCTTCACCGAATCCTACGGCACAGAGCCCGCACCCATTCCTTAGTCGCAGCAGTATCAGTTTTAATACATTGTTGTTTTCTTCACAAGTGCCTGAAAATGACAGCAAAGAAAAAGGAAAAATGGCTGCCACCACAATAAGAGCAAGTGGCATCAAGTGCCATTATGTTTGTGTGAATGGGATGTGGATTCTGAGAAGAGACTTATTGTTTTGTCTGTGTCGTCGGTGCTACTAAACACTGTTTTTGAAAAAGGGCCAGACTTTTCAAAGCAAGCAAAAGCAACCGAAATTATATGCTGTGGAAGAATATCTATTATCGTTGCAATTTCATGCTATTCAGTAGTGTCGTTTTTCTTGTTGTTGTTGTTTATGAAAATGCTGTGGGATATCGCTCTAGTCGCTCTAGTCTTGTGATTTTCAAACTCTGGTGGTACTTGGGTTTCTTCAGGTAGTGTAGGATCACCTGAATTTTATGCTTTATTAGTTATAATTAATCTCTTAACCCCCACCTTAGCAGAGCACATTCTCAGTTTGCATACCATCTAAGTTTATGACTGGAGAGCTTACAGCCTATAGGCCAGTGTAAGACCTACAAAACGGATCTAAGATTATTTTTTTCTCACGTCGTTGCTGCGTTGTCATTATATTTTAAAAATGCTTTTTGATTTTGTCTCATTTGTCTCGTTTATGTTGTGTTTTTTAATCATATTGTCATGTGTTTATCTCATTTACGTCTTGTTTTTGCCGCTATTTGACATTTTTTTTAAACCTTTTATATTTGAGTAATGCCGAACTGGAGAAAATGTGCTCGGTGAAGGTGGGGGTTAAGGGGTTAATGATCATTTCATATGCTTTAGTAATGTTAAAAGTTATGTGTTGCTTTTCCTGGTTTATACCCATGATTTTGTCCAATTTGAATCTATTATAGACCTGGTTTGATTCTGAATTGATCTTGATTGTATGGTCCTACTTAAGAGGTCAATTTTCTTCAAGGCATGAATAGCTCTCTCTCTCTGAAAGTAGCTCATAGTAGCACAAAGGTTGGAAATCCCTGCTCTATAAGTTCAGTCCAAGGGTTTTAGTACTTGGTTGTACTTTAGGTGTTGTTGAAGCACACGGCTCATTTTGTTCTTCATACTAAGGCCCATTGCTGCCTGAATCGAGACTCCCATGAGCTCTAGCCGGAGAAAAGCAAACTAATACATGAGGTGCAAAGGCGGACAACCAGACAACTTTTGTGGGCAGTCCTTCCGAGTCACTCAGATGACTTTGCTGACAAGTCTGTGTGAAATATTTGCCGTCCTGTACATTACACAGAGGCACATTGCGTTTCTCTTTTGCCCGCCGCCTCACCACATCCCGCAGTGACATATCTCCGCTGACTGCGTCCCAACAGGATGACTCCGGGCCAAACAGAAAAGCAGCCTGTTTGTCAGTGACCCCCCTCGGGACGCTCCACCAGAACCCCCCCCGTGTCCCCTCCCCGTGTCGGACAGTGAGTCTTTGTGGGGCAGAAGTGATTGGTGTCCTGCCCCAGGTGCTCATGGGTAATAGCCAGTGGGACGTGGAGCAGTTGCTTTTCCAGCCACTTTTTCCCGGTGACAGCGAAAGACAAAGAGGTCATCCACTGTTTGTTCACATAAGAGTTTAAACTTTTGTTTTCTGCTTACAGTCTTTCAGATTCATGCCTTTGTCTTGAGCCATCAAATTCATCTGCAATACTAATTATACAACATCATTTTGTGTCCTTGTTCATTATATCCATACGGGTTCCAAACAGCAGGTGGTGCTATTGTAGTTGTCATGATGTGAGCAGGAACATACATGAAGGGAATGGGCAAGTGAGAATTGAAGCTTTGGCATAGGGTTGACTCTCAAACATTCGCTGCTTTACTGATTTCTTAAGTTTTAAGCTTGCAGTATGTTTGAGACTAGATATTTTGGTCTAATCTTATTTGTTCCATAGTTTTCTCCATTGACTGCCTGGGCTACCACTGACTCAAACAAACAAATTTCCTAAAAACATTGAGAGTCTTGTCAAAACCTTGAACACAACTAATTATTTGCACAGTTCCCAATACGGGGTAGTTTTAACCTCTTAATCTTCACCTGAACCGAGCACATTTTCTCCAGTTTGGCTTTACCCAAGCTTCGAGAAGAAACCGAGGATGAAAACACAACAAAACAGCATCAATAAGTGACAAAAAAGCCACAGAAGATTTATGACAGAGCAACAAAAAAATATCAAAAGTGCAGCAAATAAGTGACAAAATCAAAAATGGGAAAAAGAGTGGAAAAAGAATCACTTTATTTACAGTACCTTGATACATTGCACCTAACTAAATTTAGTGCAATGTAATGTGCTCTGTAACAATGTGTAATAACTTGTACCTATGTTTATATACACAATGGAATAACTTGTATTAGTACTTTGTAGGTACATAATGTAATAGAACACAGACCATTGTGTATATAACCCATAGGTACCAGTTACACATTGTTACAGAGCACATTGCATTGTATTAATTTTGTTAGGTACAATGTATCACGATGCCGTGAAATAAAGTGTTACCAGTGACGACAACAATGCAACAACGCAAGGACAAAGATCCATTAAGATCAGTTTTGTAGGTCTTAGCTTTCAAATGTGGCATTACACTGGCCTATTAGGCAGCAAGCTTTTAGATGTGGTAAAGCCAAACTGGAGAAAATGCACTCGGGTGGTACGATCATGTTGAACAAGTAGCATTCTGGTGATGTGTAAACAAGTGCAACCTCCCTCTCTCTTGGTACAGCTGCGTCTTTTTGCCGTCATTTTGCCGTTTTGTGCGAACTGCATTTTGTGATTTCTTTGTTCCACATTGTTTTACTGGATGCTTTTGTATCTTATTGAAAATCTGTGGAAAGACCTGAAAACTGCTGAAACGCTCTCCTTCTAATTTGACAGAGCTTGAGTTGTTTTGTAAAGAGGAATGGGCTAAAATGTCAGTCTCTAGATGTGCAAATCTTTAGATCATACCCCAAAAGACTTGCTGCTGTTATTGCAGCAAAAGGGGGTTCCACAAAGTATTGATTCATGCTGTATGAATACTTATGCACGCCCCACTTTTCAGTTTTCTATTTTTTGAAATATAACAGAATCATGTATCATTTTGCTTTCACTTCACAGTTGTCTGTTACCTCTGTGTGAACTTTCAGTAAAAAAATTCAAAATAACATCTTAGTGTTTAGGGTTGTAAACATGACAAAATGTGCAAAAAGTTCAAGGTGTAGTACTTTCGCAAGGCACTGTATATTAGCTTGTTCTTGCTAGTATACACAAAGCAGTTAGCTCTTAGCACATCTGTATTTGCCATTGCAGTTTCATATCAAAACACACGGACTACAGTGCAATGTGTCGTATGCAGGTTTGACCGCAAAGTTTTCACATATGTTTCAGAAAAAGTGTGTAGTGTTTAAACAATAGTCTTGCAAAAAGGAGAAATAAAATGATATGTTGATATCTTGGCTTCCAGCGCACTGTTGGAGTGAGTGAGGAGTTGTCAGGTGTGAGAGAAAAGAGCATTTCTTCTATTGGAAAGCTGCCAGACGCTCCGCGCTGCCAATACGGCCAACACAGACTGACACAGAAAGTTAGAGGAGCTTTATCTGCCTGATCTACTGCGTCTCGGATGATTGCTTTGCTCTTTTCCCCGGCCATCTATAATCATTACGAGCCTCAAAATCATTATCTGTTCATATTATGCTTTTAATCTTTGTTAGGAAGTAGTGGCAGGGTCTGGTTTGGAGTGAAAAGGCATGGGTTTAGTATATCTAAAGCGGGGGGATGCAAGTGCAGGGGAAACAGAGCAGTCCATGAGATAAGGCTTACACATACAGTACTGTACATTCTTCCTGGCCCCAGAGGAGAACCTATTGTACATAGTTTTAGTGGTAGGGGAAATGGAGCACCTGGAGGAAACTTACGCAAACACAGGGAGAACATACAAACTCCACAAAGAAGGCCCAACCTGGTCCAAGATCGAAACAGGGGCTGACTGACTGTTGTCATCATAGAGTAACAGCCTGAGAAGCTACATTAACCTCTTAACCCCCGCCTTAACCAAGCGCATTTTCTCCAGTTCAGCTTTACCCAAATCTAAAAGGTTACAGCCTATAGACCAGTGTAACACCTCATTTGAAAGCTAAGACCCACAACACTCATCTAAACAGATCATTTTCCTGGCGTTGTCGTCATTGCTTTTTTTATTGCGTTTTTGCCACATTTTCATCGCTTTTCGTCAGTCTTTTGTTGCATTTTTCGTCTCATTTCCGTTGCTATTTTGACACTTTTTTCAAGAAGCTGTTAGATTTGGGTCAATCCAATGGAGAATTGTGCCGTGAGTGGATTAAGAGAAAGGTAAGTTTTAAACATTGAGTTATTCATCAAGTGATAAAACACTTTACTCCATTCACTGAACCAAACCACCTAAGGCTTGAACTAATTTCTTAAAAGCAGGACTCTTTTGTTAAACCTTGAACAATTTATGATTCGTCTTACTCTATAACTGTGCAAATATTCAATTGAAATAGCAATTGATATATTATTTGTAGTGATAAAGGTACTCGTGGTATTGATGTAATAAGTAATGGTTATACTCTAGTATTAGTTTACTTGAGCAGAGATCTTGGATTCCTCTTCCATTTATATGTGGTAATCTAATTTAGCTGAAAGTGTTGAGCAACTTCTTTCAGCTGTTTGAGCATAACAAGTGAAAATGTTTAGTTGGACCTGCACAGTGTCCGTCTCACTCGGATTTCCTTCTCGCCCGCATCGGCTCAAGCGCTTTATCAGAAGAGTAAACATCCCGGCCGAGGATCTCTGGGTGGAACTGACTGAATGATTAAGTTATGAGCGCTGCTAATGTGAGCAGTGTGAGATGAACTGTGCAGGGCCCGTGGTGTTTTCATAGACTGATGTATCCGTGGAAGAGATCAGGCTGTTCACGCTGCAGCAGCCGCTAAACCCACAGCTGTCGCTTTGGAAAGTTTAGACACTGAGATGAATGTCTGGAGAAGGTAGGACCAGAGAATGAGAGGATTAAGTCAATGGAAGACAAAGTGTTTCACAGGAGACCGCAGCGAATAGGCATGAGGTGATCTTGAAACGAAAACGCTCTAGAATATAATTCACTTTGAGCTGACTAGTGAGCAGCACTGGAATTTTGGGTGAAATGGACAGACACAGTTGCGTTAAATGAAGTTCAACATATTCCTGGCAGGTGATTCATGAAGCCATCAGCAATTGATGTTGTGTACGCAGTGTAGGGGAGTGACGGAACACAAAGTATTTAGAATACATGATACACTTTCCTTTGAGAGTAGAATACACTTACCTTCCTATAATCAAAGGATACATCTCAGTACTCAGTTACTACATTTTAGCGCTTTAGTGTTTAACATTATTAAGAAAGAACTTTTAATGGTGACCTTTTTCTCCTAAAATGAAATAAATAGTGAAAATGCCTTATGCCACAGTTCATACAAACAATGTGCCAAGAGAGTTTTTGAATTTCTAATTAGTGGTAAATAAATGGTCTCAAATGGTCTCAACCTTCATTAGGCCCAAAGCGCTTTACAGCAAGGAACCAGTCACCCACTCATACACAAATGTACGCAGACACTGGAGGCAAGGCGGGTGAAGTGTCTTGCCCAAGGACACAACAATAGTATGCACCTTCAGGAGCCGGGATTCAAATCGACCTTCCGATCATGAGAGACGACTCGCTCTACCAACTGTGCCACTGTCACCCCCGACACAAGTATAATGCAAATTAACATGAAAGTATTCTAAGTATTCAGAATGCAGTACTCTGACTGGACAAAGTAATGGAATGCGTTACAAAATACATTTTAAGTCAAAAATTCAGTATTCGTATGTAACTAAATACAAAGTAAAAGTATCCCCAACACTGTGTTTTACTCTCCATGGGATGAAAATAACTTAGATGACAAAACTGCAGAGCGTAATGTTCAAACATTTTTAATTAACTTGACAAACTTAGCTGTAGACCATTATTAATTTGCTCCACACATTCAGTTTTATATCTTGGATGCGAATCTGTGCTGACTGCGGCTTCTACCACCGCACTATCTCACTCGCACAACACATTCCTGAAAACTCAAAGTGGGTGAAGTGCCTTGCCCAAGGACACAACTGCAGTATGCATCATTGGAGCAGTTTTATTTGTTTTGTTACCGCAATAATGAGAAAAGAATCATGGTTGAGGTAAAAACTGTTTTCTGGTTTCAATTTGAAGAAAAAGTTCCCACATCCAGCATTGTAATCTACTTATTAACCCACCTAATAAAACTGTCTGGTATCTGCGCGGACATGGGCCGTATACAATGTCCGTTTGCTCCAAATTACTTTCCAGCATCATTTTTCCCCCGGTGGCGTTGAACTTATTCTGAGCCCATCCCCACACTTTATTATTTAAATCTTTCTGACAGGGCGCAGAATGGAGAAGCGGGGCATGAATCTCAGTCAAGCGTCAGCAGATGAAAAGCGATGGAGAGAAAGACGAAAGGGAAGTCCCCAGTTTGATCTAGTTTTTGGCGGAGGAGGAGTGAATCATCGCCATAAATGACTATTCCTTTCTCTCCGCTCCAGGGTCAGCCGAGGTAAACCATTCTCTCACGGAATCAGGTGCATAAACTCTGGATACTCTAGCCTACACTGTTTGGCCTCATACATTTTACACTATATTCTTATATGGAAAAGAGCCCGGGGAAGGAATGACCTGACGGGAACTTGAAATATGTGCGAATTTTGAAATAGCTCCTAGTTGAAACGCGCTATCCCCGTAAACCCTTTATAACTCCTCCCAAGTGGCAACCTCCAGCGGTATCCGACCGCGGTGCTTAAGAAAATGCAAAAGAGCTCAGAAACTTTAGGAGGGGAAAACATGTTTACAGTCAGCGGGGGGAAAATACAGTGAGGTATAACTTTCACTTCATATAAAACAGGATAAAACCGAAAAAACTTTACACAACAATTCCCTAATTTATATGTCTATGGCTGGGTACCGTTAAACGATATCAGTAATGGAAAATAAAGTTTAGGTTCTACTGGTATCGGAAAAATAAAAGTATCAAAAGCAAGTTCCCCCCCCCCCCAAAATGCTATCCTTGGCTCCAAGTTTTGATGCTATTGGTCCAGGGACAGCATTAAAGAAAGTGACTTGGTTGTTAAATTTTTTAGTATAGGTATTGAAAAAAAGTATCATTCAGGTATTGTAAACGTTCGTATCGCTAAAGTATCAGTATCAAAAAACATTATCGGTACACGTATGCCTTTTGATGTTGGGGGGAAAAAATATTTCAACACACTTTTTGGATGGACAGAACAGAAAAGTAGAAATGCAAAAAGTATGGTGAAAATGTTCCATTCCAGCTTATCCCTATCTCCACATTGTATTTTCCCAACAGAACCGAAAGAGCACAGTTTTGAAGAAGAAGTAACTTGTTTACTGTATCTTAAAGCAGTACTAAGCAAGTTATGATTTTTTAACTTATTAAATGTTAAATGTTAAAAAGAGAGGGGTGTTGTACATCCAGTTATACATGGGAATATTTTTTTTCACTCAAACTTCGCTGTAATACTGTTTAAAGTGGCGCTATCCCGCAGTTAGCTTTGCCCGTTAGCCTGTTAGCTTCTTCTCCGTGATTCTATTTGTGTGTATTGGTTGCTCCGCCCCGGTGGCAGTCAAGTTGCAAGCATGGTCTTCTGGCCAGAGACACCAGGGAGAGATGAAAGACCCCCAATCATCCCATTAACACTTGTATTACCCCCAGAGGGACTACGGAAAGGATTTATTAAGGTAACTTAGTACTGCTTTAATAGATCCTTTTTGTAGTCCTCTGGGGGGTAATACAAGTTTTAAGGGGATGATTGGGGGGTCTTTCATCTCCCCCTGGTGTCTCTGGCCAGAAAACCACCCTTGCAACTTTGCCTGCTCCGGGTCGGAGGCGCAATACACACTAATAGAATCACAAAGAAGAGGCTAACGGGCAAAGCTAACTGTGGGCTAGCGCCACTTTATCAGTATGTCTTGTCAAGTTTGAGTGAAGAAAAAAAAACTCCATTGTGTAATTGAGTTGTGGCACAATGTATAATATCCCTCTCTCCCTTTGTCTTTTCTGTCAGCGTAGTATTTACTCTCACGGACAATTAATGAGTAAAAAACCGTAACATGCTACGACACCTGCAGTGGCGCTTATGGCCTCTAGGGGCATGAGTTTCTTAGTTCTGCTTTAATATAAACACAAACATCTAATATGCTTCTTGACATATTCATGCACATTCACATATTTATTTTATCAAGTTGTTCCAATTTAAACCTGTAGTAAAGTGATAATTATGTTACCTGTATCTGGCACCTGTGTCACTGCTAGTGCCCCTCTACCGACTTCAGCCACTGATTTCACTGGACCGAAACATGTCTGGTAACATTATTAAAAAATAAAAACCTTAAAGGGCCAGTGTCAGAGGCAAAAGGGTGGTTTGTTGCCACAGAGGGCATGTCCCTTATTAAAATGATTCAAATGTGTATCCTCACTACAGCAGCAAAACAACCAGCAGTTCATCACCTCTTTGTCTGCTGGAATCTACGCATCGAAGGTTTTTTTTTTTTCCTTGTCCGTGACGCAGCGTGGAGGTCATTTAGGGACACGCTTTTGTATGAGGAATCACAAAGGATAGACCAAATAATGAGTTCTAATCATAAACAGTTTTTGAATGCACTTATTGAAATGTAAACACTTCAGTCTGCCTCTTTTGTTTGCACTGAGAATGTATCTCACAGTGGCAAACAATGTGTGTCAGTGAATCAGTCATTGTCTTGGGTGCAGTATTGTCTTAAAGTTTTCATCTCAAAGTTTCGCTCGGTGTTTGTTAAAGCATTCAGAGTTCACAGCTTGTTTTATCACACTACAATTTTTTCAACGGGGCGCGTCATTGTTTAGTTGTGGCCAGATGGACTAAATGTCAACTTCCTCGTTGTGAGTTTTTCTACGGTGTGTACATAAACACCATCGCCGTAAACAAGTGCATTCCCATCCGTAACACCCTTGTGCCATTTGAGGACAGACACTGTAAAGGCCAGATGAGGTACCAGCATCATGCAACTCACACAAACGCACATGAAGCACACAAACGGAGCATAAACTCTTCTCGGCGCAGTTGTCAATGAAGCGCCTACAGTCGAGTCAAGCAAGCGAGAGTCCCCTGGGGCTCTGAAAATTACAGTGCGGAGCTCCACTTTCAGTTCACTTACAGACGGCGTGAGAGGGAGAAGACGTAACAAAAGAAATGTGCTAGAAACTTGGAGAAATTTGAAAAGTACACGGTGTTATCCATATTATTAGGGATTGTAATTAGTAACAGGCTATTGACACTTTGAGGAACACGCTATTGGTTAATGCCAATCTTCGAAACACCCACTGAGCAGTCAGCACTGTTTTTGAATGAAACCACACTTCAAAATCTCATGGTGAAACCTAATTTTAGTTTTAGTCATGCACTACCACCGTATGCTCTGAAGGTTTCAGACTAACCAGTTACAATCATGCGTTTGCATTTTAGGCATTCTTTTTCTTTTTAAGTTGTCATTTTTTGTCCAGTTGTCCCTGTCCACCTCAGTAGAGGGTGGGAAAGAAGCTATGATCAGAATTACCAATTGTAACAAACAGATACATGTACAACTATTAATTATACTATCATATTCTTGATATTCTTGACATTTGTTTGCAAAGTGAAAAGGTATAATATGGCTGAGGTTTTGCCAGACAAAAGAATGGCAGTGTGCTGGCAAATGGCAAAAAGTAAAAAAAGAAAACATCATGTGAACATCGGCCAAACATGGAGCATGGTTGTTAAAAAAATAAAGTAATAATAATAACGTTTAATTCTAAGAAATGTTTTACAGTATTCAACATTGGGGGTAACTAAGGAATAGAACTTATTATTTACACATAATACGGTAATATGTTTGTCATTACAATACAAGTAGCTTGAGTTACAAGTGCATTTAAATGTATGAAAGAAAACATTTCTAACTCACCCCAAATAAAATGCAGTACCAAATCAAGTTGAAAGTTGGTGTATAAGATATGCAATTGTGTGCGTCGTCAAAACAAACAGGAGAGAATGAGCAAAGCGAAGGAAAATCTTTAACTGCACTTATGCTCAATGGCCACAGAAATATGTAATATTTCTGTTTGTATTACAGAAATATGTAATACAAACATATTTCATTTTTAAAACTATAACTACTAATATAGAATATATTACAATTTAAAGTAACTTGCCCAACACGGACAGTATTCTGGGAAGAGAGTTAGTGTTGACACTTTGAAAAAATATGTTTGCATTAGTCCAAGAAGAATTCATCCCAGTGAGTTTGGTTGAGCTGAGGACGTTTCGCTTCTTCTTCGCTCTTCTGGTCAGAAAATGCGACAACTAGACCCATGCCAATAGCAAAAAAATAGTCCCACATTTTGAAAGTTGTGACTGAAGTATCTCTATAGTAACATACTGTGATAATAACTCAAACTACATTTATGTGACGTGTAGACGACACTTAACCGTAACCAAACGAGGACCGCTTCTCAAATGGGTTTCACCAAAAAAGTGCCAAGTTCCCATTTGTCAGCCAACCGTAAATATCAAGCGAAACGCGTCAAATTCACAATGAGATTCCCAACGACTCTTCCAGCAGCAACAGATGCTGGGAAAAAGTCCCGCACTCAAACAGATGAAGTCATGGAGCTTCTGTCAACACATAGTTTTAGTGAGAAATCCAGCAAAGACAACAGTGACTACAGTGGACAGTTTGTATGTATTACCAAGTCAATTTCACAAGGGCAACGTCCGTTCAGCAGCCAGGTTTCCCCGTGATAAGTTAGCACAATAAACACACGGCCACATAAAGCGGTGAGAAATACTGTACGAGTGAACAGTTTCTCCAGCAATATATGGATTCTTTATGAGTGAGCCGCCAGAACCAAAATGGACGGAAAGCTTATTCTGGTGTAAATGACCAATCCATTGAGCAATATGTGTACCTATCAGCAATAAGGGGGTTAATCAAACAAACAACTTACACAGAAAGTATTATTTGTCACATGTTTGTGGTAATAACTTAAGTCCCTGGTTTTACACCAGGCCTCCTTGCAATAGATTTCTCCTGCGGTTTCTTTAAAAGCACAAAAAGACCTCAGCTACTATCTGATAGACACTTTTATTAAAGCGGCTTTTCTTTCATCAGAGCAGACAGGGCAGATGTTATATTGCCAATAAGACAGAATATCCTCAGTGTGGTGTAATATATAGGGCCTTATCTGTATCTTACAAATTCATAAAAATATCCATCACTGTTTTATGGTTTGTTTGAAAAAAAAAGAAGGTTGATCAATGTTTCTCAGAGTCAACGTTTTCAGAGTTTGGGTGGTGAACCTACAGCATCTTTATTCATTTAAGCATATAACAAGAAATCAACTCAACTGATTTTTTTTTTTTCTTGCTATAAAGTATTAGTTCTGTCACTAGATCAGGCATACTAAGGGAGGTCAAGATTAAAGGTTTGCTTCCTCTTCGCTCTCCTCTTACATCCTCAAACATCTTATTAAGTTCCCGCAGGACAAACTATTTATCCCACTGTGAGTTAAACACTGTCCATGTACCGAGAGAGAGAGAGAGAATAATCGATGGGTCCCGCTCCAGCGCCAGTGTTAAAAAGCGCGGCAAACTCCAAGCTGCAGAAACATGATCAAAACGGCATAGGCAGAAGAGCTTGGGGAGAGACCACAAAACATCTGTCCAGCCCCTGTCCAGCCCACTTAAGCCGTTGTTCCACATAGCGCGAACCGGCCGCGCACGCTACGATCTACATGCACGTATCGACACTAGCCCGCAGACCTTTCTGTTTCCACCACACACACACACATGCATTTGTTGTGGGCGGAGCCGCACAGAGGAGCGCACTGTACAGATCGTCATTAAAAGTTTTGTAAGCCGCGATGAGAACAAATGTGGACAAATGCTGCCTTCTGGTGGGAGTTATGGAATCATTCAGAGGAGCCAAGCTGTATTAAAACAGAAAAGAAACCGCTAAAAATACAACTATGAAGGTAAGCTACAGGCAAATGTTATGCTAACACAAGCTAAAGCTGCGCTAACAGCGGCGAAATGCTATTATCGGCAAAATCCCCTTTTAGCACAGCGGTATGATGTTGTGAAATATTAAATCCGTATGACCTGCGTGTCAATAGTGAGGGCTGTCCACTCTCTCGTTGCCAATCAGAGGCTAGCAGTCTGTTCACGTCACATCAAACACGGGTTGGCGCGCTTTGGCCACAGCCAGAGGTCGGGCCCAAAACCTATACCTGGTCAGACCGGTTTGGCCCTGGCCTTTGTGATGGAAAAGATCTACAAAATGGGTGAAAGAGCCATTCGGCTGACACGCGCCTGCATGTGGAAAAGAGCCATTACTGCACCAGGTATGAAGCTGAAGATTCCACATAGAGCATCAGACAAATGTCAAGTCTACAGTTTTAAAATACAAAATTGGGCCCGCAAACTCCACACAGAAATGCAATGGTGATACCAGTGGTGGTGCATCAAGTCTAATTGATGGTGCAGCTTGATCCAGCAGGTTGCAGTCGAAACGCTAAACGCCATCTTTACCCAGTTCGACTTCTGGAATAGACATCGGCCTATGCAGCAAATAGCTTGAGGTATTGTGAGGAGCTTCCATTCAGGACCTTTAAATCGGACACATTGTTTGCCCCGTCACAGACAAAGAAGACTATCCAACTTCTTCATACGGGACATGTTGTAAATCTAAGGACGGAATGATAGACTGAACTGGAGTGAAAGTGTGGAAGCAGATGCATAAAGGCCCTTTCTAGTCTGGGAATCGAACCTGGTACCTTCTTGATGTGAGGCAGGAATAAACTTGTGGCTCGACTTTACTTGACATTAGCTGTGAACTTTTATTATTTTTTAGTTGGAGAAAGGCTGGCTCAGATGAGACAGGTCCAGCTATAAAGACAGTTAAGGACATTCGGTCTCCCCTAAAAACGTTTCCTTCTATATTTTCCACCTGATTTCGCTTCACAATGCATTATCTGGTGACAAAGGTGTCCCGGGCCGCTCCCTCTGGCATGATGGATGGTGCGGGGTGCAGAGCTGTGGCTGCGGTGATTGGCTCGCTCTGATAAAACTCCAAATGCCTTCAATAGAATCTCATTGCTCCCAAATCCCCCATAGACCTGACCACCACAATCCCAACCGCAGTCCTCCAAATTGGAACTAAACCGGCTGGGACGTCTCCTCAAATTCAACTCCTGATCTGAAAGAGAACGTGAAATGAGGCAGAGAGATGTGCATTAAAGTCTTCCAATGATTAGATCAGGAGAAATGTCCCCTTTTTCGGACACTTTGCCTTATAGTTAAAGCTAAGGCCCCTGTGCTTTAACTTACACAGATAACTCTTATCAAAGGTGCCCTTCCACGTGATTTATGTCAACGGTCTACTGCTGCTTTGTGAGATAGGAAGAAAATAAGTCTATTTTGACCTCTACAAGAAGTGCTGAGAATTTACAGAGCTTTTTAAATACATTTATATATTTAGTGTCAAAAACATTGTTAGACAGCTGCTTCTTGTCATTCCTTTTTAGTAATTTCAATGATGGGACTTCTCTGTTTTGGGGGCGAATCAAGCTCAGAGCGGTTTGAGGAGCAGGTTGTGAGGGGAAGGACATGGCACACAGGCGACTCAGGGCTCTGGGAGTATTTTCTAAAGGCCACAGACTCAGCGGGGGCTCGTCCCCGGGACATCTGCTCCATGTTTTCAAGTGCCGGCCAATCTCACCTCATAAGTGTTGGCTACGCGGTCCAGGAGGCTGACCTTAAACCTGCACGTTGTGGGTTTAAAGAAGTCAGTTAGATGTGAGGATCATGAGTGTCGTTGTGGGTTGGGGTAAAGCGCCCCTGGTACTACTGTCCACTGCGACTGCGACTACTTCGTCTAATGTTGCAGCTGTAACCCCTCGCATGAAATAGAAACCTATAGGGCTACCTTTAATCGGAAACACCTGTATAAATGCTTTCAAACTCGTACACTTTGTATAAATACATATTCACTTGCTTATGTATCCCCCTGGTTGGGAAACACTGTTCTGTTATCTATTATTGTCCCTTGGTACTTGCAGATCGGTCTTTGAGGAACTGCTTCCACATTGTCCAAATATGGTTTGGTGAATTTACTTGTGCCAGTTTAGTTTGTATATATGTATGTAAGGGGAGTAACCTTAATAGTTAATGGCTCTGTACCAGATTTTTTGTTTAACCTCTTACCCCCCGCCTTAACTGAGCAAATTTTTTCCAGTTTGGCTTTCTTCAAATCTAAAAGCTTCTCGACTTTAGCTTAAAGCCTATAGGCCTGTGTACAGCTGAGACGCAAAACTAATCGGAACTTTTTTTTCCGTTGTTGCAACATTTTAGTCACATTTTTGACACGTTTTTGTCATGTTTTTGTTCTCTTTTTCGTCTTGTTTTCATAGTTTTTTGTCTTATTTTCGTTGATTTTTGATTCTTCACCACTCTTTTCCTTGCTTTTTAGTTGTGTTTTTGTCGCTTTTTAATTTTGTTACTGTTGCTTTTCCGGCACGTTATTGTTGCTGTTTTGAGGCTTTTTTTTGTCACTTTTTTTTGCTCGTTTGTTTTTTTGCTTTTTCATCATGTTTTTGTCACTTGTTTATTGTGTTTTTGTTGCTCTTTTGTTGCTTTTTTTGGGTCACTTTTTCTGTTGTATTTTCATCCTCGTTTTCGTTGCTATTTTGACACTTTGTTCAAGAAGCTTTTAGATTTGGGTAATGCCAAACTGAAGAAAATGAGCTTGATTATAGATCTTGTAAAGATGATGGGAGAGTGTGACCAAACCAATGAGCATAGCGTTCTCCAGCACATCCCAGATCTTCTCATCCTCCCTGAGCCACTCTATCACAATGTGAGCCCGATGAATCCTGGCATTGTCATCTTGGAATATGCCCGTGCCATCAGGGAAGAAGAAACCTTGTCATTCAGGATGTTCAGGTCATCACCTGATCTAATTCTTGGGGCACATAGTGTTGCTGAATCTGGACCTGACCAACTGCAGCAACCACAGATCAAAAAGTTTGTTAAATCCAGGTCGCCACTTTTTTTTTCTTTGGTCAGGCAGGGTAGTTCATGACAAAACAGCTTTATAAGTAGGCCTAGATGTACAGAGCAAAAATAACCATCTCCTTTCACAATATACTGAAAAAAATAGGTTTAGGATAGGATCTTTCATTTACTGAGGCAATGTTCTTATGCAATGGCAGAATAAGCAAAAACTCAACGCTATCTAAAACATAAACTAAAAGAATTAATGCAACAAATAAACGTGTGAATTTACCACCTATGCCATTTTATTATTAACTATAGTCTCCCCACCAACTCATGCATGACTTCTGCTGATGTATAATACTGAAAAAGGCCCAGCACACGCCGCATATTAAATCTCAGCTCGTACAATCCAAGTTCGTCCACTGGGGAATCCGTCGGCCCTGGTATATCTGCATTCAATTTTCTCCCCGTGGCACTATTGCATTTGTAAGCATAACGTCACGTAATGAGTTTATGGTTATTGCGCCTCATGAGAAGAAAGGACGAGCGGGGCCTGTCTGTTGATGCGGGTCTGCTGGGCGGGGAGACTGCGCCCTTCAAAGTCTCAGAGGGATGGCGCCTTCATCCCAAAACACCAAAATGATCATTCCAAGTGTGAAGTGGGTCTTTGGTGAATCAGTCTCTAAAACAAGTCATCTGGTGCAATAATAAACTATTAACCTCTTAACCACCTTGACCGAGTGCATTTTCTCCAGTTTGGCTTCACTCAAATCTAAAGTCTTAGTGTCAAAATAACAACAAAAATGGGAGGAAAACGTGACAAAAAGGCCACAGAAGATTAATAGTGACTAAAAAGCAATGAAAAAGTGAGACCAAAAAAACAACACAAAAGAGCATCAAAAACGGTTGAAAATGCTACAAAAAAGTGACACGCAAAATAAAGGTAACAAAAAGCAACAAAAGAGTAACAGAAAGCGTCAGAAATGCAGCAAAATAAAGTGATGAAACAGTGAAGAAAAAGCCATAAAAAGTGACAAAAATGTGACCAAAAAAGTGATGAAAAAGCAATGAAAATACAAAATGTCTGAAAAAAATAAATAAAAAAAACTTAAAAAACTGACGACGATTCGATTAGATGAGTTATGTACTGTAGGTCTTCGTTTTCAAATGATGTGTTACTCTGGCCTGTAGGCTGTAACCTTTTAGATTTGAATAAAGCTGAACTGGAGAAAATGCGCTCAGTTAAGGCGGGGGTAAGAGGTTAAGGAGCATTTTGGTGAGATGGAGATCGCAACGTAAAGTTAAGACGAACAAAAAGTTATTAACACTGCAGTTATTTTTGAAAACAAAAGATATTTTAGTGAAATTAACTAAAAATATAGCCGCAAAGCGGCGATTATCGGCCCTCACCGACCGCCCTGCCCACAGCAAGGTACTCTCCATATAATTCCTATAGGGGGCGCTATCGTGCCCAATTTGAATTTTGCCAAATGAAAGTGTTTAGGACTGTGACTTTAACAACTGATAACAAAATGAGCGAAATCGGGCTTCATATGTGCGAATGGGAGCCATTTTTTGTTTGCGAAAAATCACAAAATACTTCGTACAGTTTGCGGCTTCGCCGCATAAAAACTGTAAAACTTAAAGTTCTACTTCTCAAGATTATTTTCCACACAAAATTAGCTCGTTTCGATAAACGCTCTATGAGATAGATTAATATGGCGGACGGCGTTGCCGTAATAATATTTTTTGCTCAACTTGTCAAGATGCACGTCTGTACCGATATTTATGATTCTACGACAAACTTCATTTTTGCTCGCATCCTATCTCACAATGTTGCATTGGTTTTATATAACGCTTTTCTGGGCGCTCAAAGACACTTTACGTTGCATTATTCATTCACTCCATAGGGCATATTTTGCATAAAAATGGCCAAAATTGTCTACATTTTCAGTGACAAAACCTAAATAACAGAGCCAGATTTAAATGTATGGTTTTATTTTGTTGATATATTTTTGTGGATCCGAGTGCGTGCACTTCAATCAGTAATATGAAACTCGATAATATGAAATCCGTCTCGATTGGGATTTGTTACCCACGTATGCCTGTAGTTTAGATATTCATTCAACCCTGTTTCATGACATCAAGCATTTAATATAGGCCCTTAGTTGTCAGGACGAGTTGTTTCAAAGGAAATAAACAAAAGTGAAGCCCTCAGCTGAGAAAAATGATGCTAATGTGACCAAAAAGCACACTTAGACTTACCAGAATCAGAAATGTTTTATTTGCCATTGTTAATGAACAGGTTCATTGTTAATAAACAGGTTCACAACCAGGAATTCTTTCTGGTTCAATCATAGATCATGAAACATAAAACATTTAACACATAACTTAGATAATAAAGTATATATAATAAATATTAATAATTGACTATAAAAAATAGTGCAATTGCTGTAACAGGTTATTCCATTCATGAGTCTGATACAGAGTTATTGGTTCTTGTTATCGTTCATGAGTCTGATGGCGGAGGGGATAAAACTGTTCATGTGACTGGAGGTTTGGGTCTGAGTGGACCGTAGCCTCCTGCCTGAGGGGAGAAGGGTGAATAGTCCGTGTCCAGGGTGAGAAGGGTCAGCTGTGATCCGACCCACACGCCTCTGGGTCCTGAAGGTGTACAGGTCCTGGAGATGTGGGAGCTCACAGCCAATCACCTTCTCAGCAGCACACACAATGTACTGCAGAGTCGATGCTTGTCCCAGTTTGTGGTGCCGGGATACCACACGGTGATGGAGGAGGTGAGGATGGACTGGATGATGGCCGTGGAGAACTGAACCAGCATCTAAGTCGGCAGTTACGGGGGCTAATGGGAGTCCCTCTGTCCCTCTGATCATGGTGGCAGAATGTCCAGTTGTTGGTGCTTCAGTCCTTGTTGTCCAGTCGCTGTTGGACGGTGGTTCCACCATGAACAGGGCTGAAGACTGAATGACCGGCCACCTGGAACAGAGAGAGAAAGAGAGAGATTTACGAGGGATGACAGAAGTCAGGCGTTAAGAGTCACATCTGAGGAGCGTGATGTTCAGCGATGAGGACATACAGGTTCTGCTTGAGGAGAAGACTACAGGCTCTGTCTGTGAGAGAGAGGAGGTCTGTGGATGTATAACGAGATGGTCTTCTGGAGAGAATGGAGGACAGGAGTGGAGAGAGGACAAAGGGAGAGGGGTGAGGACAGAGAAAGGGGACAGAGAGAATGGAGAGAGAGAAAGAGAAAAGCTTTATATCAAGGAACCACTCACCCACACTCATTCATACACCAGCGCCGGGCACTGGAGGCAAGGAGGTGAAGTGTTGTGCCCCTTGCGCCTTTAGGACATTCTGCTCATGTGACGACCCGGTGCCGCTGTCACCCCAGAAAAAGAAAAGAAAACACGGAAGAAGAGAGAAGGGAGATGGCAAATGGTCCCATATATGTAGTGCCCTTTGTACTTGCTCGAGGCACTCAAAGGGCTTTACATCAAGGAACCACTTACCCATTCACACTCATTCATACACCAGCATCAAAGACTGGAGGCAAGGCGGGTGAAGTGTCTTGCCCAAGGACACAATAACAGGACTACAGCCTACAGGACATTCCACTCATGTGACGACCTAGCGCCGCTGTCACCCCAGAAAAAAATTAAAGAAAGATCGGGAGAAAAGGGAGAGAAAGTGAAAAGAATGAAAGAGAAGAGAGGGGGGGGGGGTAAGAAAAGGGAAGAGAGACAGATCTGTTCCCCTCAGAACTCATGAGAGAAATCTGGCCACCTCAGAACCAGGGACCGTTTTTCCTCTGACCCTGCTCCTCCTGACGTCTCCTGTTAAAACCTTTACTCCTTCTCTGGCCATAAACGTTGGGCATCTTATGGTCGGTTTCCATCTTCTTGTCTTTCTCTCTCTGGTTCCTGTGGTCTTTCCAGGCGTTTTTGCTCCGTATGTCCTGCAGTGCTATGCTCCACTCTGGCTCCTTGGTTTTCAGCTGAGCTTGTTGTATTTTGTTCGACTCCTGCTGTGCGGCTGCTTTCTCTGCCTTCTCATACTTCATGATTGTCTCTAAAAGGATCATTTTTCCTTTCTGAATTGCGGCATTGTCTTCCTTCAGACTCACAACGACTTTGACACTGTGTTCCAGATTCTCATACAGCTCCTTAACCTGTCCCTGGAGAACACTTGCTTCCTCCCTAAACTTGTCAGCCTCCGCCATAGCTTTGTCACGGGCTGCCTTCATTTCTAAATTCTCTTCTTGGAGCCTCTTAACAATCAGGTCGGTTTCCACATTCTCTTGGAGTTTCTTGGATTTTCCCAACTCCGCCTTGGCCTCCTGGAGCTGTGTTTCCAGGTGTAATATGGTCCCTGATGTGTGTGATTTAGACCTGAGGACTTCTAATGTGAGGACGCATTTTTCAGACTCAAGCGACTTGTTTTTCTCCTCAAAGATGCTAATTATTTTGACTTTGTCCTTGAAATTTGACTCCAGTTGTTCGAAATCAGCTTTAGTCTTCTCACAGGCAGCTTTCAATATTTGTTTCCCTTCTTGAAACCTCTCAAACATACGATTAGACTCTTGAAGAGCGTGGAGTCTGTCTCTCATGCTCTCCTGCAGGCTGTCGTAATGTTTGGTCACTTCATCTTGAAGCACGAGGTTCTTCTGCTGCTCCTCCATCAGCTTTTGTGTCGTCTGATGGAGCTGGTCTTGTAACGTCTTGCAGGAGACCATTTTTTTGTTGAGAATCAGCTGCAGAGTCTCGTTAGCTCTCTGCTGTGAGTCTAGACCTTTATTGAGGACTTTAATCTCTTTCCTCAATGCAGAAATGGTCTCCTTGGCTTATACTGCGGCGGTTTTATTGGCCTCCTGCATGGACACCTGCTCCAGGCTTCGAGCCCACGGAGGCTCGAAGCCTGTTGTTCTCCTCATTCAGACCCTCGTTTTGGGCGTGTAGAGCTGTGACATCGGCTCTAAAATACTAAAATATGTCCTCATGGCTCTTGAAATCGTATTTCGCCAGCCATGATGGCGCTCGGGCCCAATAAAAGCAACTCAGAGCCCCAGATACAACCAGTAGGCACCAAGATTGAACTTCTCATGAGAAATGCTGTTGATGTAAGGTTGTAAGATTGTAATTTCAAAGAGCCCCCATGTTGGTGGAACCGGCCCTGTTGAGGAGTATAATTTATGGGGAAAACTATATGGCAACAGTGCTCTTCAGTATCAGTGTTGGCAAGTAGCTCCCATATAATCAAATACATATTGAGACTTTGTAAAGTCATCTAAACAGAGGGGAAGTCCCCCTAATGAAGTGTCATCATCTTGTCTTCGATTGTAAATAAACTTAAAAGACTAATTATCAATGGTGTAGTATTTCAATATGGTGACAATTAATTGGGTGAGCGAAAAGTTTTATCACTTTGCGTCCTCTGGGATTTACGGTCGCATGAAAAGCAAGAAGCTGAGGCGACGGAAAAGTGTGATGCTGTTGATTAATGCTCATAATATAAAAGCGTGTGGCTGATGAGTCCACAGTGTTAGTGTCGTCTTGTTTCAGCTGCTCGGCTTATATGGGTATGATCTGGGTAACAATTATGACTTATCCCTAACTTTTATCCTACTTTCAGCATCGTTCGAAATAACATTTTTGGTAATAAAAAGATTCTCCTTTTCTTCAAGATACAGTACATGACTCTTTATCAATTTATAGGTCAAATATTTTGCAGTAACCTCACTTTTTAAGCTTTGATATATTTTCATATCAATATGCATAACTTTGTTGATGCTTATATGCTTCATGTGTTCACTTAGTATTGTTTATAATCAAATAAATATGATACAAAGGTTATGCGCTCAAGATATGATATTCAATTGGTGTAGAGCAGTGGTTCCTAAAGTGGGTCCCGGGGCCTCAGGGACACTAGAGGGGGGCCACCATAGCCTGTCTATACTGTATTTTTAAAGATGTACATTTGTAGTATTCAAGCTCCAGTCTTTGCTAAATATAGCTTTTTTTAATGCCATTTTAGCCATAAAATAATAATTAATTCCTTTGAATAGAGTTAAAACACTATTATTGGGGGGCCCTCAAGTGTTTTTCGGATCGATAAGGGGGCTGCGGTGTCCTGAACTTTGGTAATGGCTTTTTGTTCCAGAAAATTGAACAAAAGGTCGGTCTTGTATCATATAATGTACATTTGTCCTATTTGTGTCCTGAACTGAATCCACTAAAAAATATCACATGCTGAAAATGTTCAGTCATTCAAGGGAAAACTGCCCGCGTACTTCGTGCAGCAGACTGGCCTTGTGGCAGAGAATGTTTTGTGCCACTGGAAAAACACAAGTTTCTGTAATTACCCCGAGTGTAACCCTCACGAGTGCATGAAACAGCCCGAACAATAACAGTTCGGTGTCTGCGTCCCTCCCAGCAGAACTTGTTTTGTGCAGCTCCACTGATTCATGTCCCTGACCTATCCTCCGTGAACAGGAAGCCCCATTGCAACCTAATTACACCCAAATCATCTACCGCTCACGCACTAACATAATCCACAAGACGCCGTTATTGTCACTTTTATGAAGTAAAAGGTACAATACATCTTTAGAGATTTATATATTTTAATCAGCATATTCTTTATTGATTTTAGGCAATTGCAAAACAAAGGAAAGCTGAGTAACTTTGGATTTTATTTGAAGAAACCAACCACAGTAATTGAAAAAAAGTTACACCCCCGTTTTATTGATATATTTGTTAATGTATTGGTACAGTACTCCAGTCTTTACCAAGGTGCACACAAGCACTTAGCAGGGGGTACACTAGTAGTGCATTTTAAAACTTTAAGAAAGATTTGTTCGATGATTTTTTTACATACCGTATTTTCCAGACTATAAGTCGCACTTTTTTCATAGTTTGGCTGGGGGTGCGACTTATACTCAGGTGCGACTTACATATCAAAATATATAATCCCACAATGTTTGGTATTTTCACACTGACAGCCACAAGAGGGCGCTCTAGGGTTGTGTACCAGTATCTGTTACTCTTGTACCATCCATCCATCCATCCATTTTCTTCCACTTTTCCGTTGCCGGGTCGTGGGGGCAGCCGCCGGAGCTGCCCAAATCACATTGCACCAGCCCCCCATGGCTCCTTCTGCAGGTGGTGGGTCCACGGAAGGACGGCCTCACGGTTCAAACCGGGCCTGTTGGTCTCTCCTAGGGGGCTACCAGTGTAGGCAGACACTGGAGGCAATGTGGGTGAAGTGCCTTGCCCAAGGACACAACGACAATGTGCACCGTCAGGAGGCGGGATTCGAACCCACGACCTTCCGATCATGAGACGACCCGCTATACCATCTGCGCCACTGTCGGTAATTGAGCAGCAGAAAGAAAGAGCGAGAAACTTGTGAGGAACTGGCGAAAGCGGAGGTTACTCTTACTGCAATGAAGAAAACAAAAAAAGCTGATCACGGGCTAAACGCTGGATGGCCACAGCAAGAAGAACGAGTTCGTGTATGGGTGCTTGAAAAACGTGCTGCCGGGAGAGGCTTGTAAACGGTGCAGTTACGCCTCCATGCCCAGTTGCCAAGGCTAGTGCGACTTATATATGTTTTTTTCTTCTTCATTTTGCATTTCTTTGGCTGGTGCAACTTATACTTAATAGTCCGGAAAATACGGTACTCAGATGAAAAAGTATAATCATAACAACAATTGCCGCTAGTTGTTTTCATTATAGAAATGGTCATAATAGAAACATCATGAAGGTCACATAAAAGCACTTACCGTGCACTTTACTGTGTCTGTGTTTTGCAAACTAACTTTGTTCCTTTCACCAGGTTGGCCCTGTACATAAAGTATAATTTTACAGCCGTCTCCTATTATTTCTGTAGCTGTATTTGCGTCCTTTTGTTGTTATTATTATGATGTTTTTCAACTGTTTACAAAAGCGTTACGCACATCTCCTCTCTGTGCCCTTGTCCGGATCTGTATACTGTCTGCTGCCACACTTCACTGCTCAAGTGGTCTTAGAGGAGGATCCAGTGAACGGCCGGAGTCTCCTCTGGCAAAGACACAGAGAAACAAGACTTCAGAAAGAACTGCGCAAGTGGCGAAAAGCAACGCAAAATCACCATCATGCAAATAATTAGATGAAGAGCAAAATTAGGGATGCATGATGTCTAATTATGATTATTTTATGAATAGCGTTTTAATTTCATTTGAAACATGCTGGTTGATGTTTGAAAAGGTGCTGTTATACGATTGCAGCCTTTGCAGTATGCCATAGAAAGAGTACAATCGTGATGCACTATCTTGTACATTGTTTTGTTTCTTTCCCCATCAATGCATTTGCAGAGTATGTCAGTAAGTGGCAAATTGACTCGCTGTCTTGTCTTCGCTGTCATTTTTCCACACAATGCACTTTTACAGTATATAATTATTTCATATTCAATGCATGTATTGCTGTTGTCCTATTTGTTTTACATGGTCTCATCTGTTGACAGTTGTTGTATGCTTTATTGAAGAAATGTTGCTCAAAAACTGTTGCACCCACATTTCCAGACTTCTCCACGTCCCTCGTAATGTCATAAAGTCATTACCGATACCTCAGTGTCTCCGTTTCTTTCTTCATTGATAACCGTTATTCACACTGTCTTATATTATATCTTATAGACACTAACACAAAGTCCCCTCTACCCAGGTCACAGTGATTTCCCAGCATGCTTTGACACTAGCTTTTTGCCTTGCCGACTCCCGCTGCGCACGAGCCACACAATCAGCCCGTCTCTGCAGTCTATTCACCGAGGCTATTTGAATATATATGATGCTCGCAGCGTGCCTATCATTTGTATCAGTATGCATGAGGAAGCTAAAACACATATGTCTTTGGTCTCCGCCGCTGCTAGGTCAAAAACACTGGGAAGGTTTATCGGTATGCTTAAGGGATATATTATGCAAAATCTACTTTTTTTAATGCACAAAGCAGCACGTCAAATTTCATGCCACAAATGGAACAATTGGTGCACATTTCATTTGGTAACATTCCACCAAACAGAGGAAAGAGGGTAAATCTTGTTTTTCAAAAGCAAAATGGGCATAACAGCCACGTTTTTAGGGAATTTTATGTACAGGTTCAGTCAAACTGCAGCTCAATGTGTTTAGACCATATTTCTTTATTTTTCATGAACTTTTATAGTAAAAACAAGAGAACAATTTAAGGCCTTAATTTCGGCACAGTTCATTTAACGATTTAATTATTAATGCCCCACAGAAACCTTGTTTTAACAGAGTTGTAGTAGTTGCGTTTCCATCAGAGAAAATGCCTATCTGTCTAAAATTCACATAATAAATGCGCATAACAAAAGCGTATTTTCATACGTTTCCATCAAAGAGTTTTTGCGAATCGTAGCGCTGGTTACCTGGTTACAATGGCGCAATTGCAGCATTTACTCTGCAGAGGGCGCACTGTGCGTTTTTGATTTCACTTGATGTGTGAGGTTTTTTGTATTGTTTTTGGGCAAATTAATTTACCTTATCAGAATGAGTTGCTTGTTTTTACTTATGGCCTAATGCCATGAATAAATAATTATTTAGGCGACACATGCTAAAGCGAAGGAAAAGTATCTTAACTAGCTAGCTGCTACTACTCTGAAGTCTCACAGCACTGTAGATGCTGGACAAACAAAAACTATCCCAGAGTGAGTTTACTACGTTTTCTAATGAAGATCAGGCGGCGTCTGTATCACAGTGCATTTTTTTTCTTGGCTAACTTGGTCCATAGTTGCAGTGCAGTATTGTTAGCATAACAAAGACATGCAGGAATGTTGGACTAGAGACGACCTGCTACTGATGGATTACTTTTCCTCTTTACTTCTGCCCACTCCTGTCCACAGGTAGGCTACGCCAACAGTCATGTGTACTTTTTATCTGCTACGCCAAACTTTATGCGAAAAATCTGCGGCCATCTTCCAAAATGCGCATATTAACGCTTATTCGCAAAAAACAAATAAAACACCTCAAGCGAGAGATAAACTTTTTATGCAAATTAAGGGTTTTAATTGCGAAATGCGTTGTTTCCATCACTCCTTACTAATCTGAAACTTCGAAATGCGCATTAACATCCAGTGATGTCCCCGGTTCAAAAACATCCGGTATTTCACTTCATTCACACAAGTTTGGGTAATCAGTTTCTTGCTCAACTGCACAAACTATAGTTTTTCTTTCTTTTCTTTTTTTTGACTTTTCACATTTTTGAAGTCCATAAATCATCACCGTACCCCTTCTGAGCAATTCTGTGCTCAAAGTGAGTTCCTTATGCCACCTTTGATTTGCAATCCTGCCGTTAGCTAAAAAATAAAACCTTGTATTTTTAGTTTCATTCCCATTGCTGCCATCAGAGGGTGCTCCAGGCCAATTTGAAATGATGACTAACATAATCCTTATACAAACTACAAATATTTACTATATATTGTTATAAAACATAGTAAATATCAATGCTGAATGAATAGAAGGTACTGTTATTCATATATGCACTTAAATACACCCCTGGGATCTGTTTTATTTTTTCATGTTGTAATAAAATATTAGGTGAAATCGTCCCACTGCAGAAAAAAATAAAATAAAAATCGGTCCCATCTGCGTCTCTTCATTCTCTTCAATTATTTATCCGCCGCTCGTCCATCTATTATTCAGAATCGGGCTCTTGGCTCGAGAGTTCAATCTTGGCGTCCAAATGAAATGCACAGAAAAGCCCTTACATGACGCGGTGACAAGGAAGAAAATAATGGAAAAAAAATAAATGAAAATCACGCAGAGAAAGATGAACAGATGGAAAAGTGGAGTCAGGACAAGATGAGCTGTGAAGCACATCCACAGTTGACTATAATGATGCGGCTCTATATAAATGAATAGCGAATTGAAGCATAACATGATAGATTTTTTCCCCCCTCTTTGTGGTTGGTGTCCTCACCGCGCTTTATCCTGCACCAGTCCATGTAGTTGTAGTTCACTTCAGTAAGATATATTTTAGATGTAAAGCACAAACAGAGAATCGAAATTGGGTTACTCTCAAAACACTTGATGAGAATATATAGGAGGCAGAGTTCTTCAGTTTGAGATTGAAACTCCAAAGACTTAAAGGAACTGGTCACCGTTTTTCCATACGGAGAAAAGTTCTGACCTGAGCTTAGACGAGTTGATGCGTACCTGTCTGATCTTTACGCATGCGCTCAGTCACGCACGAAGACCAAAGATGTTGTTAGCATTTAGCCTCTCCTCCTCTCCTCTATGGGGCCAAACGGGGGTGAAGTTAGAAGCGACCAAGCTCTTCCACGTTTTCCCTATTTAAAACGGTTACGTGAGTTACACAAAATGAAACAAGATTTTCTAAGAGCACAAATACCAGAAAGGTACACATCAACTCGTCTAAGCTCAGTACGGAAAAACGGTGGACTGTTTTCCTTTAAGAGGCTTTGAAATGGGCATGGCGTCTCTGTCTAAGAAAACCCCATCCAGATCATTGTTGTTGATCGAATCCCCAACTTTTCATTTAAACTGCTTCTTTGAAGACTCAATAAGGATAAAATTGGGCTCACAGTGACTCATTTGTAGAGAGTTTGCCAACAAACTTTATGATTTGTGTGGTAGGCCTGGCCAGTGTTGTGCTGGAAGACATTTCAATCACCTTGCCTTAAGTGACTGACTGAAAATATCTGTCTCTGTCCAAAGATACATTGGTTATCACAAGCCTGTATTCATTTACATCTTCTACTTTGAATGTTTTGCAGATTAAATACATTAAAGTGGACGCTGCTTGTGTTTAGCCTCTGCCGCCGCTATTGGAAATGGTCACATGAAGATTGACCAGTGAAGACAACACAGAAACGGATTCGATTTATGAAGCAATTTGTCATCATCAGCCTCTGTCAGAGCCCCCGTGCACTGATATTCACCAGGCTCTCTGGCCCACGCTCTGTCAAATTGCCTTTCCATTTTGTCTCTCTCAATAATCAGAGCCACATTGTAATGACTTAATGATCGGGAGGGAAGTCTCGCAAAAGAGAAAAGATGAAAAGACAAAAGAACACAACGCAAAGATGCTGGAGACTGAAGGATGAACAAGAAAGAAAGGTCACACTAATGTTTCACTGGACTGCCTTTAGCACAATTGTTCTGGCATCTTTCTGAGAAGCTTTAATAATGTAAGGCTGCCCAGAGTCAGATATTGTATTGATGACGAGAGAGTCAAACCACTGTGAAAACTTTCTCCAGCACATCACAAAGATTGTCAATAGGATGAAAGTCTGGATACTGTGGTGGCCAATCCATGTGTGAAATTATCTCTCTTGCTTAGTGAATCCTGGCATTTCCATCTCAGAATACACCCATGCCAATAGGGAAAAAAAAAAAAATCCATAACTACTGAAGGTTTGCAGAAGCCACAGCGGTGCCATCAAATTCAACTGAAATATTTTCCAAATAAGATGAGAAAGTGCCGTTTTCTGGTGAACTAATTCTGCATTGAAGTTTGTTTGCAATTCCAGAAGTTTCATTGAAATGATTGCCCGATGTCCGGGACAAAAGAGAAAAAGAATAAGAAAAAGTATCTTTGAAAGTCGCTCTGAAAGAAGTCTGACTGCATGAAATTTGCAATGCGCTCGGTGTCATCCCCGAAAGCCAAAATATTCTGAATTTGACATTTTTCCCTTCAGAAAATTCAAGACTTCTTTTTACTGTTTGACTTTACAAAGGTGACTCTTGGTCTTGAGAAAAGTTGAATTTCAAATGCAAGATTTTCAGACATTTGTTATAGCCTTAGATATGGTCCCAGCAAAAACAGCAAAACATGAGATGTAGAAGAAAACACAATGCTGTAGAGGCTAACAAAAGATCTAAAACCATAGATACAATTGATCCATCATCTGCCAATGCCTCATCTGTTCATTTATTTAATACCATTGACTACAGCAATATGGGATATTAGACTAATAGCACAATCAAAAAGTTATCTTGGGGCAACATTTGGCTCCTGGGCCATATTTGGACACCCCTGTCAATAGGCCAACACTTTTGAAAGTACATACCAGGATTTCAAACAAACCGTATCCCTTCTTTCCATTCTCTCATAACATTTGAGATCAGAGACAGATCAGGAGAGAGATTTGACTGACACTTACTACTTCCCCCGTCACATTTGAAGATCCAGGAAACTTTTGATTTGCGCAGAAGGCTCCTGACAGACAGAGCAGCAGAATGAAGTCACCTCAGGACACAGGCAGTACAGTACTAGTAGCCTGATACAGTGTTGTTTATGTGAGCACTGGATGAGCTGAAGCGGACCGTCTCTCTGATCGTGATGATGACTGCGCACAGACACAAACAGAGCTCTTCTGGATGACCCCTCCACTTTCCCACAGTCTCAACTCTTTGACGGGAAGCTTTTAGGGAGTACTCTGAGTCCAGACGGTCATTCAAGTCCACTGTGAACCACTCAGAGATTGCACTCATGAATTTGGGCTCCTGTACTGACCATGAGAGGTTAGTGTGTTAGTTGTGCCTATTTTGGTCGAAATGGTTTAAATTATATCTTATTGTTTTTTCTTAGACTTTAACAGTTTATTGTTTTCTTTTCCTCCATTCCGCAGAGTGCACTGGAACAGGGTCTTGCCTGCAGCAAAATCATTCTTAGCCTTAGACAAAGCATACTGCTATTTAAAAACATGATTATTTGAGTAATTCGATAAAAAAAAAAACAGCCTATAAATGGCTCAAATTTCAGTGGTATCAATAATAATATGGTAGACCTCATTGTTTTTGGTGAAAATTGACAACCCCCTTAAAACAAGACCCCTTCTCAATAAAGAAAGCTCCGTGTGTCCTCGATAGTTACTAATGCTATTGCTATTGGCCATAGCTGCCCCGTACTGATGGAAACGAGGCCGTCAATCTGCGCCATCGGCCCTTCATCAATAACTTACTCTCACACACATCACATTCATACACAGGGAAGGTAAGTGAACTGCTTTGCCTAAGGACACAGTGACAGTCTGCACCTAGCAGGCTTTAAAAATGCCAAAGTCAGAGATGGTGTGCATGTCAGGGGGCAGCTTGTTCCAGAGTCTGGCCCCAGCGACTGAAAAAGCCCGATCACCCCAGTGTTTGTAGTTGGCTCTGGGGACATCCAGCAGGAGCTGGTTTGTGAACCTTAACACCCTGTGAGTGTTTTTGACAGACAGAAGGTCTGCCAAATAAGGAAGTGCAAGGCTGCTAAGAGCTTTAAAAACAAAAAGCTAATTTTAAAATCGATCCTAATAGACAATGGGAGCCAGTTGAGGGAAAAGTGTTTGTATGTGCTGACGTCTAGGTGTGTTTGTTAAAAAAACATTTTGCAACAATTGGAGACGCGACTGGAACACCACATGAATGCGTATAGTCTATTCGATATTGATAAAAACGATTGAAAAAGGCTTTACTTTGGTTAAAAGATGTAGTTGATAAAAACTTGCTCTGCACCATGTCCATGTTATTAAGTGTAAAACTGATATCGAAAACACCCCGTTGTTCTTCAAAGATAATTTTAGCTTTGAAGACAAAGAATAGGAGTCCAGAAGCACACTGTCACCAAATAAAATGTACTCGTTCAAATGGAGGACATTTTTCCCAAACCGGGTGCCCGCTTTTGTTTGGAAACACTGGTAGAGCTGCAAATTGTCAGAGGAGGACATTATTGAGAAAGTCCTATTGGTCAGGTAGGACTCATACCACTTACCAAGGCTGCTGACATAATTATTTAAGCGTGACAAGAGCATCCACTGTCTTACTTGATAACGTCATCGACCATACTATTTTGCAGATACGTTTTCATTTCAGTACATTTGCTCTCCAATCTCCGCTGAATACCATCCTAATCCAGTCAGTCTGCTGGAGTAAATACAAGATAAATCTCGATATCTCCATAGAGATATCTGATTGACTTGCCATGCTTTGTTCCCTAATCCTGTCAAGACCGTATACTGCCGTCTTGATGCGGTGTAGTTTAATCGGCGCAGTTCTGTGGCATCACTTTGATAACTTACGAGCGAACACAGGTGGGTTAGCTTAGCATGTAGCGTACTGTGTGTCTGTGATCGTTCCCACTGAGCTATTGAACATAATGTTATGCGATACATCCTCGGGGAATGAATTAATTTCCTCCTGAAGCTGGTGCGCAGTTGGCATCTGCTCCCTTTCTGCAAATTCTCAGCTGTCTTTTCTCTTCCATGACTTTTTTTCCTCTCCCTTTCCACTCGATTTGTCTATGTGCCTTGGCTGCAGATGGAAAGGGGGTTGCAAAAAAAAAAAGTCAAGGTAAAATATCTATTGCAAGGACGAAATCTACCACAAAGGTCACTGTTACTTTACAGCTACAACATAAAAGAGGTATTGTAAACGTAGGTTGTCAGTATTGTAATCGTAAAGAGAAAACTGTAAATGTAACTCTAAACTCCATAAATAAAAAAATATCATAAATAGAAACATAAAACTTTCATTTACGCTTCTTCTTTTCATTCTTCATTTCACAAGTTACGTTTACAATTCACAAGCTACGGTTCCGATACATTTTTTCTGACCCTTTTTTAATGTGGGCGGGCTCAATGCTCATTGGCTGGAGTGACAGGATGTGATGTCATCACTATAAGCTGAAATCAAACGCACATTACAGAGGCTGTGTCCGAATGTCCACCCTAGTCCCTAACCCTCATTCACTACAAAGGCCCTATATAGGCACTATATAGTAGACTGTATACTATATAGTGTGTCGGAACTCCGAACCCCAGCAGAACGAGTGACTACTTCTACTATAAGTTCACTAAAATTCGGAAATAATGTATTTCTGCGATAAAGACCGACTAAACTCAAAGGACAGTGGAATATTTATGGGTAAATATGACTCAAATACGTTTTATTACACATGGATTTCACATGAATGAACACATGAATTCCTGGGATTATTGCCTTTTTGTCTGTGAGAGTCTGTAGTGTGCGTTTGATTTCGGCTTATAGTGATGACGTCACATCCTGTCACTCCAGCCAATGAGCGTTGAGCCCGCCCCCATTAAAAAAAGGGTCAGAAAAAAATGTATTGTAACCGTAGCTTGTGAATTGTAAACGTAACTTGTGAAGTGAAGCATGAAAAGAAGAAGCGTAAATGAAAGTTTTATGTTTACATTTTTTTTTTCTATTTATGATACTTTTTTCGTTTATGGAGTTTAGAGTTACATTTACAGTTTTCTCTTTACTGACAACCTACGTTTGCAATACCTCTTTTACGTTTACGTTAAAGCAGACCCTAATTTGACGCCATACAGTTTTGTCAAGAAGACAAACATGAAGACGCTATTGCAACTTATATGATCATACCACTTTTCAGAACTCCAGGAAAGGTCTTTCTCATGAGGCACTGAGCCAAGATTCACTACACGCCCAAAGTCTTAGTCTTTGCCCCATCAAGATATTTTTTCTGTGTCAGTCTTTGTGTGGATCTTTGAAGGAGTTTGGAGTTTTGAACAAAATCTGCAACACCACCGATATTTTGCAATAAAAAAATAAATACATTTTTTTTTCATTATTTAGTATGGTTTCTCTCCATTATATGCACTCAAATTGCCTCCCGATTCTGCTCCATTACACTCAATGATGTCTCACAAAAAAGGAATTTCAACACACTGTGACAGACACAAGCCCGGGTTCAGTTTTCTCCTGTAGGAAAACGGTGGTATTATTTCAGCCCGTTACTTTGCCGTCAATCACTTGTGTCAATCTGTGGGGCCTCGATCATACATCACCAACAAACATAGAATTTGACCATTAATAACAACAATATTTTCTCGGTTTGTGTGAGTAGGCGTTGTTGGATGAGAAATGCGAGGTCTACAGCGATATGTGAATGATGCTAACATCTGTAAATGCCGCCACAACGCTTACATAATACAGGAAATAAGATAAGTACTTCAATCCGACTTTAAAATGGGCAACTAGAGTAACTTTAATATCGGCCTGCTGGGTGGAGGGCATCGGCGTGGGTCCAAGTATTTCTACCCAAAGTTAACCGGTTAAAAGTTGTGTTTTGTGCTCCAAACTAGAATAAATAACACATATCCAAATCCAAAGATACTTAACTGCAGAGTAGAAAGCTTTCCCGCAAAGTCTTTGAGCTTTAACCCAGCCGCTGTGACCCTTCCTGTGATGAGCACCAGCCCAGAGCCCTGTCTGCTGAAGTGGTAAGAAAGGGGCACTAGAGCAAACCAATGCAAAATTTACTGCCAAGGGGTCCGACGAGTCAGTTCAGGACAGGCGAGAGTTGAAGCATAAGGAAGTGGTCTAAAAATACATTCATTTGTTCCATACAGCAGCGCATATGGGGGGGAAGAAAGCATCCACAGAATTCCCATTTTTAGTCTAATTTGTCATCTTTGGGTCGCTCAAGTACATTATTTAGCTAAATCAGACAGACCCTAGCAGCAGACAGGAGGAAGGAAAGCGGCGCTTCACTGGTTTATGGATTCAGTGACAGACATGAGCTATATATCCACTTTATATGAGGTTATAACAGGCTAATATTAGCAGCATAAGAGTTGCATTTGAGGGCATTTGAGGTGGGGTTAGACAAGAACACTGAACGTAACTTTTTTCTTTACTCTGACGCCAAAGGGATTGTTTGTTCATATCTGATTGAAATGAGAAAATGAGCAAATAGTGAAAGAGACAGCACTTCATGACAACTTCTTAAACCTACACCTGTAACCACCGCTTCACCATAGTCAAAGGTTTTCAAATCATTATCTGCACGTTTCACTTCTCATCTCAAGAGGCTAACAATCCTTTTTTTTATCAGCAGGCTTCATTTATACTCCAATCCAATCCACTTTTCCCCGCTGTAGCACATTTGACTAACAAACCATTTCCAAAGTGCTGCACATAGTACAATTTGGATCATAATTAGACAAGTAGGGAGGGAACTTTGCTGTTGATTCCATCTTTATTCTAAAAAGGTATTAACTTGTTCAATGGCCTCTATTGTATTGGTATTACGAATAAAGAAAAAGCGAATCGGTACAGACACATCGGATGAGAGTTGTGAAAGAAGGAAAGCGTGTGCGTCTCCAATTGGCGTTGTAAACAATAGCAATGCTGACTATATTTAATAATGTGTCACGGCAGAGAATTGGACGGAGTTGGCCCAAAGCGCGGCTGCAGGCGCTCTCCATCTCTGACATTAAATTAGATTTACCTTCCTGTTACTGTTTATGCCACTGTCAGTCAACCTTTATTGGCTCTGTTTACAGGGTGTCAAATAAAAAATAGCTGCTCACTGTTTGTGTGTGATTGTTCATCCACGAGTGTCATTTTAACCCCTGTCGAATATTTTTGAGACATGGAGCTGAAGATGTGGAATTTTTTGTTTTGTTTGAGAAATAGCCACTAATATTACACTGGGAAAAGAGTTGCGTTGACTAGTTAAGATTTAGACATTTATATTTCACTTGTTCTGGGATGTGTCTGACTCGTTTCAGTACATTTGTCTTTATTCCAGAATAATTTCTTTGCTAAGAAATTTGCTCTTATCCCATTGGCAATTGACTTTCTTACTTCAAGCACGATTACCTTAGAACTAGTCTGAAATGTCATCAAACAAGTTAAGCGATAGCGTTAGGTCAGGAAAACCGTCTGAATTAGAGGAAACCTTTCAAAAACAAGATCAACATTCTCAATTCAAGTCATTTAAACCCATGCTTGATATTCCGTTTTTGTAGTACAACACCTGCCACTTACTATCTTAAGGTGAACAGGACATGAAAATGAATGTGAATACTTGCAAATCCATTTTTACATTGTCCGTAAAGAGGTTTATCATCAGTTTGGTTCCTTAGCATTTACCACAGATTAGTGCCTTTTTTTTTTAAACATTGTGCCTCGTAGTTTTAAAAAAGAGGGATATTCCTGACGGCAATATAGATATTAACGGGGACAAACTAACGCAAGTGCCCAATTTCAGCTACTTGGGAAGCCGGATGACCTCAGATGGAAAATGTGATAAAGAAATTCTGAGGAGAATTTCAATGGCAAAGGAAACCTTTACAAGGATGAGCAATTTACTTTGCAATCTCATAATTACAATGAAGACAAGACTCCGGATCCTTGAGTGTTGTGTCACGCCAGTGCCGAAATACGTGAGATATGCGAGAGTTCTCAAATCCAATGGAAAATCAAATACAAGCTACAGAAATGTGGTTCCTCCAGCGCATGATGAGAATCCACTGGACAAGCCACACAACCAATGATACAGTATTACAGAGAAGCGGCCAACCAGATTTGGAAAGAAAAACTAGACTTCCTGGGACACTGTATAAGGAAGGGTTGGAATTGGTATGCCTCACTGGGAAAATCAGTGGGAAGTGAGACAGAGGGTGGCAGAGAACTAATGTTCTCCAGAATATCGTTGCCCAGACAGGAATGGACAGCATTGAGATGTTGAGACTGGCAAAGAAGAGAGACGATTGGCGTTCCATGGTCGCCTACGTCACATGATATGGCACTTTTTTTAACCAGATGCACTACGAGCTACATCTTATTCATTTCATTTAGTAATGTTACGTTATGCCATTTTTGCTAAGGAGGCATCCGCAGAGAGTTTCAAAGTGTGCTCAACTCAATACCAACGGGAGACGGCAGTAATTGATATCAACTTTTATCCTGCTCGGTTCACTGACACGGAGTGTGAGGAGCCGCGGGTTTGTGAAGGTGACGATGAACGGGGTGATAAACTCGCCCCCACAGTTTTATCACAACGTATAAAGTCGTCTAAAAGTCAAATCTTCATAAAGGAGAAAGGGAAATGAGCCCGGGGTGTGAAGGTCCCGGCGTTTACGGCCAAGACCCATGATTAAACGGGCCAGTACTTGCAGATTCAAGAGGGGTCATCTGTGGGGTTGACTTGGGTCGGTTTCCAAAGTGTTTTGGCGCTCATTAGGAATAATTGGAGGGGGGGGAGGATTTGGGGGCAAAGCAAGATTATGACAGAATTTCACTGGTGGACCAAAGGGGGCTGTACGGGTCGTTGATTAAGACTCAAGACAGTTAGGGTGACAAAGCATTTTACTTTATCCTCTTGCATTTTAGTATTTTAAGTGCATTGTTTGAACTATTTGCAATCAGGATTCAAAACATATTGTAGGAATTTCCAAGCACCTGCGTTGACCTAGTGTAGCGTAGTTTATGCTGTTCTCAACTCATTTCTAGCTCTCACAATCCATCCCGCACATCCTCTTTGTATTCATTTTGAATTGTGCATCGGTAAAAATGTGTGTGGCAGCCCTCCCCGAATAGTATACTCTTTGGACAGCCAAATAAAAATGACTCCACTACACGAAAGTAAGACTCCACAGCTTTTCTTTGTACGTTTAAGTCGGGATATAGACCAGAACTCAGACAAACTGTTCCTCCTCAGTTGCTGCAGTGTTTTCTGTTTGTGCTTCACACTCTGTGCTTTTCATTTGTTCAGTTTGGGGTTTTAGACAAGTGCTGCTCGGGTGGTTTCCCGAGACGATTGCATCAGGGCTTGCAGCGCTCTATCTCTGTGACGACTCGCACAGTCTGTAAACAGTCTATAACGGGCACTACCTGCGCCAGAAAGAGTTCATTGTTTTGTTCACAGTGAAGGAGTGTTCTCTGGTCATTTATGTTTACAGCACATAATGTCGATGTTCAAGCACAGTAATAACACGGTGGTGGGAGGCTGGAAATAGCAATAATGAGGGACAAAGCAGTTTGCGCCAATTTCCTTTTTACCGAGTTAAGCGTTGTTATGCATCCTATCACTGAGAAATAAAGTTCAATGACAACCTTTTCCTCCATATTACCGTCAGTAAAGTGCAGCCTATTTGAAGCAGAACTAAGTTACTTTTTTACCTTAATAAATCCTTTTCATAGTCCCTCTGGGGGTAATACAAGTGTTAATGGGATGATTGGGGGTCTTTCATTTCCCCTGGTGTCTCTTGCCAGAAAACCACACTTGCAGCTTTCCCTGCCTCCGACCCGGCAGCCCCGATACACACTAACGGTAAACATCTCCCTCACTGCTCTCAGTTGTCTACAAAATCACTTTTGGCTCGCAATTCCTGAGCTTTATGACATGGTACAGGTAAGTCCTGACTGTTTCTGTCTACAGCTTTTGTTCTGTTGATGAACATTTTGCAAAGCGTTTTTACTTTGTTTATCACATCAGAAGAAGCTAACAAGCTAATAGGCAAAGCTAACAGTGCGTTAGCGCCACTTTAGCAGTATTTACAGCCAAGTTTGAGCGGGGAAAAAAAATCTCCATTGTGTAATTGGGTTGTGGCACAATCATAGATATATTATAATAAAGATGAGTGGGTCTCATTCAGCCGCATTCATTGTAAAGGTTCCCGCGTCGTGTGTAAAACTTAATGGCCGCTCTGTGTCCTTCTACAAAGCTTGTTCCTTAAAAGCGCAAAAAGGCGGGAAGCCTGCGCTCATGGGTGGCCGGAGCATCCACAGAGCTCCAGAGCTTGATTGACAGGCTCTGGAGCCAGCCAATGCACTGAAAATGCGTCCAATTTTTGGGCTGATAAACAAAAACCAGCGTGGTTACAAATATTTCACCTACCCCAGCGTTGTCACATGGGTTATAGCAATTTTTAGAAAAAGAGAAACTCTTTGGAGCCAGGCTTTTAAGCCGTTCTTGGGATGTTTGAAGTCCCATTAAAATCAATGCTCCCAAGTGTCTCTTGGAGTCGGCCCTGGCCACCAGGGGGTTGTATTACAGCAATGTCAGCTCCCTGCCAAAAGGACTACAGAGAAGCGTGTTCCTCGCCCATTGGGCACAATGTAAAATATCCCTCTCTCCCTTTGTCTTTTCTGTCAGTGTAGTATTTACTCTCAGGGACAATTAATGAGTGAAAAAACAATGCCACGATACCTGTAGTGCTGCTTGTGGCCTCTAGGGGCAAAAGTTACTTAGTTAAATTTAGCCAATGTAAAATTCATGATCCTCGATTACATCAGAATTTCCTCATTGTGAGAAACTATCCCTTCAAATCAATACTGACATCAATATACTGTATGTAGTTATAAATTGCTTTAACCCATTGCGATGTCCCGAATCATTTCTATTTTATGGAACTTTTTTAACCTACAGGAGCCAAAGTAAAAGCTTGGTTCTGTCAAATGCAGTATTGATTCTATTCATAAAATCATGTACTGACCTTCTTTCCCCATGCCCCAATCTACAATACCATTCTTCCAGTATCTATAAGATCTATGATTGTCTAATTAACGCAACACTATACAATTTAAATCTAATGAAAGTGACCCGAGCTCTGCACTTACCTGCTTCAACGAATCCACAGCTAATTAACTGCAATAAGATCATCACAGCTAATTGTATATCCTGTTACATAATTGAGTCCTATATTCATAATTAAGTCCTATTCGTGCAGGAAACAAGATATTCAAGAGCCAATGAAATTACCCACGCAGTTTGCCAGATTGTAGTAAAAGTGGTGAAGAGACTCAAAGCCCCGCTATCTTCTGCCAGCTCATGCAACACGTGCTATTTTTAGTTGGATTAGGAAAAACTTCCAGGAAAGATGGTGACCCGTTTTTCCTGAAATAAACTATGACTGTGCTCCTTCATAATCTGTCATTTTTGGACTTGGGAGCTGGCGTCACCAAACTAAAGTTGGTTGTCTTGGTGGTATGTAATGTAATGTATGGTCCCAATCACTGATAGGATGAGATTATGTGGAGAGTGTGGAAGAAAACACCAGAATAGAACGGCGTTTTCGCTCAAATGAAAGCCACAGTAACACATGTTCTTCAAGCAATTGGATCATCAAACTTCCTGCATCTGTCTGGTCTTTCCTCATTGTCTATAAAGGAGGCACAACATACAAAATGTACTTTTTATTACTGTATAAAATGCTCATTGTTGTCAAGCAATAATGTTAACGTGGTTGTTTCTTCTTCTACTGCCAAAGTGCTCCGATCTCCTGGATTCTATTTATTTTTTTATGCATGAAACTATCCTCCACTCTTTAAAACCCCGTTTGAGGTCATAGTGTGTTCATCACGGCACCATCGATTCTCTACAATACCGTGAAGCCTTGTATTTACTTCTCTATCACGTGTCAGTCCCACTGCTGCTGCGGTGGCGCCCAGGCCATTCGAAATCCTGATCAGCTCAGTCTCTACTTACTTTTTTTCCCATGCATGGACATTATTTTAAATGTTAAACGTCACTGCTGATATATGTAATACAAATACAGTTTTTAAGGATATGGCGGCACATTGGCTAAGTGGTTAGTGCTCTTGCTTTCAACAAGATTTCATGGTTCGACTCCGGACTGTCTGACCCTTTCTGTGTGGAGTTTGCATGTTTGTCTCCCACGTCTGGGAAAACCCAAAACACGCACAACAGGTGAATTAACCATTAGCCCACTGCTCCTGACGGGTTGTCCCAGACGCATCAAGGATGGTCAAATGCAGATGACAAACTTCCCTACGGGGACAATAAAGTACACCATAACCTTATATGTCCACTAAACACAGATGCCCTTCCTGACCTCTGCAATGTCCTTGGTTTGAAACTTTGCATGACTATTTTAAGTTCCACAAGTAAAAAAAAAGTCCTTAATGACACCCAATTATTTGACCAATTCCTGTTTTGTGCTTTTTCACAATTTCTTCCAATTGCCTCCATCCCTGAAATAATTGTCTTTTCCGCGGCCATAACGGCAAAGCAATCCAATGAAAACAAAGCTAGATGGTACCCCCTTTAATTATAACAATAGCTGTTTATTTTTAGCCGCCGTTGCCCGAGGTAGCGTCTAATGCAGCCAATATACGTGTCTCGCTCCACTTGGCTCTTTATCGAATCGTGTTTTCGAGTGTGCTCTGCCTGTCTGCGCATCTGCCAAATGCACCGATTAGCCGCTGTTGCGTGAATGTGTCTATATGTCTGCATGGTCACAACATCTTATGAAGGAGATAATGAGCTTTACGCATGCACGATCTTACCCAAATTGTCCAATGCAGAGGTTTGTATTCATAAGCATGACACGCTTCGATTTCTTCAGCCCGTCTGAGCGCTCTCCATGATTGGTTATCTGTTTTCGATAATTCACGTTCAAGAGTCGTGCCCCGAAGAGGGTTAAGGTAATAGGCGGTATTGATGTTTTTCTTCTATATTGTTCTGACGTGACTGACAGTGCTTCAATACTGCACAAATGTTAGCATATTGGGTATTTTAGCGTTTGTCTCATTTCAATGATCCCTGCCAATGTTTTATTTGTATTCAGTTCGTAAGACTCAATATGTCTGGCCAATAACTGTCAGGCTGAAAGAGACCAGCTTTTTTTTATTGTTTAGCTAACTAATTTAACACACGTATCATCCAGCTCAACTGCAAAATATAGGAGTTTTAAATCTTACCCTTCCTGTCTAAGGTGTTTAATTTCTCTGTCAAACTTTACCAAAATCAAACTTCACTTTCCTTCGCTGAGATTGGAAATTTACTGGAAAACTGTTCCAACTTCTGCCAACTCATGCACCCAAACTATTTTTGAATGAGTCTGAAAATATCCCAGCATGGTGACTGTGGCGCTTCCAATCTGTCATTTGGGGCTATCTGCGCTGGCATCGCTAAACTATCTTTGGTTGTGTACCTCACCACCTTGTCTGGAGAACATTTTCGCTGTCAAAGAACTACATTAAAAAAAAAAGTATGTTTTATTCCTACATGCCTTAAGCCTCGATTCTTTTAGTTCCAACAGTATGTGGTTAGGGATTGGCAAAGAGTTGTGAAGCATTTGTCTTATGAGGATTCAACCATGACTATTTTAATGTAATCCACTTAAAGAGCTGTTCAAACCTTTCTTGAGTTTTGTAGACAGCCAGAGCAGCCTTTATGTTTTGACATGTCAAAGATGTGAATTATCCTAAACCAGCACAACAGTAAACAGTCACGCTGTGCTGGTTCGATCTGGTTTGATGCTGAATTCACTACGCCACAGTGCTTAATGGACTGAAAGTAAAATCGTCCTTTTGGAGCTTTCAAGCATGTTGTTATTGTCATCAGAAACATAACTGTGGAGTTGTTTTGCTTGTGCATGTTTCAGTAATATTGCATATGTAGTTTTACATTCCTATACACACTCAAAACGCCACCCAGTGAAATTCAGCATAATCCAGACACCATTGACAAACTTGTTGATGGTGTAAAACTCTCCTCCCTGTGCAGATTAGTTTGCCTGTAGCAATCATTGTTTCAAGTTTCATTCAAATGGGGAAATGGTCACATTTATATAGCGCTTTTCTACCTTATTTAGGCACTTAAAACTCTTTACATCAAGGAACCACTCACCCATTCACTCCAGTGTGTCCAGTACATCTGCACCACTGTCACCTCATGGACTGTTTCCTTTTCACCACAGCAGTATAGGCAGGTACCCGTGCATATGACGACTGAAAGTATTTTATCTGCACTCTTGCCTTTTACTGTAACTGATTAACTTTATGTTGATGTTTTATTGATTGATCTGTTTTCTTGTAATTTTATGCAACTGTGAAGCACTTTGAATTGCCTTGTGTATGAATTGTGCTCTACAAATAAACTTGCCTTGCCTTGCCTTGCGCCCTCTGCTGGTGTTTTTGTAATTACATTTTAAATCATCTTGAGCCTTTGGGGTAATTTGTGTACACATACGTCATACTATAGAAAACTCCAAGGCTAAGGTTTAAAAGCAGGGCGTGATTTTGTTTGTTTTTTCATGAGATTGCTTTACTCCTGACTTGTCCCGGTGCGCGCAGCCTCTGACTCGAGACCAAACCAGATGTTGTGATATTGAAATGAACCATTTCATGTTTTGCTGCCAAACCATAATTTGCTATTTACAGAATGACATCAGCGCAGCAGAACCCACTCGAGACAGCGCGCCGCGCATTATCCAGAGCACAAAGCGTTTATCAACACACAGTAAGGCTTTAATTGTTTGGTGGTTTGCACAGCCTTGGTGACATAAACTATTCCTTCTGTTGAGTTATATATCGTTAAGTCATTCAGGTCTCCACACAGACTGTGTTTACAGCCGACATAAAGTGACAGGCCGTGTTTCGTTCTGACAGAAAGTGACACGGAGTTTGATATTGTTTACTTTTCCGACAAGAATGTCACCAAAGGACGTTTCAATATTTCGAATCAGTCAGACAGACGGGGACCTCAGCTGACCCAGACACGCTGCTACATCTAGAGCAAGAAAAGTACAATAGTGTTGTGAACTCAGGCATATAGGCTGCTGAGATACTTTCTTTGACAAAGACATGCAGACATAACAGTCTTGTTGATGACCATGACCTGAGAAATCAGAAATCTCCAGACAGTGCCCCTTTGTTTGACCAGCTTTACATCCGTATAACTATTATGTCCAGGTTTAGATCTTCCATCCATCCATCCATCCATCCATCCATCCATCTTCTTCCACTTGTCCGTTGCCGGGTCGTGGGGGCAGCCGGTGGAGCTGCCCAAATCACATTGCACCAGCCCCTATGGCTCCTCCTGCAGGTGGTGGGTCCACAGAAGGACGGCCTCATGGTTTTAACCGGGCCTGTTGGTCTCTCATAAGGGGCTTCTGAACCGCTCTTTGTCTGACCCGTCACCTAGGACCTGTTTGCCATGGGAGACCCTACCAGGGGCACGAAGTCCCCGACAACAGAGCTCCCAGTATCATTCGGGTGCTCAAACCCCTTCACCACGTTAAGGTGGCAGTTCCAGGAGGGGTTTTAGATCTTGCTCTTTATAATTAATGTATTCTTGCTGTCTTGTTTGTTGGTTTCATTTTTTTCAGTGGATGTTATTTTCTGTTATTGTTATGTCATATTTTTTTAAATATATATACAGTATTGTTTCGTTATTGTTGTATATGTCTACTGTAACTGTGTGTGTCTATGGTGAATGAAATAAAAAGTCTTCTTTCTTCTGTGGAGAATTGTAGCGGATCTATAAGAAACAACAGAATAATGGAAAAACTGGCTTAAACCTCTCACACTTGTTTTTATTTAGCTACAACAGTTTATAGTCTCAGGCAAGACACTCAAAGAGACAGATGAATGAAATAACAATAAATAATGAAGTATAATGTGAAACAATGAATAATTGGATGTATTCGTTCCTATGTCGCTTTTCATCCAGTGACTCATGTTTAAATAAAGCACAATTACAGAGCAGCCAGACAGCCCAAACTGTGTCCAGTCATTCTCCAGGTCTGTGGTTCATGATGTGGCACTAACAAAGGTGCTTTTGAACCAAACAATGTCAGTTCAGTCAATGGTGTTTACAGTGGATGCCTATTGTGACTATTTTTATTCCATAAATACAAGCAAAAAAAGTGTATTGCATTTAGTCTCCTAAGTGACAAACACAACTTTGTGGCATATCCAACAAAGGCTTGGAGTTTGCACAATGAGTGGACTATGTTGTGTTGCTGCTGTCGTTGTTTTTTACAATATTACAAGAATATAAAAAAGGTCTTTGCGAGGAACTGCCACTTGTCCTCGGGGCAGGTGAATTTGTTGAGTGCTGTTACCTGCTGTATAGGGAGAGTAGAGGAGGGTCATAGCCACCTCTTTGTCAGTGTTTGGGCCGGAGCGTGTGAAATCGTCCCGGGAGGACTGTGTGGACTCATTAGGTGCGCTGACATTACTGCCGCGGGACATGTCACCGGGAAATCCCGCTGACAAGAGCTTAAATGTAACACTCTCCGTGACCTCTCATCCGGACAAGCTCGGACATTACCGTCGCTGCTGCTCTGCCTGAGGGCCCCTGTGTCTCCTGCCATGGTTTGGATATTAGTATGCACCCGTGGAATAGCAGCCCGCAGCCCGCTAGCTCTTTCGCCTCGCAGAATGGTCCTGAGTTCGTTTCCCAGATAGTGTGGGGTCTTTCCGTGTGGAATTTGCTTGTTCTACATCTCAGTTTGTTCCATTATTCTCTAGTTTCCACTATCAAAACCCCTGCTCTCAGTGGCACGCTGGGTAATTGGGAGAGTCAGGACGTTTCCCGGTGGGGTGCGGTGCTTTTGGGCCGTCAGAATTTAATACATAAATTAATTCATAACAGACTCCCACAGTGATGCTATTACAGGCCCAATGGCTTTAACTGGGCTGCAGCAGGAGCTTGGGCTGCTGTTCTAACACAATTGTTTTGTTTTTCAAAAAATGACTGTTGTATCACAATCAGAAAGAACTTCCGCACTTTTCATTCACTGTGGCAGGGAGGGGGTCAGCCCTATGTTCCCCGGTACCTATGTGTGACGGGGCACAGAGAGGTGTGTGTGTGTTTTTGTATTAGATGTGTTCCCCCACCTTGTTGCCATGGTAATTGGTCACATGACCTTGCACTCACGGGACTAATCAACCAAAGTGTGAACACCTGGACTCTGCCGGCAGGTACAAAATAAAGGCGGAAGCGGCACAGACGGAAGGAGAGAGAAAAACGGACAGGAGGCACGAGCAGAGAGAGACACAGCACGGAGGGACGAGACCTCCGTGGACCGACGCAACCAGACGGCTGGCCTATGGCACCGGGGTTGGATGTGTGGATCGTCCTGGCCTGTGTGCGGGGCGTGGAACTTGTGCGCTGCGGCAACCGGTGAGACGAGCCGGAGGGAACGGCGAGAGGAGTCCGCAAGCGGAGAAGGAGATGTGTCCGTCCCTGGAAGGAGAAGAGCCCGGAGTCACCCCGTGGGCTGTCCCGTTGGCCACCCCGGTCGCCCCGGAACGACGGAAGATGGATTTTAACGAGTCGCCTTTTAACCTTTGGAGCTGGATGAGTGTATTTTAGGGTTTACATATTTTTACTTATGTTTTATCCTCTGACATTTTAATTGTTTTGTTTTTAGGCCTAAAGAAATTGTATTTAATTCTCTTTTAACCCTTTTACCCCTTTTATTGGTTACACCTACATATGCTCTCACTTCTCCCTCACAATAGACCTCACCCCCCTGTGACATATGTTCCTCCACTTCTATTGACTAAGATTAGGCTCCAGCCCACTATCCTTAAGGTTAGTGGCTAGGGCAGGGTCAGGGTTAAGCTGATATATGTATGACGTTTCACTCATGACTTGTGATTGGTTGAAGTACCAACTCACCTACGGAAAAAAAAAAAAAACGTAGGGAACATAGGTATGCTCCCGCAGGGAGATACCATTTGATGTTGAACTAATTCAGAAGGGTCTTCAAACTAGCAGAGAAGTGTCTGCATGAGTAAAGAAGGCAAGAAAAAAGGCAGGTGAGGCCAAAAAGAAAAGGAAATGCATTAGCTTTCAATGTAGAAAAAGTGGATGAAAATTATATATCTTTTTTACATAACTTGGTGCTGTCTGTAGAGATGTATCAGGGTCTGCCTGTGTGTGCATAGCAGCACAGGGGAAAAGTGAAAATTTCATGAGCAGGAACCGATCCTACAATCTTTATCTTATAAAGCTAATGCAACATGAGTTGAGCTAAACTCATCACCACCAAAATAAAGGTGTAATGACAACATAACCAAAACATATTAGCCTTGGAGAGGATGGAAATAAATCCTAGCAAAAGGGCATACACTGTTGCATAATTAACTTAGACTTTTTTTAGCTGCAGCGTGACCCACTTTGTAAATACAGTATATTCTCTGAGGTGAACCCTATCTGCTCCATTTATCTTCTCTAATTATGTTGAAAAGTAACACCACTTTTAATTGATTGGAATGACACATAATTAAACCATACAAACATTCATTTTAACTAAAAGCATGCTAATAAGACTACAAATGATGCAAGTGAAAACCACAAGAAATAGATCTGGTTATAAAGTAATGCTCAAGCAACAGTTTCATACCAGCTTTTCTGCCCATTAGATACAGTATTAGAGGCCCACGGTGTCCTGTTTAAACCTAATTCAACCATTAACACCTCTGCCATCTGTCTAAGGGCTATTTCAGAGCACTACTTTCACCTCTTCATCTCGCCTGCAGTTAGTGACACTATTACGCTCACGGCAACCCAAAAAGGCAGGCTATGCAATGTATTTTCCTTCCAGATTTCTTATCACCGACTACATAGCCGCGGGGCACATCTCTTCGTCCTGCTCTGGCCCTTTCAGGAGTACAAGCAGTTCCACTCTGCCTGTCATCGTAAAGCTCCCACTGGTGCTGCAACGCGACCCCAGAAAACCAGTCTGTGTCTGAGCTCAAATCTGCCTCTTTCAAAGCAGAGTTGTTACACAATATGAGAATATGCCTGACATAATGATTGCATCTATTAAATACCTATTTAATGCCACTATGAGTCTGTAAAGAGTGTTGCTGTTGTTTTAAGTTTGTAATATTATTAGTTAAATGTATAAATGAAAAGATAATTTACAGTGGGGAAAAAAAGTATTTGGTCAGTTCCCCATAGACTTTCTTTTGGATTTTGGGCAAATACCTTTTTTCCCCACTGTATATAAACTTAATACATCAGTCCTGGTTTTGGCACCTGCTCTGTTGGTCATGAGGTACAAAGTCTTGTTGAAGCTAACTACATGTATTTAGTTAATGATAAACGCAAGCTGCAATTTGATCAGTCAAGAGACGACCGAGTCTGGATGCCTGATTTCATAAAAATGCTTTAGAAACACTTGCTGACAGATGACTTTAAACTCTGCAATAATAAACACGGCAGAAAAAAGAAATACAAGACCCAGTTTGACTTCAGACATCCATCATCATGTGCTGAGCAGCAAATACTGCAGACCCATGTGGACACCATACAGTGCACTCTATACGGGGAGTCTGGTCTTTTCTTTCTTTTCTTCCACGTTACACATTAAAATGGTCAAACTAGAAAACAGTATATTGCAATTTAATCATAGTTTTTTTTTTTTTTTTTTCAGTTTAGCACTTAAATGGAAATGTTCAACATGGTCAACTGGACCCGGTTTCACACTTTGAATTTACATTACAGTTCTTAAGGTAAACAAAAACTAGGTTGAGGCTACCTTTGCTAAGTGGTTTAGGTTTTCAAGATTGTTTTTAATTGTGTTATTGAGCTAATGGGACAAAGTGAACCTGTACGTTTCTCTTAACCATCGTGTTAAGTTTTGCCGGGGTAAACCAAGCAAAGTCTCTGAACGATGATGCCTGCAAAAGCTGATCATGAAGTCAGTTTTTGGGCGTACAGAAATGTTTCCATTCCTTTACAACTCTGTCAAATGTAACAACTTTTTTATTTTGGGGGAATTTTGAAGTCTCTTGCACCCATACAAAGGTCTGAGTAAATCACATTAGCTATTGTCCTCAAATGTCTTCTGCAGAATGACGACCACAATCAGCCCGTCTTGACCCCCTTTGGCTCTTTTGGCTCAAATCTCCTTTTTCAATATCCTGTCTATTAGATGACTATCACAAACTCCATCTGATTTCCATCTGCTCGACTCTAAACGCTTCCCATTTTCCGTGGCTGATTTATGTAGCATTCATCTCTTCGTATAGCAGTTAGCGTCGCCTCAACTGTGCCATAATATTTACAAGATAAACCGTTAGCTTATGTTTAGTCTGTGCTCTGATGTATATCGCTGGCTCATGCGTTTCCTTTATTACACTCTTTGGCAAGTCTTTACGGCTATAAATCTTGCTTCTATGGTTTTTTAAGATGCCTGTGATTGAAAATCTCATCACAAAACAATAATTAGAAGGTCTATTGGTGATCACATTTGCTATCTCTCGATGGGAGTTTTGAGTAAAGATGTCGAGATAACGCCGCGCAAGTCCTCCGAAGTGTGATCCTTCCCATATGGCGCTCGGCTGTTGTGCGAAGGTTGAGCTTATCCAGACGCGAGCGTAATATACGAGACTCCGTTTTAACTTTGTCGAGGCCTTACAGCGCATCGGGCAAAAGCCACAAATGTGTTTTATCACGCTGACAAATCCATTTTTAATGCTACTCCGGTTTCCTGCATAACAAATGACATCAGTCGTCAGGTCGGTCAAAGATTAAAGGCTCCGTATATTAGAAAGTTCATGAATTAAACATAGATATTGAGCGTAGATATTATACAGATTGGGGATGTGAGAGAGTGCACATTATAAGCTTTTAGATGCTTGATATCAAAGGGACATTTTTGATTGAGTGTGGCTTGTGTACTGCGGTGATGCATTGGTTTTATTGTATGGTATGTATAGTTAAAAAGGCTTGAACACTGGCAGATTCAGAGGTCTGATGATGTGGCACTCATTATCTAAAAAACGAAATCCACGGTGAAGGCATCATGAAGGACATCTGACCTCTTTCCGCGGGGCATTGGAAAGCATAATTAAGTGAGACAATAGGTACGTTTAAGGTTTTATGGCTTTAAACGCCAATAACCCTGGGCTACGATGGATCTAACTCCTTAAAACGGCAAGAATACCAAAGGATCAACAAAAGAATGTGATGACCAGCCCTGATGACAAATTTGAAGACCTTTACACAGTCTACCGGGTTGTGCAAAAGATTCTGGAGGAGACTGTTGATGTTCGGACCCGCAAGGCCCACACTCTTACCTTCATAATCTGCTTTATAAAGTTAAGAGTGTTCATTTCCTTTTCCCTAAAGAAACTTAAGGAACTGTCTATTCATTCGAAATAACCTTAAGGGGGTATTATGTAAAATCGACTTTTTCAAGCTTTATATCATGTTATTATGTCATTCCCTCATTAAACACATGCCTGGAGTGTTGCCTTGGCTCATTCACATATTTTTGAGTAATCAGTAAAAACTTAGACGGCAGCCATTTTAGGTGTAGCTATGCCTCAGTCCTCCTAGGAACGCCCCCACCTCCTGGAGACGCCTCTGGACCTTTCGTCACCAGCCAAGCCACCAACCACTGCTCCTCAGCTCAGCAGAGCCCCCTCCCCGCACAGTGTTGTTGTTTAGATGCCACAGCAGTGTGCTGAAGGGGGCGTGTCGGAAAGCTTCTTAAAGAGACAGAGGCCTATTTCAAGACGTTCAGTACAGCCATTTTGAGAGAGCAATTTTATTCAAGGCAGTTATTTTAATTTACTGCATATACAGACCAACAGAAGGTTACGTCATCATTGTAGTATGCTATAGACTGGTGCTATATGATTGAAAAAAGCATAATACCCCTCTTTAAACCCCTGAAGACAATGTTTGAAGAATTTAGCAGCTTAGTCCGTGTTGAAACGAAGCTGCGCAATCTCCTGCGTTAGTTTCTGGTTCATCTTGTCCATGCGCTCATACTGTCTCATCAAGGTGAAGTTTAAAATCTCCTGGACTTCTCCATGGCACCTTTTGACAAACTCGTTCTTTGGCTGCAGCTTCTCGTTCTGTCGCATTAAGTTGAAATTCTCCTCTTCCCACATTTCACATTCGTCAAGTAATGGCTCCCACTGATCTTCCATCAATCGCATAACCTCCTCATTCAGGTCGTTATTTCCTTGCAAAATCCACTCCCGCTAAGCTTTCAGACTCTTCGTGTGGACTTCTAGCGTCTTCTTGCTTGTAATAGACTTGTTCAATCCCTGGGTTTCTCAGTTTTCTTCTCGCAACTGGTCCAGGCCCTGTCTAAAGTTCTCATGAACATCCTCCACATGCTGAAGCTTCTGGAGTTCTTTCTGAAGCTTATCCACTTTCTTTCTCAGCTGCTTGTTCTTTGCCATAACCTGAGTGTCATCTTTGGTGATCTGTTTGTAAGCAGATGGTAATTCTCTCTCCCCAGATTGTCTAATTCATTGGCCTGGAGTTTGTATTTGAACGCTTCGGTCGCTTGTTCGTCGTATTTTTTTAGCGTCTTTAATTTCTCCTTCAAAAGCCTATTTTCGCTTCCCATGACATTTTTTGACACCTGCATCCGATTTCTACTCCCAGCTTTTCTCATGAGTTTTTGCCAAAATCAATGCCTTAAACGCCATTAAAAAAGCATTACATTGGATTCGACCTGGCAATAAATTTAAATTTATTGGAAAATTACGACATCGCTCAACAACTTTTGCTGTGTAAGTCCATTGAAAATGACCCAAACGCTGCAGTTGTGGCTGAAATTGACCGAGCACATTTTCTCCAAGATCGGCCTCACCCAAATCTAAAAGCTTCTCAAATGGAGAGTTTACAGCCTATAGGCCAGTGTAACACCTCATTTATGTCTCATTTAGATTTCGTTGCTTTCTTGTTGCTTTTTGTTGTGTTTTTTATTGTGTTATTGTTGCTTTTCCGGCACGTTTTTGACGGTCTGAAAAGCATTTGACTTTTGCTTCTGCCCCTTTTGCAGAGAACATATCACACACTTACCACAAAATGTACATGACCTTAATAGTGTCTTAAATGTTATGAAACCTCAACAATGTGACACTATTTCTTCACTGTCTGCCTCTGTGTAGATGTGGATTCCCGGTGACATCTATCCCGGCTCACCTCAGAAGCCTCTCACTCGAGACGCCCCCCCCCCCCCTTACGGCAGGTAACATCAGGAGAAGTAGGTCGCGTTCAGGATACGAACCTCAGCTTAGCCTTGTCTGTCTGCGTCTGCGTGTGGACTGATAAGACTTCCATCTCCGTCGCCGCGCCACGTTTCGTCCGGGGCCGTCTTTTTCTACCTCAGGGGAAACAGGCCGCAGCATATAAGATCTGCACTCTCATCTCCAATCCGTCTCTTAACATATCTCCCATCATTAATTCATTTGGCAGACACACGGGGCGAACAGAGTCCTTCCCGCACCTGTGGCTGAGAGATTCGAGTTCTAGGTGTCTTTATTTAAACAGGTGAAGATCCAAGAGGCAGGGGATCGATTGGGATTATGACCTCCTGCTTTTGATTATCATTGTGTCCAAAGAAGGCTCCAGTGGTGTTCTCCAGCCTTTGAGTTTAACTTTTTAAAGAGGGGGTATTATGCTTTTTTCAATCACATAGCACCAGTCTATAGCATACTACAATGATGACGTAACCTTCTGTTGGTCTGTATATGCAGTAAATTAAAATAACTGCCTTGAATAAAATTGCTCTCTCAAAATGGCTGTACTGAACGTCTTGAAATAGGCCTCTGTCTCTTTAAGAAGCTTTCCGACACGCCCCCTTCAGCACACTGCTGTGGCATCTAAACAACACTACTGTGCGGGGAGGGGGCTCTGCTGAGCTGAGGAGCAGTGGTTGGTGGCTTGGCTGGTGACAAAAGGTCCAGAGGCGTCTCCAGGAGGTGGGGGCGTTCCTAGGAGGACTGAGGCATAGCTACACCTAAAATGGCTGCCGTCTAAGTTTTTACTGATCATTCAAAAATATGTGAATGAGCCAAGGCAACACTCCAGGCATGTGTTTAATGAGGGAATGACATAATAACATGATATAAAGCTTGAAAAAGTTGATTTTACATAATACCCCCCCTTTAAAGATTGTTTTACCGCTTAACCCCCACCTGAACTGAGCACGTTTTCTCCAGTTCGACTTTATCCAAATCTAAAAGCTTCTGGGGGGAAAAAAAGTGTAAAAATAGCAACAAAAATGAGACAAAAACGATCAAAACGATCAAATTAGAATTTGAAAGTAATAATAATGCATTAGTCTTATATAGCGCTTTTCCAGACGCTCAAAGTCGCTTTTACAATTTGGTGCATTATTCATTCACTCCATACTCGGTGATGATAAGCGAGGCAACTAGTCTGCGCACATCAGCCACCACCACCAACCACTCACTCACTACATTCGCTAGGCTTCCTGGTGTTACTGAACGGTCTCCCATCCAAGTACTAACCAGGCCCTACTCTGCTTAGCTTCCAAGGTCTGACGGGATTGGGCATCGCAAAGGCGGTATGGCCACACAAAGTGTCCTATGAAGACGACACATTTCGAGGCAAGCGGCTGAACCATATGGACTGTGCTTCTGCCTGATCAACCACAGCAACATAATTAAGCAGGATGAGGGGAAACCATCTTCAACGTCAAATGCACCATTGATTTTTCTTTTTTTTTTTTTGGGATGGGGGGATGAGAGCCAGATAAAAATGACAGATTCAGGACTTTATTCTAATTATACATGTCAAAACAACGACCATGCCAATATGTTTAAGAGGCCATGGATATATCTACTTTGACATATTCTGGCCTTTTTTGGTGGGAACTGAAACGTTTCACTTGTGAAATTAACCAGAGCTGCAACATTAGAAGCAAAGTTTTTAAACAGCTGCCAATTTGCTCTCATTCATCTCACGGTCCCACACACCGGTTTATTCTCCTATACTCCGTCATTGTAAATATGGATTGATGTACATTTTATGCTAAACAGTGTAACATAGGGGCTGCATAGACACACATCTGGCACCTCAGCGATACTTTTCCATTACATTGAAATGCCAGGGACAATAATTGAGTGAAATACAGTTGTATGGACTAATGATATTTGACACAAAAATCAGGTCTCATTTTAAGACCATCCCGTTTTTAGAGATGTTACAGAGACACTGCGTTAGAGATCATTCCATTTATGCTTTAGTAATGCATTTAAATGAGGTTTTTTTAGGTTTTGCCCAAGCTCTCTCTCCTCACAGAGCCTGCAGACAGCTGCCACTCTCTGAATGAGAAGCCAACTGAATCATTCATTCACAAAAACAAAACACATCTGCGACGGAGCAGTAGTAGATTCATCATCCAGACTCTGAAAAACAAATGTAATTTTAAGAAACATCCCCCGCCGTGCGTGTAATTGAAATCACATTGTTAGTATTCCAGGTAGCGGGGTGGCCAAGGCCTCATCTTTTTGTGAGTTGGCCTTGAGTCAGTCAGTTTATTAGTGACAAGTTTGTGTTTGTTTACAATATGACGGCGAGAGGCAAAGCTGATGCATGAAGAGTAGTTTCTAACTGTCAGGGAGCCCAGAATATACAAGGTCCTGGTGCATCACTTCTATGGGAAATGACAGATAACACTCCACGGGCTTGAAAGTAAGTTCAGTTTTTTTGCCCCCTGGCCACAGAGACTTTTCTTTTGTAAATATTGCAACCTAATGTTTTTACTGGGAACAATCTTATAAGTTCAGGTTAAGGTTAAGGTTAAGGTATACTTTATTGTCCCCGTAGGGAAATTTGTCCCATCCTTCGACGCCGCTGGGGCAACTCGTAAGGAGCAGTGGGCGATGGCAGTACCATCTCCAGATGTGGAGCCAGGCTTTTGGTCAGTATCACCTGGTTGGAGAATTCACCTATTGTACATGTTTTTTGTGGTAGAGGAAACCGGAGTACCTGGGGAAACCTACACAGACGTGGAGAGAACATGCAAACTCCAAACAGAAAGGTTAAATTCTCTCTTAAATGGGAAATATGATGAAAACAATTTTTGGTATTTTTTTTTACCACTATACAATGTTGCTCCCTGACCATCTCTGTGTTTTAAAGGATCTGTATCATGCTATTTTAGCCATTCCAAAGTAAAGTATAGGCATATATATGATATATTGTACCTCTATCACTATGGAGTACTCATTTTTGAGAGAAATATAAGTATTTTTGGGGGTATTTCCCTACCCGGAAGACAAAACGCTTCGATTCAGTTAACTCCGCCCCTCTCTCCACTCATTCCACATTTACAGTATTATAAATATAAATATTGCTGCAAAAAGTGAAGTTACTTCACATAATGCAGTTATAAGGAGTTGACATGTGCAACAGTTTCATAAATGGCTAACACACACGCTAACACACACGCTAACATGCGTTTTGATTGACTCACCGCTCAGTCTGGCATCCCCATGAGATCGCGTTGGTTATAAAAGTTAATCCACTTTGATTCTGGCCAAGGTTCACCAAGCATCCATCAGGTCGGTTGATATAGTAGCTAGCTTAATCCCGGAAAGAAATTCCAACTTCTGGCGAGTGCACTCTTCTTTAGGAAGGTTGAATAGTCCTGTTCCTCTCGTAGCCAAACGCGCATCCGTGGCATTATCGGTAAGAAAAAAGAGCAGGCGGTGTCCAGAGTAGGTTAGAAAGAGCTCAGTCTTCAAAAACAACACTTATGCTCGGATCCATGGCTCCTCCAGCCGTGGGTGCGCTTGATTAACGTCGTGGGACAGCACAGACGCGTTGGAGAGTTGTTTTTTTTTTCAGAAAAAAAAAGAAGAAGCTGTTTTATAAATAAAAATCAGGCCGTAAGGCATTACATTACAGACGTAGAGCACTTCCGTTGCGCTGTGACGACACAACTGAACAGCTCAGTCGTTTACCAGGAGAGGGTGGAGCAGCTGCTCAGAGAGCAGGATTCAGGAGGATTACTTAGAACTGCGTGAATGAAGCCAAAAACCGCTCTGGGGGTGTTTTTGATAAGGAAATAGCATAACAACATGGCTAAAAACTCCAAAAAGTCGATTTTGCATGATATAGGACCTTTAACCCTTCATGCATGAGTAATCTTTCAATATATTATTCTAGGTGTTATAGGGCCTGTTCGCTCCTCCAACTTCCCATGTGCACATCCCATAGGGGTTTGTAACCAGGAAGTGCCCTCCTTACCTCCCACCCAGATCCCGCTTCGTAGCAGTTTACCCCTTCACAGGTAAACGTATTGCAGTTTTAGCTATAAGAGAGATTTGAGAGAGTTTTGAGATCAATCTAGCATTTCATAACCAAATTGTGATCAAGATGTGTCTGAATTCATGAAATATCTGTAAAAGGCATGAAAGGTACAGTGCAAATTAAGCTCACATAACTCACTATTCATGCTCAGCTCATTGTGATTCACACACCAGACTCCACTGACTCTCATAAAGGTTTATTAGAGAGCTATGCATTATCTTGTCTTATTACGGTCTGCAGTCTGGGGAATGGCTGGTTTTTATGGCCTCTTTTAGCCCGCAGCCGTGGCTTTACATCCGTTACCTTGTCATCTCGACCCTCTTCTCTGTTTCAAAGACTGATTCTCCCTTTTTAATTCTTCATCCCTTCATTTCCTGTGTGTGAGACCCAACACACACACAAAGCCTTACGCAATCGATTTCTGCTGTGGACGTGCTATCCGACTGATGGAGCGGTGGACAGGCTGCAAATTATCCAGGATGTAATTAGGCAGCAGGGAAATCATATTAGAGATTCTTAACTTAGACCCAAGGGAACTCAAATAACTTTGTCAAATTATGAGCTAAAATAGTACCACTGACCTGCTTCTGGTCTCTCATGAGGTTAAAGAGTGTCAGGGATTTGAAATTTTGATTGCACCAGCAGTCAGCAAGGTTAAAACGATGAGTATCAATACTTGACACAGCAACGTCGATTCAGTGATTGCTACAAACTTTACAAGCAAATACAGTTGGGCTCAAGTACGAGCTATAGCTGAAACAACAGACTACAGATAGCCTACAAGCACCAAGTCAGTCAATTCACTCATAAGCTACTACATCTATAAAAGAAATAATGGTCATTTTGTTTTGTGTTTAAGTTGCATGAGTCTGGAGAAATCTGGAAACTGTGGACCTATATCACTTTAGGTTATCAAAACAATCCAAATATTCAAGTTTACAAGTTGATAAATTCTAAAAAATAGTCAAGCAAGTTTTTGTTGGCTTCTGGCATTGGATCTATAATGTTCCATTTGTCCTGAAAGGTCGGAGTTGGGAAAGACCAGTCCAGTCGTCAAGTCGCAAGGTTTAATGACAGTGAAACAAATACAAATAATTTAAGCCGCGAAGCAAGGTAAAAATCCGACAAAATGTTGCCCTAACTAACTTATTATATAAACGTGACCATCCATCCATTTCCTTCCACTTATCCGTTGCTGGGTCATGGGGGCAGCCAGTGGAGCTGTCCAAATCACATTGCACCAGCCCCTATGGCTCCTCCTGCAGGTTGTGGGTCCACAGAAGGACGGCCTCATGGTTCTAACCGGGCCTGTTGGTCTCTCATAAGGGGCTTCTGAACCGCTCTTTGTCTGACCCGTCCCCTAGGACCTGTTTGCCATGCGAGACCCTACCAGGGGCACGAAGCCCCCGACAACAGAGCTCCCAGGATCATTCGGGCGCTCAAACCCCTCCACCAGGAGGGGAAACGTGACCAGTGTGGCTATATTCACAAGCTCATCAATAATGCTACAGACGATTAACAGAGCACAGTTAGCTCTTGTTGTGAGCCCGTGGTGGATGTTAGCAACATTAGCATTACAAAACAAAGTGCATTTTATAAGTGCAGAGGAGCTGAGTGACAGACAGACAACTAAAAAGTTAACCCTGTGACTATTTTTTGGTATTTTCCGCACACTTTACATACATATGGCCTCCCTGCTGCACATCAGTAAGGTAAAGCCAATCAGAAGAGATCACTCTACATCACAGATCTCACTACTGTGGCATTTGACCAATCAGCAGAGACCGGTCGCACTCTCAACTTCCTGTTTACTCTGAAGTCTGAAAAAGACCTAAATCTCGCTAAATTCATGGTACATTTCTTTACATAACTTCAAAACTAACCATGGTAAGTTGATGATATTATGTTGGTTTTGGAGGACGTAGTGAAATAATTGAAATTACAGCATGAAAAACGCAGGCACCATATTTGATCAGTTAATTAGTTTTGTCCATATTTGGACATGCCCGTTGCACCTATTATTCATACTTGCAGTATTTTCTTGAAAGAACCATTAAACCCCAGGACTATGATTTTATGTTGCCAAAGGTTATTTTTAGTAACATTTTTAGGCAAACAATATTGGAGGTGACTGACCCCTCCACTGCACAATCACATTACAAAAACTCTTTCTTATGACAGATCATTCAAACATCAATATCACAAAGCACAATGCCTCCTGACTAGCACCCCCCAAGACCAGAAAGTGCTTTTTGTATATTTCATATATACACATTTTGTATTTTTTTCTGCATGATATTGAAATATGTTAAACAGAACTTAACTTGTGTCATGTCCCCCAATAATACTCTTCATTTGAAATTATGTATTTCAAAGTATTTCAGTGCCCTATAAAGGGTTAAGAACACAAGATAGGCTATGTAAAAATATTGGAGTCTGGGTTTTTTATTTAATACTTACATGCTAACTGGGGGCTTGTGGGGTTCATCCTACTTTCCCAGTAGAAAGACGTATATTTTGATATATAAAGTATATAAAGATGACTTGAGGTTTTTCTTTGGTTGTATCAAGGCAAAAAAAAAAAGAAGCTATCTTTACATACCAAAGAAACTGCCACTTTAAGGATTTTTGTGACCTGCCTGCTGCCACTTACTGAGCTCTTCCCAATTTGTAAGCTACAATGCTTCAGATCCTTGTATTTAGGCCGACCCCAATTTGCAGCAGCCTCTTAATCCACATAATACCCTCCACCAATCACCCGAGCGCGTTCTCAGACAGCTGACCAAGGCCATCCATGAAGAAGGTTACTAATTCAGCACAATCGTTACAATATTTCTGTGCCTCCGGAGAACTATTGTTATGTGTTTCTAAATGATGAAGGTAATCAAGTTTTCCCTGGGCCTTCGGTGCGAGCTCACACATTAGAGTCAGTTAGTTACATGGAAGGACGAGCACTGGAACTGACGCAGTGCATGACGGTAATTAGGTGTTTAATGACTGGAGGGGATCAGGGAATAGAGAGCGGATACAGCTGATGGTTTTGGTTTATTGGGAAGTGAAGAAAGTCCCGGCAGTGACTGAAGGAAGTGTGTTTTGTCCGAGAGTTTAGTGTCAAAACAACATGGCCCACCTGCTCCTAGTCCTGCGTGTGCTGTTTGGATTTCCCAACCTAAAGCAACAGAGACTATCACTGTCCACAACTGTAGTTACATTAGTAACCAATTAGAGATGCTGCCTTTGAGGTTACCAAACTTTATTTTTATTATTTATATTCATTATTATATATTCACTTCATTATTATATTTCATTATTTTACAGAAACGAGCAGTGCGGATCATTCACAAAGTTGTCTTTTTAGATCACAATCAGAACTTGTTTGTTCAGTCAAGGTTGCTAAAATTCAAGGAACTTGTAAATGATTAGCGTTCAACAAATTATGACCGGCTAACGTATGTTTCTTTACAATTCGAAAGAGAGTATAATTTGAGAAGATTTTACATCGCCAATAGCTCAATCTTCTCAAAAGGTTTTTGTGTGTCTGTATGCGGAGTATACAGGAGTACTTTGGAACAAACTAGATCAGTGGTTCCCAAAGTGGGGTCCGGGGCCCCTGGGAGGCCTCAGAGCACTGCAGGGGCCCCCAAAGCTTGCCAACAAAACAAGTACATTGGGGGAAAAAGATATTAAAGGAAAAGTACATTTATTTGCTACATTATACTATTTAAACCAGTATTTAGCCTACTGTCATTGCTAAATTGAGTTTTATGTAATCTTAGCTGTAAAATAATGTCAAATTCCTCAGAATAGAGTAAATATATAATTGCTGGGGGCCCCGAGAGATTTTCGGCTCAATAAGGGGGCTGTGACGTCCCGGACTTCGGGAATAGCTGAACTAGATAATACAACTCAAGCGATGCCAATCTATCCATAGATTTAAACTGTTATATAAACATCAGGTCTGGTCACAATATATAGAGAGTGGGCCTTAAATTTTACATTCATATTTTGTCTACAGTGTTGATGTGTGCTTTTGTTTCCTTACCATTGTTGGTACATGTTGTCTTACCATTGTTGGTATAAAAGGAAGATGTAACAGGGAAGCTCTGTGTTAAAGCAGAACTCATGCCCCTAGAGGCCATAAGAGCCACTGCAGGTGTCGTAGCATGTTGCGGTTTTTTACTCATTAATTGTCCGTGAGAGTAAATACTACGCTGACAGAAAAGACAAAGGGAGAGAGGGATATTGTACATCCAATTACACAATGGAGATCATTTTTGTCACTCAAACGTGGCTGTAAATACTGTTTAAGTGGCGCTAGCCCGCAGTTAGCTTTGCCCGTTAGCTTCTTCTTCGTGATTCTATTAGTGTGTATTGCGCCTCTGACCCGGTTAATCAAAGAACCAAAGTAGTTGCAATGTTCAATCTCAGGTGCCATTGATTGTATAACTTCGGGGTCAGCCCTATGCTCCCCGGTACCTATGTTTCCCCACTTCTATTGATTAAGATTAGGCACCAGCCCACTATCCTTAAGGTTAGTGGCTAGGGCAGGGTCAGGGTTAAGCTGCTTGATACTGTATATGTATGACATTTCACTCTCATGACTTGTGATTGGTTGAAGTACCAACCAATCTCACCCGGGAACATAGGTATGCACCCATAACTTCAGAGCAAGCACCTGTCCATATTTGCTGCAACCGGGACAATCTATGCACCCCTTGAACAGAATAAGCTTAATACATTATAGTTTCAATTATAAGCATATAGTCTCAATGCTTATTACTAATATTACTACTACTAAGCTAAATGGCTAAGCAGTATGTCATGTGGCAAAACTATTGGCTTATACTACTACATAAGACCAACAAACCTAATAATCTATATGGAAACATGCACTATAGTAGTCTGTGTACTCCTTGTGGTAACAATTGCCATCAGCCGTAAAAACCTGTGACAAATCAGTGATAAATATGTCACTTAGTTCTCCCCAGTAACTATACTATCCTGCCTGGTCTTTTGGATCCCAGTGCGGAAACCCTCTCCACTCCTGACATTTTCCTTTTTTTCTTTTTTTTTGACAACAATAATAAAACGGCAATATTCCTCTCGCCTTCACTTCCGTTGTTTACCCAGAGCCGATCGCGGTCTTTATTTCGCTCATAAATCTGGTTGTCAGCATTTGACTGGTAGATTGAGCAGACAAAATGGGCTTCTATACTCTGAGCCTGGAAGGAGTTTGTTCCAGGACATTACACCGCCGCAGTGAGAAGTGGTCCCCCCTCGCCACGACGACGGGAAAGGGGATCTGTCCCGGGGTGCCAAGCCTGATTCACTCCTACTGCGGCTGTAACTGGTGTTGCTCGGTGGTAAAACGGAAACAAATCAGTTGAATTTTCACATTTAAAAGCATCTGCACACTTGAAAGTTAAAGTAGTTCACAGTAAATGTGCATAATTAATGATAAAGGTCAAGTGTGTTCGTAAAAGCCTGAATGTCAGGCTTCTGTGAAATAGTTTTATGAACTGGAACAGAGTTGTACCACTGGGAGGAATAAACTCAAGTATGTTGTGTACCGTATGAAGGATATTAAATGTGTACTTGATCAATTTTAAGTGTTTGAGCCTGAAAGGAATAGGATTAAAATTGGTGAGAGTTCTACTTCACAATGAAACTCAATGAGAGCTCAGCAATTACCCAAACTCAAGGCTATAGGCAAATATTATGTATATATAAGCAAATTTTTTTTTTTTTTTTTTTTTTTAGTTTATTTGAATAGGGACAAGTATGTCACATAAGCTCATGTTACATACTACAACATTTTAGCCAAGCTAATTCTCATGTCCGTCCTAAATTCATATTTAAAGGGGGGGTATTATGCTTTTTTCAATCACATAGCACCAGTCTATAGCATACTACAATGATGACGTAACCTTCTGTTGGTCTGTATATGCAGTAAATTAAAATAACTGCCTTGAATAAAATTGCTCTCTCAAAATGGCTGTACTGAACGTCTTGAAATAGGCCTCTGTCTCTTTAAGAAGCTTTCCGACACGCCCCCTTCAGCACACTGCTGTGGCATCTAAACAACACTACTGTGCGGGGAGGGGGCTCTGCTGAGCTGAGGAGCAGTGGTTGGTGGCTTGGCTGGTGACAAAAGGTCCAGAGGCGTCTCCAGGAGGTGGGGGCGTTCCTAGGAGGACTGAGGCATTGCTACACCTAAAATGGCTGCCGTCTAAGTTTTTACTGATTACTCAAAAATATGTGAATGAGCCAAGGCAACACTCCAGGCATGTGTTTAATGAGGGAATGACATAATAACATGATATAAAGCTTGAAAAAGTCGATTTTACATAATACCCCCCTTTAACTTTGAATAAATGTCATTAACCAATATCGTTCTACAAAAACATGTATTTTAATATATAAATAGGGCTGAAATTCAACCTTTGAAATCCCACTGCCGAATGTTCCTGTCCCTGTACCCCTGATTAAAAAACACATGGGGTGTGTCATTGAAGCAACATCCTTGGACTAACTGCCTCTCACCGTGAAGGCAGGTGTTGTTCTGTTGTCAACTCTACAAAAAGCCCTATCTCGTTTTCTCTCTTCATTCCTGTCTTGCGTGGACACCCTGAAAAGCAATCCTTTGGAAAATGATTTTTGGTAATGGAGTCTGTCTTGGTAATAACAATCTCGTGGTGCAGAGTTGGTGAGAGATGGCGCACAGTGCCAACGAGATATAGGAAACAGAAAAGCAAAAGTGCCATGCTGGAAATATGGGGCCGGCACGCAAAAGCAAACATGGCACTAACTGATCAGTCCACTGAAGTGTGTGGGATATGGGTTTGTTTGTTGTGCCTTTGGGAAGGCTTCACCCTCACAGCTGGCTCTCCATGAAGCCTGTGGTGGGGCTGGAGTTGAATTCAGGGGAATAGTATAACACCAAAGATAGTGAGTTTTGAAGCTTTGAAAACTCTTTGGAAAGATAAACCAGTCGCCTCAGAGCGTGGCCTACTCATATCTCACAGAAAGCAGTAATTTTGCTGAGTCATACGGTCAAAGCTGAAGCCGAGGATGATACAGTATCCACCGACAGAATGTGTTTCATATTGCTTTTAGCCTACATAGCCTGAATCTTATCTTCTAATAATGAATGAGAGACAGCTGTCAACAAGCAGAGATTTAGCTGTCAGCAACAGTCACTTAAGTCCCCCACAGAGTATTTCTCAGGTGTGATGTTCAGTATGGTATTTTATCAAAGTAAACCTAATGTAAGACGTATTTAGACTGTATAATAGCGTGCTGCATAAAATAGATCATTTGTACTTTTTGTTAGGGTTTTGTCCAAGAATGTTGATTCTGAGCAAGACACTCCACCCTCACCGACCACTTCATTAAAAATGAGCTAAATCACAATTGGTTTAGGAAGGCTACCGCGGACTAAAAGCTGTCTAATGAAAAAAGTCAAAATATTGAGTGTTCTCTTCCACCTCCGATGAAAATGAGTTATATTCAAAGCTTCAAAAGGATATCATAGTTTTCTATTCCATGTCAAATTTCCCTTTGGTTTCACCCAACATGAGACGTGTCCAACTGCGGCCTACACGTTTGAGCAGCAGCAGATTGTCTCTTCTATGGCGCTCACACAACCACCTGTTGCTGTACCTCACATAATCCCTGTGTTGAAAGAAGTTTCAGATGCAGAGGCTGCGAGGGGACAGGCGCTTATGGGTGCTCTTTGAAATGACTACACTACATTTCTCATTTTATCACATTTTCAAAGGCACTGATTTTTTCTTTTTCTTTTACAGAAAGTTTTCAATAACGAAACAAATATGGTCAGATATTTGCAGCCAATGACCCCTGCCATTGTGCAACTGTTCCTGACACTGACTGCATGAGTATAAATATTGTTAGTCTTCCTGTGAATGATTAGCGAGGCCATTAACACAGTATATGTTTGCCAATGAATATGCTAACAGTATTTCTGAGATATCTGACAGTCTCACAGTCGGTTCTGTCAAATTCCAACTAAAATACTAATTTAGGACTAGTACAAGGGTAAAATGAAACTGCATGAAGAAAACCGTGACAAAAACTTTTATACATGTTTCAGTCATGATTTAATTTAATTTTTTAATATGTGTGACTCTAAAACCTCTGTGATTTGTGACTCTGGCTTCTTGCGAGATTTATATTGCATTGCCTAAAATCTGGCCATACTGTATGTATAGTACAGCAATAGCAATGGCCCTGGGCACCTGTGTCTGTGAGTATTTTCCACAACCATAAAGTGGCTCGGGAAAGAATTAATAATGGACGACTGAAAGGCTTTTTGAGAAACTTGTCAAGCTTTTGAACTGCAACGTATAAATCTGCTTTATGACTTGGATACATGAATGCTACTCATGTCCACTGACTAACCCACTTTCAAAGGCACGTGTTGGATTTGCATTATAAGTTTGGCACAGTCACTGACACACCAAAGCGGGCTAATTCAATAACTAGGGCTTTACACATGACTGTTTAATGGGGTCAGATTGGAAGCCAGCGTCTGCTCTCCCACTGCGCACCCAGCGAAATCAATAGGACTCACTCCACCCCATCGACTTTGAATCACGTTTTTTCCCCAGAATCCTCCTGGTCCCCACCGACCGGCACCAGTCACACTTTACGGGGTTTAACAGAGGTAATAGGGCCTCAGTAGTCCATGTGTCACAGCCTGGATAACCAAGGGCAAAAGGTTCAATCAATATCCACAGTGTTGTATAGTGGCAAGGAAGTCTGGTTGTAAATTTGCCTGGATCGGTCCCGGCGGTAACTTTCCCTGTCAAACTGTACTGACTAAATCTCCAGTGAGGTCATTATCTGTAACTTGGTGCATTATTCAGGGAGGGGACTTTGTTTAATTATAAAAGTTAGTGTGAGAAAGTCGGAAAAAGTATCAATCTTTAATTTTGCCAGGAGTTAGGCAAACTTTATAATTAACTATAGTGGTGAAATAGGAGAGATTTTTAAATATTCTTGACTGCACTGTTGGTGGGTGATTGACATGACGTGCATATTTTTGTGTCCGAGTGATATATTTCTTTTAAAAATAATTTGATCTTTTCATTACATGTATCACTTTATTCTACAAAACCTATTTAGTTTAAACACATTTTCATCACATTTCAATAATTGTTTTTTTTTTATGTTTTCACACCTCAAACCCCTAAAATGTCAGGTGGTGCAACTGTCCGAGCAAATGATTAGACTAATAAAGCTTCTGAAAATTGTATTTTCAGGGTAACAATTAAAAAATAAAACCTCATGGCATAATTGTATGTTAAATATCTTTCAAATAAGCCGTCATTTGTGAATATTAATAGTTTTAAAGCTTTTGAGGTCACTAAAAAACTTTTGTCCGGCAATTTGTAATCTTAAAATATCAGGGTGGCACAACCGTAAGAACAGGGCTGGCATTTTGAAATAAAGAATAGTATCATCAAACAGGATATAACATCAGCCATAAGAACAAGTTGTCTTTATGGCTGAGGGAAAAGGTTTGAAAATGTCTTTCAAGAATTGAGAAAAAATTGCTTTTTTCCGACTCATAGGTAAACTGTCACACTTTTGGTGTCAGGTGGTACAACCGATGTAAATATTGGAAAATTGTATTTTATTATAAAAGTCTTAATTTGTTTTAAAAGTAAATGTTTACCCATGCTTACAAATGCTAAAGCTAATGTAAGAGTCCACATAAAAGCCAATTTAATTTGAAATTAGTTGCTAATGTCAGGTGGTGCAACCAGACAGTCAAGTGGTGCAACTGCAAAAAATGTCAAATTACATTCTAAAAATTATAGGGATGCACTGATCCAATACTGGTATAAGTTATCAGAGTCAATACTAGAAAAAAAAATTCAGTTATTGGTTTCAAATGTCCGATACTGAACCGAAAACTGTTTTGGGCTGACACTGAGCACTCCGTCCATGGTCCTCCTGTTTTATTTCTGATTACAGCATCAGTCAGTTACAAATTACAGATGAAATGTTCAGAGGAGAAAGACTGTCTAAGATATACTTGGCAAAGATTTGACTTGTACAATTTTTTGGAAACTATTTACATTTTAGAAAAAACTCGGTTGCGCCACCTGACACGTTTTTATACAGAGAAGCTACAAATACATTTAAATGTTATTTAACAAACATAACTTGTTTAAACACACAATTATCGACTCAAAAATATGCATGCCCTCAGTTTTGAAAAAACTTTTTGAAAATATGTTTTTTGACCCCTTATACGTCATTGACCCTGGTACCTTTGGACGTTTCACCTTCATCTTCAGGAGCTTCTTCTCGCTCTTGTAGTCAGATACACTGCCTGACCCAAAAAAAACCGCCCCTGATCAGGGAAGAAGAAATCCATTTTTGGGATGTTCATGTCGTCAGGTGATCTCTTTCTTTGGGCATATAGTGTTGCTGAACCTAGATCTGACCAACTGCAGCAAACCCAGATCATAACAAGTACCATTTTCTATAAGTCGCACTTTTTTTCATAGTTTGGCTGGAGGTGCGTCTGAAATGTGATTTTTTTTTCCTTCCTTTTTTAAATTCAAATATATAATTTCACATGCCGCTAGAGGGCAATTCAGGCTAATCGAGCATCAGAAAAAAGAAAGTGTGGATTGAGCGAGAAACTTGCAAAAAGCGGAGATTACTCTTTTAGCTAGAATGCCACAGATAAGAGGAACGAGTTCGCAAAAGAGAGCTTGAAAAACGTGCTGCCGGGAGAGGCTTGTCAACGGTGCAGTTACGCCTCTGTGCCCAGGTAGCGATTGTTCAGAAGTGACACCGAGGATGGAGATTTCAATGGATTTAGGGATTTGGAGTGAGATCGAGATTTCGGTATGTTCTTTATGCAACAGTTATCTGAACTGTTTATGTGACGTTAACATACCAGACACCTATTAAGTTCGCTTGTAGCTAACCATCAATGTGTTATGTTAGCATACCGTACGCATATTCAGCCTGTTGTTTTTTCTTCATTAGGCAATTTTTGGCTAGTGTGTCTTATACTCCGGAGCGACTTGCACATGTTTTTTTCATCTTCATTCATTTTGGCTGGCGCGACTTATAGTCCGGATATTACGGTAGTTAAATCCAGGTGGCAACTTTAATTTTCTTTTGGTCAGGCAGTGTACAAGACTGATAAAAGCGTGGATTTAACCATTCTTACATGAGACTAAAAGAGTGAGAAGCAGCTTAGGAAGATGAAGGCGATACAACCAAAACTCCAATAAACCAGTGGAGTCGTAGCAGTCATTTGAAAACTTCTGCTACGATGGAAAATTCCTGGACAAATGAGAGCATACGCAAACATGTCAGTCACAGTAGCTTAAAAGAAACTCATCACAATACAATAAAGTAAAGCAAATATAGGATAAAAGATGAGAAGGCTGGATTTTGTGAAAAGAAGGAACCTCATACAATATGTGTTCAGAATTGTATGCAGACAATGGAAACAATCTCCCGCAGCATGAGGTAATTATAACGAGGTCAGTCGATAATGGCCTTTTCAATTATGTACTAACTGTGGCATAATTGTTTTTGTTCATATTTATTTTCCCTATTTCCTGTATTGGTATTTGCAGAGGAAATGTTATCAAAATGAAGCAAGATTGTGTTATGCTATTCGCTGTTTATTCCAGTCCCCCACAGGCAATGAAATCAAGTACTTTGACCATCGCCGCTCTTGGATACGGCCTATAGCTTGTCTTGTGTGGGTCGCTCTTCTCTGTAAGTGGTGTCTGGAGTGTTAACTTCCCGATCTGTTCCATTAGTTCAACAGAAAGGACTCAGCGATGGGGTCTGTCACAAGAACCACGAAAAGAGACACTGCCTCATCTCCTTCAGAAAGTATCACGGGGCCTCGATGGCTGTGCAGACACCGGAGTCGCCGCTTGCCAAGCACACAGACACAAAAGAGTTTTACGCAGTCTTTGTACTCCGCAAAAATGAGCGCGGCCACAATCAAAACTGTACAAATATTATTTCACTCCGGAGACACAATTGGCAATTTCCTAAAAGTAACACAAAGTAGGTCTTCAGGACATGCTCCGCCTAAAGACTTTGGGCCTGGTGTCACAGGGTTTGGTTGTGGCAGTTTAACGCTCCCACAAATCTTCAGGCACAATGATGATTTGATTAAAACGTTGAGGGAATTCAGGTCATCTGATTTCTGCAGACTTTCTGTCATGTAGGAAATGTGTCCACTGCGTTTGATCCATATTCAACCGATGCAGTGGGGTCTCCAATTTGTAGCTTGAGAGCTAACTGGATAACTTTCATGTAGCTCCCCAAAGGCTTTCTCCATTTCGACCCATTGCTTGATGCTTCAAATTTGATTATTGTCCTGGCGAAAGACTCATACCAAGTCACGTGTATAGATGCATTTTCTCATTACGCACAGATTAATGGAGTCATGAACATAATGACCATAATCTGCAAGCATTGTCGTAAAACTGGCACTTTTTTCCCTTTGTGTTGGCTACTAATTGGGAGTACTCCGCCTAAGTCCTGTTGTCTTCATAGCTCACGGCAAACAAAGATTGGAGATATAGTGTGATACAACCAGCTGGTTTTATGAATATACAGTACTTTAAAGAGGGGGTATTATGCTTTTTTCAATCACATAGCACCAGTCTATAGCATACTACAATGATGACGTAACCTTCTGTTGGTCTGTATATGCAGTAAATTAAAATAACTGCCTTGAATAAAATTGCTCTCTCAAAATGGCTGTACTGAACGTCTTGAAATAGGCCTCTGTCTCTTTAAGAAGCTTTCCGACACGCCCCCTTCAGCACACTGCTGTGGCATCTAAACAACACTACTGTGCGGGGAGGGGGCTCTGCTGAGCTGAGGAGCAGTGGTTGGTGGCTTGGCTGGTGACGAAAGGTCCAGAGGCGTCTCCAGGAGGTGGGGGCGTTCCTAGGAGGACTGAGGCATAGCTACACCTAAAATGGCTGCCGTCTAAGTTTTTACTGATTACTCAAAAATATGTGATTGAGCCAAGGCAACACTCCAGGCATGTGTTTAATTAGGGAATGACATAATAACATGATATAAAGCTTGAAAAAGTCGATTTTACATAATACCCCCCTTTAAAAGACAAAGTCTATGGTGTGATCCCCTATTGTTTTCCTCATTTCACGCAATGCTGTCTCTTCAGAAACTATGTACACTAATTAATGAGATGTCCTTGGAGCCAACAGATAAAACGGATCCTTGGACAAAGAATGAGGATGAGGCCTAACGCGATCACTTGTAGAAAACCGTATGGCTTCAGACACACGCTGGGATATGTTTTCTTGTGATGTTGAGGGAGATAGAGCCGTTACAGGCATTATCCCAATTCTGCTTGGGCGGACTGAAAGGCAGTCTATTGACACGCCAAGGTGTCTTCTCTCTATTCGTCACAGTTTGTTCAACAGCTGCACCTATTCAAGTGCAGTTCCCCAATCCCCCATTGTGAATCTGGGAGTTTTCTAACAAAGGGTGCAATCTGTGTAAATTTGTGTGGGGGGAAAAAAGTTATAAGAGATGCAATATTTTATGTATGGGTGGCCTGAGAGTTGACGTTGCCTTTTGTATTCCAGATGCAAAGCGAATATGGAAGAAGTTACGCGATGTCTGTGCAAACCTAATGGACAGTGGGGGGAAAGGGACGTCCCAATGCACAGGCTCAAACTGTTCCACATTTATAAAAGTCTGAATCTCGAGCCAGACAGTAAAGTGCCGAAGCCAAGGCGAGGCTTGCAGAGACCGTGGGATGTCCAAAGTATACGAATCAATATGTTTCACAAGAGATACGAGTTGTCATGCGTCAAGTTCCAGTGCACTGTTGGCCCGTTTCACGTTTAGGAAGACGCCAGACCTGAATACAAAGCACGGCATGTGTCTGTATGATCCCTGTTACATTGTTGATTTCTTGGGCATGTTTGACTCTGCACAGCCCCATGGGGAGAGCGTCCAGGTCTGAGTCAGTGCTTTACTGTCATGGCAGATGTATCTTTGGCTCTCACTGCCAACCACAGGCACGCATTTGACTGCAGCCACTTAGCGTGTAGCCCTAGCAATGGCTTTAACATGAATTTGGAGAAAGACGCTGCGGTGACCCAAGCCTATACACAAGTGTGATAAAGTATCAAGATGAAGTGGCAGCATTAGCGTCTGTGCCGGCCATTACCGCAAACAGCCCCAGACATTCGTGATTGCTGTGGATTTATCGAGACACAGTGAAATGATCTATTTCTGAGCATTGCCCAATCAATGAGCGGCTGCGGCGGTGACAGCTGAGGCCGAGGCACGTGTCGCCCGCGGTGCCGCGCTCTGGAAACCTTTTACCCAGAGAGGGAGGGGGTCTGAAGCAGCAGGGGCCAGCTCATTAGCACTTCACATCCATACCGGTGGGAGTTATAAATAATTAGCAGAAAGGCCCTATAGGGAGCGCTGCACGGTGTCATCTTAAAAGTTAATCAACAACAGCGTGAGTCATCCGCACATGGGCAATTTGATAAGGTTCGTCAGCATGTGTCTGCATGAGGTGGGCACGGAGAGATAATATTTTACATGAAGCATTGCAGAATACGTTAATAATAAAAATGTGCAAAGCTTGCGGGTGTTGCATGTGATTATTAGTTATGCTTTGTTACATTTTGGTTGGAAGAGAGATTTTTAGCCTGAACAGCTTGGACCTCCACCAAGATTTCGCTTTAACCAGAAACCTTGTACTTCAGAGGTAAATGCTCATAATCCAAAATAAACAAATATTATAACTAATTATAAACACATATCCCTCTGCATATTGTTTCAGGGGAGTGTTCAGACTTCTTTCATTGTGGTGGCACTGTGGTTACACTCGCTCATTCAAAGATGGCATCAGAGTCCACCGAGTCCTTCGGACCTTTAGAATATCGAATTGAAAATCAATCACTTCATTTTGAGGATTCTTGTTCTCCTAGATGCATATTTGATTTTTATCTATTTTCATTTCCCTATATATGTGATTGTGTGGTGATAGTAAAATTGATTTTAACTTGTGATGGACAGTGTAATGAACCCTTTTTAAATATTCATGTAGTTGCACATTAACTAGTAACTAGGGAGTGTTCATCAAGCACATTCAAATAAGTCTATCCATCCATCCATTTTCTTCCACTTGTCCGTTGCCGGTTCGGGGGGACAGCTGTTGGAGCTGCCCAAATCACATTGCACCAGCCCCCTATGGCTCCTCCTGCAGGTGGTGGGTCCAAAGAAGGACGGCCTCATGGTTCTAACTGGGCCTATTGGTCTCTCAAGGTGGCGGTTCCAGGAGGGGCATTCAAATAAGTTTACTACAAATTTCAGTCACATGACTCTTTTTTTTTTGTCATCATGGCAACACTTAAACAAGAAGCAACTTCCCTGTTTCTTGGTAGAGCCAAATTGTTGCCTTTTTCTGCGAACAGCATGGTTTCTGTGTTCCCCATTGTTTTACTGGATACTCGCCAGGAGCCTCCCACACCTGCAGCACAGTAGAGGCGCCACAAGAGGCGCTACAGGAAACAAGGAAGGGAGAAATGAGGAGAAGATGGTGAAAGACTGTTGCGGAGTGGAGGGAGCTGTGCAGGAGGAAGAGGAAGGGGGTGGTGGAGGAGCTGACCAGTGCAGGACACCACGCTCTGACACTGGGACAAACCCAGGAGGAGGCGCCGGTGCACCGTTTCAGAGCCCTGAAGACAGTTCTCCAGTTTCCACTGTCTCCAAAAACAGGCTGATCAGGTTGTCCCACTGATTCTGATTTACTGTTCTATTATTTAATTGGAAGCTGCTCTAGAATGCTCCTCATAAATACATTATCTGACAGTAGGTGTACATTTACTTGAGTTCATATTTTGGGCGTGGCTCATATCCCTGACAGTTGATATCAGCTCTGTATCTTGCAGCAAACACACACACACACAGAGTCATTATGCTCCCATTAGCTCCGACTAACGCAGCTGCTCCAAACATTATCACGCCTAGACGCTAATGTTAGCTCAATGATCACTATTATGTCTTTGTGGTGCTGGAGACTCATATACACATAAACAGAAGCTGAAAAACTCATTCTCCATTTTCCCTGCAGTGAAACAAATCAGAAACTAGTTAGCGCTCCTCGGCGAAAGTACAGACCTTATTGCCTGTTGTGACATTAATATCAACTATTGAAGGAGAAACTGTGGTCTGCGGCGCAAGTCTATAAATCAATTAGTGCAACAACAAAAAATAGACCTCTTTGCACTTCTAATCATAATCCACACACTAAAACCTTCTGCTTGATAACTTAATAGCATTTTGAGCGGTGTGGCTAAATACAGCGAATTGACTGGCTGGAAGGCGCTTGATTTTGAGCCTCTGTAAATTACTGTGAAGTACTGCAATGGTTCAGTGAGAAACCTTCTGAGTAAAATTATGACATATTGTTTCAAATGAAGTGAAATGTTCGCGGTGAGGATGAGATGTTGGGATCCGTAAATGGGACTTTGGGAATGGTTGGTACAGCCAGAAGCATGGGCACGGAAATAGTTTGAAATGCAGATGGCCACATTGAAATGCAAATTAATTTTGGAGGGTAATAGCACGGAAACAGATGTGTGTTAATGATCACTCCTCAAAACCTTAATTGTCTTTTATGCATCCGAAATATTGAAAACAGCACCCAGATTAATCTCGGTCATCATCTGCTTGCTCATCATGTTTCGCCCCGTGCAGCTCGGTTCCCATCTGCACTTCATCGGTAAATGCTTTAACAGGTCCGTCTCTGTGTGGAATTCCCCGTTTGGACTCTCCGCGTCTTCAGCCCCGGTCACATCACGTTCTTTTCCCCGTCTTTCATCTCAGCCTCACTGTTCTCATTCTGTGAACTGTAATGAGACTCGCATGATGTCGGTCAAATACAGCTGGCCCTCATTTGTGTCAGAAATTGGATTGAGCCAGGTACACGCTGCACCTCTCGCTTCTGGCATCGGAAACATAACGTGATTTAGTCGAGGGCGTCTGCGTTGTAAAACCTATTATCGAAGATTTCTTTTATTGTAAATGGTTTCACTTATTTGGGGGTATTACCTTCCTTATACTTTATAATCTATTTACAAAAATACTTAATGAAACTATTACTTGTGCTGGAGACCAAGAATATACTTGAGTTGCTTTAAATAATAACTGCAACTCACCCTCTGTCTGATCTACACAATGTTGTTGTATATTGTATAATGACAAATAAAGCACATTGCTGGTTTGCTTTAGAATAAATAATACATAATTAAAAATAGTATACTAACCTATAACTAAAGGCAACATTACCTGCACAACCATTTGTTTGTGTAAGCTTTCAGGCGTCCAGGAGTAACCTATTACAGTAAAAAGTTCTCAACTCTCATCTGATCAGACTTGGTCAGGAGCACAGCATAGGCCCACCTCATTCTTGTTTCCATTTAGCCAGATCCATTATAGAGATCATTGTAGGTGGAATTACACCAGACATAAGTAAAATCTTTAAACAAAATAGTGGCAGGTAAGTAAGTAAGAAAGTAAGTAAGTGCTTTATTTGTCATACAATTGTACAATGAAATTACATAGATCTCTGTGTGCCGCCATTGTGGGCCAACCTAACCAGCATGTTTTTGGAGGTAGGGGAAACCGGAGTACCTGGAGGAAACCTGGCTGGCTGCTTTCAGTGCTCCTCTGAAACGGTGCATTGCCTCCAGGGTTGGTCCCTGGTTTGTCCTCCTTCCTCTTCCTCCTGCGCAGCTCCCTCCGCTCCCGTCGTGCTGCCTCCTCTCACTCCTTCTCATCTTCATCTTTGTCCTCCTCCTTCTCCCTGGCTCTGACCCCATTCTTCACCTGAGGGTCACCTGTGAAACTCCACCTTACAGTTGAGTGTCTCCGTCTTCTGGGAAGATGTAGTAAAAACCCTGAGCAAAAAACACAATATCAAGACCTTTTCAAACCCCCTTCCTCTGGAGAAGCGTTGTTCATTCTATAGGTTGGTCAAGGTTCACCATGCCTTACATTATAGTATGCTTCATCTCTCTTCCATAACCCTGCTGCCATACGTGCATATATACATAATGAGGCTCCAGTACACGCGCATATTGTACCCCCATTTGTTTACATCAACATGCATCATTTCTCCTGAACGATTCTCTGCATATACAATAAGCATAGTATATTATTAATGTTGTTATAGGGATCTGATACTGGTGCTGTCGATTTATACACGTAAACAGACATAAACGTATCAGCAGCGATGGCCATATAGCCCGTCAGAATACCTCCCCCATCTGCCGCCATGCCATTCCCATCTGAAACCAGCGAGAGAGAAACGCCTGAAGCGGTGTGTGTTTAAATAACTCGCTGCTCCATATGTCTCTCTCTCTCTCTCTCCCTCTCCAGTCAGTCGGTGACTTTATGTGGGATTTTCGGTCAGCTATCGCCGCAGAAATGTGGGCTAAAGCTTTCAAACATGCTGCATCATTTAACATTAAGGACATTAGTGCAGTGGGCAGAAATAGACACGGCGCGGAGAGAGGAGCTAAAACCGAGTTGCTGCTCCAAATGAAACAGAAGTGCGCAACATTTTCATTTATTATTATGTAAATTTCATGAAAGGTCAGTGAAGAGCAGAGGCTAAACTGATGAATATTCGTAAGCGTCCAGATAACAACGTGGATCTGAGAATGTTTTAGTGAATAACTATTGAAATATTTGTACAAAATACCCTCTAACTTACTAATGCTTAGTCTTTACAAAGGCCATATGGACAATGCATAGAGTATTTACCCCAGAAGTAGAAGATTGGCACAGAGAACAGGGATGGTACTTTTTACCATAAGTTTCATGATTTTATGGGCCCAATGTCGCATGTCTAAACGCAGACTGTTGACTAGATGTTTACACAGACGGGGGGCGCGCGCTAAGCAATCTTCAGCTTCATACCTGGTGCGGTAAGTGGGGGCTGGACTGATTCCTAAGGAATTATGCACAGCAGTGGCCCCTCCCCATGCATTTCCTCCAACAGACTGTACACGACTGGAATATTTTCTGCTACTATGGGTGGCAGTGGGGTGGGTTTCCGTGCGCTCTTTAATATATACTAGCGCTAGCGGGACCCATCGATATTTCCTCTTGGTGGGAGAAATAGTTGATAACATGCATGAGGCTGCGCGCAATGTTAATGTGAGAGCAAAGGGAATGCAGCAAGCGCTTGTTGAAGTCAGCGCTGCTTGTAGCACATGCCTCAGCCGACTTTCTTTCCCCTCAGCGACGCCCTCTGGCTACCGGCAAAAGCACTGGCCCACTGTTGTGCGCGCGCAAGATAGCAACTTTGTCTCGAGTAACGCTGTTGTTGCGCCAGGTGAAAGATTGGGCCCTATGACTTAAAGAGGGGGTATTATGTAAAATCGACTTTTTCAAGCTTTATATCATGTTATTATGTCATTCCCTCATTAAACACATGCCTGGGGTGTTGCCTTGGCTCATTCACATATTTTTGAGTAATCAGTAAAAACTTAGACGGCAGCCATTTTAGGTGTAGCTATGCCTCAGTCCTCCTAGGAACGCCCCACCTCCTGGAGACGCCTCTGGACCTTTCGTCACCAGCCAAGCCACCAACCACTGCTCCTCAGCTCAGCAGAGCCCCCTCCCCGCACAGTAGTGTTGTTTAGATGCCACAGCAGTGTGCTGAAGGGGGCGTGTCGGAAAGCTTCTTAAAGAGACAGAGGCCTATTTCAAGACGTTCAGTACAGCCATTTTGAGAGAGCAATTTATTCAAGGCAGTTATTTTAATTTACTGCATATACAGACCAACAGAAGGTTACTGTAAGAGATAATATTAAATCGCTAGTTATCATACTGGGTTAAGCTATAATGTCGTACTGCCCGTAGGTCAAGCTGTGCGGTCGTACTATCTCTTTATAGCCTTGACTGGGTGTTTAGGCGCCTACTATCAGCCACTGAATGCTTGCGTGCGTGTTAGTGTGACGCGCTTGTAGGGTATTTACGTGTCCTCTGGGGAAGCACAGACAGGCTTGAATGTTAGGACTGGCAATGTCTTGAGTTCATGTCTCCGGGTCCCGCAAAGATGGCAAATAAACTTCTCCTGCATAAGACATCCTGACTGCTGCCTATTCTTCATCAATCTCTCGATCATCGTTTGTTAGAATTCTCTTACAGTTACGTCATCAATGTAATATGCTATAGACTGGTGCTATGTGATTGAAAAGCATAATACCCCTCTTAATAGTTGATATCTAAGTGCAGAGGTGGTAATAATGTTCCACAGTTGCACAGTTAAAACCTATGATGGGACCACATTGACAGATAATACTTTACCCTGCTCTTAACATTTCACTTTTTATTATCATTCATACAATAGAAATGAGTAATTGTATGAAGATCTGTTGCCACCTGATCTCAGAAGGTAACGTAGAGCCTCGCTGGTACAAGATCAAGCGTGTTGTAAGTAACGGCAGGACGATTGGATTATTCAAACATTACAAACGTACAGTAAATTTGATGAATAGTTAAATGTTTCTTGACGCGAGTTGGCTGTGTCTCACTTAAGGCACGAACTGGCAGTTGTTGCACATGGCTCGGGTGGTTGATGGGGCGTGATATTTCGTTCGTGCCTCTGTAGGATCTTGACTCTCAGTGACCTTGACAATGAATGCTAAAGGAGTAAAGTGCTGAGTGCTTGAAACAGCCTGAGCCTCACCGCCTCATTTCACCAAACGTTTACAATAAAGTGTTGCGTGCCGCTGATGTGTGAGCGTGTTTTTGTTTGCGTGTAAGGAGCACCAACAAGCACGAAACAGTAGGGATTCTTTTCTGCACTTCAAGTAAAACCATTGCCACTTTGTGAATGTAGAATGCTTCAGGCTCATAGGAAATTCAAGGTTCCATTCATGTGGCGTAGTTGAGTGTTTCATTTCTCCATTATTATTGTGCTGGTAAGGTCAAGTGTGTATGAGTGGAGAAATGTTTTAAATGATGCCTAAATTAAGCCTAAATAAGTAACTAAATGTCTTAAAAATTAAATCACAATGGCCATTCGCACAGAGAGATGTAAGCTTCTGTTTTAAGCTCATGCAGTTTCACATAAGAGGGATCAGTATAATTGTGATCCACTTAAGCTGACTCTAAACACATCTACATAACCTCCCTGCTCTGGAAGTAAGACTGCAGGACCACTGTAACATGATGCCATACATCTGATGGGCTTGTCCTCAGAAATGAACCATTTCTGAGACAACGTGGTGCCTTTCTGTGTGGAGTTTCCATGTTTTCCCTGTGTCTGGGTGGGATTCCTCCGGGCGTGGGTTTCCCACATCAACAAAACATGCACGGTATGGGCTAAACCTTCCTGCCAAGTGCTCTGGAGAGGGATCACCGCACCGCACTGCCCAGAGACCAAGGTTTCCCCATGCATTGGCTTTGAAGGATTGGTCAAATGCAGAGGACACATTTCTCTATGGGGACAAAAATTCTACCTCAGTCTTTACAATTGAAGCGTAATCACAAATTGCTTATTTGATTTAAAAAAAAGTATGGTTTAAACAGGGGTATTATGCTTTTTGCAGGTATTTGATAATAATATCAATAATATTTATTTATTTTTTTGGTTAGGAAATGTAGAAAATGCCATATTGATCTAAAACAGCTACAGTGCCTTGCGAAAGTATTCGGCCCGAAAAGTTCAAGGGGCCGAGTACTTTCGCAAGCACTGTAGCCCCGGCCTGGAGGTGTTGGGGCCGTGCAGGAGGTGTTGGGGCCGGGATGGAGGTGGTAGACCCGGCCTGGAGCTGATGGGAGCGGGCTGGAGGTGGTAGACCAAGCCTGGAGCTGATGGGAGCGGGCTGGAGGTGGTAGACCAAGCCTGGAGCTGATGGGAGCGGGCTGGAGGTGGTGGACCAAGCCTGGAGCTGATGGGAGCGGGCTGGAGGTGGTAGACCAAGCCTGGAGCTGATGGGAGCGGGCTGGAGGTGGTAGACCCGGAGGAGTTGGGTTGGAGGACTTACAGTGCCTTGCTAAAGTATTCGGCCCGAAAAAGTTCAAGGGGGCCGAGTTCTTTCGCAAGGCACTGTATATCTAGTAGTTTGAATTTCCGATTTCCTTGCAATCTCACAATAATAATGCATCAGTTTTATATAGCGCTTTTCTGGACACTCAAAGACTCTTTACATAGCACTATTCATTCACTCCATACTTGGTGGTGGTAAGCTACTATTGTAGCCACAGCTGCCCTGGGGTAGACTGACCGAAGCAAACCAGCCTGCGCCATCGGCCCCTCGACCACCACCAACCACTCACTCACTACATTCGCTAGGCTTCCTGGTTTTTACCAAACGATCTCCCATCCAAGTACCGACCAGGCCCTTCCCTGCTTAGCTTCCAAGGTCTGACGGGATTGGGCATAGCAAAGGCGGTATGGCCACGATACCTCCTCTTGCTCCCCTTCACTGTGCAGCTGTTTCGATAAAGTGGAAAAAAACAAATGTATGAGGATTGTTTTTACTTAGCGATGGGAAGATTCAGCTTCATAAGATATCGAGATGCGAGGAAAGCATTTCCTACTGTAGATACATAGGACCTCGGGAGAAGCTTTTCGGGAACGAGGGCAGCTTTTTGGACGCCTGTCGAATGGCCAAAGCACAAAACACAACTCCACAACTAACACGGTAAAAAGCTCTAAAAGGCTCCTAACAAATGTACTCATTCAGCATTAGAGTAAGCACTTAAGTTTATATGCTAACCTGAATTAGAGTCAGATGAATCCTCGGAGACACATAGACCGTGGCGGCAGCAGTGTGGTTGTGAATTATTGAAACTGAAAGATGAGAGCACAAGTCAAACACTAAAAGAGACATAATGGGAACTGCTATTCAGGGAGCAATAGCAAGTAAATAATTTGTTTTTTAACTTTATTTATGTTACAGTCAACCATTCAAATGTGTGTAGTCTGCATATTTCTCCTAAAAATCAAATATAAAGAAATGTAACAATATGAAATGATATTACAGAAAAAAAACGGGCAATATAACGGGAAAAAAAACAAAAAACACACTGGTTCCAAATACAATTTAAGAAGTCAAAGAAAATTGACTGAATATTTGGCTTATTGTTTACTCAGTTGAAAAGATGCTCCAAAGTTGACTTGATTTTTTACTCTATTGTCTCCATCCCTGAATAACCAAAGCACCCCAGCAAAACGGCGCCACTTAGTCATTTGTGAAAAATGAAAGGACACAGACAAGAGATGTTTTGGAGCTCTTTTGTCCCGCGAGTTCTGTTCGCCGCGCCATTTAGAGCCTTCCTCTTCCACCATTCACCGCGTTAATTAGACTGACTGGGGAACAAAAGACAACTTAGTCTATCCAGTTTGCTTAATTGCTTCTGACGCGAGGCCGTGATTGGTCCCGATAAGATCCACAGTCCATGCTGGGATGTGGACCGTCTTTAATTAGCTTCTTTTTTGACAAAGTCATTTGAGAAAGTCGGGGGAAATAGCACAAATAGAGTCGCAGTCCCCTGGTGGAGCTTAATGGTACAGTGAGTGGGCCAGCTGCGTTCGATCTTAATGTATGCGGACAGTAAGCAAGTCGACTACTCCAGGAAACTTTTCAGAGTCTGTTAGCCTTATTTCCCTATAGCCGTTTGCCTTTAGCCAGTAAACATCGCAGATTAAGAAAGATCCAGATGTTTTCAGCTGTTGTCAACCCGTCGACCCATTAAGGTGAGGTCAAAACCTAGTTGGAAATCATTAAAAAACCTCTTAACCCCCGCCTTACCCAAGTACATTTTCTCCAGTTCAGCTTTACCCAAATCTAAATGCTCACAGCCTATAGGCCACAATTTTGTCACTTTTTTGTCAAATTTTCGTCACTTTTTCATCACTTTTTGTCACATTTTTGTCACTCTTATATTTTTCGTCTCCTTTTCCATCACGTTTTAGTCACTTTTTAATCACTTTTTGTCTCATTTTTGTCACTCTTTCATCACTTTTTCATCACTTTTTCCATCATATTTTTTGTCACATTTTCGTCACTTTTTTGTCTCGTCGTTGTCCCTCTCTTGACATTTTATAGATTTGGTTAAAGTTGAACTGAAGAAAATGTGCTCGGTTCAGGTGAGGGTTAAGAGTGTAATGAATGTACAGACCTTTTAAAGGATCTGTATCATGCTATTTTAGCCATTCCAAAGTAAAGTATAGGCATTTATATGATATATTGTACCTCTATCACTATGGAGTACTCATTTTTGAGAGAAATATAAGTATTTTCTGGGGGTATTTTCCCTACCCGGAAGACAAGACGCTTCGATTCAGTTAACTCCGCCCCTCTCTCCGCTCATTCCACATTTGCAGTATTATAAATATAAATATTGCTGCAAAAAGTGAAGTTACTTCACATAACGCAGTTATAAGGAGTTGACATGTGCAACAGTTTCATAAATGGCTAACACACACGCTAACACACACGCTAACACACGTTTTGATTGACTCACCGCTCAGTCTGGCCTCCCCATCGGGTTATGGGACTCGCGTTGGTTATAAAAGTTAATCCACTTTAATTCTGGCCAAGGTTCACCAAGCATCCATCAGGTTGGTTGATATAGTTGCTGAATCCCAGAAAGAAATTCCAACTTCTGGCGAGTGCACTCTTCTTTAGGAAGGTTGAATAGTCCTGTTCCTCTCGTAGCCAAACGCGCATCCGTGACATTATCGTTCGGTAAGAAAAAAGAACAGGCGTGTCCAGAGTAGGTTAGGAAGAGCTAAGTCTTCAAAATAACACTTCTGCTCGGATCCATGGATCCTCCGGCCGTGCACAGACGCATCAGAGAGTTCTTTTTTATTTTTTATTTATTTCTCTCTTACAACAAAAAAAACAAAAAAGCTGTTTTATAAATTAAAATCAGGCCGTAAGGCATTACATTACAGACGTAGAGCACTTCCGTTCCTTTCTGACGACACAACTGAACAGCTCAGTCGTTTACCAGGAGAGGGCGGAGCAGCTGCTCAGAGAGCAGGATTCAGGAGGATTACTTAGAACTGCGTGAATGAAGCCAAAAACCGCTCTGGGGGTGTTTGTGATAAGGAAATAGCATAACAACATGGCTAAAAGCTCCAAAAGTCGATTTTGCATGATATAGGACCTTTAAGATTTTTGCTTTAAATAAGAAATAGCACATAAAAGTGGCCTCTGAGCTAAATGCTGAATTACATTCTGTTTAGTTTCTGCTTTTTGTGGGGTCAGGGACACATCCAAATGCCATGAAACGGGCAAACCACACCTCGCCATACTTTGATATAGCGCCTGGCTTCTCCATTCATTTGTATGGGGACGAAACACTAAATTCAAACAGGTCCGGTAAACCGTTGGCTAGAGAAGTACACATTTGTAGGAACTGATTGTAAACTTTGCAAATTGATATTTAGCGTAATCTAACCTTGCAATCTTTTAGAGTGAAAGTTAAGGATTGCGCAAAACAAAGTTATTATTACATAAGTTATATTTTTTTCATGTATCTATTGTCCCCTGGCCCACACCCAGGTGCTTTGAAGCAACTCAAAAGCTTTAATAAAAAGCCAGTCAAATTTACCCAAACGTCGCCTTATGAAAATCCTTTGCGTAATCCCTCGGACTTCGCAGCTCACTGTAAATGGGCGGATAATCACTTCATAAGTCTGCGGGGGTCAGGAGGTGCCCGCGCGCTCCGGGATCAGCCCCCAGATTAAATCACATCTGAATCCGAGACTTCTCCAGATTACGATCGTAACAAGCTTTCTCCGTATCCATCATTTTTAAGTGCGCGGTGGAAAAACGCCTGCTATCTAATTTATTGATACGCGCACGCCTCGGAGAGCAGAATTAAACTTGCACGGAGCATCCGGCAAAGTGCAAATTTATGTTTCGTATTTGGGGGGGAAAAGCTTTGCCAGAGCATTTTAATCCCAACGTTTCTGCTTCCTGAGAGGTTTGGAAATAAGATTGCGCTGTCGTGTTTAATCCACTTCTATAATGACTTCCCTGTGAAAAGGATGGATAGTCGGAGGCGGGAGGGATTTGCAAAGAGCCCCGGCTACACACTCCTGAAAACTTATAATAAATACAAACCTATTCTCTTTGTTCATCCGTGTCTTTGTTACGCGGGTGATAAAAGCACTACTGATAGAAAACAGCAGGGAGTAGATAAATTGTGGTTTTACGATGAGACTATCTGCCACTTTCATCATAGCTGTCACTGTAGTATTAATAATGCAAGGTCCATTATGAGGCCCTAAATCACTTCATAGGCTAAGTCATGCCAGGCGGCGCAAGAGTAGAGTTTAATAAGGCAGAGGGCTAATTTGGCTCACGCTTAACAAGTCTAACGTCAAGTCCATTCAGTGGTGTAGGCAAATATATCATTTGTGTGACAGCTGCGGTTGCCAGACTTTTATGGTAAAAACGTTCATAGAGTGTCTACATACTAAATAGCTAAAACTATACTGTAGTAAAAAAACAAACTATCTCACCAGAGAGCAACTCGAACTGACTGCGCACACACAGGGCCTATCTCACTGGCCCAGAGACAAGTTGGAGACTAGAGTCGTCGCTAGTCACGGAGATGTCTCCAAGACGTCCCATGGCAAAAAGGCGAGTCTCCAGGTAGTCTCTGTGAAAACGAACAGGTTCAATGTCAGCGGAGTCTCTGCATGGTCTCCGAGAGGTCTACGTGGTCTCAAGCAGCCGTGGCAATGTTGCGAACACTATTTGTTGCCCTCAACCTGTGAGACGTTTCTTTGGCGTCTCTGCAATGTCTCCGAGACCTGTTGGATACCAAGACTAGTATGGAGTCTCTTTAAGATCTCCTTGGAATCTGACAGGTCTCGGAGACATTGCAGGGACGTCACAGAAACAAATAGTAGTTTAAATAGTATTTGTTGTCCTTGAGAACCTCAGGGGAGGGTCTTCTGGTGGTTCCCTGAGTCATGACTGAATGTGGTGAGGCTGCGTTTCAGCTTCATGCAGCAAAGGTCTGGAACATCCTCCATGAGGACGTGAAACAGGCCTTAAACAGCACATTTCACGCACAAGTCAACTCAATGTGCCTAACAGCAACACCGAAAACACCTAAACACAATAAAAACACAGTAAAACAATGCAATCGATACAACTCATAAGAAAATATAATTACAAATATGTATATGTTAAGATTATATATTCAAATTAGTTAAAATACAATCAATTACCATAGGCAGCAGTAAATAAGTGTGCTTTCAGCCTGGACTTAAAAGGGTTAAATAAACTTGCCTTACCTTGTATTCGCGATACAACTGCTTGAGACCGCGGAGACCTCTCGGAGACCATGCAAAGACCACATGACTTTTTCAAGTCTCATTCAGACTCGCCTTATCACCAGGGGACGTCTCGGAGGCATCTCTTTGACCAGCGGCAACTCAAGTCTCCAACTAGTCTCCAGGCCAGTGAGGTAGAACTTTAAAGGACAGCGCAACATTAACTGTTTACATGATGTTATAAATACTTAATAAATAAATACTATTGGGGCATTAGTTTGGTCTTCAGGTTTAGGTCAAAACATTCATCTTCTGCTGCCCAACCTTCCCTCCTGACACTTCCTGACCAGGAGTGAGTAGCATCAGTCTGACACACTCACACCTCATTTTTACCCGGAAGGATTATGTTTGATGTGAAACCAAAACATAACCTACATTATAGTGTTTATTATATTATCAAGCACAGCAGCACCATGAGTCATGCACAAAGCTCATCCTGGCTGGTAACAGATCCATGCACACACGTCCGTGGGGAATCCAGGCCACTGACCATACATTCACTTCACTGGACCTAGTCAGCTCTTATACGATCATGCTCGACGACATAACATAGCATAACATGCGGCGCACTTTACTGGGTCAGCGTCCATGTTTCCTTTCTACAAATGCACTTAAATCACACTGACAGCTACGAGCAGCCTCTATGCGTTCCCAGAGTCGACTATGAGCCGTGTTGTATTCCCAAAGAGACCGACTGGTTCAGGCCATGTCTGTCCAATGTTTGTTCTTTGATATTAAAGATGTTGAAGACCAGAGTTGTATAGATGTTATCCAAATAGCGTGAGATTTAGGTCAAGGACTGCTCAAGGAAATTGTGAAATAAACACAACTCCATTATGTGCCTTCAGAACCTTTTCGTATAGCTACATCTGTGAAGACATTTGGCTTTGAAAGTTACATTTCAATGAAGAAATCAGCTTATAAAGTAAAAAAAAAAGAAGGAGATTAACATGGACTAAACTTGACTTGACGGAATATACTTGAATACCACCAGAAGAAGCACTGGCTTTGTTAACTGTGAAAGAAAGACAACCCCATTGCAGCTTTGGCACCCATAAGGACCATGTCTGGAGTATTTCCTTAGAATTAAAGCAAAGCAAATAGAGCGGCCCGCGTTTGGGGCCTGATTTGAAATGTGTAACACTTCCTGAACGACCAAAAATAATCACAGAAACAGGAGAGGCGACGAGGCCAAACGTCTGGGCAGTGTTTATTTAGCGGAATTGTTGCTGAGGTCTCCAGAAATCCCGTGTCCACTGCGAAGAGACTGTGAAAATATCCCCCGCTGATAACAATCTCTCAGAGCAGAGGAGAAACAGTGGGACAGAACAAACGGACATCTCCACTCCTCCAGTGGTCTCATGTTTATTAATGTGGGTCTGTGTGGGGCAACAGGCACTTCCAAATCTGTTTTTCAAGACTTCTGCTGTTTGGGACTCATGCTAATGCGAAGAAAATCCGACACAATAAGACGAGTGCTACAATTGAACACATGATTACTTTTGTGAAGTATGGTTAAACAATGAATACAAAAAACACATACAAACGACAAGTAATAATATTGTTGTGAATCTCATATCCTTATTAAAGCTTAAATCCATGACAAAGGAGCTGCTTTTTAATACATTGGAAATTACACCCAAGCAATGTCCGTCTTTGCTTCATAAATTCAGAAGGAGCTCTGTGTGCCACACTTGTTTGTATATATTCACTTCTCAAGGCCAATTCCTTCTAATTTATAATGAGACGGGTATCGACTGATCTTGCAACGAGTGAAAACACAAAGCACGGCTGAAAATACTGCTGCAGGTAAACAAAGACATCTCAACAAAAGCCGCTCTCCATTAGACCTCTATACGGTCAAAACATATCAGTTATTGTCATCCCATGGGCTCGGGATGGTCCCAGGAGCATTTTTTTTTTTTTATAACAGGCTCTGCGCGGACACAAAGGGGGGGAAAGGCATTGCGTGGGCAGGATTCGGCTGAGTAATCAATGGTGTGATTAATGGAGCTAATTTTACCTGGACAGTGCGGATCATTACTTCCTGTTCTCCATCTCCTCCCGGCCGGGTCGGCGTAGAGGGGGGAAGCGCCTGGGGAGAGGGAGGTCGGGAGTGTGTGTATGGTCCGCTAATGAGAGGCAGAGGACAGTGGAGGGTATACAGCAGGCCTCTTGGGAGCGGTTTGGAGATGCTATCGGGGGGGGCGGCGGTGAAAGAACAGAGCTGACCTTCTCCACAGCCGACAACAGTGATGAGGTGATGACTGCAGATGTCACGCGGCGTACCTGTCCGTTAACAGCGTTCAACTAAAGGCTACGTTCTTCTAACACATTAGCGTTTTGTGTACGATGATAGTGCTTAAAGGGATATTGCAAATTTTTGACATGGGGCCTCATTTCCTAGTTATCCAGAGTGTTGTTTATGTCTGGATGTCTTAGTGGCGCTAGGCTAATGCTAGGCTAACGCATTTCTATAGTATCAGCAACCCTGCATTAAAAACAGTCTGACCCACTCCACAGTGCACCTGAGGTAAATCACTTATAACACCAGACTAACAATATAAATGTCTGTGTCCATTTTGCATTTAAAATAACTTATATTTGAGCAGCTTCGTGGCTGTAAGCTAACGCAGCGGCGGAGTGATCTGCGAGAAAATAGTCCCTCAAAATGCGGTAATTCATGTGATACAAGGTCAGTTATATTTCAAAAAATATTCTATTAACACGGACATTTATATGGCTAGTCTGGCGTTATAAGTTATTTACCTCAGGTGCACTGTGGAGTGGGTCAGACTGTTTTTAATGCAGGCTAGCTGATACTGTAGAAATGCATTAGCCTAGCACTAGCCTAGCGCCACTAGACTCTTCAAATATAAGAACTGCATGAATTTAAGAAAAAAATATCTCCTGACATCAACAACACTCTGGATAACTAGGAATTGAGGCCCTATTTCAAAAATCCCTTTAATATTTTATACAGATACAGCCTTCATGTATTTTTGTTTACTTTCAATGACCATGAATGAACTCCAATTCTATTATTTACTTCATTCTAGCAGAAACCCAACGATTAACCGCAGTAGTGCCTTTAACATGATTTGGTAATTTGGACCTTGATTTGTAATTCACTTTGCGTAATCCTGTTCACCTTGATCGTTTCTTCTTTCACATCAGAAGTTGGATTCTGACAGGGTTGCCAGACGTACGATAACTATTGGATTTGTGCGATCATTTTTTTGACGCCCTAAATGTACGATCATTTCAGAGCGCCAGATAAAGTGTGGTTAAATGCACTGTCCATTTTCAGCAGTGCTTTGCTTTCGCTCTGATCTGGAGTCAGACTTAGCCATCTGCTGTCAGAAGGAGAGACCTGGATCAGTTTACACAGTTCCACTATCTCATATCCTCCTGCCTTCTACCCCCTTCTTTATTACGGCTTAGGTAATTAGTCAAAATGAGACAATGGCTTCTACAGACAACGGCGGTCTTAAAAGAAAATGAAGGCACAGAAGAAAGTAAAACAAAACAACACAACACTGGACACAACTCTAGGAGCGTGTGGGAGTAGGAGCGCTTTTCAAAGGTTGCACCTGTTGCTGGAAAGGGGCAGCCGCATCCTCTTTGGTTGTGCAGGTCGTGTGTGTGCGTAATGTAATAAATGGGACAGTGTTGTGCTGTACTTAGCAGTGGCGATGATATAAGCCATATTTTGCGCAGATGCTACAGCGCTATTGGCTTATTTAAAGGGACAGGCCACCGTTTTTCCATACTGTGATATGTTCTTACCTAAGTTTAGACGAGTTGACACAGTACGTACCTGTCTGGTCTTTGGAAAAAGTGTGGTAGCTTCCAACTCCACCCCCATTTGGAGCTATAGGAATACATTGGGAGTAGCCAAATGCTAACAACATTTTGGTCTTTTTGCGTGACTGAGGGCACGCACAAAGACCAGACAGGTACGTATCAACTCGTCTCAGGTAAGAACATATCTCAGTATGTAAAAATGGTGGCCTGTTCCTTTAAAGTGTACGATAGTTTGTGCTGAAATACGATAGTTTTGGAATTGCTTTGTACGATATAATGGTTTTGAGAATCTGGCAACCCTGGATTCTGATAGAATTTGGAAGTGTCTCAGTGTTTTTAAAGTCCATGAACCATCACCTGAGCAGTTCTGCACACAAACTGCATCACCTCAACATTCGGTAGCATACTGTTAGTTAAAATGGCTGTTTTTAGCAGGTTTAATTCTCGCTCCTGCCTGCAGAGGGAACTCCAAAACAACTTCATGTAAATACGCCATGCCAGCTTGTAGCCATCAGTAAATTATCATTGTGGGGCTGACCCACAGAGTGCAGCCCTCTGGAGGCGGGGTGTTTTTAGCCATATTTCATATAGTTTCATGTGGTCCGTGGGGCTTAACTCCACACTGAAGGCCAGCACATACACAGCTCTCAAACCCAACTCAAAGTGAAGGTCAACAAAAGGCGCTTTATAGCCCTGCTCTTTTTGGTGAAATAAAAATCTTTAAAAATGTCAGCTCCACAACAGCGGTGACCTCACAGTGACCCTGTATTTGAGGAAGTGTTCTCTTTTCTATTTTCTATCTTGACACAAAACCCCCAAGTCTTTTTTCTAAAACCTGGACACAAGATGAGGACTTGCTCCAAAGTATGTCTTACAACTGTATAAATAATGTATTGCACTGAAACAATCAAACGTATTTTAAATTGCATACTACGCCATGCCCTTACAATGACATTTTTAGGTAGGAGTAAGAAGAATGGAGAGGCCCAGTCAGGTCCTGGAAATGTTACATTCTCATTTAAAGGTCCAATGTCCCCCATAGGGTAATATTAAGGGTTCAAAGACATGACGGCAGCTGAACGAGTAAAAGCACAAAATATTTGAAAATATAGCAAAATGCTTTTATAACATTATTATATTATATTCGCCCTCCATCAGTGCTGCACATACATTACATTACAACCCACTGGTATATACGATTAAACTTGAAGCTACCTGGACTTCATCATATACATTACAGTAGCAGTTCCATTGATAGCATTAAAGTGATTATAGACACATGGAGCTTTTGTGTTTCCTGCTCTCTGGATGACCTTAAATGCATCTCCTCTTCAGATATACTTAGTGCCACCTCTGCGCTCGCATAACATTACAGAGTAAATGCTCAACACACACTGTATATCAAATGGACTCGGGAAGAAGTCTTAGAAACTTTCCCCCTAACTCATTTGTGGTAAGTTAAATCTCGGTTCCTTCCTGTTGCTCAATTTATCAGCCACGCCACGGTGCAGCTAATGGCCTGGATACGGAGACAGCTGGAGGACCCCAAAGTAAGTGAGCTTTCAGTCAAAACACGGAGGGGAAAGCTAAATAAAATGTAAGCAATTAGGAAAAATAACTTAATAGTGGGGATGACTTTCCAAAAAAAACCTTTGAAAAGTGTTTCATTCGAGTGTCTGGAATGTACAATAAGCCTGTGAGTGTTTTGGTATGTGTCTGGATGTTTTTGTAAGAGGATTCAAGCGAGAAGGTGCGGCGTGTCGAAAAACCATTTGGACCGCGCTAATGGAAATGAGAGGCTTTGGAAACACATATTGCAGTGTCATTTTAAGTAGCTCAGTGAAGACAGATAAATGAGAGGCTGGTGTTAAAGGAGGTGAAAGGAGCGCTCAATACCAATGCAAAAAAAAAAAAGTATGGACTAAAGGAAATATCGACTGTATATTAGGGGAAACTGGGGCTGGTTGTCACACAGGTTGGTTGTTGCATTGATTTTTTATAGCCACACAAGGAGGTGCTGTGACTTGTTACTGAACATCAAGTGTGACGTCCTGATTCTCCTAATACCTAATATCGAGCAAAAATTCTCAGGGGTTGGTTGTCACATGGGGCAGTAGGGAAACTGTGGAGAAAATGTGTTGTTGTGTCTATGTTTTAATTTTATCATGAGCCGAACACATTTTCCTGCTTTGGGTGAATATCTTTTATTCTCCCACATTATTCAGTTCATTGTGGAGTATTTTGCAAAACAACAGCAACAATTAAAGGAAGAGTGCATCAGGCACGATTGGTGAGTGTTTTAAAACTTTTTCTTTGTTTTGTATCTTTATCTCAAGAAACGAAAAAGCGACAAAAGCGAAAAAAAAAAATAAAAAATAAAGAAATGAATAAATAAAGAAAGTTTACATCAAAACTCCATTCATAACAATAGGGACAACCAACCCCACATACTGCCACAACCTACTCTGAACATGGGGTACGTTGTCACAGTTAAATTTACCAGTCTCCAAAAGGTTAGTAACTATTTATAATGATAAGATTTATTAAAAAAAGATGTTGTGTGAACTTAAGAAAAAATGAGTGCGACAACCAGCCCCCGGTCTCCTCCACTGTACGCAGCAGAGCAATGGTATACAGTATGTCCACCATTATCAAATATAATTTAACCTCTTAGGTTAATAATCATAATCTAATCTACATTTGAACTTGTTGACGGAAACAACCAATAAGAAATGTATTCAGAACAATTGACTCACATAACATTGTTTTACACATGTAATTTATCACTTATCGATTGGGAGTTGAGAACCTTTGGGGGTCTTTGGAGTTTTTAATTCTCTTCATTAAGGGGTAAAACTCTTAGCAACTCTTTTCAAAGCTGGTGCTATGCTCTGAAAAAGACTCCACCGTCGAGTATACCACTGTTGTCTCTATACTTATACTATATATAGTGTACGGTAAAAGGGCAATGAACTTTGTCCCATCCATCCATCCATCCATCTTCTTCCACTGTGAACTTATTCCGTGAACTTTGCGATCTGAAAAAGTATTTCTCTCCGCCTTTGCTGTGTATGACACACTCGGTCTATTTAACAATGTATAGAGAACTTAGTCTGAGAAGCAGTTTACAGTTTTTGAAAATATGACGACGGCGTATAGTGCCGAGAGCAGAATAGCTGTCTGCCTCTGAAGAGACCTGGAGGAGAATTGAAGATTGCTTTGATCTGTCAAACTCCAAACACTGACAGCTACGATACTGCTTCTTTTGTTGTTCTTCCTTTTTTTTTTCCTGGGAAGAGAAAATCATCCCAATTTGCCTCTTTGAAAACAAGACTGACAATCTGAGCGGCTGTAGGATGTAATGCAAGCACAAAATCAAACTGGGGACAAGACAGTTTCAAAACAGACATTTCCAGGGAAAAAAAGACTTCTTCACTCAAATCCTGGTCCAAGTCAAAATATTGGTAAAATGATGACATCTTAAGTCCTTTAAGTTTTATGTCCAGCCTCCATTTTTAGAAAAGGTTTCACACTGATACCTTTTTATTTTTCTTCCCTGTAGTCGCGGCGTCTCTCTCCTTACAGTTCATATAATGTGCAGTGGAGCTTGATAATACCACGCTGCTGACATGTCAGTCTGTCATGTCACAGCACATGCAGAGCGTGTTATATGGAGTATATGTAATACAGGGTTAAACCACGCGTGCACGAACCGGCCGTGATGGAAAAGACACTGGCAAACACAGACACTTTCTGAAATGTGTTTATCGATCGACTGTGAGAGACATCATCGCTCTTACAAAACAAGCCTTTTCATTTGCCCTCCCGAAGAGTGCGAATTACCGATCAAGTGAAAACGCATGTCACAATTATGCAGTATACAAGGACTTATTTAAATTTCATGTCAGGTGAAACAACACTTGTAAACAGCTCGAGGGCTACGGAGATGAATTATGCGATGGAAACATTTTTCTTTAGTTGTCTCGCTCCCCTTGCTGTTTGTGAACAACACAATAACGAACAAATCTCGGGTTTGTTACAAGAATGCAGACTGTGCCATTACTTCTTACCTGGAAAAAGCAACGCCGTGACTCCAAACAAGCATCACTGTGAGACTGTGTAGTACTGGGTAATTGATGTAAAGCACTGTTATTATACATGTATTAGGAATGTAACGATTCATCAAAAATTAATTTAATATTGATTAAAACAGCTTAAAATGTGAATTGCTGTAAAAAAAAAAAAAAAAGATGTTAAAAAACTAATGATTAATTCATTTTTATATTTTTGTAATGTAAGGTTCTCTTACTGAGACAACAGTTACAGTTTGTTACAAGGACAAAACTGCACATGTTAAAAAAAGAAACATATTTGGGCTATAAAATGACAAATTCAAATTCATTAAAGGGGGGTATTATGTAAAATTGACTTTTTCAAGCTTTATATCATGTTATTATGTCATTCCCTCATTAAACACATGCCTGGAGTGTTGCCTTGGCTCATTCACATATTTTTGAGTAATCAGTAAAAACGTAGACGGCAGCCATTTTAGGTGTAGCTATGCCTCAGTCCTCCTAGGAACGCCCCAACCTCCTGGAGACGCCTCTGGACCTTTTGTCACCAGCCAAGCCACCAACCACTGCTCCTCAGCTCAGCAGAGCACAGTGTTGTTGTTTAGATGCCACAGCAGTGTGCTGAAGGGGGCGTGTCGGAAAGCTTCTTAAAGAGACAGAGGCCCATTTCAAGACGTTCAGTACAGCCATTTTGAGAGAGCAATTTTATTCAAGGCAGTTATTTTAATTTACTGCATATACAGACCAACAGAAGGTTACGTCATCATTGTAGTATGCTATAGACTGGTGCTATGTGATTGAAAAAAAGCATAATACCCCCTCTTTAAAAAAAAAAGGTTAAAAAAAACTAGAAAAAAAATTCAATCCAATCAGGGCTTGAGTGCAGGGTAACATCCCTATACTGTATCCAATATACTAAATGTGTTTGCTGTAGTCGTAGTGGGTGCTGTGATGTTTAAACTAACTCTCTAAAATCTATCTAGAATCCAGCCTTCCTGATTTCATTTGTATTATGCCGCCACAAAGCTCTTCACATTTACTTACCCCATACTCTGTGGTGGCAAGCTGCGCTGACTGATGGAAATGCAGTTTTTCGACCCCAAGGCGAGACACTGCAGGTGAAGAGGGAAACGTTTTAAATTTAGAGGTGTGAATTTGACGCTTTTGCTGTAGATAACTGGCATAAATATGAGACGTTTTCTGTCATGTTATGTTTTCACTTAAAAATAAAGCCTTTTATCCATAAAAAGCCCAAATTTCCTACATTTTCTGCAACAAAATCAGATTAATGGATCAAGCCAGGTTCAAAATGATTATTTAGTTGACTTATAAGTTACAAAGACTTCTCAGAGGGGATTTGGGATTTCTTGCTTAGCCATGTTGAAATTCAAAACTCAATAAAATATATATACTGTATATAGTCTATAGGTGCTATGTGGAGATATTGTCGCACCAATGTGACAAAAATGCATTTTCCAAATACCTAAATGTATGGAGAAACATTGAATAAGAGCAATAATTAAACATATTGTGTAAGTTTTCAGCTGAAGGTTTATATGAGGGGGACCAATATGACTCAAAAACCTGAAAATGAAAAACAATTGTTTTGCCCTTAAAATGATAGAGCCTATCTGCATTCTGAGTAGTTCTATAGGTTTAAATGGAATGGGTCCAAAATCTACAAAACTTTACAGAATGTGTCCAGGAACAGGGACATCTGAATAACTCCATTTCTAGTGTCAGATAGAACCATATAGTTTTAAGGTGACATTTTGCCACCACAGAACCACTCACTCTCCACACGTTTTGTCCATTTTCTTTACACAATTTCTATAAACAGTACACCAATACTGTCGTGAAGAAACTAGCTGCTAACCTGTGGGTGGATATTGCAAAACCCCTGCATGTAACAGACACACTTCTCTCTATGCTTTAACCTTTCTTGGCACAGGCCACGGCAACAGCTTGACCCGTGGTGCGACCTTCACCCCGCTCCTCTCAGCTTCATAACCTGCGCGAGGAGGATATGGGAGCTTAACATAAAAGAGTCCATTAACCACCGCACTGCGAGGAGTCCGGGTTAAAGCAGAATGTATGGCTCTGGCGGAAGCAGTAATCACTCACGTTTTGAGCCGGCGACAGGAGCAGCGGGAGGAAGAGGGAGCCGGACCGAAATAGCATCAGAGGAAGCAGCCCCGGGCCGGCGTGAGGTCAGTTCAGCGCCATGTTTGAGGCGCGCCAGTCGCTCGGGCAGCTGGATTGTGAAGTTACAAATGTGTAGCTGGAAAGTTAGGATGTTTTAACCTCTTACCCCCCACCGTAACCGAGAACGTCTTCTCCAGTTCGGCTTTATACAAATGTTAAAGCTTCTCGACTGTTGCTTAGGGTGACCAGATGTCCCAGTTTACCCGGGACAGTCCCAGTTTTGAGCCATCTGTCCATGTCCCAGTGGATTTCTCCAAAACCATTGATATGTCCCAGTTTTTACGCAAGCTCTGTCCCAGATGTCCTGGTTTTTCACCAGTACGATGCCTAAAGCAGCTATTTTACTTGAAATGTAATGACTTCTGGCCACGTGTGCGTCAAATACAAAGTTTGCTTATTGGCTGAACCAATTAAAAAACAAAAGGTCTATCATCTCTATGCGGATTGGTCCATTTAATTGAGATTAGACTTTTATAAACAAGAAGTTTGACCATTCAACGTGGGTGAAAAAAGTCACAATTTGGCTAGACCCCCAAAACCCCCATTGTGTCCCGGTTTTTAATGTTGGAAAATCTGGTCACCCTACTGTTGCTTCTCGTTGCTTTTTTTTTGTAGCGTTTTGGCCACATTTTGTTTTTAGTGTAATGCAACTGTAATAAAGCCAGGTGACAAATATGTAATGAAAACGTGACAAAAACTTGACAAAACCATGACAAAAATGCAACGAAAATGTGACAAAAAAGTTACAAATGCAACGAAAACTGAACAAAAACATGATGAAAATGTGACAAAAACGTGACCACAACGTGACGGAAACGTGACAACAAAATCAAGGAAAGAGCTTAGGTCAAGAAGCTTTTAGAGTTGGGTAAAGCTGGAGAAAATGTGCTCGTTCGGGTGGGGGTTAAGAGGTTAAACCATCTCCCTTTATGTGAGCAACAGCTATCGTGCGTGGGTTTCGGTTTTCCTCACATGGTTAGACTCTTCCAACATGTGTCTCCTTCTTCAAACGCAACCCCTCTCGCAGCATGTGATGAAAAACGTATAAAGAAAACACAGACAATGAGCATAGCCTTGGGGAAGAACGCAGCTCTAAACATAGCCGAGCATGTCATGTTTTAGTGATGAATTTGTAAGGCGAACAATGTTTCACCAGTTTCATTGGAGTGCGACGCTTTAGCCACTCGATTAGCCGTCGTGTCCTCGCCATCTGTGCATCGAATACGTCAAAGGAAAGCTAGAATAAACAGCGACTGATAAATAGTCAGTCTAAGTTAAATGTCAGAACCACCGAATTGGTACATCTAAAGTCTAGATTTGATCACCCATCCCAAAAGAAACAGGCCCAAACCTCTGTGTCCCTTGCAGTTTGTATGAAACCGAATGCTCTTTCATGTTTATCTTCCCTGCTCCTGCCCAGTGCGTCTCTGTTGACTTACGTTTAAACCGATGGAGCGATATGGACCTGTCTGCTCCCCGTCTGTGCTGCCAGACACAAAATACCTGAAATGTGTAGCCTTTTCTTCTCAAACCTATGAATATTTATTGTTCACCGAATACTGCATTTAAAGCTCCCTCTTCCTCAGGTGTAGAGTGAAAGACTGGCTAATCGTGTGTCTCCCGTAGCCAAGGAATTTGTTTGTTTTAACCTTGAACATTGGTATTTTAGTATGGCATATTAGTACCACTTCCAGGTTTACTATACAAATTGCTCATGATATGGTACTGCAATAGGACACTCTACTAAGAAAACAACAGATGACTCAGTTAAATGTATTCATGGTGTGGAATGCAGCCTTTTGTGAAAGAAATGTGGCGCCAAACATTTGTGTATGATTGAGACATGTCCCAAGAAGTGTTCTGTCGTTGATGAACTTTAATGACCCTAAGCCTAACCGGAAAAAAGGAGCCCTCCCACAACTCACTAAGGGCGGAGAAACATCGCAGAGACGGGCATCTATTTTATGTTGTAGACTTTTGCGTATAATTTCAGAATCATAAGAGATACTGATTTTTGTCTTTCAAATGAGCTCCCTCTGAACTACCTACTAAACATCAATATACAGTTCAACATACACAGGATTATCGATGAGACATTTAAAAAAATGGGCATAAAATATCAGTGGTGCATATTGGCATCGGCCTTAGAAAAACCCACATCAGCTTACCTGTGTTAGATATATTTCTATATATTTATATGATTGAAACCTTATAATATACTATGATACTATAATAATAAATGTTTAACTGTAGGCTATTTGAAAGATTAAAAAAAACAATTACATTAAAATTAAATTACTTCAAGCAGAATTAAATAACTCATGCCCCTAGAGGCCATAAGCGCCACTGCAGGTGTCGTAGCATGTTACGTTTTTTACTATTAATTGTCCGTGAGAGTAAATACTACGCTGACAGAAAAGACAAAGGGAGAGAGGGATATTGTACATCTAATTACACAATGGAGATAATTTTTTTCACTCAAACTTGGCTGTAAATACTGTTTAAGTGGCGCTAGCCCACAGTTAGCTTTGCCCGGTAGCCTGTTAGCTTCTTCGTGATTCCATATGTTTGTATTGGTGGCTCCGACCCGGAGGCAGGGAAGTTGCAATTGTGGTTTTCTGGCCAGTGACACCAGGGGAGATGAAAGACCCCCCCAATCATCCCATTAACACTTGTATTATCCCCCGAGGGACTACGGAAAGGATTTATTAAGATAAACAAGTTACTTGGTACTGCTTTAAAATATCTCCCTATACAGGTATATCAGCTATCGGCCATGTCAACCGCTTCATATCGATATCGGAGCCAATTGGTTTGGCCCTAATTGAGACTCTATATGAAAGCTGCATATTTAACTTGTTTTATAAAAGTTCTGCTTTTTATGTTCTGTGTGTGGTATGTTTATTCATTACAGCACTCAAACGGCTGCCTATAAGGAAATGAAAGAATGTCAAAAGCAGTTTTCTTGATGTGAAAAATGCTCCATTTTGTAATGAAATAATAATAAAACAGAGACATCTCGACCGATGCCTTGTCACCTTTAGCCTCGCCCCACTGCGTCGACCGGCGCTGGTTTTGTCAATATTGACCACTCTTGACATTTCACAAATATTCAAAGGTCGCTCGTCTTCCTCCTGGAGCAGATCAAAGCCTCCGCCGCCCATCGGGGTCACACAAGTTCAAACTTCCAACACTTTCACAAATAAGCAGAGTCTGAGTCAAACAGTCGTATATGGATCGATTTATTCATTCTGTCAGGGCACAATTCTGTTTGTCCCAAAGTCTTACAACAAAGCGGTCGCTGTGAGATGATGTCCCATTTGTTTTTTGACCAGAAAACACTAAAACAAAGAAAAGAAGAAAAAAAGAAGAAGCCGACAACGTAAAAACGGTATGCGATCGTGACCGGCACACAAAAGACACTGTATGCAAATGACTTTCAGTTAAGGCCAATTATTTCACTTGCCAATCAAATCACTTCACATGTACCATATGAAAAATATCTCCTAACAAAATGTACTAGGTACCTCGGGATACGACAAATCAAAAGCTCCGGCTGCAAGTGGCGTATAAAAATAACATCATTTAATATCGTTAAAGAGGACGCTTGTTTCCCTGTTGCCACGGCGAGGAGCGTAGATGCTTGCATGCACACTGACACAGGCACTGATCTCGACTTGGTTGTGTCATGTCGTAAAAGGTCCTCAAAGCATTCTGGGAAATGTAGGCGTCAGTGAACTCCCTCAAAAAACAAGACCGTGTTGAAATGCACGAGGGCACGCGGCAAAATAATTAACTAACAATAATAAAAATAACACGCAAAAAACTAAAATAGTGGCTTTAACTCCGAGACGTTTCCTTCACGATACATTACTCTCGACATGAGCTGACCCTACTGTAAATATTCAAGTCCCGAGAATCAGCCCAGCAAGCCAGTGCCGAGGATTCTGGGTAAGTTAATCCGAGAAAATCACAAGGAGCTCAAGTGCTCCTTTTTTTCTTTTTTTTTTTTACAAAGAAAAAAAAAGGATAAAAAAAAAAAACCAGAAAACAGCAAAAAACAAGCACAAGGTCGTATGATCCAGAATTAAGGCGATTTTTTAAAAATATTGCAGATAAATTTGGCCCCTGTGTCGCCAACAGACTGCCACAACAGTCACAGCGCCCCGACTCTCAAGAAGAATCAGGGGCACGTAAAGTTTAACCAGTAAAAACATAATCAAAGTCTTAAGAACGTGATCCTCTTTGGAGAGAAACTTGATTCTATTTTGTTTTTTTTTAAAGGGAACAGTGAGGACCACGTTTTACAAAAGTCTAATCAAAATTATTCAGGGTCTTTGTTGTACAAAATCATCATTATTCTTTCTTTAGAAATCAACGACCAGATAGAGGTGATGGCGTTGCGGTTAGATTGCGTGCCTTCCTTAAAAGTTAAGATTAAGAGCAAAATGGGCAATGAAATAAAACAAAAAAAAGTGAAATATTAAGGAAAGGGATGTAGGAAGTCAAGTTTCTGAGTTACAAAGTGATGCATACCCTCGGTGATTCTCTTCCGCGAGGGTCGTTTTAGGCAAATATTCCCAGCGCCGTCTCCCCCCCCCTGTTGTTCAAAAAGGCCGGGTTTTTTCCCCCCACACAGTTCGTCGATCTGAACTTCATCAGATTCTACAAAAAAGAGGAATCGCGGTTCTTGCTCGGCAACCGTCCATTTTGAAGTCACTCATTATTGTCTCTCGGTAGGTTATTTGCAGAGAACACCACCGTCCTCTGTCTTCACCGCTTTTACAATGAGTCTTTTTTTTGTGTGTGTGTGTGTCCCACGTCAGACCCACTCCTGCATGGAGCGTTTGCAGTACAGTATGTGCCGCGGCGTGCCCTTCCTTTTGAACTGCACCACCGTGTAGACCAGCACGAGTAGACACAGCGCCAGCACGCAGGGGATGACGATGGCGATGGCTTTGATGGTGTTCGCCTCGTTCTCCAGCTCGATGATGATGTCCGGGGTGCCGTCGTCGTTGGGCTGCCGGTCCGGGTCGATGGGCATGAGTTCGCAGCCCATGAAGTCTTTGAGGATGGAGCGCGGGTACCCGGGCTCGACTCGGAGGAACTGGTTGTTGAATTTCCAATACTCCTTCCCCTTGTAGAAGTACGTGAAGCCTGCACACAACAGAAAGGCCACATTATAAGTACAAAGTAAGGTAGTCAACGATTTTATTATGTGCACAGTTGGATCAGAACAAAAAGTCACTAGATAAATAAAAGGTAGGAATATTATCAACATTTTTTTAGGTGAGTGTGTGGCGGTGTGGGCCTTGATGACCTTGGCATTTGCATTGGCACAATCTCAGCAGACAGATTATGTGGGAGGGACTTGATTATATACCACAGGTACAGGGGCAGGACAATGGGCAGCACTGATGACGATGTGTGGAGTGGCGACTTATGACGTTCTGTGGAGCCGTGACGTTCCAGTCAATCAGGAAATTCTAATTTAGTAGCAGAGTTTACCCTGAAGGGGGCGCAACCCATTCGTTTTCAGGCCAAAGTTAGGATTTGACACATGTTTGCGCTATAATGTCAGAATAATGCAGGGACCAGTGGACAACACTATGAGACACCCATTGAGACAGTTTATCAGTAAAAAAACTTGATTTGGTGTTTAGTTGCTCTTTAAAGCAGTACTAAGTAACTCATGCCCCTAGAGGCCATAAGCGCCACTGCAGGTGTCATAGTATGTTGTGCATCCAATTACACAATGGAAATCTTTTTTTTTCACTCAAACTTGGCTGTAAATACTGTTTAAGTGGCGCTAGCCCGCAGTTAGCTTTACCCATTAGCCTGTTAGCTTCTTCTTCGAGATTACATTAGTGTGTATTGGTGCCTCTGACCCGTAGGCAGCGAAGTTGCAATTGTGATTTTCTGGCCAGAGACACCAGGGGGAGATGAAAGACCCCCAATCATCCCATTAACACTTGTATTACCCCCAGAGGGACTACGAAAAGGATTTATTAAGGTAAACAAGTTACTTAGTAGTGCTTTAACCCCCACCTGAAGCGAGCACTTTTCTCCAGTTTGGCATTACCCAAATCTAAAAACTTCTTGAACAAAGCTCAAAATAGCGATGGAAATGAGGATGAAAATACAACAAAAGAGCGCCAAAAACACGACTAAAAAGTGCCGGGAAAGCAACAATAACAACATTAAAAAGCGACAAAAACACGACTACAAAGTGTCAAAAAGCGATAAACAGAGCAACAAAAAATGACAAAAACACGCCGACACCCCAACAAAAAAGTCACGGTCAGTTGTGTAGGTCTTAGCTTTCAAATGGGGCGTTACTCTGGCTTAGAGTCGAGAAGCTTTTACACTTGGGTAAAACTGAATTGGAGAAAATGCGCTCAGTTATGGCGTGGGGGTAAGAGGTTAAACATGGGGAGAAGATACACTTAGTAAATACAGTCATTTGAATTTGGTTGCTCAGTCAATCAATAAATCAAACTTTATTTATAAAGCACTTTTCATACATCCCCACCCTCTAATCGTGCAGGTGGAGAGAAGCTTCTTCTTGTGACACCACAACCAAGCGAAACATCCTCAACTCAACCAAACCCAGTCCAGTTGACAGTATAAGCTTGACACAAAGTATTTTGGATTATTTTGTCTCTGAATCTCCTTTACTGTATGTTCTGCTGAATTTGCCCAGACAACCCTAACCCAAACAGTATTAAGACATGTTTTTCTCTTTGAAGTTTTAGAAAATGCAGAGAGACACAATAAATACAAGCTTTATCCTCAGAAAAAAAGTTGTCTTTGTTGTTATTCAATGTCAGCAAGGTCAAACATTTTAAAAATGTTTCGCAAGCCCATTTCCATTGTTCCACCGCTGGAGTTTTATTGCTGAGCCAAGATGCATTTAACCATCCTCTGGGACCAATTACTGTTACCTGAGGTCTTCAGCCAACAGTGAGACACTTTTTAGTATGGCTGAACAATTTTGCAAAATATCGAGTTTTCTGACAAATATTATGCGATTAGATTTGCGAGTTTTACAGCGTTTTAAAACAAGTGTTTGAAGAGAACTAAACTACAACGTGAGCAACATACATGTTTTAAATCAACATATAGACAGCCACACGAGCGCCACACAAATGACACACAGCACATCCGCCATTTCAACCTCCTTTAGCGAAAGCTGATTTTGCGACTGTATCCTATGCAGAGACCTCTTGAAAAGATTCCCACAGCAGCTGATGTCGGAATAATGTGCCAGGAAAAGAAGGCAAGCCGGCGCGGCGCTTTGAATGTGCTGAGTAAACTGCACAGCTCACCGTCCCTGTTACACACTTTGTTTTGCACTATTTATTATTCATGCCCACTCTGGCCGTGGAATAAAGAGAAGAGGAAAATGCTTTGAATGTGGCGCAGGGAGTGGGCAGGGTGGGTACAGTGCAGGCAAAGGCATGTGCTTCATGAGATAAAAGACAAGAAAGGGGCTTTCAGAAGGACCGGTGGACAAATACGGATTATTATGTCAAGGCAGTGGCGTTGTTGGCACCGCGGGGTAAAGTGGCCCAAAGCTAATTTATTTGCAAAAGTCTTTTATACTCTCAACTCTGAATAAGTCATAGAGTGATTTATTACTGCTTTTAGCTTTGGGAGGTATGTGCTAAAGTGGAAATAATGCTAAAAATAAAAAAATCCCATGCGTCTGACGTTGCCTTATAACCGGTGTGCGAAATACCCGGGGGTCCCCATCTCCGAATTGTTGCACTATACATATATCAATTTTCTTAACATAGCCTAGGGTTTAGAGACCTGCCCAGGATGGGATTTCCGACATGTCCCAAATAGAGGAGACAACAGCGTGTTAGACGCAGGTGGACACGAGCGCAGCCTTTTACGCATCACCACCAGTGGACTCCGGGATGATCCAGACTCGATCCCCACGCCTTGATCGGCTGCTTTTGCCCCGCAGTGACCAACCAAACTTACAGCTGAACTACACTCAAACCCGCTGTTACTTCCCGCGCAGGTGAATTCAATACTTGCCAAAACCTCCCTCAGTCCATGCGCTGCACTTTGTATAAGCCATTAAAGCCATTACATATCTATGATGAGGTGATGCGCGCAGAGGAAAACACAGGACCTTTTACCGTCTGCAGTGACACAGACGACTCTATGGCCTGTGACAGACAGGGAGACTGCTGTAAACTGTGTTGGGAGTTACGAGAGAAACAGCGGAAAAAAGACCATCTGGGAAGGTAGGCTGTCCATCGCCAACTCGCTATTAACCTGCAAAATAGAGCCACGTTTGCTCTCTCTGTTACAACACTTGTGTTGTATTTTATGTTTGATAAATGGATAAATCATGTGTTTAAAGCGCTGCACGGTGTGAGGAAAGCCTTTGAAGTGTTACGCAGCGCACTCCAGTGTTGGCACATGGTGCGCTGCATTCTGGTGTGGGCTCGGCGCTGGCCTTTAAAAACTCAGGACTTGTCGGGACAAGAGAGACTCCCCCGAGCGGCCAGGGGAGGCCATTCCCCTGAAATCCATGCCCGTGCAGGTCTCTACTAGGGTTTCTTTCCAAGATAATAATTGGGACAGAGACGTGCAGAGCGTATGGTGCGATAATACTAGCCTAACTGAATTTATAAACAATCACGGCCGACCCCAGCTCACGCTCAACACACGGCCTGCTCACATGCACCAACCGGCAAGAGTGCGCTTGTGTCTGCACCTTTGCTTTAGATCACTCTCATGATCAGGCCCCAGGGGGCTGATGGGTTAATCAGGGGGATCGGACCCCCCGGATCCCCCTGTATTTCACACACTGCTTATACATTTAGATGGTCTGGATAGAAAATCTATTAATCTCTCCCACGCACTCTTTTAATATGAAAATAAAATCAATCAATTCAGAGTAGTGGACAAACAACCAACCTAAATATAGCATAGTTGCCTGCCCCTTCATTTGACTTCTTTGATTAGCCCGGCCAGTGCTACATATTTCAAGGCAAATGAGGCAGAACGTCCGCATTTTCAAAACTGATAAATCCCCCAAAGCAGCGCTAACATGGGTGGGTTCATTAAACTCTATTATGAGCCGCGCAGCATGGACGCTGTGAGAGGCGTGAGCGGCGGAGAGATCTTATGGGTTAGAGCGCGGTCAACGCTGCCCCAGGGTCGCTGCCTAATGTACTATAATCAGCAGCGCACTCCATTACGCCTGCTTTATCTGGGTCAATGTCACTGTGCCACGTCAACACAACGTCAGGCTGTTGAATGGACTCGCCATGGAGCACGACTGTGCCATGTTTCCGCAGCTCTACAGTCACAGAGGTATGTGTATTAGGCCCGTGGAGAGGCATTACACAAAGCAATAAGAGGGAATAAAGAAAACACATCTACTATGCTGCTAACACACATCTGGATACTTTCATGTGGGCTGCAAAAGATGAGAAATATGGTGATACACGGCAGCTGTCTTGAACATTGTGCCAACAATATTATTGCGGTATACTAAAATGTGCAAAAGGTTTTGGTTCTGATGATTTTACATTCTCTAAAGGTGCGCTATGTAACCTTTTATGTGGAAAAAAACAGCTTGATATTTGTGCATGTTTGATGTTTTAGTGACTCAATGGCATTATGGGTTCAGCATGGCACCTTGCTTTCCCTCACAGTGGCCTCTATGATGCTCCAGAATACATTCTTTGGGTTCTGGCCAGTTTCTGGTACGAACCTCTAAAAACAATTGATTCTGGAGCGTCATAAAGGCCACTGCGAGGGTAAGCAAGGGTGCCATGCTGTACCCATAATGCCATGAGTCACTAAAACATCACACATGCACAAATATCTTCTTTTTTTTTCCACATAAAAAGTTGCATAATGCATCTTTAAGTCTTTCTTTGAACCAGTTTGATGAAATAAACAAATTGCTCATGATTTTTGTTCAAATTGTGCTGTAATGTTTTGTACACCCTAATTGCCTCGTGGGTAAGTGCTGCACACGTACACAGAACACTGTTACAGTCGCAGCATTGTGGGTTGTAGGCTTTGGTAAGTTGTTGAATGTCTCTCCCTGCTCTTAACTCCCTTTCATGCTGTGTTGTCTATTCCAATAAAGCCAAAAGGCCAAAAACCTTTAAACATTTGTGGAAACACTTTATACTAACTACACCTTATGCAGCCTTATTAAATGATGAGTTAACACTGAATTCATCAAGAACACTTCATTAGTTAAGTGCGACTAACACTCAATAGCTACTTAACTACTACAGTTAATGCCTAACTCATAATGCATAGTTATTCACGTACTTTACTTATTTGTTGTAAAGTAGTTATTAAGTGATAGTCACACTTAATTCGTCATGAACAATTCATCAGTTAAGTGTTAACTAATCATTTATTAAAGCGAAATAAGGTGTGGCTATTATAAAGTGCTCTACACTAAACCTACGTTACTTTGTGAATATTCACATAGTTCTGACGTCGTCCTGATACCCCTGCACCCTTCACGGTTGGATTGGTTGCGTGCTCCACCTGCCCTGCTCCTGGCACCGGGACACGGCGCAGATGGCCCGACTGCTCAGCGCCACCTGGAACTCATGCCCTGCCAAGTCACTCTCCCACCTGGCACCGGACGTCCAATGGGAACGCGTTTTGGGTCTCAGCGGGCTTCCTGATTGGCAGAAGGAGACGCTCGGAGACATGTTTAGGCCCGCCTCTCGATTTTTTTATGGAAAGGTGTCCTGGCTTAAACCGGATTGAGAGCCCAGTGGTGGTCTTGTCCTTTTTTTTTTTGCTTATCACTCTCCTGCGCCTACGGGGTCCAATATAACACGCAGAAGTATGTTGCTAGTAAGAAAAAAGGCTCTGGTCCTACATTGCAATGATGAAAACAGTGCCCAAATGCTTGTAATTGAGCCAAGAATTAAACTGAGATCTGGAATAACCTCAGTAGTACAATCAGTGGTAGGAAAGTTTGCTGTCGTACCACTGATTGTACTACTGATTGTACTACTTCCTACTTTCCATTCACATCCACTGCCCCGTTTCCTCCGGTGCTGCATGTGTGGAAACATGCCACACGCTGCCACCCGGTAAAACAAATGGGCCCAATTTCAATCGATGCTAGCCCTCGCTTTATCTCCAGGCCCGTGCCAACAGTGGAGGCTTAAATCAATATATCCTGGCACACCACTGCACAGCTGCTGCCAGGGAGAGGAGCGCGCGTATTTTGGTCAGAACATGCCGTACCGTTCGCTTTGTCCACGAAGGCCCCCTGCGGAGACTCGGGCACGCCCCTCCACACCGAAATGGGCTTGGGATATCCCGGATCCATGGTTCTCATCTCCTCGTTGTAGCGCCAGTACCTGAAACGCAAAACAAATGATCAGTGTCGGCGAAAACAATGTGGAAGAAAAGCAGGTGCTCGCGAGACATGATTGAATTCGCAGCAGATGGCGGCTTGTGTTATGGCTTCCTGGAATGTACGCTGCAATTATGCACTGTAAATATGCTAAACTGCAACATATCCATTATGAGAGGGAATCTGACTTTATAATAAACAAAGCTGCTATAGATTATGCATAAAGTATGGCTCGAGGGAATACAGCGCGTTGGTTGGCAGGCGGCAAGGTTACGTGGGTACAAGGAGATCATTTTGGTTCAGAACAATCAAGGCTATGCGCGCAATAATATATTTAGTGTGAGCATACACTACCACTATTCTTTTAACATATCACGCATAATTGAGGCTTAAAAATATTCCCTCGGGTGTCTCAGCATTGATGTTTTACATTAAAACATTTGAGATGATGTCTATGTAAGGAAAAGACCGAAATGACTCCAAACTGTGGGGTGAAGAGAAACGCTATCACATGGTTAAAAGCTCCCAAAAAAGGTCAACTTTGCATGATACACTATGTCCCCTTTCAAGCTCCAGGCCGAGGCTTGTAAATGACAGTTATTGGTCTAAGAGGTCATAATGTGGCGAAAGTACCTCGACAAAATGTGGCAGTAGATGCTGTATTGAATGTCTCTCTAACCATTATCGCAGTAGCTTTATAGACAATTCTACTGCACATAACGTATGCACAGTTAAAGAGGGGGTATTATGCTTTTTTCAATCACATAGCACCAGTCTATAGCATACTACAATGATGACGTAACCTTCTGTTGGTCTGTATATGCAGTAAATTAAAATAACTGCCTTGAATAAAATTGCTCTCTCAAAATGGCTGTACTGAACGTTTGAAATAGGCCTCTGTCTCTTTAAGAAGCTTTCCGACACGCCCCCTTGAGCACACTGCTGTGGCATCTAAACAACACTACTGTGCGGGAGGGGCCTCTGCTGAGCTGAGGAGCAGTGGTTGGTGGCTTGGCTGGTGACGAAAGGTCCAGAGGCGTCTCCAGGAGGTGGGGGCGTTCCTAGGAGGACTGAGGCGTAGCTACACCTAAAATGGCTGCCGTCTAAGTTTTTACTGATTACTCAAAAATATGTGAATGAGCCAAGCAACACTCCAGGCATGTGTTTAATGAGGGAATGACATAATAACATGATATAAAGCTTGAAAAAGTCGTATCCTATCTACACAGCAGTAACGTGTCCTCACCTGTCCCCTTTGAAGAAGTAGGTCTTAGCCACGTCCTCCCACCACACGGCCGTCTCGATGCTCTGCACTGGCATGCCGTGTCCAAACTGGGAGATGTCCTTGGGGTATCCGGCCTGTAGTACGGTGTCCTTAAATACCCAGTACTGCTTCCCTGCACGCAGAGAGGAATAGAAAAGAGGAGATTAGTAAGAAAGAAAGACGCGCAATATCTTCACAATCAAATACATTAGCAGTCCAACACAATAAGAACCAATGACCTTGACCCAGATGTTATTTGTCTACTGTGAGGCTTTATTATAATAGGACGGCAGCCATACTTAGTGAAAAGAGGGAGGGATTTGAAAGAAACATTCAGCAAGTTGCCAGGAATAGTTCAGGGACCTAACCCCTAATCATGCAGCACAATTTGATGTATTTCAAATTGTGTATTGTGTTGTGATTTGTGTTAAAGTTCACAAGCAACAACACATTTCGGCGCTCGATGCTACTGTACACTCGATGCCTCACGAAACCCCATTCATGTTGATGTTTTGCAGAGGTAAAATTAGTCGAAGGCAATGACACCTTGTCCTTGCTCACGCTCTGAGGTATTTTGGGAACTTTCAGTCTTGTTAAGGTGAACCAAGAACTGCTTAGCGATGATAAAAAGAGGGGGTAAAAAAAAAACAGCTATGGCCCTGGTGGAGAAATTGGCAGCGCGAACACTGCAACCTTTTTATGAAACTTTCTAAAGCCCTTGGGATCCATGCGCACCTGAAAACAAGAATACATTTAGCGCTTTGCCAATGAACGTCTTACACCTCAGAGTTTAAAAGCTGCGACTTCTTTTTCTCATTAAAACACAGAGTCCCCTCCCTTTTCCTGTGCCAGTAATAGGGCCAAACAACGGCACGTTTTGACACGGCGTGACCCCAGGAAATGCGTTTCTTCAGCTGTAGGGAGGGCCTGGGGAAGTGAGCGAGACGAGTGGAGGGGGGTGAGGCTGGGGACATATAGAGCAGGAACAACATGAAAGAGGCTGAGAGAAATCACGGGACTTAGTTAGTCCATTGTTACTTTATCGTGTCTTTATCATTAACAAAGTGGCCCAGCGCTTATTGGACGGGACAGTAGAGCATCAAAGGGTATGAATAGCAGAAAGAGGCATATGCTGCTGAGGAGAGCAATGCGCCTGTAAACTCACCCAGACCTTTTCTCTTTACCTCAGTCTAGTTTTAAAGGGTTAGAAAGAGCTCAGTTCACTCATTATTTTAATAGTGGAGGGAGAATAGTGTTTTCACCTTATGCCACTGTAAGAAGAATAAATAGAGGTCTGTTTATGTGCAGCCAAACTGAAGAAACATGAGAGCAGTGGTCAAAAAGGGCTAGTTTGTATTCAGACAAATGATAAATGAGTTAACACTTAATTCATCATGAACAATTCATTAGTTAAGTGTGAATAACTCTTAACAACTACTTTACAATGAATAAGTGAAGTATGTGAAGAACTATTCATTATGAGTTAGCCATTAACTGTAGTGGTTACGTAGTTATTAAGTGTCAGGCACACTTGACTAATGAATTGTGCATGATGACTTTGACAACCATTGCTCTAGAGTCTGGAATTCATAAAACTCAAGCGTTTCGAACACTCCTTTGAGGAAGTAAGGTGCGCTCCTTCGACCCGCACATGTCCGACGCAGGAACTCGATCTGCGAGTAATTGATTGCTGCGACATTCGGGACCACCTCCATCTTTGCAAAGGTCATACATGTGATGTGTAACCTTATAAAGTCCTGGCATGGAGCGGCCCGAGGAAGTGAGGGGAGGGGGTTATCGATGCGAAGGAGGAAGTAACAGTAGGACTGGGTGTAGGCAAACTTTAACCAGACCAGAGACCCGTACTGGCCTGTTTTGGGAAAGGAAGTTCCTGTCATTGGACCTCTCTCTTCTGCATGACTTCACTGGCACTGCCTCACACTTCCTGCGACTTTTTGCCCATTGTCACACCCCAACATTATGGAAAAGGCACTAATTTCCTACTTTGAGTACTGCTAGGACCAGTAACTCGAGTATCATTTGGAGTATCGTGCGCAAAAGAACAGTAGTGGTAGATTGTCCTTTATTGAATTACATTTCTTTCATTCCGCGTCTCGATTTTTTGCCCTCAACATTAAAGTGCGGTTCATCTTCAGAGCGGTCTGGCCTGCTTTGATGTCGCGGCACCTCTGTGGCATTTCTAAAGTGTAACATAGGATCCAGCTTTAAAATATAGACTTGTGTGCGCTTCATGTGGCCCACACGGAGACAGCGCGCAGCTCAAATGTGTGGAAGTTATTATGTGCTCCTTTTTACTGCTGCCTCAAGGCCATTTGTTCACATTGTAAATTGTGAGAGGGACCAAATGAGTAAAATACTCATCTTAATTCCGTCTAAATTACCCTTTAAATTATACTCTTCCAGCTTGACTCTGCGTGGTGTAACTCTAACAAACTTTCACACTAAATTTAACGAAGGATTTATAAGAAGATATTGGCTTGCTTTTCTGCTTGGCAATTAAAGCCCAACCAACACAAACACAGCACAGTGCCCATGGACACACTGACATATGCAAAATCAAAGGAAATTGAACAGCCTCCGTTTGGATTTGTTTCAATACATTACTTTTTATTTCGAGTAACTTATTCTCCAATGGGGTAAGAAGATTGCACTTGTCTTATTGGCCTTATTTCAAGCGATACAGCCTTAAAACCAATGCAATGAAAGTAAATAACTGAGTAAATTCAAGACAAGATTAACATTCTGGTCTCAGGTCTGTTACGGCCCCACGCCTCCAGTCTCCCTCTCTTTGTATTCGTTTTGTGTGTGTGGCTAATTTCCTCTTTGCCTCCATAGAAACCGGCTGTGTGAGCCCTTGCCTGCGATTGGAGGACTGGTTTCCAGCTCTGTTCCTGGTCCTGATTGGTGCGGCATCTGAACACCTGGTCCCTAATTAACCACCTGCTGCAGCCACACCTATAAAAGGTCACACCTCAGAACTTTCGGGGTGTTGGCCTTTGTGGCCAGTACGCCATTTTGTGTCTGTCCTTTGTGTGGTTCCAGGAACACTTGTCTTGTGTGAGGTTGTGTCTACTGTTTTCTGTGAAACGTCTTTGTTTAGCTTATTTTAGTAGCCTTGTTTTGTTCACCTTTGGTTTCCTTAGGTTTAGTTAACGTGTACATGTGGTTATATATTGTAAATGGCCTAGTTTTGTCATTTTTGTTATCCCTTTGTTAAATTCACCCTTTACACTCATTTCATTAAACTACAACTTTATTTAACCTTTTTTCTTTTACATCTGTTTTGTTACTTCCCTTTTGCCCGAGCAGAGCTGGGTTATAACAAGGTCATTGTAGGTCACCGCTGTGTTGAGGTCAAAACCATTTACGAGGGATCTCTTTCCAACACCTTATGGTTTGAAATGATCTGTGATTCTGTACCTAACGAAGTACCTAACTTCAATGATGTCTGCAAATGAACAACAGAGAGCTAGCGCAGCGCCAAAAAAACAACAACTACTGAAACATTTCATCAACCGTCTGGCCTGGACACAATAGATGCCGCTACAGTGACTGAAAATGCTTGATGTGGCTAAAACCAGGTGCTGCTTTTGCTCGGTGACCGACTTTCTTCCAAACGTTTCGCTACAAATTGGGGCAGACAGAATTGCGGCCCGTTGGGAAATCAGCTGCGTGTAGTCAGATAGTACAAATGCTCAGGATCCGTGGGTAGTCCCTTTGGCTTGAATGAAACCGCACGTCAGCATCTGCAAACCCGGCGCCTGTGTTTTCGAGGAACTGTTTGTTGCATAAAAAAATGACAGAAGACCGGTGCCACGGCCGTCTTTCATCGCTTTCATCAGTGCCACATGTGCAGTCGTCTATCTGTTTCCCTCTACGCCTGCGGTGCTAGATGGGGAGTTTTTTTTTTTTACGAGGACGGTTTGTTTGTTCGCAGCCTTTTAACCAGCTTTTGAGCTTCAGACATAATTAGCGTTTAATAACTGTGTTTTAGTGGCCGACTTAGTGTCTGTTTTAAAGTGCAGACACAAATCTTTGTCAGTGGAGTTTGGAGTCTGGGCAAATGAAGGAGCTGGCTGCTCTAAATTAGACAAGTCCAGTTTTTTCCTTTTTTTTTCTTTTTACAAAATAATGCAAGCTCTGTGGACATTGTGAGTTTTCTGGCAACATGGGGCACCTTTTCATTTGATACCCCCTGAAGACAAGATGATTCTGGCAAATGATTATTGCTTTTGCCTTAAGAACTATTGGGTTTGCTCATGGTTAAAGTCAATAAGCAGCTTTATTTGAAAATGTTTTAGGCCAAAAAAAGACAGGCTACAATATAATACAAACTGTTTTAGCTCACCGATTTAGGATACCATAGCAAAACACTGTCATGCATTTCAACTAATGGAAAATTCGTATAAAGCAACACTGTGGACTCGATTGCATCATTATTAGACGCAGAAAGCCATTTTTGATAAACAGCCCAGAATCTATTTACTTAGATGTTTGTCCGCCGTTGGAATTTAGGGCAACAACTTATTGCTGCCAGTGCGTTTAAACATAGCACCACTTATTATTAGTCCAAAAAAACTAGTGGATTAAGGCAGATTTCCAGCCAAGTGAGCAAAACAGTGCTTTAATCTTCTTCCTGATGTACACAGAGAAGCGCACACTCGCTCAGAGATAAGATCAAGGCAGTTCTGCGAGCGGGCCCAGATAACATGCAGCAGATATTAAAGATAAAATCCCCTGTTTGTTTCTGGGAACCGGCGAACGCACAACATTGAGCTTGAATATTAAAGCGCCATCAGCCTATATAGAGGCTAAACATGACAGCGTGCTCACGAGAACATTTATGAATGAATAATAAAGAGGCATGAACTGAAATAATATGGAACAACATGCTGTACTGGAGGAACATAATCCGCAATTCCATCTGCAGTAATTAAATCTGATCTACAGGACAGCACAGGCAACCAGTCACTCCCGGTCTCTTTTTATGCTTTGTTGCATTGCTCGCTACGTGACAACCGCACTGAACTACGACAGTGCGACAGGAGTATTTCAAATCTATAGGACACAGAGGAGGACGCGTCGTCGGTATCTCACCTTTAAAGAAGACAAACTTGCCCTCGCTGTTCTCGTACACTGCATCTATCTTCGGCGGGAGGCCCTCCAGAACACACTGATGAGCATCGGGTAGCCGGCATCACCGCGTTGTCTCTCACGCGCCAAAACCAGTGATCCTGGAAGAGAAACGGGGATAGTGCCGGCTTTTTAGATTCATTAGAGGGAAAGATATGTGTGTAGCAATAATCTCTTGGATTTGTATAGCGCTTTTCAAGATACCCAGAGCGCTTCACAGCTCATTATTCATTCACTCCATACTTGGTGGTGGTAAGCTACTATTGTAGCCACAGCTGCCCCGGGGTAGACTGACGGAAGCGAGGCAACCAGTCTGCGCCATCGGCCCCTCCGACCACCACCAACCACTCACTCACTCATTACATTCGCTAGGCTTCCTGGTGTTACCAAACGGTCTCCCATCCAAGTACTAACCAGGCCCTTCCCTGCTTAGCTTCCAAGATCTAACGGGATTGGGCATAGCAAAGGCGGTATGACCACACCAGTGTAGCACCAGTGGTCGGACAAACGGGCTTTGGAAGAGTGAAGTTTTCTAGTATACAGTGGGAGGAAGATGTATGTGAACGCTTTGGAATTTCTTAAATTTCTGTCTAAATCGGTTATAAAATGTGGTCTGATCTTTATCAAATCACAAGAATGAGTAAACAGCGTCTACTTAACTAATACCACCAAACAATTACATGTTGTCATATTTTAATGGTCATAACATATAAACATTCACAGGACAGCATGGAATAAGTAAGTGAACCCTTAATTTAATAGCTGGCTGACCCTCCTTTGGCAGCAATAACTGCGTAACTTTGCAGATCAGACGTGCGATCAGGATGAATCTTGGACTATTCCTCTTTATAAAACTGTTGCAGTTCAGCGAGATTCCTGGGTTCACTTACTTATTCCACCCTGTCCTGTGAATGTTTACATGTAATTGCCAATGAAAATATGATAACATGTAATTGTTTGGGTGGTATTACTTTAAGCAGACACTGTTTACAGTCAATGCCATTTGTTTTGTCGTCCTCATTCCCGCTTTCCGTGTGTCACGCAGTGCGTGAAATATAATACATCTTATCGCCACAAGGTGGCAGGTGAAGTCCACTTCAGCTCTGCCGGCGCCGTAAACTGAGCTATAAAACTGCTTGTAAACTTTGCCTGGTCAGTGTGAGTATGCTGGGGTAATGGTGAGTGCAACAGACTGGCACGCAGTAGACCGGGGTTCGACTCCCGTCTGAGGCACTTTTGCTCCGTGCCTTTTTTTTTCTTTTCTTTTTTTTTTTTTTACATTTTTATTGTTTCATATAGTGTATGTATTCATGTAAATATCTTGTATAATCTGTGACAAAATAAATATCCTTGCATTGATTTCATATTCCTTTTTTAAACACTGCTATTTTGGTTGTGCAACAATATCACTGTTAATAATATAGTTGTCAATGACAATCGACTGAACAGGTAAGTTTTGTAAATGAAATCAAACATCTCTGTCCAATTAATCCCACAATTAACAGTGGTGTTAAAGTATGCCCGCACTGTCTGCTACTGCTGTATTCAAACGCACTCACTGGCTGCATCACGTTATGAATGGGCACTAATCCCAGTTTATGTATGTTATGTTATCTAATCGCCCCAAAAATGTAATTTTTTGTGAGCACCCCCAAGTTGTGCTTTATTTTCATAATCTTTATTCAGTGAACACCAGTTTATATCCTAAAATAAAATATGATTACCCTGTGGCTTAATAGCTCAGTCATAACGCGCAAGTTTCTGGTGCAGAATGAGCAGGGTTCAACTCCCACCTGAACCAAACATATACTCCAGTGTTGAAAGCTTCTACTAAATTATTAATAAATGATTACATTTTTTTGACATTTACATTTTTTTACAATACTTAGTAACCCGTGAGTATTTTTATTTTTTTTAAGTTTACATGTTTATCAAGCTCCACGTGTACCGGTCTCCGCAAAACTCACCTCAGTGATAGGCTATTAAAATGTCTTGTCCTAAATAAGGACGCACTGGCTCCTTTCACTTTATGACAGATAGCAAGAAATTGCAACCAGATCAAATGTCGGCGCGGTTCATGCTAAACGCCCCACCAACACCTCTTAACTCCCACCTGAACCGAGCCCATTTTCTATACTGAAAATGTCAAAGTAATCAAACACCGCCTCTGTGGCGAAACGGGATTATGAATGACTCTCACATCAGCGACCGGGGTACGAATCCCGCTCAGGCCAAACTCTTAAACTTTTATGTTTTTATTTTATGTTTAAACGTGTTAGTATTGAATGCTATTTCTAAGTAATAGAATACCAAGAAGTTTAACTATTTTACTCTGATAAAAATCAAAAGTATTTCAACAAAATGTATATTTTATTGATTTTAAACAATATGTACTGCATAACTGCTGTATTTGCCAAAATTTGCCCACACTGAACATTTATTTGTTTGTTCTAAATCTAATAGTTCCTATATTAAGGTAAATAATAAAAGGCCATAGTTCAGTGGAATACAATGTAATCCATAGGTACAAAAGCAACAGCTGCACATGTACGGCCTGCACACTTTATTGAATTGCGAACATGGCAGTAATGATTTTGCATGGGTCGCGCCACGTGCTGCCATACGCTTTTAGATTTGGGTGAAGCTGAACTGGAGAAAATGCCCTCAGTTAAGGTGGGGGTTAGGAGGTTAATTTATGTCATTAGACCTACTGCATGACCCCTCCCCCCAGAGGTGTGAAAACGCAGGGTCTATTCATTTGTAAATAGCCTGAGAAATCAGGGCGGCGGGTGGAGCGTAGATGTCTCCTTAAACACACTCAACTTACGTGTAAGTAGTGAAAAGGAGTAATGACATACTGTAGTAGTGATAAAAAAAAACGTACTATACTGAATAAGGGCATAATAGATGTAATAATAGATATTGGATATATATATGAACCAGGTATGCATAATAAAGGACTAATTTCACTTTATTTAAAAGGTCAGTTTACTATATAAACATATAAACATATACACAAGACAACATTTTTTGGCTTCTTTAGCTCAGGGGCTGGCTGCTGCTTCTCCATGATGTCTAGCACAATCTTCTCAATGGCGTGTTGAGTGAGAGATGAGGCGACTGAAAGAGCGGGGGGATTCACAGTGGCAGGCGGCATGGTGACAGGCACCGTTGTGCTACCTGCTGTGAGAGACTGCCACAGTGTCTGTGTTTCCTCAAGTTTTTCCGGACTGGTGTTCAGTGATGAGGATGTGTTTAGTTGTTTGCAGGTGTGTTTGATGTATTGTGATATGTCTAATCTGGTGTTGGGTGCAGCAGGCTGTTGGATCAGAGCTGGAGTTGTGGACAAGTGTGGCATACTCCTGATCCACAATTTTCAGCATGTCCTTCTGTCCGCGGTGTTTATTGAGACGACCATCAATAACTGCCTTCATGGGAGCAGGCCAGCGCTTGTGGTCCAACACAAAAACCCTCCCTCCTGTCTTCACTGGTCCTGTACGGGCTGCGGATGGAGAAGGCTTGATGGGCAGCGGGAGCAGCAGAGGTGTGGCTCTAGGCACAAGAGAAATAGAATACGAATGTCATCTATTTTATATTTGATTAAACTATACATTGTTTTGACATAGCTAGTGGGCTGTTACCTAACTTGGATGTGGAGCCTGGTTTGCGTCAGCGTCTACAGAGGAAGCCAGAGCAGCAGCGGCTGTGGGAGCTGTCGCAGCAGTAGTAGTACATGGCACAGGATTAAGAGAAGAGAAGCTGAAGAGCCTGGTGAGAGCAGTTCCACTCGCTGAGCTCCTGCTCAGTGGGAAGCAGCGAGGAGGTGGCCTATTGACTGCAGCTGTGGCTGGACTGGACGCTGGATGGCTGGACGGGCTAAATGATGAAAAAAAAAAAAGCTTTATTCAATTATACTCGTCTGAGCACTTATACCATTTTCCCACTCCTCCACCTTATAGATAAGGCCACACATGAACAACAGCAGAAAGCAATGTGTCTCTTGCAATAATCTACTTCATGTTTAACTTGGGTTTGTTATTAATGTGTCATTAATTATATCAATAATATGGTGCTTTGTTTGTGCACAGCACAGCTTTGGTTGTGAAGCACTTTAGAAATAAATCTGATTGATTGATGTACTGTAATCGTTGAGGGGAAACCTGAAATGACATTCTCACTTTGCTGTCTTTCTTCATTGGAAGGCTCTGAGTCGGGCTGAATGAGCGCTGTAGGAGGAGTATCAGAAGGGGAAAGAGTTTCTGGGAGTAAACATTAAAAAATTAAATACAGAAGGTGCATCGTGGTATGTAAGAAATGTATCACAAAAACAGACCTGGAACTGAGGTGTTTCTGGCCTCAGGAAGCAGAAACTTAAGCTCTTGTGGAAGAGGCAGAGGGACTTCAGAGGCACCGCAGCTGGAACAGCTGGAGAGAGGAGAGAGGTTAAAGTATCCACTGTAAAGGCTGAGCTGTAGTTATACACTGAGTTATTGTAAAGTGTTTGGGTGGACCATCTCCTGATTCCTCCAGGGCAATGGGCACGGACTAAGCAGCTATAGAGAAGAAACTGCAATTAGTTTTTATTTTTGTTAAATCATTTACAGTTTAACCAAATGTTAGTAAAATGAACACACAGCATTCAGCTGTTACTTCTCCTGCTCGTTTGCTGACTTGTCATGTTTTGAGATTATTTAACGTTTCACATTATCCAGAATAAACATAATTTGAGGAGGGAAGCACTCACATCAAATGTTAAAATACAAACAGCACTCACCACTTCACACATATTCACAACCATGCATAATAAAAAGTCACTTACCTCATCGCAGATGGTATCAATTCATAGTCACTTGGACTTTGGCAGAACACACATGAGAGGAACAAAGCAGAAAGTGACCGGAACGTGGTCGTTGGGCCCTTGCGGAAAACCACATTGACTCGGCCAGGGGAAAACAACTGTCTTCTTCATTTTCTCTGAAATGACACAAGAAATTGTAATCAGAAACCATGAAATATTAATTTAAAAAAAACAACAACTAAAAGAACATAGTGTGCAATCATTCACAATCAAACTACTATAATTACATCATTATAAGATGTTAAATGTTGAAGTACAAGTAATATATCTAATTCCATTAGATTAGTTGTTTATCATGATACCACTCAACCAAATATTACAAAGCATTATAAAAAATACAAATATATGCCTCAATTTAATTAGTACACAAACAAAACAATCAGGATAACAACGTGAATGAAATAACTTGATTTGTGAGTAGCTTTGTATTTTATTACTCTAACTCATAACGTTACAGTACATGACAGCAATAAATCAAAATATAAACGTAACACAAAAAGCTTTTAATCCAAGTTGCAGTCGAGTGAACAACAATAAAAATAAAAAAAACTCCGACTTGGGTCTACTGTAACATTGTTTACGCACGTACTTATTGATTTGAGCCCTAAACTAAAGATGATAAACAAAGTACCATATTAACCAAAATCATAAAAAACCCTGACAAATCCAGGAATAAATGTTAGCTTTAGCGTAGAATTACTACATGTGACTGATCGAGTCAATACATCGCAACCGCGTTACTGTAAACAATTAAACACACTCAACTTACGTGTAAAGTAGTGAAAAGGTAATAATGAAATAGTAGTGATAAAAAAAAGTGTTCTACACTGAGTAAGGGCATCAAACATAATGAAAATAAAGCTACGTTGAAACAGCATGACAGTAACTTAACCATAAAAACTACTCAAATGTCTGTTCTAAAAGACAATCTATCAGAGTGTTTTGCAAACTTAAATGACTAAAACAGTGAAAAGATTACCCAATCTGGGAAGAAAAGTTGCTTACCGTTTTGTTACTCACGGACGGGACGCCAATGCCAGAACTGGAAAATTACTAGCAAAAACGGAGCGCCGGGACAGCGACGCCGCAGGCCAAACGTGTAATTGCAAGGAGGGCAGTGGTTAGCACTACCATTGAAAATGAATGGGCCGGTTTAGGGCTGTTTAGCAAAAGAATCATTTGTATATTTAATCATTTCTCTCCATGTTTTGTGTCTCATGAATAGAGCATGTCGCTGCATTATCTGCCACTTTTTGCTATATGTATCCACGTTGAAGAGAAAGGCAAAATAAACAGCATTCAGTGCCCGGGGTTCGAACCCACGAAAAAACACTAAGATTATTTAGAGCCAGGTACTCTACCCATGAGGCCACCGTATTCTCACTGTCAAAATACTGTTTCCATGCGGACTTATACCTCATTACCTGAGCGAGTACTTCACCGACACAGCTACAGCACAAACAGTAGGCTATTACAATGCGCGATATACAAGGCTTATAATATGTTATAAAAGAGTAGGTTATGAGTGAAAACCATTATCTCTGCTGTGCTCCATTATCCGCGTGTACCAGGCGGTGAAGAGAGAAGAAAGAGCTCACAAGTGCACCTGGTGGTTGTTTGGGTCATTGCAGCCACTGGGGAAAAAAAAAAAAAGACGCGTGATTCACACGTGACACCACGTGTGTTTCACGCGCGGGAGGCGACAAAACAAAGTGGCACCGACTGTACTAATTCTTGTGATTTTAATAAAGATCAGGCCACATTTTATGCCCAATTTAGGCAGAAATGTGAGAAACTCCAAATGGTTCACATACGTTTTCCTCCCACTGTATCCAGTATCTTCAGTCTGCTATAATGGCTTTGACTTTCACTATGACACGGGTGACTGCAGGCCAACAGCTCCTTTAAAGACAATCACTCTGTAACCTCATACTTTCTCAGGTCGCCTTTACACACACGACCTTCCGAACATTATGTGACAAGAGTGAAGCTATGTCCGGGAGCTTTACGAGTATCCCACGGTCCATGAAAACGTGAGAGTGTCCGTGGCTATAGGTGTGTCTTTTTGATGTCGGGGATGAAACCTGAAGACACAGAACGCCGGGGGGAGCCAGCTGTGAAACCCATTAAAACACGCCCGCCCTTTGGCTACAAGCGGCCGATTGTGCCTTTGTGTGCGCACTGGAGAGTGGTCCAAAAAAAAATCCTCAACTCGGAGCTACGGGGAGAAGGGAAGGCAACACATCATCGGAGCTAGCCACATTCGCGGTGAAAGCTAAATAAACAGGGCATTTATCAAACGGTCTCCTCTCGCCGGGGCTAATCCAATTGTTTCTGTGGGACTCCCCCCTCTTCCTCGCTCTTCCTCCTCTTGTTCCGCTGCCAATACAACCTTAACAGGCCTTTTCAATTGTTCAGCGCTTTCCCCAGCCCTGTAATTGAAAACTGTTCAAAGTCTGGAATCGCAAATCATTCTGACCAACAGTGTCCGGACTTGTGTAGAAAGCAAACTTTTGCAAAAAAATAGGGAAAGATCACTTGCAAATCGTCTAAATAGTACAAAAACATAGTAGCTATTCGTTTTTTGCGTCATTATGAAGCTATTTTTGAAATGATCATAATCTTGCTGTCTATTTGGTTCATTCCCAACGACTGATAAATGTGGAAAGTCGGGTCGGGTAGGGCATGTGGCACTTTTCCAGAAAACACACAGACTTCACAGCATGTAAGAAGGCTGAAAACTACTGCGGCGAAACACAAGGCATAGTCAATCCAAAATAAATATCACCAGCAACATTTACTTCTGTACCCAGTTAGTTTTAGGCATGACCCACTGGTTACGAAACACTAATACGTCAAAAGTCTAGATCTAAATATGGAATTTACAGTTCAGGGGCATTAATATTTATTATCAAATGCTATACCTAGAGCTAGGGGTGGGCCATGTCATATCGCATATCGTTATCGTGATATATTTTTTGATATCGTTGTTGACACGATATAATTTTATGCTCAGCTCCATCAGAGCAGCATAAACACTGACTGCAGAACACAGGGACAGGTGCTTAAAAGTAAAATTAAATGAAAGATGTAAACTTCTTGAGTAGATCATATTTGCAAGGAAATTAGTTTGTCATTTAAAAAAAAAATCTATCACTGAATTAATCTTCCCAATAGGCGTAAGGCTGAGATTTTAAAGAAATTTGTCCATTGTCAATTATATCGTCAAATATATCGTTATCGTGATATTTCTTTTTTATATCATGATATAGATTTTAGGCCATATCGCCCTGCCCTACCTAGAGCACAGCACGAACTTTGTACGCGGCAGATTCAAGACATTCGCACAAATCTATATGTAATGACAACAATGCACTTGCCTCTGCACCCCCAGCCATCTCCGCCACAGCTGAGGCGGGCACTTTGCAATTATGGGGATGTCTGGTTTAATCACAACAGCAGAAGTCTGAAATATAATCCCTCAAAATGAAAAAAAAAAAAAAAAGGGCCGCACAGAATTTGCCACGCATAACTGTCTCCATATAACTGCATTACCATATGGTCTCTATTGAAAAGACGCCTTGACAGCTTGCGCAGAAACGTCCCATATCCCTTAAGGATGAAGCTGGTGATTGCAAACACAAGAATGCGCAGCTCTGAGAGTCGAGTTGATGTTCTGACACAAACGCCGTTGCATAAAAGATTCATTCCCGCCGAGCTGACACAAATACTACCACTTTTTTATGAATAAATGACAAAGCACTTTTTATTAAAACATTTTCAAAAGAAAGAAAAACAAGCAAGTGTAAACATGTTTTTGTGCCGTACTTGGGATTACAGAGATAGAGGGTTGGCAAATGCTCAGAAGTATATTGTTGTCTTATTTTAAACCTAATGAATTTCTTCTTACTTCTTCTTGTTCTTCTGATAAAGACACTATGCAGCCACATGTTCAGCTATCCTTACATGTCTTCATCCTACACACCGCATATGTCGATGGGTAGAGAAAACCGGCAGAAGGCCATATGGTGCGTGTGCGTTCGTATAAAGTTCACCCAGACCTGACCCGCTCGTGAAGCAGGAGCTGGTAACTCGGTATCAGGGGGGGGTTCGGGGTTTATTACTGACACTGGATCCAGATGGTGGTTACCTGTGAACCTCCCACGACCCTCTGCCTCCTGAGCGGAGAGGAGAGAGCGGCCGTAAAACAAAAGCCTAACAAGCATGACTTTGGACGCCTTTGTAGATTCACCCGCTCATATACAGTAGACCTTAGCCGTTAGAATTTACCGCCCCGTGCTTAAGCGGTTTTATTGAGAGGTAAAATTACTATGGGAGCTACTACTGGGCGAGTTACGTGGATAGATGAATTTGCGTTAGTTTTGAAAGCGGTACAGAGGTTTATGCTACCTAACTGTGAAAACATGATTGAAATGTTACTTACGTAAGTACAGCTTACTATAGCTAACAATGTGTCGCCTACATTACAGATGGATCTACTGGGTATATCCTTCCTGATGCAAAAGTGAAGTGAAGTCAGGCTCAATATTACACTATGGTGAGGTATGACATGTTACTTTAATGGGATTTATATAATTCCTGTTTTATATCTGTCATTAACATATTGTACAATGATGTTTAGTGCCCATTGAAAGTGTTTCAGGCCACAGAAAACCAGACACTTAACCTGTTAACCCCCGGCTTGACCGAGCACATTTTCTTCAGTTCGGTTTTATCCAAATCTGAAAGCTTCTTGCAAAAAAGCATCAAAATAGCGACAAAAATTAGATGAAAACAAGGATAAAAGAGCGACAAAAACGCAACAAAACAGTTGACAAAAAAGTGATGGAAAAGCAACCAAAACGATGACAAAAAAATGACGAAAGATTAGAACTGAACTGGAGAAAATGTGCTTGGTTAAGGTGGTACTTAATCCTTATCTAAAGTAAAATCTCAAAAGGTCTTTAATGATTTCTAACTAGGCTTTAATATCACCACGGTCGATGGGTTGACAACAGCTGAAAACTGGATTGTTCATGATTTGGGATGTTTGATGGCTAAATGCTAACGGCTATAGGAAAAAAAGTTTCCCAGACTAGCCTACTTACGTTAGGATCGAACGCCGCTTCTCCTTTTTATTTCGATGCTCCTGACCATGAACCCGGCTCATGATCTGGAGATGGATCCACAAAGACGTATAGACCTAAACCATGCAAAATACAACTTGATAAATGCAGTGTTAAAGAGGTTTTAAAGCATTGGCGTTGCTCAGTGGCTAATTCTAGTTTACATAAAACGTCAAGGTCCACTACCAATAATATCAGAAGAGAAAGATGAATTTTCTCTAAATCATTATGAACTTAAACTTGGTCAAGGCAAACTGTCGAAATTATCCCACTTTATCTCAATCTCCCAAAGTAATCCCACTGCGGTCGCCTCGCTCTTCCCAGTCCGGACCACCTGTGAACCCCTGGGCCTGGAGGGGCTGCGCAGATCCGCGGTGTAATGACTTGGCCGCGGCTCGCCGTTCGCCGTTCCAAAACCATCGAGTGGAGCGAAACCACGCAGACCAAATGGACCTGGCGCGGGCCCCCTCACCGCACATGCAATCAAGAGAATGGACTCGCGCTGTAAAAGTGAACTGAAATAAGCACATGCTGTAAATCACTTTCGTAGACAGTGTTTTGGCGAGCGTTTGAAGAGATCTATTAAGCCACGGGTGATTACGCTTCTCCTCAATTATCGATACAGATAAACCGCGACGTTGACCGGGAAGAAAGTGCGCAATAATGTGATACTTGAGCCCTTTTCGGTGGAGTTTGTGTTACAGCAATTTTGGCTTAGCACAAATTTTGTATCAGGAAACACTAGGACCACCTGCTCCACAGAAAGACAACCTGCAAAAGAGAGGATCTAATGCAAAAGGCACAAAGGCACAGTCTCCAATGGTAACTTTATAGTGCTTTTCGATTCAGTGGACTGCAACAAAGTAAAAAAAAACTGTACTCAGAGTGCTACATAAAAATAGTGGCCATAATGATGTGAGTGCGCTGGCTCTACAAGTACAAATGATCTGCTACAAATCACGTCTCACTCTGTTAAACAAACAATGGGAACATTTGAGACGGTGCTAGAGTGAAGGGGACACAACACAGTCTTCAAAGCCTTATTGGGAACATGCTTTTTTTTCTTATTCTGCAATACACAACTACATATCGCCCCGCTCTTTTCCTCAACCTACATTTCTCGTGCAATTATTCTATTTACAACAGAATAGCCTTTCAAGACAATGCAGAGTTTGTTCTGCACAAACACTCTTCCAGGGTGGCCCCGGCGGATTGGCTTTCAAAGGCCGTTTATTTGCAGACGAAGCTGGCAGTCTCTTTAATTTCTTTAATTGAACCAAAGTGGTCAAAATGAAAGCAACTCATGGGATAGAAGTGTTACGACTACAATATTACACTGGTAATGGAAAGGGCCTGGACTTGTTTTTCGCCACACAGTGTGGGATTAGGAGGCCGAGCTAATCTTTCTCGCTTTGGTACTGTTCCAAACCAAAGAGGCCCATCTTACATGTCCAAAAAGATGCGCTATATCTTTAGAAAACCTTGTTAAGAATGTGCTCTCTAACACGACTACCTGCCCTTGGAAAATAAAAAAAAAGTCTCTCGGAAGCTTTGATTCAAATGACTTTTGACAGGAACTTAGACGTCTCTCCATTACACAAAAATATGTCTTTCACTTTTCCCACATTTGTCTTGTCAAATCAAAGTCTAGTTAACTCGCTACAACAACTGTACTCTCTGTGTGTCTTTCAATAGCTCCAAGTGCACGCAAGTCCCATGATCCTCATCACTCCATCAGAAACAGGAGAGAGAGGGAAGAAATGAAATATAAAAGACTGAGTCGAAGCCACCAGAAAATGTAATTACGCTGAATTTGACCTGATTTGTTTTGACATTTCTATCCGAAGCCGTCAGTGTAAAAATTAGGTTGTGTGGGAAAGCTAGCCATGTTCAATATAGTTACGATATAAAACCAAAATTGTAAAGCAAGGCATGGCTTCTATCATTTGTGAGCATTAAAGCAGTACTTTGATTTGATTTATTTATTTGAGCTATTGTTTACTGTGCGCTATTATTTACAATATTTACATCATTTCATTTACATTATCACAAAAACCCAAGAAAAAATAAATAATAACTCAAAAGGAGTAGGCAGAGCAAGAAATCGCCTACCCCAATTTCAAAATACAATACAATATGACACAATACAATACAATAGAAAAGTTTTTGATTTCTGAGTGTATTTACTTTTACTTAGTTTTATAATTTTCTCTTATTTTTTTTAATCATTGTTTATATTACCATTTTGGTCACCATTCTATTGATTTACTTATTGTTTAAATAGTCAGTGTTTTAGATAAACATATACGTATATAAACACATACATTACTAGCACACATTTGTACATATATTATCATCACCATAATAACAATGACAATAATAGCATATAATCTTCAAATTTATCATGTTTCTCATTTCTATCATACCTGCTTCAACTGTAATAATGTTGGTTAAGATTGTTCTGTACTAAGTAACTGTTTACCTTAATAAATCCTTTCCTTAGTCCCTCTGGGGGTAATACAAGTGTTAATGGGATGATTGAGGGTCTTTCATCTCCCCCTGGTGTCTCTGGCCAGAAAACCACAATTGCAACTTGCCTGCCTCCGGGTGGAACCACCGATACACACTAATGGAATCACGAAGAAGAAGCTAACAGGCTAACGGGCAAAGCTAACTGTGGGCTAGCACCACTTTAAACAGTATTTACAGCCAGGTTTGAGTGAAAAAAGTATCTCCATTGTGTAATTGGATGTACAATATCCTCTCTCCCTTTGTCTTTTCTGTCAGCGTAGTATTTACTCTCACGGCAATTAATGAGTAAAAAAACGCAACATGCTACGACACCTGCAGTGGGCTTATGGCCTCTAGGGGCATGAGTTACTCAGTACTGCTTTAAATCCACAGAAGTTTTGCTGCTTTAGTGCTGCATGACAGTGGTTAACCTCTTAACCCCCACCAGAACCGAGCACATTTTCTCCAGTTTAGCTTTACCCAAATCTTAAAGCTTCTTGAAAAAAAGCGTCAAAACAGTGACAAAAAGCAATGACAAAGTGACAAAAAAAGTGTCAAAAAAGCAACAAAAGACCAACAAAAAGCGACAAAAACACAACAATAAAGTGACAAAAGAGCCACAAAAACGTGATGAGAAATGTGATGAAAACACAAGTGACGGCAACCAATGCAAGGAAAAAGATCAGTTTAGATTAGTTTTGTAGGTCTTGGCTTTCAAATGAGGCGTTACCCTGTTGCTCTCCAGTCAAGAAGCTTTTAGATTTGGGTAAAGCCGAACCGGAGAAAATGCGCTCAGTTACGGCGGGGGTTAAGAGTCTGCAGGGCACACACCGTCCTCCTCCTCTTCTCCCTCTCCTGGGTCATAAACATCTTTAAAAGCTCCACTGCGGAACCTTCCACGTTACTGTATGTTATAAGTGTCATACAACTCACAACATAAACACGTCAGGGTACCAAATGTGCCGAACATCATCAGAAAGTAGTGTTCGACGTTGGCCAATCTCTAGCCAAGAATAAAACTCACTCAAAAAGGGGAAAAGGCCAGACTTAACTGGATTTCCCCATTGGTTCTGCAAGCTTCTTACTGAACCAACGAACACAATCAATTTCTATCCTTAGTGTAATCACATAAGAACGCACTGGCTCCTTCTCTTTTGGAAGCTTTGTGTAGTCCCGAGGTTTTCCCTGCTCCTGAACATTGAGGAACAGACTTGTAACCTAAGATTAGAGAATGAGAAAGGAAAAAGGTATATGCAAATCAGTGCACACTAGGAAGCGGAAAATTGTGTGCAAATTCAAGTGATTTCCAAATTGTGGGTTGCAATTTGACAAAAAGAAACAGGCTTTCTGAGGTATTTTAGCTGAAGTGAGAATAATAGCTTTTTCCGGCGCGTATGGAGTCTTAAGGATACACACACACAATTAGATGGGCTTTTCAAATGGACTGGGAGTTGGGTGAATGCTTTAGATACTGGGCACGTGCAGGCCCTTTAAGACAACTACCGGCATTACTGTAACAGGATGACTTACTCAGACAAAAAGAAGGTACAGTGTCAAAGGAAGCACATGCGGACTATGATAGTACAGTGCTGTACATATTTTCCTCCCGAGCCAAACTTCTTTAAATGACTTTCTTTAAGCTTATACCTCGACCTCCCTTTCACCGCACACAATATGTACCCAAAAAGCAAGCAGATAACTGGCCTTAAGGTAATCCTTGCATGCTGTTTAGCTAATGCTGTCAGCTTCTGGCTCTATAATGGATTTCCCCCAAACCTATAGGACATCCACACTGGTGTAAAACGAGCGATACGGTGTTCTTTTGTTGCCTTTCTCAGCCGATTAAATTCTAACCCAGCAGGAAGAGACTCTTTTGTATACCTTAACTCAGTTGTTTCTTATGGTAAAACGTAATAATGTAACGTAGGTACAGGTAGAAATCCATTTCATAAAGTTTTCGGCCAAAGAAAAATGATTGCTCAAAGTTTTGAGCACCTTGGGGGGAAATTGATGGCTTAAAAACAAAAGACTGGCGAGAAATAGCCCGGGGATTGTTTTGAAATGTGTCCGCCGCCTTACCTTGAAGACGAACATTTCTCTTCGGAGTATGGCCAGCGTGTTGAACCCCCCGTCACAGACGTTGGGCTTGGCGTTGGGATGGGACGGCGGGGGCAACCTTGGGGGTCTGGTCTGCCTGTCTGGCTTTCGGGGGTCGGATGGCGGATGGGAGCGTGGAAGAGGAGCCGTGGGCAGAGGCTTGGTGGGCTGAGGAAGCTTATCTGGAGGGCCTGCGGAAAGAAACAGGACAGGGCGGGGGGGGGAAAATGACTTATGCTGCAAAGTGCGGCGACTTTTCGAGCCAGATTTAAGAAGCGCGATCAGCGAGAACACCTTGAGATGCAAAAGACAAATAGTTCTTGGCAGCAGAAACGGAGCGATGAGGCTTAAGAGGTCAACTTTGTTCAGATGAATTGAATATTGAATAAAAGTTTGGAGATTCATTTAACAATAATATCTATGTGGATGTGCTCCATAGCATGAACTGAAAGCCTGGGCGGTTTTTAACAAATATGTACAGATTATATTAAAAATGTACAAGAAAAGGTCATCTCGGGTCCGGGAATAAATAGCCACATGAGTCAAGTCGTGAATAAATAATACAGAAATGGGCGTCATAAGATCGTTCCGGAAACATGCATATGGAGATTAAAAATAAAACTTCGCACAGACATGCCTCGGTGCCATTTAACATTCATGAATCACACATGGGAAGAAGAGCGAGAGGAGACGTGCGTTGGGGAGAAACCGGAGCGGTTTGGGGTTTATGAATAATTGAGTGTATGACGAAGCTCACGTCCTGTCTGTAAAAACGGGGATAGCGGCTTGGGTCGACACGTGCGAGAGTGGTGAATGTGAGAATAAACAATGCCCTTTAGCACTTAAGTCATGTGCGTCACAGTTACATTATGTAAGTGGATATGTACAGTAAGTGTCCTCCTACCGCTTGGCAATATCGGCAATGTACTTTGCTCCTGTTGTCTATAACAATCAAATATGTGAATCTAAACTGTCCACAGTGAATTAATGTGAGTTAACAATCACAGTATTTGTCTGTATGACCAGGGTTTGCCACACCCTGAGCACTTAAAGGGGGGTATTATGTAAAATCGACTTTTTCAAGCTTTATATCATGTTATTATAATTATAATATTGTCATTCCCTCATTAAACACATGCCTGGAGTGTTGCCTTGGCTCATTCACATATTTTTGAGTAATCAGTAAAAACTTAGACGGCAGCCATTTTAGGTGTAGCTATGCCTCAGTCCTCCTAGGAACGCCCCCACCTCCTGGAGACGCCTCTGGACCTTTTGTCACCAGCCAAGCCACCAACCACTGCTCCTCAGCTCAGCAGAGCCCCTCCCCGCACAGTGTTGTTGTTTAGATGCCACAGCAGTGTGCTGAAGGGGGCGTGTCGGAAAGCTTCTTAAAGAGACAGAGGCCTATTTCAAGACGTTCAGTACAGCCATTTTGAGAGAGCAATGTTATTCAAGGCAGTTATTTTAATTTACTGCATATACAGACCAACAGAAGGTTACGTCATCATTGTAGTATGCTATAGACTGGTGCTATGTGATTGAAAAAAGCATAATACCCCTCTTTAAATACTAGATTAGGCTAAAAATTCCCACAATCCCCCCTGGAAACGAGGAAGAAGATGAATATTCTTATGATGAATATTTTTGTTGCATTTTATAGTTTTTGTTCTTTTTAATACATTTGTATTTATCTGTTGTAGCATTACTGAATATATAGCTTTTATTCTTTCTTATTTTGCCTGAAACACGGCCTAAATTATCTTGATTTGTTATTTAACCTTCATTGGAGTAGTTTCTGTCTTTTAATATCTTCCAATGGATTTCAAGTAAAACATGATTTATTATCTGATTTTCAAGTGCAACATTTGATCTTATTTTAGGTGCAATCATATGTTTCTTTGTTTCTATATTCAAGCACAAAAAGACTACTGGCATCAATGTAAAATATAATTCTCTCAAAATAATAGTGTTTGCAGTGAATCCAAGTCATGATGATGCTTAGGCTGTTGTATTCCAATTCAAAACTTTGATTTCCAATAGTTTTTTGCGGACATAGTTGAAGAAAGAAAGAAGCAAGAACCTAAAGGCAAAAATGAGCAAGTGTAACAGAGATAAGTGAAACTGCAGTGCGCAGGCAAACACAAACGAGAACGGGGTAAAATCACGTGTGGTGAGCGATACCAGCTGATGACGGGATTATCACGAGCCGCCAGTCGTGTGCCAGACATCGCACAGTCCACGCAACTGATGAGCGGGTCGCCCCCCTCCGGAGACAGAGCGAGAGAGAGAGATTTCATTCACGGACTGAGTGAAATCCCCTGAAATACATCCCGGATTAGAAGAGCCAACGCACCGAGTTACATAAGCGAGAGGCTGACCGGACATGCAGACAAACAAACAGGCAGCCGCAGCAGGGTTTACCCCCACCAAAATAGCACAATATGGGACGGAGCTGAATCAGGACTTTGGAACGCTGTACCCTTCACTGTCCCATTGGTAACTGTGATTAACAATGCAGGGCTGACTGAAGGCACAGGGAAAGGGGGAAAGAATGGGTAAATGTTTTTTTCTTTTTTAGGTGAGCTGATCCACGTCAGCAAATCACGAGTTGGGGAAAATTTGGGGATATTTGGGTTTCTTATTTGTGAAATTATATAGATATACTGTAGGTTTCTGCCAATATAACTGACTAACATGGCAATGTGTTAATAAGCTCACACTTGTACAGGAGTAACATCATGGACAACATTGCTGAAGCCGTCATCTGAACTAGGTTGTTTATGGGGAGACACTACAGGCAAGACTCAATGTTTTCAATTTTCAGGTTTTGGGCGACATTGGTCTAAACTTTAACCTGGAAACAAAAAATACCTGTCTTCACAAGTTTAATTATTGCACTGACTCACGGTTATAGATTTATTTTATATCACGTTGGTGCGACAATTATGTCCACTTTAGTAGCTCCAACAGAGTTCAAACTTTACAGTCTAAGGTAAGTTTTTTTCAGAGGGATTTTTCAATATCTAATCCCTAATGTGATTTATTGAGTTATGAATTATGAACAAGGTAAATTTTGTATTTTAAACACACACAAAAAAGGCTTATTCTAAAACTAAACAAGATATCCAAAATCCACTCTGAGTTTTTGTAACTAATATGTCAACAAAATAAAACCAGAAACTTGGCTCGATCCATTATTCAGATTTTGGTGCCAAAAGATTGGAAATGTGGGGCATTTTGAGGCACAAAACGCCTTACTTTTATATGAAAACATAAAATGGTAACAAAAACTTGCAATACATGTTTATCTCATATTTATGTCAGTAATCCACAGCAAAAGTTTCAAATGGATAACTCTAAATGTATTCACCCGCAGTGTCTTGCCTTAAATGTCACCTCATGCCTTTGTCAGCACTAACGATCTTTTAGCCGCAGGGTGAAGTAGTGATGGGTTTACTATAGGGGTTAGAATATAAAAGGGTGTAATAACATAATGAGGCACCTTATCTTACTGTACTAGTGTTCACAGGAAAAAAGCATTACTTCTTTCCTATTATCCATGAATGTTCTCTTCACAATTGGAAAACTGTTAAGTGTTGACTTCAAGTCTTTTATTGCATCCAGTTTCTTTGGTTGCCTCACTTGAAATGAAATATCCCGAGTTAATTTAACGCGCAACATGAACACAGTGAGGGGTAATGGCGCTTGTGACATTTGCTACATGGATAGAAAGGAAATAGATATCAGTGTATTGTTGAGGGGAAATGTTAGTTAAACATAATGAGGCTAAATATCTGCAATATGTTGGAAATCAGAGCTGATGGCCTTGACAAAATACCCCATGTGTAGCCTGTCCATGGGGGTTTGTTATGTGTAACCCAGCAGTTTAGACCTCATCAAACATTCAATTTTCAATAGACACACAGCACATTATTGTATCTGCTTAATGTGTGTAAGCAATATAGTATTTTGGGGATCTTGTAGTATGCTACTTGGAGCACCCTTTGCTGGAATTGGGGCAATTAAGCATCATAAAAGCAAGATGCAAGCCACCTAACAAAATGAAGGTGCTGTGATAAACTAACTGAGGCTTATAGGCTTTAAAAGTGCACAGGATACTTCCAGGTTCCATCTTTTATGCAACAAAATTAAGGAAACTAACCAGAAGACAAAGGGAACATTACCATAACATGCATCAAACCTTTAAAATGTACATGATGTGTCTCAAATGCATTCTCTATTCTCTTTCATGCATGTTGGTAAATGATTATTCTGCAGGGTTGTACACCAGTCCGCAGTCTGCCATCATGGAGGAGATATAGCTCTTACTGCAAAGGACTGTTTTGTGGTCTAGTTGCGGTGGTCCGTGTAATTTGAGGATCTGCAGAGGCTTAACACTTTGACACCAGCTTTGAGGACGAGAACTGAAAATTGCTTCAGCCGGGTGTTTACTTTGCTCTTCAGATGTGGTCGAACGCACTTTGTTTATCACAGGGCTTTGACTCATTAAGTTTCTCACTTTTTCCGCACTTTGCCGTCACCGAGTAAGTGTGACTTTGGTCTTTACTGACTCCGCAATTGACACTTTAAAAGGGCCGGGATGAAGTTTGTGAGGACGAACGTGTGATGTTGGTGACTTTGCGTTTGGCCTGGCTTTCCATGTAAACAATAAACAACAAACAGTCTTTGGAAGGGAGCTTAGTTGTTCATAGCATAATTAATACCTTGACTCACACTGTTCTTCCACTAAAAGTCCAATTGTTCAGCACCCACGTCTTCCTATGACCATTTTTGCCAAGATGGGAAGAAAGGAAGACCAAAAGCGGTGAGACGAAACTGGTTTGTGCTATAGGCAACATCTCTTGTCCTGTCCTTCAACTCTTTGTCCAACAGAGTGTGAGGCGCGATGGGGTGTTGGCTGTGAGAGGGGACAGTGGGATGAGAGAGATTGCCTGTGTCTGTCACTCCCAACGGGACGGGCACATGTAAGCAGATGGCCGGTGCTTTTGTTTGATGCTATGCTTATATATATAGACATTTGAGAGGGAAAGAAGAGATATTCAGATGGTGAGAGTGGCTTTGTTGTAAGATGTCAGTCCACTGAAGAAATGGGATGTGTGTGCATAACATGAGACAGTTCCCAATATTCCCGTTAAGAGACTATACTATCAAGTGCTGTCAACAAAATAAGTGGGACTCATCGATTCTACGTCTACTTTCTAAATCAAATACTCCTTTTGAGCTGGTAGGGGGCCCAAAACTTCAGAAAATGCTGATGGACCATACTAATTTTATCCACCAAAGCTTACAAGAAATGAGAATGTGCATTGTTGACTAAATCCCTCATAAATAAAACAGTGCAGACATCATCATTTATGGCTTAAACTCCATAGTCGTAGCAAACACTCGTCAGGGCGCATCTTGAAATAGATTTACAGAGAATTGCTGGTTTGTTTGGCGGAAGAGGACAAAGTTACATTAGCAAATCATATTTTCTAAATGCAATTTCCTATTGCAAAGAAACTCTCCGTTGTCATGAAATATACATTAGCAGATAGGACCGCTTCTCCGGAACTAAAGCAGAACATTTACAGCGTTATCCAGTACCAAGAAAAGTGTTGCGTGGAAACTGATGAAAAGGATTTGACTCTATATGAACATTAGCAGCTCATGTTCGACAATGGTAGCAAACTAACAAATCGGATATGGGAGCAACTCAATGTGGCATGTTAAACTGTTCAACCCACAAGTCGAAGTTTTCTTCTCTTACCATAGATTTTCTGTATTCCCAGCAGGTCATCCATTGGCAGTTTGAAGTTGTCCGTGTCCATGTACTGATAGAAGGGCGCCATGATCGCCGTGGGGTCATTGGAGTGTTCCAGTCCTAAGGCATGCCCCAGCTCGTGAACAGCAACCAGGAACAAATCGTTACCTGCAAAGAGACAGAAATGCAAAGTCAATGCTACAGTCGGTGTCTTGTTTTGTTTGGCATTTCGAGACTCAGCAGCAGCTAAAAGAAATGAGTGTGAATCCTGGTCAGCCCCGGGTTATTTTCTGTCTTTTCGCAGCTTGTCAGAGTGCACCTGTTGTGGTTGGCAGCAATAATGTGAGCAGCCTCCACAATGACGCCAAGTTTAGCGAATTTAGAAAAGGCTGTAAATAATAAAACAGTTTTCGGTCCAAAGGCCGCTGCGCTCTCTGCTGTGGCCTCTCTGTCACGACGTACAACTTAGAATATGAATATTATAATTATGGAGGCAGTCAATCCCAAAGTCGGTGGCCCTGCAAAGTCCACACATCATTCACATAAGTAAAATGAACTTATTAGTGTATGTATAATATAATTTCCAATCCAATTCAACTTGATTTGTGAAGCACTTTCAAACAACACAGTTAACCAAAGCGCCAAAAGAAATACGTTTTCAGCAAAGATTTAAAGACAGGAAGGGGATTGCCTTGTCTAATATACAGGGGAAGCTCATTGCTCAAATGGCACAATCCCCACACTAACCTATTAAGACTGTTCACTTGTATTTTCACTGAAAATTTATGAGGAAACCGTTAAATTTCTTATAAATAGAGCCAATTCTTCTCACTCACGGGCCCTGTGAGATCTTTGGATGTATGAGCATTGCCACTTAGATGAAGGAACTCAAGCAAACAAATGAATAAACAAGTCCAAATAATTTCAAATACTGGTGGTAAAAATCTCTCTCAAAAAACTGGACTGTCCAATATCTAGTCATAACTGCTGGAGCTCATGTGTGGAGTTAAACAGCCAGTGTGGGTTGAATTCTGATCGTTGCAAATGTCAGCCGCCCCCATGAGAGGAGAATAGGCTGATAGACGTATGCATAATCCTCCATTTATGCATGAAATGACTGGATTATGTAGTTGGTCACGGCCTCTAATGTGACACTCTCCACGCCGACCCCGCTCTCAGCACGGGAAGGCTCTGTAATTAGCCTAAATCTGTGGTTAAGCTGACGATACATCAGGTTGACCTTTTGTCAAACCCTTTGCGGCCACGAGGCGGGACCAACCCTAGACTTCTCCGCCCTGCAGCAGCCCGCCATGTTCATATATATCTGGGATGAAAAAACCCAGACTCCGCCACGACTTACATAACCAAAGCAACAATAGATAAACAAAACAACTCCTTTGCAAATTTGAACATCAATGCGCCAGCTCTGAGCCGCAAAAAGGCTTTCATTGTTCAGACAAAATTCCTTTGCGCTGTAAAATTTATAGCATCGTCCTGCCTAGTTGTGGTAAGCCATTAACCCCGTTCTAGGAAGGCATCACTGAGTACGCTTTCCGAATTGGAACCACTGCTAAAGTATGCCATGAATAATGCAATATTAGCAGAACTGTGGATAGTACGTGGGAAGTGGGAAAAATGCTGGTCCAGTATGTTTTGTACAGTGTTAATTTTGAAAAAAAAAAAAAAGGAAAGGAATGGGCCAAGAACAAATGTCAGTATCATTAGTTTATTATTAGTATAGTTATTAGAACAGTATTTTTTGAGCTCAGCCTAAAATGAGGGAAAAACAAGTGCAGTTTTTATAGGATCATATAACAAAAAACTGTGGAGTGCCTCAAGGGTCGGTCCTCGGCCCCACCCTCTTCTCATCTATATGCTCCCCTTGGGCCACTTCATTGGCAGGCTGGACCCCACATCCACCTACCTCTTCACTCCCCATCTAACTTTCTTCAGTTAAACAGCTCCAAAACTGAAGGTCTCTCATTGGGACGCCATACCAACTCCAATCTTCCCCCTGACTGTTTACTCATTTGCTGGCCATAACATTCCTCTCACATCCTCTGTTACAAACCTAGGGGTTCGATTTGACCCCACCTATCATTTGACACTCATATCCAACAATCTGTAAGACTGGCATCTTTCACCTCCGGAACATCTCATTATTAATCATTAATTCGAAGTACCCAAATCATTGCAGCCTTTGGTATTTGATAATTGCAACCATTGAATATACGATTACGATTCGATCAGTCTTGAAAGCCTGTCGCTGTCAGATACAGTAGTCATTTTTAAATATTTCACTATATCCTCTTTGGCTCATAGTAAGGCTGAATCGTACTTATCCTTTCACCTTTCCACCTTTGTATCTTCTTATCAAAAGCCGACAGGACAAAAAAAAAAAAACACCATCACTTATTCATTGAGATTCTGCATAAGAGAGGCACTTATCTGCTGCAAATCTGTCATATGAATAATGCAGCAGTATCTGGCCACTTCGTAGAAAGTACAGTAGAAATTGTACAGCCATTGGTAACAAGAAACGGCCTAATTGGAAAGGCATGAAATGTATGTGACTGTATAAACATTAGTGACTCATGTTCATTGTGCTGCTGTAAAACTGATGTGCGGCAGTAATATCCGAGAAGCTGGAGATGAAATGTGGAGTTCTAATAAAATAATATGGGTTTCATTACGATTATGAAAAGAACTATTAAGTTTATGAAAGTGCAAAGAGGTACAGAGACAAGTGTCTGGAGATACGGTTTGAAGGTCTCATGTAATGTTTATTTCAGGCTTTTTGAAAATGACTTTTGCGCAGAGTTAGCATTTCAAGTTTTATAACTCATGCTTTTGTACCACCTAAGAAAACAAGGTTTCTAGTACCATCATACCTAAACCTATTGAATTAAGGTTTATAAAATGACTATGCACAAGCAGGAGCTATTGTTAAAGAGAAATTATATGTAGTGGAGGCAATCAGACCAATGAATTGATCAGAATGAGTAGGACGCTGACGTTTCAAACAGAGAAAGAAGAGAAAGACAGAATAAGCGCAAGTGCATGAATGAAACAAAACTCCGGGTATGTTTTTTCGTGAGGGAAACACAATTACAAAATGGTTGAGAAGCCCAAGAAAGGCAGTTCAGTGTAATATCTGCACTTGTAAAAGATTGTAACAGTTCAGAGACTCAGTGATCGATGTCAGAGAAAAAGTGGCACCAGAGAAACATGGCCTTTCCAAATAAGGTCAAGAGCAACAGAGGAGAGCAGCGGGCAACAAATCACAGATCTCAGAGGCTGTGGCCACCGGAGTTTCCAAGTTTAACCGGCATGTGGTAATCTGGGGCGAAATTTACTCATTGTGACTCTAAAAATACCTAGGTTGGCAAACGTTGACAACTATCTGTTTGTAAAGAGATCAGGACTGTCGTATCCGGCATCAAATTCCTAGTTAGCATTATGCAAAGCAGTGATTTTAACATTATAGTGGAGTTACCATTCCATGTGTAATGCTGGTGTTATTTCCCATTGTTACTTGATGAAGTGACTTGGTTGTTTCAGCGAATATAATCACATTATTGTTCTGTTTTCTGTTTCTAGATGACAAATGTTTTAGTATAGGTATATGTATCGTAAACCAAGTATCGTCAAAGAACCGGTCCCGCCCCTAGCCACAAACATCACATCACCGTAATGTAAATACAAATACATCTTGTAGAACGCTACATAAACTGATTAACAAGAGCTATTTCGATCTACCTGCTTTGCCTTAAGGAGTGAGATAAGGACAGCAATCTTATTGAGCTGATAATCTTCACATAAAAATGAATTAATACGAAAGATCATCATCAATCGTACAGTGACAGACAAGTTGAGTGCCTTTTAGACACTCGGGTCATGAAGCTACAAGACTCTAAAGCACTGTTTGTCTGTCTCCAGTTCCAGCTCATTCAATCTTCCGTCAAGCATGTGAGGCTATTCCAGGTCAGCGCTGTCACTCTGCGAGCCGCATAACAAGAAGAACATTCCGTTATAATAAAAAAGACATCGCTGCGTCTATTGTGTGGCTAATTATCAGGTTGGATGCTGCGTATATATAAATAGAAAGAAAATTGCAAGGGGAGTTGTTGATGCACAAGAACTTCAAGAGGGGGAGGTGAGGACAGAGTGAAGATTCAAAACATGATATATATTTAAACAAACAATAAAAAGGAAGGTAACATAAGGAGAATGACGAGGAAGAAAACCGGGCGATAAAGAGGCACTGAAAAACTGAAGCTGGGAATATGATAAGGCTATAACAGGGCAATTTGTTATCGCGCAGGACGGGCTCCCACAATCGCAAAAACACGCATGCCAGATGATGAATTGCGGAGCTACAAACTCTGACCTTGGCATTTGTAGCATCATTGTCTACGAACAGACCGCATAAGCCTTCACATAAGGGAGAAAAAAAACAAAACAACAACAGCTAAATAATAAGGCGAGGAACAGAGTGAGTGGGATTTAAGAGGCGGAAGGAGCAGCGCCAAAGTGTTGAGGATGATGCATGTTACGGAGGGGCGTGTGATAACCCTCCGAGGGCGGCGCTGGGACGAAAACAAAGACTTGTTTTTACATTTGGTTTTGTAATCTGTTTACAAGACGTGTTTACTAAATGTTTTTTCAAGCAGCCAACATTTACTTTATGCAGAAGACACCTCCAGGAGAGATTGAATTGGGGCTTGGGAGTAGTTTGAGGATAAGGATTAGTTTTTCAGTCAGATAACTTCAACAAACTTAAGGTTTCTCTTCTTTTCCCACAGTTTTTTTTTTAGCTCTTTCCTTGTCTCCTGGTTCATCTCCAAACTATTGCTTTTGATTAAAGAAGAAGAAGAAGAAGAAGAAGGAAGGAAGAAGAAGAAGAAGGAAGAAGAAAGAAGAAGGAAGAAGAAGAAGAAGAAGGAAGAAGAAGAAAGAAGAAGAAGAAAGAAGAAAGAAGAAGAAAGTAGAAGAAGAAGGAAGAAGAAGAAGAAAGAAGAAGAAGAAAGAAGAAGAAGAAGAAGAACTTTATTTATATAGCGCCTTTGGAGGATTCAACGTTTTTATTCTTGCTTATTATGATATTAACTAAACCATTACAGGACAAATTAAATTAAGCTTGTATCATCTTACTTTATGGCAAACTGTGGTTACAAAATAAATATGCCTCATGCTGATATACTAACAAGTAAAGAAGCCTAATTTAAAAAACTGCACTTTGTGGTAAGCTGAAAGATGTTTACAATGACTCACTATTAACTCGACAATAAACAAAACCCTTAGATGGCGCTTTAAAGCCCGTTCACGGCCTGATTTTGTAACATCCAGCTCCAGGTTGTGAAAGTAGCAGCCATGTCGTCCTGCCAGCAGTCCAATGGAGAGGTCAAGGTTGCTGTTAATGAGATGTTGCGGCCAAGAAGCGAAAGGAAAAAAAAACCTGTTACTGGGAAAATCTATAGCACACTGGCTGGAGGAGGAGACTTTGTAGATTGACGATGAGACGATGCTGTCTGTCTATCCCCACGGGGCTGCAGTAAACTAAACAGGGCAAATGATTAGAAAATCTACTGCTCCTTGCCCATAACTTACCAGCTTTCTGCACGTCGCCCCTGTCTGTATCCATTTGGGTGACCACACGTGACCCGGGAGCGTAGGAACCAAACAAATAAACACGCCTGGGGACCACAAATCACGATACGCGCCCCGAACACTGCCTTTCGATTGGAGTAATATCTCATGTTGTCAGCGCCGGGTCTCCGGGGGCTTGTAGTTTCTTACTGTTTAACTAAATGTAGCTGGTTCTTGGGCGATATATATGGCTCTTGACCCAAACAACAGGCAGCGGTGACGGAGTGGGTCGTCTGATGGTGGGCTTTGCTTTTTCAAAGGCTGCACAATGAGATGTTTATAGAAACAGCCGGGGGAAAATACCATCCTAAATCAAGATAGACAAATAAACAGGGCTGGGTAGCAGATTTTCTCGATGCTAATGTGTCGGGCGTGCAACTTTACAGATGGAAAGTTTCTGTAAGGTTTAATAGGGCTTTAAATCAGACATAGAAAATAGTTTAAGGCTATGTCAGAGGTCAAGTGTCTCCACTAGATTTATTCACAACAACAATTTTGACCAGTTTATTATCCCTAATTTCAAAAGACGATGAGCAATATATCGTCAACACACAATAATGTGGTAACACTTTATAATAACTACACCCTATTTAACCTTAATAAATGATGAATTAACACTTAATTCATTAGTTAAGTGTGACTAACACTTACCTACAGTTGTTGCCGTACTCATAATGAATAGTTCTTCACATACTTCACATTCATTGTTAAGTAGTTATTAAGTATCATCCTTTAAGGCTAAATAAGGTGTAGTTATTATAAAGTGTTACCAATAAGGTTGTAACAGTTTTTTTGGAAGATTAAGTATTGAGTATATCGAAAATATAGTTTGTAAAAGATGTGTATATTTTGTGCAACAGGTATAGAGGCAGGCTCATATTAACAGAAAACAAACCACTATTTATGTATTTTCATACCTTCAGCTATCACACTTTTAAATGATCGCTTAATATGCAGTGTTCACTCTTTTAAACAGTTTATAATGTATTGAATGTGGTCGTATGGGTCGTGTTTTATTTTGGTTATGGCTCATGACCAGAGACGAGCGAACTGAACTGCCCCTTGGGATGAACAAAGTTATCTGATTTGATTTATTTCATTGAGAGGTCTGTTAACGCCATTACTGGCTGTAGGCATTTGAAAACCATAAAAACCCATTAAAAAAATGATTTACGATCCATCTGTTAAGGTTGTTTCATGGATGTTTCTGATGGACCAAAAAAAACAAAAACGGAAGCTTTGAACATGTGAACACCCAGCAGAGATGAGTGAATACTGCAATGCTGTCAACATGTTGTTTCAGCTACCAGAATAACAACAGAGAAAAATCTACAAGTGCCACTAACGCATCTACTGCTGCGCTGACCCATTTTTTTACATGTTCCGAGCGTGTGCGGGAGTTCATAATTTACACTGAACCAGACATCATGCAGAGTTTTGACATCACTAATGCCTCTCATGTGGTTCCTGTTTTTCCAGCTCCACCTAAAGCCATTGTCTGTCATCGAGAGGCAATGTTCCCACTTTATAGGGACGATATGATCAAATAAAAATTTTACACCAACAAATCACAATAAAGCTTTCCAAAGACAAAGCTCTACAGAGACAAATCCTCCCTTTCACAGCTGCAGGTTAGCCCTGATACCTCCCCGCCAAAGCCTAAGAACTGTCTCATTCCCCAGTAGACATCCAAAGTTTCCCCACGTTAGCCTCTTTCATTCCCCAAGAGGCTGATTGTGCACTTTTGACAATACGGGCAAGAAAACTAAACGCACAAAGGTGTTAATTGCGATGTTTTTTGGAGGTCGGAGCTGCCAGGAACATTGGCGTGCATGACTAACCTTCGCAGCGGTAGGAAGAAAAGGTTTTATACTCTTACAGTAGCATGAATAAAATATCGCTCTGGAGCCAAACCACCGTTCAGAACAGACCACAGAGTTTCCACAGACGGGTGGGTCACCTGATTTAAATTTACTGCATGAATAGACCCCGAACAGCTTTAATCAAAACCCTGGCACAGGTCTGGGAGCTCAAGGAGAAACTCGGTCCTAATATTTGGCAGGACGGCAGAACAAGAAAGGAAATTAGTTGTTACTGCCAGTTCAAAGGATGGTCAAAAGAAGAAAAAAAAAAAAAAAAAACATGATCCAGGGACAGTGAGTATATTGGCAACCAGGCAAGAAATGTAATTCAAGTTAATGCTCAGGACTTGTTCTAATAAGAGTTTGGAATTCCTTGTAATCCACGCACACATGAGGTGAGGCCTCTCTGTGTGAAGCATGATCTCTCCGTGTCTGCGTTGATTTCCTCTCAACATGCAAAGTTGGCTAATCCCAGATGCTTTACATTGAAAAGCGATTACAAAAGAAAGCCGGTGTCTAGCTGAGCATACTACAGGGATCGCGTCCGATTTCACTGGGTCTGACTTGAAATCCTTAATCAAGCTCATGCCCACAGTCTGACTCCACTCCACGTCAAGCACAATAGATCATTACAATACGTCTGCGAGTCCCCCGTCGCCTCATGCGCCCGCGGCCCAGTGATCTCAGACTTGCAGGATGGATGGGTGCCTGGCTCAGTGGCTCACGGGCCGTGCGGAGTTGGCCGTCAGAGCGGAGCAGCGTGCCTGGCTGCTGGACAGAGTGACCACTGTGACGAACACGGCCAAAGTACAATGACTGCTTTCTGCTCCATTTGCTTTCACACTTACTCAGCGCCAACGCTGCCTCAGCGGACAGTACAGGAACAGCCAGTGCGGCATTTAGTGGATTATTAACACAACAAGTAGGCTAAGGCTGGGGAATGAAAATACAAATATGATGAGTAACGAGCAAGGGGGGTTTACTGAGCTGTCAGTACTCATTTTAGACACATAGTAAGAGGAGAACGTTAAAGCAGTACTAAGTAACGTGTTTACCTTAATAAATCCTTTCCGTAGTCCCTCTGGGGGTAATACAAGTGTTAATGGGATGATTGGGGGTCTTTCATCTCCCCCTGGTGTTTCTGGCCAGAAAACCATGCTTGCAACTTGACTGCCACCGGGGCGGAGCAACCAATACACACTAATAGAATCACGGAGAAGAAGCTAACAGGCTAACTGGCAAAGCTAACTGCGGGCTAGCGCCACTTAAACAGTATTTACAGCCAAGTTTGAGTGAAAAAAATATTCCCATTGTATAACTGGATGTACAACACCTCTCTCTCCCTTCACCTTTTCTGTCAGTGTAGTATTTACTCTCCAAGACATTTAATAAGTTAAAAAATCGTAACTTGCTAAGACACCTGCAGTTGCACTTATGGCCTCTAGAGGCAAGAGTTACTTAGTACTGCTTTAACATTTAGGGCTGCCGCGATAGTTACTATATTGACTTATCGTACAAGAATAGAAAGACAATTCATTTTTGGGCGTGATATTTATTGTCTTTACGACTTTTGGCAAATGCGGACAAAGTATACAAAGGGACATACTGTATTTGAGGTATAAGAGAATTGAGGCTAAAGCAGATGAAGCCTCTTCCAAGTCGCGACGCAGAACATGTGGTCTCCGATGATTTGTCGCAGTGCCCCCGAAGGAAAAGCCAAATAGAAAGTATAAATAGCAAATGAACACAGCGCTTGACCTTTACCTGCACTGATTGTACAGTTTTCTCCCATTGTTCGCTCCCATTGTGAACCGGAGCCATAGGTTTTCAGCAGGTCTATAGAGATGCACTATCTGAACCAGGACAACTGCTGCTTCTGTCTCTGTCTGCTCCTTTGTGTCTGCGCCCTGTCGACAGAGCCAGCGCTGGTGAATCTATTAAACCAAACTCTCGTTCCTGCCTTGCCGTGTCTGCAAACACAACCTCAGCTGATGGGAGCAACATATGTATACCGGGGTAATTATTTACAGAAATTGCAATGGGGCGAGCTTTAGCGAGTGGAACGCTGCCAACGATTCAAACACTGGCCCGTTCCTGTGGACTCAAGGTAAATAAGAAATGCAGAGAGGAAAAAGAAAAAAAATAAGGGGAAAAGTGCCAAGGAAAGGACATTCTTTATGGCTGTCATGTTTATCTCAGCGCAGCACCTGTGACCCAGACAGGAACGTATGCATTTTCATTGTCATCAGTAGTCGTTAATAACATTTGCTGACATGTTCTAGATTCTGGAGGGGCCCTATAGGCAAGGCAAGAAGGAACTCAGACATTCTTCGCTTACTGAAAAACTCAAGTAGAAATCCTACCAAGCTAGTCTTAGGGAGAGTCGCAGCAATGAATCATAAATAATATTGTTAGCTGGCTTCTTTTTGTCTTGTGCGCTCCTATTGGTCATTTTTTACCTTTGCAGTAAAGCTTTTTACATAAGAAACGTTACCTACAAGACAGTATTGCATATAGTAAAAGTGTCCCACTTTACCCATATTCACCCTATTGTTATTAGAGATTCACCGATCCAGCTTTTCTGATACCAATTCCGATACTGGGGGTTTGAGTATCTGCCGATATTAAGTGATACCAAGAAACTTTCTTAAAAGTGTCTCTCTCCGAGTGAAAAAGTGAATGATCCTCTTAGTATCTCCATTGTGAAGTCAATAAAGTCTTCTCTTTTCTTGTCTTGATGTTACAGATCAATTATCAGTAAGCCTATATCTATAAATAAACTAATGGGAAAACATATAACAAGGATCACAAACGCCGATTTTATTTATTTAGGCTACTTTAGGTATTTCTATCATAGCTTCTGATCCAGCCTTGATTGGTTGCTCTTAGCATTAGCATGCTACTGCTAGCTTTAGCATGCTGTTGCTAGCTGCTACATTTTATTCCGGTGATCACATATACAGTACATTTGGTGAGGTTAAAACTGACTCAGTGATTGAATTCTCCTGTTTCTTAGCTTCAAAATGACATAGCCTACAGCTAGCCCATATTCACTTAGATTTAGTCCGTGAAAGTTGTGTTTTTAAAGTGGTGAGAGATAAAACTGGTATCGGTTCAGTATCGGATATTTGTATTTTGAATACTTCCTGAACCAGAGCAGGAGCAGAGGTGGGCGGGACTGTTGAGCTGCCGCTGTTATATTGGATTAGTCAAGTACGATTATGAATAAACTCAAAAAGGGATAAATCAACACGCTTATGAATAGACTCTAATTAAATGTATACAATCGTATTATTATTAAGTGGAAGGTAATAAGACTTTCTACCATGCGTGTTAAGTTAGAGGTGAGGCCTTTCCAGTAGAACTAAATCTCATAATCATCGAGGCGGTAAAGACATCGGGATGAATTACACTTATTAAACAACAGTAATCAGATTAAACTTTTATGAAAAGTATTGGAGAACAAGTCGGAGTGTGTTTGATAGCCTACATGTAGAAACTCAAAGCCCTGCGCTGATTTTGTTTCTGTATCTTCGTTTGTTTTGGGTAGAGATTCAACAATTAGCGATCAAGGGAATTAAGAGGAAGGAAATTGAATACAGAAGGACAAAACTGTTGCCTGTTTCTTCCTCCATGTACCATATAAGTTTTGCACTAAACTTTGACAAAAAAGGGTCAAAAGTTCCTTCTAAGCTCTAATAGGGCTGTTGTTAGAAAGACCCGAACCCCAGGCAGCGTCGTTTTCTCGCTGTACTTGCAAAGGATTACGGGTACGAGGTAATGAGAGCGGGCCGTGGGGGTGTCGGTTGCGTAGGAGGAAGCTAGCAGTGCCGCCCACGTCGAGGTTGTTGCCGCTGCCAGTGGGCGGCTGTCTATTTCGAGTGGCAGCCTGGTGGGCAGAACGCGCTCTTCCTCTGCCTAATTTCAGAGTCTTTGTGAAGAGTGTGAAAGCTATTAAATCCCCACATTTCCAAAAAACAACGCTACTCATAGTTGAAAATTAAAACGTGGTTATGTAACTGCCGGGGATATTTACCGACACAACAAACGGTGCACTCTGCAAACTGCGGATTAATCATGATGTTAATGGCTCTGAGCGTAAACAGGCTTTACTTTAAATATGCAGCGTTTTCTTAGCTAATATTATGAAAGGGAGAAAGTTCCTCTCTCCAGCTCCGTGTTTACCTGTGTCAACTACATTGTTTGGCAAACCCCACTCTCGTGCCGACAGTCGAGCAAAGTCCAGCCCCGTCCAGACACTTTGAATCAGTTTAAGTGAAAGAATCCCCACGTCAACGTCAGTCACTGCATATTACACAAGAGGAATTGCCGTCAAAACACAGATGGAGGATTTGTCCAAAAAGGTCCTGTTTATGTTTCATTTGTGGAGATCAGATTGCTGTATTTCTTTGCCTCGCCCCGTCCTGAAGAGGCAAGTATGGACAGCTGAGTATAATATAAACTCAATTACAAGTTAGCGCCAGGTGACCATAGCCAGGGCCCAGCTGCACCAATGCATCAAAACCTTTCAATTGCCACAACATATTTTAGACGTACCGCTTTAGGCATGCCCCAAAAAGATCATAAGAGCAGGGTTTAATGCCAACACTTCAACAATATGCTGTCTGCTATTTCAATACATCTTTGTTAACCACACATTTTACATAATAGTAAAACATATACACTGCCCAACCAAAAAGTAGTTGGCACCTGGATTAAAATAACTACTGTGATCTGGGGTTGCTGCAGTTGGTCAGGCCTTGGCCTATGGATCTCTTCTTCTTCCCTGATGGCACAGGCATATTCCAAGATGACAATGCCAGAATTCATGGTGCTCACATTGTGAAAGAGTGGTTCAGGCAGCATGAGACTTCATTTTCACACATGGATTGGCCACAGTGTCCACATTTCAACCCCATTGAGAACCTTTGGATGTGATGGAGAAGGCTTTGCGCAGAGGTCACCTCTACCATCATCAATACAAGATCTTGGTGAAACATTGATTAATAACACTGGATGTTATTGCATCCAAATATTAGAGCGTGTGTTGATTAATTTTTTTGTCAGGCAGTGTAATTTAACATTGAACTTGATAAAAAAATAAGGATGTAGGAGTGCATTGTTATTATTGGCTATTGCTTTCCCATAGAGATACAACCGTAATATTTCATAGTAACTACAACTACACTCAGCTCTCTCTGACTTACCAAGGATCGGACTGTTCTCACCAGTGCATCAGGAAAATATTTAGCACCCACTAAACCTTTAGGCGCATGCAAATCCTGAATAATTCATGTAAAAAATAACGTTTTACTGTGTCTTTCATAATATATGGTCCATACACTTTACTGTCCCCAAAGGGAAAGTTGTCCATTCCTTTCCTGCATTGCCACTGGAGCGAACCTGAACAGGCAACATGAGCGCGGCGCCTGGGGACCCATCTACTGTACAGAGAGAGAGCTTGTGTGGGGTTTAGTACCTGGCTTAGGGAAAGAGTTTTGTGCACGTCTTAGGCTGATGGAGACAGGAATCCCATCTGGGGACTCAGCCACCATCATCGGCTCGTTCATTTCCTTGTGTCGAATGTCCAAGTCTTCACTCACCCTATATCCACACACATACAGTAAAACTATAAAAGTAACATCTTTACACAGGATGTCAGTTGGCACCTGAGCGATCGATACAAAACGCATCAGCGGGTATTTACAAAAGTACTCGGAGCCTGCGATCACATCAACCAAGACAAATGTGCGAAGGGTGGAGCTTTTACGCGTCCAAATGTAAAAGTTTCACGATGCCTTACAAACTTGAAGAATGACGGCATGTTCGCAGCTTCCCTCCCCCTCCATTTCTGCCCACGTTTGAACCTTTGACAGCGAGAAAACCACTTTATACAATGCAATATTAACACGACAACAGCAGAAAACTTACAAGTCGCTCGTCAGCCAAACGCCTTCCCCTAAAGTAGTCGCGCGTTCCCACTCAGACTTTGCAGCTGAGAAGGATAGGCATCTAGCTTTTAAAAAAGCCTATTCAGGACGAGGGGAGCTGCAGGGTAAGGTGGATGTAAGATAGAGACAGAAGACAATTTGCGCGGAATAACTTTGATAGAGTGAATGTTCCGATCCGAGCGCGCTCAAATGATGTGGGAACTTTCAGACAAAACCATCTGTTTGACTATCAAAATTAAACTCTGATACCATCTTTTCTCTTTCAACAGTTTATTCCGTAGTATCCGCCAATTTCATACCAACAGATTAGTGCATTTTTCAATTCAATTCCGAGTCGACTTTAAGTTTGTTCCAAGAGTAAAATGTGGACTTTGACTAGCCTTGCACATGTTTGAGTAACCATGCCTTTTTGTTTCAAGGCTGCGTTTGCAAAGACAAGTGTAAATCTCCGCCACATGGAAAGACCTGATTTATTCTGCAATACACTGTGGCTTATTGTGCGTTATTGTGTCTCGAAACCAACAGGACTGAGACTATTTCCTGTGGCCGGCGATTCAACACGAGAGAGAACTGACCGGAATGAGCAGACAGTCAACTTTAACCTCATCCCGAAATGAACTCAACTCCCACATTGATGGTCAAATAAAACTCCACGGAGACATTCTTGACTTTATATTCAACTTTCTCTGTCTAGAGCAAAGGGAGGTCAGTCTGGGGATGTGCTCTGAAGGCTCGTAATTTCACAAAAAGAGACAGAACAAAGCGCAAAAAAGACTACATTAACCGAATGAGTAGTCTTTCAGATCAGTTCTACAGCTAGTCTTGTTTCGAGAGTATTACAGATCAAATTCAGCAGTGAAGAAAGCCCTGCAGTTGAAAATCTGGCCCCATGTTTCCTCCTCATCACTCTGTAGGAGCTGCAGCCTAAAAATAAGCCCGCAAGGACACCATATGTCCCACTTCACTTTCCGTAGAAACCGCCCCGTGTCTTTATCTGCAGCTGATGCCCCTTTCGCAGTAGTTTTTCAATAAGATAAATTCAAATAATGGGCTTTACCAGGTCTAAACAAGGTCTACACCTGGACTAAAATAGTACTAAATGAACCAGGGCTGACCTAGATCCTCACCATCAGTCTCCACATTGATTGTTTTTTTGGCTAATGGCCCCTAGACGCCTCCCGAAAGCCGTCCATACGGGAAGTGCAATAGGACATCGATAACGAACCAAGGCAATTGACAACAGCGCGCAATCGCTCTCCTCCTCTGAGCTACGGCCATCAGTCAGTCATGTGATCAATTCGGGGCCGGTCCCTTAGCCAACCGCTGTCTGTTTATCGAGCGCCCCTCCCGCTTACATAAGCCCCACTACCTGGAGACAGAGGGGTGTTTGTCTAACCCCTCCAGCCCTCATTTCCTGCGGGTCGGTTCGGCGGCATACTTTGCATTGTTTCATGCTTTTCATTCATATGGCGGAATGCAAAGTACAAAGGCGGAGAAAAACAGAGAGAGTGCTGTAATGATTTACAAATGGGGTCCTATAAGTGTATAAGGATTTCTAATGTTATGTTTTCAACAATAAGACCACATAGGTTCATTGAAAGAAGCCAACATCTGCAACTAATGATTCTCTAATGATCCTCTGTGAGAGATGAAATGTCCCCGACAAAACAACCCAGTGTGGATGGCAAAACTTTTGTATGAAGGAAAACTCCTGCACGGCTGAGAGCTTACACAAACCACAAAGGTAGGATATTTTGTTAACAACTCATACAAATATTTTTACTGTATTGGAAGTAAATATTGCTTCATTCAGGACGTGTGGGAAAGAGCCTTTTTCCTTTTGTTATTTGCTGTAGTAGTAGAGTCTGCACAGGTCATTTTTTGTCATAGTTCATTAATGTAATTTCTCTGTGCGGCCAAAACAGTTGCATGCTTGAACATTACTTTAGATCTGAATTGAAGTCTCTCCATAAATTTACTAAAAGATGGAAATACGGAAGCTTTTCATGTTGTTAGAAAGGAATTTGCTAAGATTACTCCTGAAGTAAAACGCTGCATTTCTATGAAAAATATTTTTGTATTGGCCTGTTTGATTAATCTCTGGTCATGGTATTCTCACTATAGAGAGCTAAAGGAACATTGCATTGAACTCTCACTTTAAAGGACAATAATCTTTCATACAAACTTCAATTTGTCAATTTCTTTTGGGGAGACTTATATCCCGGGCGGAAACTTCTCAGTGGCATATCAAGCCTTTTAAGCCGCCCTTGGCACAGCCTGGCTCAGTACAAACATACAGTGACCATGATCCAACCTGCTCCTTCCTGGTGCCAACTATTATTCCACAAAAATCCAATCAGAGCCGGTGAGAGCGATTCCATCTTATCTATGTGATGTGCGCGGCTTTCATTCCTCGGAGAGAAAACACATAGCGATGACCTTGTGATAAAGCTGTCGTGAGCGTCTTGTTGCCTGTTCGTCTTTTGTGTTGTTTCCAAATGGAAAAACTGTCAAACAAAATGCCTCGGATGTTTCTGCAAATTCATGTCTTTTCAGAAGTGGCTGCAGCGTGTGGAGATCTGATGAAAAGACCATCTTCTATCTCCAGATCCATTTATTCTTTTGCTCGTGTGCGCCGCAAATCTCTGTGCAATCCTCTCGTGCCTTACAGAGCTCCGCGCCTCACAAAATGCCACATTCAGTCCGCTTTCAAGGCACACGTATCATTTTGTATCACACTGTTCAAGCATTGTATACGACAATAAATCATCGAATAGTGTTATCATCACCGCTCACAGTAAACTTTAGCTCTGAACATGATTAAAGGTGCATTGTGCAACTTTGTATGCGAAAAAAAGTTGATATTTGTGTGTATTTGACCTTGTAGTGACCCAGTGGTTGTATTAGTGGTCAGCATGGTGCCTTTATTTTCCATCACAGTGGTCTCTAGGACACGCCAAGATCAATTGTTTGAAAGGTTTTCACTGCGGACGGACCCTCCCACCAGAAAACCTACAAAACAACTGATCCTCGAGCGTTGTAGAGGGATCGAAAGTAAAGGCGTCATACTGACCACTCATACAGCTGCTGGGTCACTACAAGGTCAAATACACAAAAATATCAACTTTTTTCTCACATAAAAAGTTGCATAATGCACCTTTAAATCAGATAAAAAATATACATACTGTATTTCTAAGCTTCTCAAAAGAAATTTTCACGTTCATATTCATTCACTTCTTACAATCATAAGCAACTTCTGTAAAGCCACAGCTGCCAATAACACAAGTAGGGCTGAACGATATGGACAACATTTCATATCTCGATATTTGTGCCAGATATCTCAATATTGATACAATGTAACTACGGGTTTGGTGAAAACCAAGCATTTTTCAGAAAAACACAAACATCATAAAACCAGAGAGTGCAGTCTTGAATGTTCATATCTCGATATCGATACGATAACGATATATCTTTCAGCCCTAAACACAAGCATATGATGTAGATGGTTTAGATATGTGTGGTTTTCCACCTCCAAAGAGCACTCACTGCTCTTTTCCCGACAGCAATGCACACAGGCACTATTGAGGCAATGTAAGTTTAGTGTTTTGCCCAAAGACACAACAAGAGTAGACCATCTGAGCTATACAGCCACCTCCATGAACATATTTACAATGTTACACTGGAAATAGTGGCCTATCCACTATTGCCAGTTTTATGTTTTACATTGAAGATAAATAATCTTCCCAAGTTGTCCTTCGTATTGGCTGATCAACATGAGGTTAGTTCACACTTGAAGTTGTGCAACATTTATAAAATAAAAACAAATCTGGTAGGCATGGTAGACCTGCGAGTGAGATAGAGCGTGAAACAACCATCAAACGTTCCTACAGGTGTTTGGATTACATAACACTGCTCACTGTGGCTGGATACAGTTGTAGCCTGATTTTTAGAAAGCGCTGTCGCAGACCTTGATATATTTCTGCTAATTGGAAAATGCATTTTGGTGCTAGTGCGTTTTTATTAGCGTTTGTTCACTTAAATAGTAATTGTCCCGTCACCCCGGGCTAGCTTTATAGTCTACGAGAGAGAGATGGAAAAGTGAGTAAATCCAGCTGTAACTTCATCACAAGAGGAGCGCTCGAAATCTGTGTCAAATCGTTCGATGTGTTTCTTGATGTTTGAAATGTGGTGTGATCGAGTTCTGGAATGTTGAGACTAATATCGACAACAGATGCAGAAAAATCAAAAAGGCATAAATTGTAAGATACTGATTTGATGTGTGACCTAAAGGAGACTATTCAAATATTGTTTTTTAATAAACGTTGTCAATCAGAGAGCTTACAAGCTTTTAATCACATGCTTTAAGTTGCCAGGTCCTGTGGCTAGAACCTGTTGGCAATAAACCTAAATGTATATAATGGTTTATGCAAGGCAACCCAGATCGACTTTACTTTTGTAGTACTATACCATTTTAGTCTGGTGAATCTGAAATTACACGAAATTGCTGAGACTCGTATTACTCTTATATTGAACGCACACAGACAGTAAAGCCACCTTATAGTATATGCCACATGCCATTAAGTATGCCATTAGCTAATCCTGCTGTGCATGCTAGAACTGCCTGCTCGTGCTAACTTTTGAATAATCCCTTATCCTTAAAGGCTTTTCAGCGTAGTGTGAAGTGACGCTAATATACTATGTAACAGCATGTGTGGGTGAAGTCTTCATATAGCGACAGTACTGTGTTACTGTTTATCTTTTTAGTGCATGGGGATTATTCCTACGCCGATGGTGGCCGCGTGGATCAAAACAACAACAACAACGGCGTCACAGCGGCGGTGCTGGCACTAGTCAACGTGACCGCGGTATCCTGCTCAGCAACAGTGGATTAGGTATGACAGGCACAGACGAACTACAGGGCAAGGCTCATCTCCCCCTGCGCGTCTGATGGAGGGAGCGTGGATGACAACAAGAGAGAGAGGAGCAGACAACGTGTACTGTGAAATTGCATCATAACCGGCAGCAACGTGGCAGACAAAGCAACGTGGCTGATGGATGCAGTGAAAATCTTCAAACCACTGTAACATCACGCTGAGGTGTGTCGCAGAATCACTGAGGTCTTCCATCCGAGATTTACACCTTTTTTTAACAGGATATACGGAAAAGGTTGAGTCAGGTGTATTCAATAACTGAAGATTTAGACTTGTTTTGTATTTGTGAAGATAGATAGATAGATAGATAGATAGATAGATATTCATCTATCAATGTTTTTCGAGACATGAGTACATGTGACAGTGCGCTCACTGGGAAATATAGAGGATTGGATAAGAGTAGAGGCAAGATATTTTCAGCAAACTTTGTGGGCCCGATCTTCCACCTGGCGCAACAACAGGTTTGCTCAAGACGAAGTTGGTATCTTGCGTACAACAAGCAACGGTGCACCAGTGCTTTCGCTGTTAACCTGCTGATAACCCTGCTTAGGTAAACAGGGTTCAAGGGACTGTGTACAAGCAGCACTAACTACAACGAGCACTTGCTGCTTCCTCTTCGCTCTCCTCACTCCGCGTAGTCTCACATCTTATTAAATTGTTGCAGGACAAACTTCAAAGTATTTCTTTTAAAGACTGTCCGTGTCCTGAGAAAGAGAGAATATACTGATGGTCCCGCTCTAGCGCTAGTATTAAAGAGCAAGGCAAACTCCACTCCGCAGAAACATGACCAAAACACTAGCACATGCACCCACCGTATGAGTGGAGGAAAAAGGTTGTAGATAGACCACTGCTGTGCATAACATTGCCACGGGAGTCTGTCAGGCCCAGGTACAGCGCCAGGTATGAAGCTGAAGATTTCACATAGCGCCCCCAGTCAGCGAGAGAGTCTTGTCTATAGTCTGTGTTTAGAAACACACGATCGAGCCCTGTATGTTAATTGTCACCCCTTTAAGAATATGCAGCAAATGGGCAATATCTTGCAGAGAGGAAATAGAAAACACATCAGTCAATTACCTTTCTGTTCAAATGGAAGTAAAATACAGCAATACATTTTAGCCTAAATAGAGTCTTAAAGTCATACCGTAACTTGTATTAGTAGTTCAACTTACTAACTTGTCCTCTCCCTATAAACAAACAGAGCAAGAACATAGTAAAGTATTTTAGCATGTAGATTGCTCTGATCCTGTCTGGTCTTTGTCAAACTCACTCCAATTCTCAAAACTGTCTTTGAATGGCGCATATGGCATGCGTGGTTTATCAATTATGCAAAATATTGTGCACCGGTTTAAAAGGGACCATGATGTATCCCAAAGCAGGAGGCCTGTTGTAAGCACTTTTGGTCTCTCCAATGATAAAAGAGCTACAGCTATAAATGGTAATCGCTCTGGTGCGGTATCAGCAGTACTAGTTGTATCAATATTGTGTTTTACTGTAGTCGCGGCCAGCCAGAGTCCGCGCACTGCCTCTGAGCTTTGAGCGGCTTGCCAAGTGAAAGCATCTGGCAGGAATACAAAGCACCCCCTATTAGCATTTTTCTGGCTGTAAACTGGAAATAAAAAATGTAAAGGCATCCGATATCTCAGGCCCGAAGCTGCTATATGGGCACCTCAAAACACTTTCTGCCTTCAAAAATTCATCTGAAGGTAACACCATCCCTTCCTCGCGCCCATCCCACAGCGAGCAGTTGGGAATGGGGCGCTGCATGATTCATATTTGGCAGGAGAGGCATATACCGTAGCGTGCGTAATAGAAGTGCACGCATGATTATGGATGTTTTCGCAGAAGTGTGGGCCACAGCGGTTCTGTATAAATATTGTATTGAAGACTGGGGGGGAAGAGAAAGCGCTGCCGTTGGTTTGAAGGGAGCGAATCACAGGCTACGATGACAGCGGGCGACACAGCGGAGGTGACAGGACTGTGGTTGTATAAAGGCAAGTGGGCTGGTCACGAAAAAGATTACAATGGGTAAAATATCTTAACCACCACCTGAACCGAGCACATTTTCTCCTGTTTGGCTTTACCCAAACAACAACAAAAAGCGTAAAAATAGCGACGAAAACAAGGATGAAAACATGACAAAAATGTGATAAAAATGCAACAAAAAGTTCAATGTGACTAAAAACGCAATGAAAATGTGACAGAAAAGTTCAGGGGTTAATATTCAAAGGTGCAATATGCAACATCTCATGTAAAATATAAGTGTGTATTCGACCCAGCGGATGCTTGGGTGGTTAGCATAGCATCTTTACTTACCATCCCGATGACCTGTAGGACACTCCAGGATCAATTGTTTTTTTTTAGATTTTCAATGCTGATTGACACATGGATTCCATTCTGAAAACCTACCAGAAATCCTAAAGAACCTGAAATAAAATTGATCCTGAAGCATCATAGGAGGGAAGGAAAAGCCAAGCTAACCACCCATACAGCCGCTGGGTTACTGCGGCTGTATGCGGCTGTCAAAAAACATCATAATGCACCTTTAAGACACTGCTTGGGCAAAGAAGTTGCTGATATTGTTTCGATAAGATAATGCCACAACTAGGGGTGTCACGATTTCAATTTTTGAGTCACGATTATTGTGAGAGAAAACATTGCGATTTTACGATTATTCACGATTATTGACCGAATGAAAGGATATAACTGATATTTTTAGGTTTTGTCTTTAAAAACCTTTTAATACTTGTAAACATTCACTGTTTCTAAAATGAAAAATGCTTTAAGATTGTGTTGCATTAAACTAAATAGGCCTACATTGAATAATACAAAACAATGTCAGCTTTACTTCTTTATAATGACCATTATCATAATTATTTTACTATATATTATTAGGCCACAAGCTAGGCTAGGTTTTATGTTCTCAAAAGTTATGCTGTTGCTTAATTATTTGTCAGATGTTTTGATGAACAGAGAATGAAACGTGTTTACAAAATGACTAAGGAGACTCTTTTGAACAGCTGACTTCCACATGTGCGCGGTTTCACTTTCCTCGCTGAAGCAGAGCGGAGCCAGTGGGGGGGTCCGCCCCCTTTGCTCTGAAATGAGTTGTGATAGTGGCAGGCCGTGATATTGCACCCTACGGCTCAACAGCCTTTTTCGCCATAGACAACAATGTAAAAGGAGCAGCCTGTAAAATGGTCCACGGGGCATCTGGAGTTTCAGACTAAGGCAAATATATTTCTTTAAAATTACTATTTTTAGGACATGGACTTTTTTTCTTCGTAAAAAAATTGTAAAGCATCAAAACAATTTTTAAAAAGTATTCCAATGACGTGACGTCACCAGTGCTGTGGACGTGCGCGAGCGTGTGCGTGAAGACTCATGAACGAGCAGAGGTCTTCCCCGTTAAGCGGTCTGAGAGCCAAACAGACAACAATACGGTAATGAACGGGACTGGACTAGGATAAACGCTAACAGGCACCTAAAGTAAGTTTTTTCTTTACTCAGTACTAAAATGTATTGCGAACCTACACATGGCAAGCGTGTTTAAATGTTAAAAAGTAGGCCTATTAGCTAACATGAACAACAACAATTTAAACTAATGAAGACGTGATCGTTTTTCTGATTAGGCTGCACGGCTTTGAAAATAGCTTTTTGGTTCGATAATAAAAAAATGGTAAATCATTTAAGTTACTTCAGTGGTGATGTTTATACCTTTCTTTTCAGATAACGTAGGTACAGTACCAATAAAACCTATATTGAAACAACAAAACATGATTTCTGCATCTTCCCTGGATCCAGTACAGATAAATGCTGTACTGGTACAGCATTTACTTCAAATTATACTAATGATAATACAATATAGAACACTTTTGTAGTGCTCCTTTGTATTTCAGCCAAACAATTCTAGTGGTGAGGTTATACTAGCAAATACAGTGAAGTAAAAAGTCGATTTTTATCATTTCTATTGCAATATGAAGACGGCCAGCACTTACGAAACTTCTCAGAAAAGTGGCCGAGCGAGAGTACATTAGCGCGGCGACGTACGTTCGAAGGGCCGCTGTAAGTTACGGTTGTTGTAAAAGAGCGGGGCTATCTAGCTTATTAAGCCCTGCACTGACAAACTGACCCCACAGATCATCTTAACATAGTAACTTAATCGCCTCAAATGGCCTTAAAAATTCATTTTGTATTTAAAGTACGATTATATCAAGAGATTTAACTTACAGCGTAATGGCGTCCGCTCCGCTCTGAGGCTTCGTCGGCAGCTGTGCGCGCTCCCGCTGCTTTTACCCACTTGGGCCGTACGGAGCATAGATACAGGTGACGCGTCATACGGGTACTATGGGCCGTTATGGCGGACGAAACTGGTTTCATGCGCCACTGAGCACCACTATGTAAAGAGATAGGAGCTGGGACAGCATGCCTCTTCCATCTATATAATTCAATGAGCGGAGCGCGTTAGCTTTTTGTTTACATCCTGAGCCAGTTGTGGCGGCTATTTCCGAACATTTGGACAACTTTTTTGGGAATTCTGCAGTTCGTTACCTTGACCTGGACATTCACAGCGACGGATTATCTCCAAGATGTTGTTTATATTCGACGTAGCCGATATCAGCGCCTTTTGCTGCAACTTCCTGACGACAGGGTTTGCATAACGGATGTTCCATCGACAATAACAACGTCTTGGCTTGGTCATCTTTTGGATCCTAAAGAGGTCCCACTCTGCTGACTTCAATAGTTTTGGGTGGATACAACACTGGAGGAGAGCGTCCTTCTGCCTTGCTCATTACCGGTGAGTTTATGCGCTGTTTATGGCGTGCAGCAGCTCGTGCGTCAGCGTGAAAAATGTCCGCGGTAAACCGTGGCTTCTGAAATTCTTACGGAAAACCTACCGCGTCCTTTTATAATCGTGGTAATCGTAACACCGGTTAATCTTGACATCCCTAGCCACAACATTTATGTCTTTCCACTGTCCAGTATTTTCATCAAGATCTCGTATTCTGACACTCGTAAACCGCAAATTCATCTCCTTCTCATTTGAGTCATAGCGTGCGTTTTCAAAACATCCACAACTCATTACCTAAGCCTCTCAGTTTCTGCTTGAAATTCAATCTTCAACACCAAGTTCCTCGCTTCTATTTCTGACACATAGTGTTCAACAACTCCCACTCAGCTCTGCTCTGCTCTACTCTCCTCTTTCTCTTCAAATGTTGTCTTTGCTTCTCTCCGCTGCTCTGTCTCTCTGGTGAGCTCTTGAACCGCCAATATTTGTCTTGAGATACTCTGCCATTCTCTTTTATCCTTTCGCGGCTATCACCAAAGGCGTCTTTTTTTTTTTTTTTAACTTTTTAACTTTTTTAAATCCGAGCTCTGACTACACTTTTCTCTCTGCATTTTCATTTGAGGTCCCTCACTTGCTTAGTCACCCCCGTCATTGTTTTGACTCATAGTTCTGTAAGCATCATGACTCCTCTGACTTACTCCTTGGGCTACACGAGATCTACTTGCACATTTGCGTTTGATAAAAGATGCAAAACAATATCGTTTTTGGCTCCTGGTCAGAAACAATGAGCTACAAAGCCTTACGCTGCGTCATTTCTTCTGTTGTCGTTCTCATCAAATTCACTGCAACACTGAAGGATGGAGGGGTCAGGGACTGCGCTGTGAGCTCAATGTCGCAGAAGTCAGCGACAGTTCGGCGAGAGACTTGCGCTCTGTCAGATCAACTCGAAGTATTACAGCATCCGCAAGCAATGAGCGACACAATAACTTCTTATGCTGAAGGAGTCAAATCCTGTTTGATTGATTACGGCAACACTGTCAGCCTTAGAAGTGAGCATTTGCAATAACACCATAATAAAAGCACTTCACAACACAGTCCTGACAGAATAGATGAGTGGATTCCCTTTGACTTTGGCATCCACATAGGAAAGATGATGCACTGTTTAGTTATGAAAGAAATGCTTTGAAGAACGAGCATTCAAGCCTTACAAAACTACAAATCCCTTTAGTCAATGGATACAACACAGTTACATTGATCCTGACATGCAAATAATTCTATGGATTTACAGCTGGTAGTTTTCATCATTAGGGCCGGGTACCGTCATAGTTTTTCGATACCAGTACTTTAACGATACTTGGTTTACATATCGATACCTGAACGATACTTTTTTCGATACCTGTACTACGTTATTTGTGATATAGAACCCTAAAACAGATGAATAATGTGAATTATTCATTTTCCTTCCGTTATTTTTTCCTGCATTTGTACCATTTATTGAGGAGAAACACCAAGAACTTCCTTTAACAAAGAAAGGACGGAAAGACACAGTTTTTCTTTTTTACCCCCAATTTTCCCCTTAATTTCCTCCTTAATGTCAAAATTTCCCCCAATTTGTTTCCTTTTCCCCCCCAAAAAATATTCCACTTTTTCCCAATTATCCATGTTTTTCCCACATTTTTTCTCCAATTTCCAATTTTAATTTTTTCCCAATTTTTCCCACATGTTTTTCCATTCCCCCCCCCCCACTTTATCCATGTCCCCCCCCCAATATTTCCTTTTTTTTTTTTTTCCAATTTTGATACTTTTATTTTTCGATACCATTAGTGCCTAAGCATTTTTTTTCTCGATACCAAACTAGTATCGTTAATGGTACCCAGCCCTATTCATCATAAATATTCATTTCATGGCATGAACATGACAAAAACGGAAACTACTATACAGTAGTGCCGAGTGGCCATATCATGCATACTGTAATGTGGCTTTCTGGAACATCAGCATTGATTTATTTACATTTTGAAACTTAAAACAATGTGTGTTTGAATGGAAAAGGCACTCAATCAGCATGGACTATGTTGGTCAGCATCTCAAGGGCAGCAGTAGGAATTGTAGATGCTATAAAGATATATGAATGCAGTATGTTTTCGCTAACAAATCAAAGGCACTGGCATAAACACAGATTCTATCAATTAACTCAGGAAATACTCATGCTTTAGCGGAAGAAGAAATAACAATCCAATTAAACAGGATTCCCCAAACCTGTGCGAATGAAGCAAAACGACTTCTCCATTGATGTTTTTGACGAAGAAACAAAAGTTGATATTGCATACAGTATGTCACCTTTCACATTTAGGCTAGAGATAAATGTCATGCACGATCGATCATTGTACAAGGGCGCCTGCACCGACTGTTGTGTCCTGCCGGAGTAGATGTGTGAACTAAGTACTCAGCAGCAGTAACGGAGGAGCCATAAACTGTTGTGGTTTTGCTCCAGAGCGAAGTAAAACATTTTATTTCGCCTCTAACCTGCCTCACACCAAAAAACCATTCCCAGCGACATTCACCCTGAAAACGTCACAGCGCTTCTCTTACCGTCATGATTGGGTTCCCCAGCGTCCACGGCTCGTCGGAATCAAAGTGCGTGTCCCCTCCTATTCCCGGCCCGGGGAAGTAGGCGTGCGCCAGGAAGCCGCCCTCCCGTCGAAAGGCGAGCTGTCGCCGTGGAAACCTGAGGCGAAGATGATGGTGATGTCCACGTCCTTCTTGCTCCGCTCCAGCTCGCTGTACGGCACGGCCTCGAAGCGCAGCGGCGTGACGTTCTGCCAGACGTCGAACGCCCGGCGGATGGCGTCGTGCGTCTCGTCCGCGCCCACTTTGGGAGTGACGTTCTTTATGCTGAAAGTAGACGCACCTTATGATTATTACTGTACTATAGAAGATCAACCAGGAGTTATGAGTTATGAGGACGTTTCACCTCCCATCCTCCAGCTCCTGAAAAACGTCCTTAAAGTGATATTTCAGGATTTTTGACATTGGGCCTCATTTCGTAGTTATCCAGAGTTTGTTGATTTCTGGAGATATATATATATTTTTATTTATGTGTGATGTATTTGAAGAGTTTAGTGGTGCTAGGCTAGTGCTAGGCTAGTGCATGTCTATGGTAACTAGTAGCCTGCATTAAAAACAGTCAGATGCAAGCCTGAGGCAAATCACTTATAACACCAGACTACCGATATAAACGTCTGTGTTGACTGAAGAATTTTTCAAATATAACCATTTTGCATTTAAAAGAACTTATATTTGAGCAGCATCAGCTTCCTGGTTTTAAGCTACGCAGGCGGAGTGATCTGCTAGGTTACCGGATCTACAGTAGTTTGTTTACCTGCGGCCGGCATTACTACATGTGGAATTCACAGGAGCTTTCTACAAATCAGATATGGTAACGTTTGGAGGACGACCCCATGATTTTGAAGAGGTTGTTAATGCAGGCTACTAGTTACCATAGACATGCGCTAGCCTAGCACTAGCCTAGAACCACTAGACTCTTCAAATATAAGGACTGCGCCAAGAATTAAAAAACACTCTGGATAACTAGGAAATGAGGCCCTATGTCAAAAGTCCTGAAATATCCCTTTAACTCTAAACAAGCCAGTCAAGATGCCTGATTTGAAAACCTTTCCAACAAACATGAATAGAAGTTGCATGTACACACTTTGAGAGGAGCAGGGCACATTAAACACGTCGCAAAGTTAATGTTTTTATCATTTTTACCCAATTATTTTTTTTTTGTCATTGGGGGCAATAACCATAAGTGTAGTGGAATTTTATTGAATTCCATGATACTGTATAAACTCGTAAAACAATTATTTCAGAATATCCTACAAAGATTAAGCTCTTATAATCAAATGCAGGCAACACAAAAACACAATTGTACAGGGATTTGCCTGGCATATTGCTTCTTTGTTTCTCCAATCCTATTATCTTTTATCAAATGTGCAATTGTGCGCATGGTCCATTCATATCTTTTACATATAATTTGAATGAACGAGCTGAGCTTTGCAAAATCCACATCAAATGCACGGGAAATATATATATACTTAAAACAATTACAGCTTGGACAAGTTACAAGCCAGAACTTTGCTCATACTTCTAATCTCATAATCCTTCAGCTGCTGCAGCGCTTGTCACCAAAGCCGTCAATACATCTACATGAGGCCACTTCAGATGCAAAACATTGTGCCATTGACACCGGCCTCCATGTGTTTCCGTCCACCAGCCGAGAGATAAACGAAGCCAGTGGAGTTTGAGAACAGCTGAGGCCTCCCCGCCGCCTCGAGCCGCTGCAGGTGCGGGAAAGATGGCACAATTTCCTGCCTCTGGATTTTATTTTCTAATTAAGGATTATCAACAGCCCGCCGCCCGCTGAGAGCGCCGGTACGGGCCGCCCAATCACACAAACCTCCCTCAGCCCTGCTCAAGGACTGAATATTTGAGGTCTATTATTAAGGCGAGACACTGCAGGTGAATACGGGGAAAAATAAAAAATAAAACTTAAGAGATATGAATTTGAAACTTTTGCTGCAGATTACTGGCGTTTTCTGAACCTCTTAACCCCCACCTGAACCGAGCACATTTTCTCCAGTCTGGCTTTATCCAAATCTGAAAGCTTAAAAAAAATTCATCAAAATTACAACGAAAACGAGGATGAAAACGCAACAAAAATGTGACAAAAAAGAGACAAAAATGTGATATAAGTAAGGGATAATGCACGACGAGGTGTCCATTATCAGAAATAACTGGACGACGCGGAGTCCAGTTATTCTGATAATGGACACCTCGGAGTGCATTATCCCACTTATACCATGGTCCGGCTAACTGAAACTGTTCATTGGGGCCTGTTTACTTATTTTTTAAGTCCTGGGCAGGAGTTATTTCCCTTTTTAATCAGTTTTACCTGAAACTAGTTCCATCTCAATTGTTTACCGTTACTATGGAAACAGCTGCAGTGGAGTGATATAGAATGTGATTTAACTGCTTTTTTAACTGGTGTACTATTATCACTTTTAATGGACACCTTCCAGCCAATCAGAATCGAGTATTCACCCAGACCATGGTATAATAGTGTCATAAACATGGCGAAAACATGACAAAATTTAAAAGGTAAAATAAAAAGCTTAAAAAACACCACAAAAACGTGATTAAAAAAAGTGACAAAAAGTGACAAAAACACAACTAGGACATGTCAAAAATGTGACAAAAAAGAGACAAAAATGTGACAAAAAAAAGAGACAAAAATGTGACAAAAACACAAGGACATGTCAAAAATGTGACAAAAAAGTGACATAAACGTGGCAAAAACACGACAAAAAAGCAACAAAAACATGATTTTTTTTTTTTTTACAAAAATATGACAAAAATGCGGCGACAACGTTATAAAAAGTTGAACATTAAAAAAAGACTTTTACCTGCAGTGTCTCCCCCTAAATTGTTAAGTTGTTTGAAAATGTGCCTTCTCTTCCCGCGAGAGCCTCTTGAGCCGACAGCCTGTCATCTCTCATAAAATGAACGAATATTAGAAAAACATTGCTTCACTCCAGCTCGGCGTCTCTTCTTATGTGCGGTGAAAAGTCAGCCGCGGGGCAAATTACACGCTGCATATTTAAATTAGCGCAACTTTTAATTATCGAATCACTCTGAAAAGGTGCTCCGGAAACTGGTATGAAAATAATTCGGTTCGACTAAAGACGCTATTAGACTTCACTGAAGGGAAGGAATCATTTCGACAGATGTATTTGCGGCAATTTCTCACTTGCTTATTAATTTGACAGATCGTAAAAAACATTTAAAAAGAAACTGGCCAAAACATGGGAAATAGATGTGTTTAGAAAAAGGCAAGTTTCAGTCAATCATACGTTGAGGATCACGTGACTTTAGAGGGAGAAAATGGATTCAGTTTCTTCTTATAATGCTTACATACATGTTTGCAGATTGTGTTCAACGTGACCATAACTCAACCACACACTTGGTTCTTCCTTACTTTGATTATCACAAATATTATTCTTATTTTATTTTTTTATTTTTTTCTCACAAGAGGAGCTACAGGAAACAGAAAAGGGACAAACGAGGAGGTATCCAGGCAAGACTCAGCCACACATGCCCCTGTCTGTCCCTACTATGTGTTCTGGCTAATGGACGTTCACTGGAGAATCAAACAGATTATCTGCTAATCTCCTCCCAGAAGATGGTGAAAGACTGTTGTAGAGCGGAGGGAGTGGAGGGAGCTGCGCAGGAGGAAGAGGAAGGAGGAGGTGGAGCTGACCAGTGCAGGACACCACGCTCTGAAACAGGGACAAACCCAGGAAGCGTTGCACCGTTTCAGAGGATCAGAGGAGCACTGAAGGCAGTCAGGCACGTTACCTCCGGGTCAGGTCGGCCCACAATGGCAGCACGGCTCAGTCACAGCGGCTCAGCACTAACACGGTTGTACAATGACAAATAAAGCACTTACTTACTTTTGTTTTCTAATAAAATCGCAATACTTTTCCTCACAATAATCGTGACTCAAACATTTAGAATCGGGACGTCCCTAATAACAATGTGCCAAACAATAAACAAAGAGGATGTTCATGTCTTCCTTTGGAGCTCATTCAACTGATGAAGCGAACAAACATTATTAGTGTCACAATCAAAAAGCCACACTCCATGAATGAGGATTTGATCATTGCAATTTGTAAACGTCTGAAACGATCTTTATCCGTCCTCGATTGCCCTGTGGAGGGTGCAGCCTATTCAGTGCGAGATTTCCCGCACTATTAATCTATCTTGAACATCAGCTGAAGCGGCGTTAGCTTGAGAGCACTGAAAGCTGTCTATGTCTGATTAGGCCCTTTATAGAGGCGGGCCAAATGACCCTTTTGTCTTTCCAAGTGCTTATGTGGAGCAGAGAAAGGAAAAGGCACAGGGTACAAACGGGTAAAACAAGGAAACCAATATCAAACCAATATCAGCTGACCTACATGTTTCACCTGAGGGTAGGATCAAGATCTTCCCTCTTCTTTGTCCTGTGCATTTTCGATCTTCAATGAAAATGAACAACGTCAGCCTTTTACGGGAATAAACCTTGTGTTTCTGCCAAGGCATTGCATGTGGGACAGCTGTGTGGATTGTTACAAATACGTGACAAAAGGTGACAATTATAAATTATTTCTGCCTTGCTAAAGTCATGGTGTTAGAACAGAGTGTTAAATCAAAACTTTTAGTAAGCATCAGCCTGGGCTTTTGCCACAACACATAAAAGAACTTCATAATGCTATATTCTGTCTCAAATCAGTCATTGTAGCTTTGTAACTTGCTAGCCTTGTAGCTTTAGCATGTGATATTTCAGTTTGCTCCTAAATGTTCCAAAATGTGTATTAGGACAATATACCTGGCTGCAATATTTGTATATCAATGTTCTCAGGGAAGTATAAAAACAACGTACAGATAGACACAGATACAAATCGTTACAAAGTGTACCTCAACCTGCTCTGGGGCGACATACAATGGTTCATATTGTGAGGTGAAAATGATACAAATAAGAGAGAGAGAGTGCGTGGAGTGGGGCAGAGTTAATTAGTGACTCCCCGCTGCAGCCTCTGCGTGAGCGCACACACCTGGGCACTACCACACTCTGTTCACCCCTCTAAATGCCAGCTTGTTGTGTTTTTTTTTTTTTTTTTTTTTTTTAGGTTGTTTTAATCCAATGAATAATGCCATTTCAAGAGGCCAAACTTTGAGTGGCATGTATTCAATTGTTGCTAAGGGCAACTAGAAAACGTATGGGCTGCAGGATTTGAGAGAAAGACCTAATAGGAAGTGCGAAAACCCATTGAGATTGACTGTACAGTTGTAACGGGTGCTATTCACATCTGTTTCGACAAAATAACTGAGCGAATTTTCTCCGGTTGGGCTTTATGGATCTTTTTTTAAAGAGGGGGTATTATGCTTTTTTCAATCACATAGCACCAGTCTATAGCATACTACAATGATGACGTAACCTTCTGTTGGTCTGTATATGCAGTAAATTAAAATAACTGCCTTGAATAAAATTGCTCTCTCAAAATGGCTGTACTGAACGTCTTGAAATAGGCCTCTGTCTCTTTAAGAAGCTTTCCGACACGCCCCCTTCAGCACACTGCTGTGGCATCTAAACAACAACACTGTGCGGGGAGGGGGCTCTGCTGAGCTGAGGAGCAGTGGTTGGTGGCTTGGCTGGTGACAAAAGGTCCAGAGGCGTCTCCAGGAGGTGGGGGCGGTCCTAGGAGGACTGAGGCATAGCTACACCTAAAATGGCTGCCGTCTAAGTTTTTACTGATTACTCAAAAATATGTGAATGAGCCAAGGCAACACTCCAGGCATGTGTTTAATGAGGGAATGATATAATAACATGATATAAAGCTTGAAAAGTCGATTTTACATAATACCCCCCCTTTTTGGCCACTTTTGCATTGTTTTTTTTGTCTCGTTGTTGTTGCTCTTTCGTGGCTTCTTTGTCAATTTTGAACCACATTTTGTCGCGCTTTTTTGTCAGTTTATTGTCACTTTTTCCATCACATTTTTGTCGCTCTTTTGTTGCTTTTTCGATGCGCTTTCATCCCCATTTTCGTCTCGTTTTTTGTCACTGTTTTGAAGCGTGGGGGTTTAGAAGTTAAATTGTAGTAGCGAGTCCACAACTAGAAAGAAATGCTGCTAACACTAGTACATCAGAGTACAAGATCCTAGCTTTCCTCAGACTTTTAAACTTGCTTTGCAGCCTGAATTGTGATTTTTTTTTCTAATGTAACGTCAATTACTGAATGCAAACTCGCAGTTGAACTTCATAGATCCCTCCATGGGACGTAAATAGAGTGGGTGTTTTAGTGCAGAAGCGGGACACGGACTAAATGTATTGCTAAAAACATGCACGGGTGAAACAAAACACCACTCTAGGTATGATTTATACAGTGAATGTAAATATATAACACGCTTAACAGCTAAATAAATGTTCATTATGTTCCAGAGCCAAAACCATTGTACTAATTCAGGACAAAGGGAGCAGCTGCGAGCACATCTGAGGACTAACCCGGGCCTGGCGCGCTCTCATCTCTCCACAAAACCCACCGTCGAAATGTTCCTGTCCCGTTACGTAACCCTAATCTGTGCCTCCTCCGTCCGCCGGGGTTTCCTCTTACTCACAGCTGCCTTAGCTCTCCAACAAACTGCTCGAACGCTGTCCAAACAACATCATATTTTAGCATGGAAAACGCATGTATATGGAGACCCGACTCGAAAGCGGGTCATTGATCCAGTAGATTAGGTTTAGCATGTTAAACTGTTTATATCTCTATCCTCGAGGCAGACTAAAAAGCATGAGCACATATAGAGGATTATCTTGTCACATATGAAGCTGGAGGCAAGCCACATCCCTGTATAGCACATGTGTATTATATAGATGCTAAAACATGTGTCTCGCTTCTTCTTTACGTCCGCAGAGGAACATGTGAACGGGTTGTCCAACGCATTGCAATCTGCACTGACTTTTGGCAAGGCAGATCGCAAACCTAATGGCGTCACTCCTATTTTCCAGACAACCTTTCCAAATATTGTTTAGCCCAAACTTTACTCGATTTCCTGAACTTATGCTGAACCTTTTTTTTTTTTTTTTTGGAAGATTTTAGATGCAACTGAATTTCATGGGCTTACGGATGGCAGTAAATTAGACCTCATTATAGCAAAAGGCAAAAGAGAGGTTCAAAGATTCCCAATAACACATTCATGGGGCAGATGAGGGGAGCTGCTATAAAAGGCAGAGGAGGAGGAGGAGGAGGAGGAGGAGGAGGAGTGAGAGAGATCCTTGTCTCGCTGCCAGATCCGTATCTTGGTGAAAAGGTCAGTGACACAGTGTGATTCCCAGAGGCCTGTTTTGCTCACGTGTTGTGTGTGTGATTCTGCAGAGATAGTAGAGCATCTAATGTGGCTGTGGGGCTGCACCGCACTGTCACAGCACGCAGTAACAATAAAAGCCACTGTAGCAGACCTTACAGGTGTTGATATGTATTAGTGTTGTGATAGATATCATAAAGTGGCATATTTCTACGTATGGAGATACTGAGGCAACACAGTTTGATAAAAAAAACACTTGAAGACCACTCACCTGTATGTGATATGTTTATGTTGCCACTTCTGTCCCGTGAGGGCATACCGCTTTTTCCTGACATTAAATCTCGACGACCCTCCTATCTGGTCTGGGACGCCACATCTGGGCTTCTTCATCCACCTACAACATAACATACAAGGTTAGCTTGATGCTTCTTCAACACCTCATCCAGCAATAACATGCCATAGTAATTCAATAGGGCTCCACAATACATGAAAATATTGCGATATTCGATCTTGGTTTTTGCAATAATCATATTTATTGATATTTGCTATTTCATTAAATCAACCACAACTTCAAGACTTTGAAATTGACTACATTTGGACCAAATCATTGCTAAAATCAAACTAAATTAGGAAAATCATGTCTAAACCTGAACTTTTTGTGTAAATCTCAAGCCATAAGCAACTATAATTTGCTAATGTATTGCGGAACCCGTAATCACAACATCTCAATAGTGCACAATTGCAAACAAACCCAGAAAAAGAAGAAATCTAGAAAGAGAATCTCACCTTATTGTGGTATCGCTACATCAACAACGAAAGCACAGGGGAGTAAAAGACAAGACAGGCATACCGTTAGCATACCGTTAGCATACCGTTAGCCGATCACATTGCATTGTGTTTGGTAGCCAGCGGTGGGACAGCTGTTGCCTGCCTCACATCGTCGGCGTGATTTCACAGTTCACCGGACGATTTGAGCTCATTGCTATTTGTGGAGCGGATGGTATTTCAGTGTTGGTGGGCACAAATGTCACTGAGCACAGTTCCAGTGATTTGGAGGTTACGAGAATCTAGTTAAAGGTCTCCCATAAGAACAACATTAGTCCGAGAGAATGGGAGGAATATACGGCGCCGCTATTGCAATTCACAGCAAGAGGTTCCTCGTTCTGTGTGAAGTTTGCATGTTCTCCTTTTTGCTTCATTAGGATTAAATCTCCTTTTATAAATTTCAAATTTTGGACAAAAGCATAGCTAACATTTCTGAAAGTACATCCGTTGAGCCAATCAGACGCAGGATTTTGGAAGGAGGTCTGCACAGATATTGACACACATAAGTGCTAACGCTAATAAAGGATAAAAAAAAGCAGCTGCCCCTTCTGAGAAACAGTAATAGTAATTTTAAAGATTACACTGAGGCTAAACGTCTGAGTGAGGACCATACATTTACCTGTCTCTTTGTGTGTCGTTTAAGAAGAGCACTTTCTTTGAATCACTTGTGACTGTCTCTTGGTAAAAGCCTGACTGATGGAACAGAGAGGCTCACTGTCCCTGTGTCTCCTCCACACTGCGTTCAGACTCTGGCGTTTCCAGTCTTTGATCTGACAAACGGAGGTGTGCTCTCACTAAAAGCCTTCCTTTGATCAAATTAAAACGGCCCACTTAATCCATGTCAGGGAAACTTTGTGTCTGGCAAAATGTCTCGCTCGGCCCACTGAATGTAAAGCAGGGAAGAATAACAGACTGTGTTTGTCCCCTCAGTGAGTACATACAGTAATATGTCCAACTCAAGGCACTTTGTGAATGTTAACAGTGAGATTGAGACACAATGCAAGTTTTATCGAGTTACGGGGCACACTCGGGCACCATCTCAAAAAGTAGAATACCGTTGGAAAGTTTTCTTTATGACTAAAACATACAGGTCAAATATACCAAAACATTTTCACCAGTTATTATATCAATAGTGACTGTTATTGGTTATAATGTTTTGTGTTTTTCATTTAGAGTAAATCATATTGTATAATCATGAAGAACTGCCATTGTTGTCACTTGGTACAGCTGTATACTACAATTCAGTATGCTAGATCAATCTGCAGTGTTTATTTCATCACAACACATTCTTAATCACTCATGAAAATACAATCAGAATTCCATTATTTCAAGTACAGCCCAGCAATCCCTAATTGTGCATCACATAAACCGCAGTCTATTGTTTCAGTGTCACTCACTCTATGGTGTTGCTGTCGAGGGTCCCTGTGATGTTGAGGCCGTAGCGGCGCTGCATGGCAGCGATAGCCGACTGCATGACTCTGGCCGAGCGCAGCACTGACATCCGAGGGTCTGCTGAGGGCAGGTATCCATATCTCTGCAACCAGGTCTGCACAAGAACACAGGGAGAGAGGACATTTTAGTCAAGCACTGAATGACATTGAGTTGTGATTAAATACATTTTGACTATACTGAATAACATAAAGCCAAAATAACATCTCTCTTCTCTAGCATTTTACCTATGGGGCATAATCTTCCATACTGTGTACAAAACAAGAAACATATCATATAACTCAGCAGGCATTGCAATGATTTAAATTACAGTACAACAACACAACAACACAAAAGATGTGCAGTCTTACCATCTGTTTAGGAACAATACACAATTTAAATGTCAATTATAGCCTTGATTCCTTTGCTTTCATATGCTTTTAACTATATTGTGAAAGACATGTTTTATTTTTCACTGAGATGAAAAGCAATACAGACATTATGGGATGGAGGGAGAAATATACGCTTCAGAAAGTGACATTTTGGTGAGAAATTGGAAGGACCAAATGCCGTGATAACAGTTGCCAAATGTCACCTGTTATCACTGCCTTTGTAATGGAGATTTCAGAATCCAAGCCAAATCCTGCCAAAGGGGAGTTTAGATCCCAGAGACAGGGCATCGACTACTGGGCTTTCGCTCCCAAGAGAAACAGGGCTTTTGGACGGCATCACCACTACAGTCTAAACACAGAAATGCAAACGTCAACCAATCATCCTGATGGCTCCCAGTAAAATGATGAATGTTTGTTCGCCAAAACCTCACATTGCTTTGTATGTTTTTGGGCAAACTACAAGGCCAACCATTCAAATATAGCAGGTTTGTAACTATCACATTCTCCTGATTGTGTGCAGCCCCGTTTCATCGTTTTGTTTGAATATGTACAAACACTGGCTCGAAATCCCCGTTATGAAATCAAACTGCCCATCTGTGGATTGCCTCAACTGCTTCGCTTTTTCACTCTGGATGTGAAACCTGAGCTGCTCTCGTACATACGCTCCGGATAACAGCACGCATCCACAATGAGATTCACTAAACGTGGGGCGGATGGTGTGAGAGCAAGAGAGGAGAAGGGAGCGATAAAAGACTAGCCATTACTCCACAATAGGACTAATGCAACTCAGCTTAAGATGCAGTGAAAGAGACGTGGCATGTGTTAGGGATGGATGCGCGGAGTAGAAATGTAAAGGCTTAATGCACATGATGGATGGGCTTTATAGACAGAGATGCAAGGGGCACCTGAGTGCAACACATTTGTCATTTCAATGCAATACTTTGATGCCATTATAGGAGGAGGACATCTGTAGGAGCTCGCCATTTTTGGGGATGTTCTTGGTAAAAAAAAAAAAAAAAGAATCAAGGAATAGCTTTGCAAAGCATCAGTAATGTCTAAGAGCTATTGTGAGTCATGTGAGCTGTAGAGGGTTGAACATTAAACACTTATGGATAGGGCTGTGTACCGTTAAACGATACCAGTCTGGTATCATTTAACAATTGGGGGGGGGAATTGAAAATAATTTGACTTTTTTTAAAGATTGAAACATTAGGTAAAACGGAAAAAACACGTGGAAAAAAAAATTGGGGAACATTTTTGTACTTAAAGGGGGGTATTATGTAAATCAACTTTTTCAAGCTTTATATCATGTTATTATGTCATTCCCTCATTAAACACATGCCTGGAGTGTTGCCTTGGCTCATTCACATATTTTGAGTAATCAGTAAAAACTTAGACGGCAGCCATTTTAGGTGTAGCTATGCCTCAGTCCTCCTAGGAACGCCCCCACCTCCTGGAGACGCCTCTGGACCTTTCGTCACCAGCCAAGCCACCAACCACTGCTCCTCAGCTCAGCAGAGGCCCCTCCCCCGCACAGTGTTGTTGTTTAGATGCCACAGCAGTGTGCTGAACGGGGTGTGTCGGAAAGCTTCTTAAAGAGACAGAGGCCTATTTCAAGACGTTCAGTACAGCCATTTTGAGAGAGCAATTTTATTCAAGGCAGTTATTTTAATTTACTGCATATACAGACCAACAGAAGGTTACGTCATCATTGTAGTATGCTATAGACTGGTGCTATGTGATTGAAAAAAGCATAATACCCCTCTTTAAAGGGAAGTTTCTTGGTTGTTTCCCCTCAAACAAATGATACAAATGCAAAAGAAATTCAATGGAAGGAAAAGAATACATTAACATTATCAAACTGTTTTCTGGTTCTAGATGACAAATATTTTAGTGAAGATATCGAACAAAAGTATCGTTCAGGAATCGGTATCAAAAACCATGTATTGTTAAAGCACTGCTAAGGTACCCAGCCCTATTTATGGCTCCTTTGAAGTACAAGTGCAATAGTAGGTGGAAGTAAGTGCATGATTGTATGATGAAGTTTAGGGTTACGTACAAGTGACAATAAATGTTCTTCGAAGTTACGTTTGACTGCAGCAATGTATCACTATCTAATTTACACCTGGCGTTGGTGTAAGAAGTTTGGAAATGACTAGCCCATTTATATGTGACCTGAGATTCACCCTGACAATCCAAAGCATTACCTCTCGTGGCCATTTCCCGAGTTCCCCTTGGCTTCCTGCTTCAAATGCGACCTGGGCCCCTCCCCCACCCACCCGTCGCAGATAACATTATGAAGTGTGCTGGATTTTTTTTTTTTCTACGCTGTGAATAGACCTCAGGGAGAGAGGAGCGCATGGCTTTCCACTCAGCTGCTGCTACAGTCCCGGAGCCATGAAATGTAACGTAAGAAATAAATGCACAAGCTGGGGACGAAAGCCAAGGTTTCACATGTAAAATAATAATGTTTCCGCGTCTCTGTCTCTGGAGTTAAAGGGTTTTATCTTCATTTTTACCTCTTTTCTCCATGGAAAGAAAACCCATACACCGGTCAAAAGTCCTCAAAATAGCACCCACATTTAAAAAGGGTTTCAATTATGACAATGCCTCTTTTGTTTGGTTTCAAAGCTTTCCCTTCCCTCCTCGAGTGATCGAATCGTCTCCCACAGCATCTATATTCCAACACAGCACAACATGTTTACCATCATTTTCATAAAGTTGAATTCATTTGAATTTAAAACCCACAGACATCACAGGCGTCGACACCGTCCTGCTCCTCCCTGCGAAACCGTTCATCCTTGCGCTGGGTTTTAATGCCTATACTTTCCCCAAGCCTCGTCCTGTAATCTTTTCCCAAGCGCATCCCTTAGCATCTCCGCTCTGACATTTGAGGTTTTTACTGAAACCACTTTTGTTTTTTCCTGACCACAGCCCCTGTAAGTTCCCTTGGCCAGAGAATAAAAAAATAAATAAACGCGCATGATGAGAAGGGCTGCTGTTTGGACAAGGTTTTGCATATTTCGCTAAATTTAGGTGTTGCTACTTGTTGTGAAGAGTTCAAGTATGCAGGAGATGTTTGTGCTTAGGGCTGTCACAATAATTACTATATCGACTTATCGTTCAATAAATCTCAGATAAACTATACACTTTTGGGCTCGGTATTTATCATCTGTACATTTATTAGCATTTTCACCCTATTTTTCCGTTGTAAAACTTGATTTTTTACAGAAGCAAATGGAGTTACATTATATGTCATGTTTATTGCAGTTTGTGTGGTATTTTAGGATATGATTATGCACTTTTAGAACACAGGTTTACTGTCATTTTTATGCCTGAGAGTTGACAGTATCGAGTATCTTTAGAGTCAATAACGATATTTTTCTGCCTCAATATATCGAACTTCAAAATTTGATATCGTGACAGGCCTATTTGTGCTAGATGTAAATGTTTCCGGCTTTGGAACAGCCATTTGATTTGAAGAAAATATCTAATTGCGATTTTTCTACCAAGTATTACAATTACAATGTGCTAATATTGCAACCATTCTAACAGCAACTTTCCAAATCTGACTGTGATTAGTTGTGTGGATCCAGGGTTTATACAGTCAATTTTTTATGCCAATTAAATGCCCAAAAACTAAATTTAAAGCAGTACTAAGTAACGTGTTTACCTTAATAAATCCTTTCCGTAGTTCCTCTGGGGGTAATACAAGTGTTAATGGGATGATTGGGGGGTCTTTTATCTCCCCCGTTGTCTCTTGCCAGAAAACCATGCTTGCAACTTGACTGCCACCGGGCGGAGCAACCAATACACACTAATAGAATCATGGAGAAGAAGCTAACAGGCTAACGGGCAAAGCTAACTGCGGGCTAGCGCCACTTTAAACAGTATTTACAGCCAAGTTTGAGTGAAAAAAATATTTCCATTGTATAACTGGATGTACAATATCCCTCTCTCCCTTCGCCTTTTCTGTCAGTGTAGTATTTACTCTCCAAGACATTTAATAAGCTAAAAAATCGTAACTTGCTAAGACAACTGCAGTTGCGCTTATGGCCACTAGGGGCAAGAGTTACTTAGTACTGCTTTAAAGCCACAAACGCAGAGGCACATATCAGATCTTCATTTTCATCAAACAGAGGATAGAGAAATGACCAAATAGGAAATTTTGAACAAAAACTGCAACTGAATATGTTTAACCTGTTACTTGCCATCCCCCCTGATCAGGGGACTAGGGTTAGGGTTATGATCAGTGCTTAATTTGATCCCCGTTTGGGGAACGTATTCCCCAATTTTCAGTTTTTCAGGGTAAAGGATCTGGGAATATTTAGGAGGATCCGGCAAAGATTTGATCTGATATAATGGTGTTTAATGAGAGTGTTCCGGCAATTGTTTTGGCCTGTTCCCCGAATTCATCACATCAGACCAAAAGTATTCCTGAAACTACTAATTTACAAATTAAGCACTGGTTATGATTAGGGTCACGTGTGACGTAAGTTGTGTGAGTCCCCGTCAATATTTATGCTTTGAGATTTGGATATGAATAATTGCTAACCCTAACCTAACCCTAACCCTAAGCTGGCAGATAACAGGTTAAACTATAATTTTTGGTATTTTCAATTAACTTAAACAGTATAACTCTTGAGAAATTTCGTAATTTTCAAAGAAATTTAGATTTAATCCCAGGCTGAACCAATTTAATGCTTTTTAATGACATTTAAGGCCTTGATTTTGGCCAAATTAATTTCATGACTTTGAATGCGGAAACCCTGGGATCTACAAATGACCTCACCACTTGCACAGTGGAACAATGAGATCCACAATCATATTACCATTTTACAGAACAAAATACCTGATAACTGAGACTGGTTTATGGAATAGTATATGGACATAATTACAATAGCCGGGCCAGTGCCACAGTTTGCTATCTCCAAGTATTTGCAACGTATAAATAACATTGCCTTTTTGCAGCGGATATTATTAATAAAGTCAATCTGATATCTCCAGGAACATGATAAAAGAAATTTGAAAAAATATTATGACCGTGCGAAAAGTATTATTATGTAAATTGCAAAGAAGATGAAAAAGTTTTTTGTTCGAGCTTGAATAGTGTGATGTGTTTGCGCCCGCAGACAATGGCACCACTATCACAGAAAGACGTACAGTTATTATTACAGCAGGAAATAAGGTAAGCCTGTGGTTAGATATGTCTGCCACTTAGATATTAACAGGATATTGGAGGACGGGGGCTGGTGTGTGTGAAGAGGTGCGCTGCTTGTTGTTTCGCTCTGCCCCCGAAGAGACTGGGAAAAGCGGCGAGGAGAGCGTAGCTGTCACACCAACGCGTTATATACAGGCACTGCGGGCGAGACGGGACAAAATGAAGCCAGCAGAAAGAGCAGCCGCGTGTTTCTGATAAAAACTTTGCGCGACAAGCGACGGCAAACATGTCCGCCAGACTCGTCCTGGTCGCCGCTGTTGTCAAACGCTTCGCAGGTAAAGGATAAAATGGATGTCGCTGTTGCGGAGAACGGCCCAGCGGTGGTTCCTGCAGAGATGTGTGGAAGCAAAAGTGTTTGTTTTGGGCTTTGACTAAAAATACAGCACTGGAAAAAGGCAACATCGACTCAATTTCTATTCCAGATTAGTACAGCCATAGTATGTTTGTGTGGTGAATGGTGTAGGAGTGGAAAGCGTTCATAAGGTTTGTTTCGAAGAGCTATCTTGTCTATATCAGCAGGAACCGCTGTAATACACATCATTTTGAATATTGAGACCAATGTGAGGGGAGAAAAAAATATGACAGCACTACCCTATCTGATCATTGTTAATGAGACATCTCTTCATCAAAGTGCATATGACAGGTTTTAATGCTTTTGGAAAATATGACTTATTTGGATGGATAACATCTGTTGTAAGGAATACTTATAATTTTATTTCAGTGAGGCAGCAGTTTTAATGAAACATGTTGGAGAAAAGTTATTCCTACGTGAATTTTTTTAGGCTGCTGACAGGAAGTGGCACAGATAGAGGTAAAGTTCCAGAGCAGTTTGACTCATTCATTTTCCATAGGTTTGTTAAGTGTGACGTCACAACTTCCGCTTCCGGGTCCTGGCAGACGGGCAAAATATGTGAGAAAAAACATACAAATCTCGTAAAAACAACCATCAATATTTCTGAAACTCAACGGAGAGTTACTGAACATCCTTATTTCTCAGACTCATTAGCCAAAAATGCCGTACCTACTGCTAAAAAAGTAATATTTACTAAAGTTGGTACTTCCGGGTTAGCGTAGCTGCTGCGCCGTTAGCATTTTTCTCCGCTAACCCGGATGTAGCGATTTTGGTAAATATTACTTTTATAGCAGTAGGTGCAGCATTTTTGGCTAATGGGCCTGATAAATAAGTATGTTCAGTAACTCTCTGTTTCAGAAATATTGATTGTGGTATTAAAGAGTTTTTTTGTAGTTTCTCGCACATCTGCGGACCCGGAAGTAGACATATGACATAACATGGTCGGCACGACAACAGTTTAAAACAGTTTGCCTCGATCCATGTCACTTCCTGTCAGTGTCCAATAAGGAAGTGAAACTGTAAACATCACAAAAATGGTAAAAGTAAAGAAAGCTGGACACAATCTTTAGCAAAATCTTAAATAAAATTGTGTTAACTATGTTTTTTTTTTATTGTGTCTAATGTGTCATATGCACTTTAACTTATTGGCTGACTAGTCTCGAGTGATAGCAGATCAAAACAAGACCATTCTATTTTTCGATTCAGATGTTCAAATGTTGCATACCCTCCATAACTTGTGACTGAAACTCATAAATAGTGTCTCAAGCAAGCATAAAGCTGCTCATTGTTCGACTTGGGAGCCTCTTTCGCCTTTGCGACAGCCCACTACGTTTGTGTTCATAGCCAAGTGTTGAAGCCTACGCAAACGTATGCTCAGTCTACGACCATCCATTTGTTGGCTTTAATAAATACGCCACTATTTACTGATCAAAATAAAGTGTTCAGAGCCTTTTTCGCATCCTCCACTCTTTGTTCCAATACATGTATAAAGCAGCTCAGAGTACATCATGTTGTCTTCTATTTAAACTGACAGGCTTTCCCTTATGGGCCTCTTCTGGGAATCTGCTTCTATCGCCCAGCACATGTTGTCAAAAGAGATCAAGATTAAAGAACATGGTTGTCACACATGTCTTTAAAGCCTTAGAGGAATAGCCATAAGATAATACCACGGACTTGCACATAATTTTGAACTACATTGGCCTGAGTTGTTTTGCTGAATGGGGACTCTGTGTCTAGCCCGCGCCGGCGTTTTTCATTGATCGGGTCTTTCTGTCCGTGATCTATGGTCCGTGCCGTTCTGCCGATGTAAGGATTCCTCGGAGAAGCATCACGGCTCCAGCTGACAACCACTTTATTCAATAAGACGGAAATTCTTCCCTCTCCTTATACGATGTGCCGTTTGGAGGCTCGTAGGCACCAGTGTTGAGTAATGCAGGTATTATTTAGGGCGTGGTTTAAGGTTGGTAACTGCATTTTTCTCAATTATGATCATTTTATACAGGTCGAATTCAACACTTTTTCATGAAACGTTTACGCCACAAATGCCAAAATGTATATTCAAAATCAAATTCAATATGGGAACGTTTGAGCAACTATTTTAACCAAAACAGCAGCTGAATGTGTTTAGGACCAGGCTTTTTTGCATCATCAATTAACTTATACAGCAAAATTGTTGAGCATTGTCTTTATTGTCCAAAAAAATTAAAATTCAGTGCCTCTTAGGGACATTAAAGTCTTGATTGGGCAATTCATTTAAAGTATTTGATGCTTTTTAATAGACCCTTTCATTGTTTGTAAAGTGGAGGTGGAGGCTAAATGCTATATCACCCATTGCATAGACGTAAAAAGGAGAAGCGGCATTCGACAGTTAGCAAAAGTCGGCTAATCCGGGAAACTTTTCCATATTCGTTAGCCTGTTCAATGCAATATTCCTATAGGGATTAGCATTAGCCATGAAACATCCCAAATTATGAACAATCCAGATGTTTTCCACTGTTGTCAACCCATCGACCACATTTAGGTGAGGTCAAAGCCTGGTTAGAAATCATTGATGAATGTACAGATCTTTTGAGATTTTCCTTTAGACCAAAATCGGCGTGTAAAAGTGGCATTAGAAACATATCCAATAGCCACTAACAATAGAGAAACCACAGAAATTACATAACCTATACGCCAAACGTATCATATATGATACACAAGTTTTTGAGCCTCTACATGAGCAATGTGACATTTTTTCCTTGAAAACCCATGTGTACAATTATATACATGCATTACAACGATAATCACCAGAGGCAGTAATCTGCTCACTAGAGGCCTTTCCCACCGTTCTACAGATTGCTATTAATCAGGAAGTGGACAGGTGTGATTTTTCAAGAAGAACTTTGCCAATTTGGAAAAGGTAAGGTATGAAAAAAATGTTTTTTTGGGTGGAACATCAATAGGAACAGTTACTGGGTTGGTGCAATGTGAAATGACTTAATATTTCATAATCTATGTTTAGTAAAACCGTGTTAAAAATTACGTATCAAATTTGATACAGCGGGTGTATAAGGTCATGTAACTCTAAATCAGTCAACTGTAATTTTATTGTATTTCATGCATTATAAATAATATCAAGCAAAATACTGTGTTTTTATTTTTCAAGTAAACTAATTAAATGTTTAAATTACATTATTTGGTACATTCAGAGCAAAAAATCAGATATGCAACTTGTTGTATCATGATGATTGATGACTATTTGGTGTTGCAATGGTATGATTGATAGATACTTCGTTTGCTACTGATTTTCACTAAAATGACCAATTCAAAAAAATACACAATAATCTCATAATGCAGAGTGCATCTTTGTCTGAACAAGGACAGAAACTGTTTTCAAGCCTACCATTACTCAAATAAAAGGTTGTGAACTGCAAAATGAGTAAAATAACTGAAATGTTATGTCTTCCAGACTTCACCCTGCCAGTTCCATTGCTGCACTGTTTTGTTGGATTTGTTTGTGTATTTTTTGAGCATTGTGACCCGTTGTATCAAATATGATACAAATTAAAACTCCTATATGGAAATTGATATTTAATTTTTTTTTTTTATTTGTTCAGAAGGACAATAAAGGCTCCAGTTTCAAGAATTGGAATTTTCTGTCAATTATTTAATGGTTTGGGCTTTACAGGATAAATGCCTAATAACTACGTTCGAGGGGGAATCATGGCGGATTTACAGACTCCTCCTACCCTGCTCTGACGTAGCATGTTCCTAAAAAGGGCATAAGGGCGGGATCTTCACTGCAGACTTGGGGCGTGTTGTCCAGTCGTAGCGCCTGCACCGTTAGCGCTAATGCTAACGGCCTGTCAATCAAAGTTCGGCCCTCATTAGTATACAATGAGGTTATGAAAACCTGCTTGGTCCCTGTAATTGTGCCCAATCCAGCGTTATCACAGGAGGAATATCTAGCTGTAGAAAGTTTAGGAAAATTAGGCACCAGGCTTTAAAGTGTCTAAAGTGCAATGGTAGCTTATGGAAGACTAACTTGCTCTAATGCCCCTATATGGAGGTACTGCAGCAATGGCGGCCCCTAGCGTTGTGGTCGCAAAGCAGCACAACAAGCGGCCTTTGGTCATACCATACTTTAATATGGGTGATAGGACGCTCAATTCAAACAGGTCCAGGAAGCTGTTAGCTAAGAGATGTTTGAAGGAATAGGCTCCGACTGCTAACAGCATTTCTGGCATTTTCTTTGACTCCATTGTCGCTGTTGTCAAAGTAAAAGTAGTGTCAAAGTAGTGTTTGAGTGTTGTTGGATAGACCAGATAAAACTTTCAATTTACAGCCCCTAAATACAAAGCAGGACACCATTTTAAACTTGTAAATTTACACTTGTGATGGCTAGTTTAGTTTAATCGTCTTTCAGCTGCTTACTTCCTGCTTACTTCCTGCCTGATGTCCCTGATGAAGTAGGCAGGAAAAGAGTGCAAATGCTAAAGATTAGGATGTATATTGCTCCTGAAAGTTCCCCAAATGCACTGGCAAAACGACGCAGAGACACAGACAATAAACCACAGCATTACGTGACAAGCCTACAGTATAGCCGCGACTGAGATTTGCAACGCAACAAAGAAACAAAGCTGAAAACAGCAGCACCAACTTACTTGAAACTGTAGTGGGGAAACTTCGAGCCGCATTTATTTTCCTTCTCTCAGTGGCGCAGGAAGTGTATTATCAAAATGTCAAACTATTTCTGACTGCACTTATTCCCTCGCAATTTAGTCCCTAACCAGCAGCGCTCAACAGGAGTCAACCTGGTGGAAAGCGGACACGTCACCGGCTAAACACAAGTCTCCCCCGTATGTAACGCCTTAATTGCGCAGTTATGAAAGCACCAACAACTTCCTGAGTGCCGTAATGGGGTTAAACTGGTAGAAATCAAGGCCCCTGCAGCTCTTGCCTTGGAGTGGAGCGATAAGGCGTCCAGCAGCGGCAGATCTTGATGAAGGCTATAAAGTGCCTGAAATGCCTCGCTGCTGACTACTTTTGGGAGCTCCACACTTGATTTGATTTCACTTTGAAGTAGATTTTTTTTTTTTTTCGCCCGCTCAAACTTCTGATGCAAGACCTCTCCAGCTCGAGCGCCATAAACCTCTCCAAGATTTGAGTCATTGCTGGGTCTTATCAGGATAAGGGGGAAATAAAAAAACATAAGTGATTTCAAATGATAGCACTTAAGTAGATATTAGATAAGCTACTTTAATCATTTATATGGGAAATGAGACGGATTTGCGATAGAATAAAGGATCTGCTGAAAAGTCTGATTTGGTGAAGCGATTCGAAAAAGGTTTCGTTTTCACAAAAAAGGTGAAGTGTTTTTTACAAAGCAGTTTTTTTGTATCCCCAGATATGAAGCAAAGATTTCAATATTGATATTTACTGATAATAACTCTAACGTAGATTTATTCTTCGTTAAAAAAAAATATGTATGGCAGAGATTCCTTTGTGAATGAGATTTCAGACACTGTCATGTATGCAAGCCCACAGCCTTCGCATTTATGTCAAGAAAATCCAGTAGATTGATCGGACTGTAATCAATATATGTTTTGTTTATTGTTTGATGATGTAAAAGGTGTTTACATTTTTAGTTAAGAATGTGCCTCATTTACTTTGCCAGATCCAGAGGGCTAATCCCTGTTTGGAAATGAACATAAACGGATTCTCCTATACTTCCACAACTCCAACATTAAGTCCTATATTTACTGCTAGTGCTGCCTCCAGTGGTTAAAGCTCGGTGACTTAAAACTGGAGTTTCAAATGAGCAGTGGCAAGTCCAAATACACCAGAACTTGTGCATTTGCCCTCATATGTAGCTTAAGCCCACTTTACTTTATTTGTTTATTTGAAGAGGACAGTGCACATTAATGAACACTCAGTACAGTTACTCTGTGTAAATGTGCCAGATATAGCCAGTTCAGTTATAGTTGTAGTGTTTTAACCACTAAGGCGGTCATTTATAGAGACAGTTGGTAAATATCGAGTGGAACCTGGTAATATCCGTGGGCATGTTGCACTTTACATTTGAACATGCCTATATTACAGTATTACTAGTATACGAACATGAGAGAATGGTGCTTGGGTAAAAATGCAATGACCACTTTTGCATGTGCATCGCATCCTATAAACATTACCTTTCAGTCTTACACTCTCTCGCTCTGACATACTCCTCTGATTAAGGTTTTAAATACTTTTTAAATTGCAGTTCTCGTGCATGAGGAACTGATGTAGTATTGATTATATGTGTAATGTATATCTCTAAAAAACACTGTATCTGATTCCCGACAAACTGTATAGCAACATTTCCCCCACTCCTTTAAGCCAGATACGCACAGAGTAAGAACAACGCCCCTAAAATATTAAAAACAACATGTAATACTTGTTGAGGAGTCTTTCGGTGAACCTCCATAATGCCATAAGCTCCAGGAACAGCTGGTGATAAGCAGTGAACCCTCGTCCTCATTACATGAACTGGGGTGAACCGGAGCGTCTCCGTCCTCAGCACACCTCACATCAGCAGCAGCTTGGCCCACTACGTCCAGCGCAGGAGGAGCAGTAATTAGCCGATGGATGCCACCGAAAGGCCAACCTATGAGGAGAAGGCGTCCCTCTATAATACATGAGCGGTGACTCCGGAAAAAAACCTGGTCGGCATGGCAACACGAGATCCAATGGGACGCGAGACTGTAGTCGGCCAGCTGATAGGGACAAGATCATGTGCTGATCAATTATTCAGCGCTGGTTTGTGGCTGTGGCGGCGAGTTCGGCTTTCGCGAGTCACAAACAAGTCAAAATACACAGAAGCTAAGAGGACGACAAGCATCTGTTTACATTAACTCACTGGCGACGGTGGTTATAATGACTTTAGTAACATACCGAACAAAATAAATAATATCTGATACTTTATCAACTCACTATAGTCTCTGGTCTAGTAGTAAAACAATTTGCAGTCTGCACAAGCAAGGGAACAATTTATAAGATACAAAAACTCATGATTGTGATACCAGCTTTGGGTTTATTTAATGCTTAATCTCTTAACCCCAACCTGAATCAAGCACATTGTCTCCAGTTCGGCACTACGTAGATCTAAAAGCTTCTTGAAAAAAAAAAAGCGGCAAAATAGCGATGAAAATGAGGATGATAACGCAACAAAAAAGTGACAAAAAAGTGTCCAAAGAGCAACAAATACCTAATGAAAGCGCAACATAACAGCCACAAGAAAGTGACAAATTGTGATGAAAAACTGGGGAAAAAACGCAACAAAAACGCTTCAAAATAGGATAAAAATCGGCGACAATGCGACAAAAAAGTTACAGTTTTGCAGGTCTTAGCTTTCAAATGAGGCGTTACACTGGCTCTCCATTCGAGAAGCTTTTAGATGTGGGTAAAGCCGAACTGGAGAAAATGCGCTTGGTTATTATGCTTTTTTCAATCACATAGCACCAGTCTATAGCATACTACAATGATGACGTAACCTTCTGTTGGTCTGTATATGCAGTAAATTAAAATAACTGCCTTGAATAAAATTGCTCTCTCAAAATGGCTGTACTGAACGTCTTGAAATAGGCCTCTGTCTCTTTAAGAAGCTTTCCGACACGCCCCCTTCAGCACACTGCTGTGGCATCTAAACAACACTACTGTGCGGGGAGGGGGCTCTGCTGAGCTGAGGAGCAGTGGTTGATGGCTTGGCTGGTGACAAAGGTCCAGAGGCGTCTCCAGGAGGTGGGGGCGTTCCTAGGAGGACTGAGGCATAGCTACACCTAAAATGGCTGCCGTGTAAGTTTTTACTGGTTACTCAAAAATATGTGAATGAGCCAAGGCAACACTCCAGGCATGTGTTTAATGAGGGAATGACATAATAACATGATATGAAGCTTGATTTTACATAATACCCCCCTTTAAAGTGGGGGTAATAATCGATGAGAAAATACAGTATTTTAACAACAAGAGGTTCGATCATTATTTGGGTTGCTGCTCAATGGGGTAACGGCCATCTTCAGTGAGCTAATGTGTCCTTGAGAGTCCAGAGTATTACGTCTTTCCTTAAACAGAATTCAAATGAAACAGATGAGCACGATCTTAAGAGGATACCGCATGATTTCTCTGGTAACATGTGGCCACTTATTTCACGCGCATCTGCTCGCAATAACTCCCCCCACTAACAACGGTTATTTACGTGCACAACAGGGACACTGCCTGTTTCACAGACCATCGATGAAGTTTGGCCCCGGGGCGAAAGTGTTTACAAGCCCGTTCTCACAAGAGGGTTATAGCTTCAATGTGACACATGATTACTGCGCATTAAGACCTTGTAAAGAGCCACTTCCTGGATACACCAACAAATTATTCCCACACTATGAACTTCTCTGACCTGTAATGTAATTATGAACCCGTTGACTGAAAGGGCCTCAGACATTTGCCAATTCCAACATTCATTATTGAGTGCTTCTGGGGTTACTGGGTTTTCTCGTGAGTATTATTTCTTTTATAGGATATTTGCAGTAAGTAATAAGCAAATAGCAAGTAAATGACCAGCTAGGCCCATAGATATCCATAATTTAGATACACAACTGGCTCCAACTTTGACTCTTCCAGTGGTGCTTCGTTGTCAGTTAAAATGTGTTTTGTTGCTACACAGTTTGACCACACAAGCGCAGTCTCTAAATTACCTTTTACGTAACACAATGAATGGCTTCTTTTCCCATTCATTTGCCGCAGACACAGTGATCAGTGGAGCCACGTGGGTTTCTTTCACAGAGACACAGTGGTCACATAAACCAGACTGAAACCTTGTCCTAAAGTGGACCGGCTGCAGACTGCAAAAGGGCCCTTACAGCTTTCCGTTCCTGTCTGTAATCAGCGAATGATTTACTGTGAGGGACACAATTAGCTCCCTGCTGGGACAGAAAATCACCGACCGAAGGCCTGTTCTGATGCGGGAAGACAGGTTCATAACATCAGCGTTAGCTTTGAGAAGGAGAAAAGTTTGTCCAGAGTTGATTGAAACTTGAGGAGGTGATGTAAGATGTTAAGTGGTAGTAAAATAGCACCTTCAAAGTTTGAACCTTTTTTGTTGTTACCTATGGAAACCTGGCAGGAACATGTTTCAAATGTCTGGGGTGAACAATGTTGCTAATGCTATATATATATACATTTACCTTGTACATTTTAGCTGTGCCTTAGTCTTCACTTTTGATGTTCTGAGATTATGAGTTATTACAAAAAAAATGTCACTCACTATAGCTAGACCCGCACTAAGTAGACCAGTGGTTCCCAACCTGCACATTCTGTGGTCGGGCCGGTAGTAAGTGGTAAGTGTAAGCTCTCAGAAGAAGTGCAGAGGAAACTATAGGATCTGTATATTCTAATTCTCTTCCCCATAGTCTGCACCAGTGGTTCCAAGAGTGGGGGCTCGCGAGACACTGAAGTGGGGGTCGCAAGATGATTTTGAGACCATTTTTTTTTTTACATTTCTGACATTCAATTTGATGCATTTTTGATTGAAAACAGTATATTTTATATTGAGACATAAAGCCAAATATCCAAATACAGTATCCAAACGTGCATAATTAAACAAAATTTTAAATGTTTTGCAACTTAGATGATCATAAATGCAAATTACTTTCCAGAAAGTGGGTCCCGAGTTGTTGTTGTTGAGTGATTTTAGGGGTCGTGTCCTGAAAGGTTTGGAAACGCCGATCTACGCACAAACATGCTACAGAATAAACTGGTGCATGAAAATACCCTTCTTGTATCTTTAAACTGTGAAATAGTCAATATTGTAAAAACTGTGCTCAAAGATTAATCAGAATGGGTTTTATTATTAGATTGTGCTTTTAAAGAAGAAAAACTTCATAAATTGTGCTAAAGAAAACTTATTATAATTTAGGTTCTAACAAACTTATCCTTTTTGTCTTTCTCAAAATTCTATGAAGAATGTTTTATGAACCATTTTGTCTGTAAAAAATCGAGGCATAATTATGGGGTTTAGGTCAAGTTTTCTTTCTATGATTTACATGGCATTTTAACAGAATCAATAAAACAGTGTGCAACCACAACGCAAAGCAGATGCAAGGCGATATATTTCCCCAGAGGTTACGAAATGAGACCCACGGTGGTGCATCTCAACAGATGTGATAGAAATGAATATATTTTATCGCTACGCTATCTTATTGAACTCATAGCAACTGACCCACTTTGAGTAGATGCATTTCTCCTGTACTCGCCTGGTTTCGCTGTGTGTAGGTGGTCAAAGGCAGCTCCAAAGCAACACACTCCATCTTTTAAATAGGCCAAGTTACATCATACAGTAATGAATGTTTACTTGCTATATCGCCTTCGACAAAACTAAAACCTTTGTAGCCTTGTAATAATGTTACTCTTCTTGCAATAAAGCTATACAAGTGAGTCACAGAGAGGGCAAAGCTAATAAAATTCTGGCTTGTCTAGGTGACCAGGGCTGACCTGATGGCCAACCTTTTGGGACACCCTGCCGCCTACAACTTGACAGTCATTAGTCATAGTCACGGTCTCTAACCCAGCGTCTATAACCACCTGAGCTGCACAAAATATATACTACACAGCCATAGTAACTCCAGCACAAACCCACACATGTTACTAGACTCCATCTACTCCCGTAAAATCCTGCGTTTGCTTGACTTCCCCCAGCCTTTAACATGGCTTACCAAACCATGACCAAAACTGTCTTCGGCTTCTCATCCCGGCAACACTTTATGCATGCCTTCCCCGTCTCCTCTGTGGCCCCATTAGGACCAAATGTCAGAAAAATGTCACCCAAAAATGTCACAGTGTGATCGTACATACTTATCAGAGCCCGGCCTTTCAACGAGAAAATCTTTGGTATTTCTACAGCAGGCTAAAAAGAAGCTACAGATGAACATTGTGCTATTTTACTTCTTACTAGGGCTGCACTATAAGAGGGGAAATTGTGATACGGAGATACAATTTAATTACAACACAAAAATCATGGCAAAACAAGACTTTATGAAAACACAAATCAGGATCACAATGAAAATCATGAGCTTTTGCATAAGTTACTATGCATTTTTATTTTAAGTTACCATGCATTTTTTTCATGCTGACATTTTGGCTTTGATTACAACATCCAATAATGAGATAATGGTAATTAGGGCTGCACAATATATCGTAAAAATATTGTATCGTGATATTTGGTGATGCAATATCCGTATCACAAGAAGCCACAATATACATCGAACATCACGAAAGTCTTCTCTGACTGAAATCGACACATTGTTTTGCAAAGTCAGCCAACAACAAACAATGCATTGAACTTACAAATGTGTAAAAGTTCAGTTTTAGTTAAACATTTCCGAATTTTGTTCAATTTTAGTCTTGTTTTGGTCCTGATCTAGTGTTTTCTTAAGTCTTGTTTTGACACAATTGGCTGAAAAACTGGTTACATACAATTTGTGTTTAATTGGAATGGAACATACCATGTTGAAATGGTTTAGTGAAATATCACAATATCGTTATCGCGATATTGCACAGCCGTATCGCATATCACAAGTTACTTCAAAATCATTCAGCTCTAATAATAATTTCTTGCAGCACAGAAATGAGCTTTACCCATGTCACCTGAACTCTCCTGTATATGCGTATAGTGGATTATTTCTGGCTTAGAGATGATTTTCAGGTTAATACCCAATGTATCAATAATTACCATGTAAAGATTTTGTATATCAATAAAATGGTATAATCTTTGGAAGTGATGTTAAAAAGACCTGAGGAAAAACTGATTAAGAAACCATGAAATAAAAAAAAACACAATGTCCAGAAACATGAGCTCAATAATTCCTACAGACCAAGTTATGCTAATTGGCGGGAACAAAGTCACGGATAGAATTTTGCCAAAACATGTGCGGGCATTCCCACGTGTCGCGAGGCTGTCACATGTCAGGCGAGTGTGGGAGGAGAGGCGGGGACCTGCCACTGATCCCCATAACAACACGATTACGAGTAATAAATGTGAATATGGGGGGTGTCGACATCTGAGTCATTTAGGATGTTGAGTTTTCATGCGGTGATGGAGGAACAGATTGACATTTGACACTGGCACTGAAAGAATATCACCATATTGGTCGACTTATTATATTCACATAATCCTTTGTCATAATGTGGACATAAAGGAAAGACAGTAAGGATCGAGACACTTGACTTTTTGTTGCGAGCTAGTCGTTAGCCTTGTGATGAATGCTCTCTGACGCAGAACTTCGCAGAAAACTGAATTATGGGCTATAAAAAATGTGATGGACAGTTTTGTGTTCCCTCTACGACACAATAAAATCCAGGAAATACAAATCGGAGTGCATCAGCAGAAGAGGAAACGGCCGCAGCGAAAGAGAATATTCACAACTGCGTCAATGAGGTTTGTAGTTTGTTTTTTTTTGTTTTTTTAGAACATGGATGGAAGCGCGTTAAACGATTCTCTGTGATTGGTTAAAGCGTGCCCTCCTTGACTCATAACATGGCAAGGGTTGACCAGGAGGAAAAGCAGATGGCAAGTGTCTTTGTACGACCTGCGGAATCATGATATGACATCGAAATCGGTAGATCATGATTTGATTTGATATTGTCATAAATTCTCTCTCCGTCTCCATCCAGCACAAGCCATGTGACGTCAGGATCGAATGTGTGCGTCGGTGAAGCTGTGTGATGCTCGCGGTGCATATGCCGTGAGAAAACGAGGCCGGAGCAGCACATAAATATAAATATGGTCGTAAATACACCTGCAAGCAGCGCTCCCAAGGTGAGCTCATACATACAAACCGGAGGAGACGGTGATCTATTTCTGTTTTTCAGCCGAGAATAAACGCCCACAAATGCATGGCTAGTTTTACATTGCCGTGCAGGTGTTTTGCACCTTTTACTCACTTTCTCACTGACTAAGACGATTTGTTTTTGTTTTGTTCAATCCATGGCTATATACGTATTGGCGCCAGTTCACTGTCAAAAGGTGTATCCAACCGAACTGCAGAGATAGAAAACAGTTCTGGGAGAGTGCTCTGGGAGTGCCACGCCATCCGATTCATTTGTCCGAAAATAGCAAACAAAAGTATGTTTTGTTTGGTGACGTACTGCACAGTGGTCGGCATCGAAGTGCATTGGCTAGAAGGGTAAAACAACTTGAGCGCCCAACGTCAACACAGCGAAGAGCAAGACACACACACAAGCAACCGCAAGAATAACAAGAAGAGAACCCACAACCCTGTCCACCCGTTGTATTTGAACACACATTGGGTAAGTAACAAAGTATTGCAAAGCCAAAAGGTTGACTTCTTAACAAAATAGGCAAAAACAACAGTAATAGTAATAATGCATTTTTTTGGTGAAGACAACCAGCTTCTTGAGAAAACAGTTTAAAAACATGTAAGAAACCGTGAGTCTCAGCCAGCTATCAAAACAGTTTATGCTACCTCTTGGGAAAACCCATGGAAATGGTGGTAACACGAGCTGCAGCAGGAAAGAGTCTCGGGTCGTTCCCCTCACAGTGACACCTGCTCCAAGATGTTTACACTCGACCACAATAGCCTGATAACTAATACATACTGTACACTATACTCTGAAGTCAACACTGAATTAAACAGCATTCCGATATAACTTTGATACTTAACATTTAAGATATGAGAAGGACATTTTTGCTCATCAAACTTGGTCAAAATTGCGTGTGCCATAACACCACATTACTATAAGGCTGTTTATTAATTGTTTGCTACCTTATATGGAAAATGCATTTGTTGATATTACTAAAATTAAGGTTTACTGATTGCCTATGCACAGATTAGTCAAAGGTATGGTCAACAACAGGGAAGAAATAGGTATAGAAATAGATATAAGTTCACTGAAAGGATTGTGTTTATTGTGTTGTAGATTACCTCTGAGTCTGACTAACTTGTCGCGTGTGTCTCCAGAGTATAGTGTTGTCATGATTTGTATCCTTACGGTGACTCAGAACAGAGCACTGCACCTGAGGCCTGCAGACACAGCAGCAGCAGGAGCCAAGACAATGAGGCAAGTCTCTATGGGAAATCGTGTGCTTAGCAAGTCAACAGCCACAATCATGCAATACAAAAGACCTAATGCTTCACAATGGACTGATAACACCATCAGGACTTGCGACGTGCGAAGAAAAGAAGGTTTTGCTGCAATACAGGGCCTGCACATGAGCAACAAAAAGCTGGGCAGATACAACTGAAATCCCGCCATCTGTGATCATTGCAAAAGACAAAATGGAACCTGCACTGTCTGAACCAATGTTTACTCAACTCAAACACAAGTCCGGGCTTTGTTTCGACACATCAGGTCAGGACTGACTCGGAAACGCGTCCAGTGATCTGAATCTGAATCATTCATTCATAAATTTGCCAAATTGAAAAACAAAGGAACAGGACACCAAGCCTTGTATGGATGTACTGTATGTATGGACAGCATTTCTTTCTGGAGTTGTCATTCGTATAAAAACGTATCGACTAGAACTTATGAATACAGCGGGTTGCCACGGTTACAAACCCCGGGTCAACACCATTTAGCTCTGGATTGTGTCATAACAAAAATAATTCTGAGATTTTTAGCACATTCTGCAATAATATACCAAGTTGAATTTTAAAATGTCAAATTACCTACGTTATTGTTGAGTTATTGTTCCCATAAAGTATTTGACTACGGCTAAATACATGTAACGCATTGTCGAGTCCAATTTACGTCTTCGTTTGGCTAATATTAGTCTGTAGACGTCATTGCCTTAAAAGATGACAGAATTTGATGTTATATTTGATATTAAGTTCTGACATTTGATCCAAACTCTATAGATCACGTATCGAGTGGTTCTGCATAGACTGTCCATTGTGGTCCAGTATGAAGCCTCTGCAGCTTAACATGGTATAGAAGGATGAGAAGCATTTAGCATCAACCCAATCAGGCAAATACAAGGGGGTTAACAATTCAGGGAGATTGTTGGGCTTTACGACTACAGTGTCATTTTACATGAGGGACTCAAAGCCTTAGAACGCACAGAGATTAGCACCGGTGGATTGACTGTCAGGAGAATAATGTGGTTAAACAGTTCTGAGAGAAATCTTATTTATACAACACAGCCTTTCACTTTGTGTCAAAAACAGACAGGGGAAAAAAGCATTAGAAAACAATTATAATCCTGTTTTTTAATTACCCGAAGTTCTAAAAATACAATAACACTCTGATTACATTGCCGATCCGTGACTCTCTTTGCGCAGAAGAGTTTAAAACACCATTACCGCTGGTTACATCACATTTATCTCCCTCATCTAAAATCAATATGGACAGAAACAGAAAATAAAAGCCGCACAACAATAAATGGCATTAAGCCGAGGCTGTGCTATTGTTAACGGCAAACTCTTAATTTACAGAGAAAATGACTTCTTCAATTGGATAAGCAGAAGCTAAAGAGCTCTGAGAGATATTCAGCGGTGAGCGGCAGACGCCAGAGCAGCTGTACACAGGTTGAGGTGTTGAAATGTCAAATTCATTACTGTTTTATTACAGGGAGACAGGAAGGGCTTTGAGTGAAGTACAAAGGGGGAAAAAACAGGCGGATTCAGGCTGGTGAATGACAGCTGTATAAGTCAAGCCAGAAGTGGGCAATAAATCCTGTAGTGTGAAGTTTGAAATGAGAAGGCAGCTCAAGTTCAGTTCTGCATTTAGACAAAGTTAAGACATCACAATACTTCATTCGTCGGGCTCACATTGTGAAAGAGCAGTTCAGAGAGCATGAGACTTCATTTCACTGATGGATTGGCCAACACAGAGTCCAGATCTTAACCCTATAGAGAATCTTTGGGATGTGCTGGAGAAGGCTTTGGCATTGGTCACATGCTTCCATCACCAATACAAGATCTTGTTGAAACATTAATGCAACACTGGATAGAAATCAATCTTTTGACACGGCAGAGGCTTATTGAAACAATGCCACAGCTGTAACCGAATCTAAAGGCGGTCCAAATGTTGCTTTACGCAGAATTTAAAGGAACAGGCCACCGTTTTTCCATACTGACATATGTTCTTACCTGAGCTTAGACGAGTTGATGCGTGCCTGTCTGGTCTTTGTGTGTGCGCTCAGTCACGCAAAAGACCAAAGATGTTGTTAGCATTTAGCCTCTCCTCTATGGGGCCAAACAGGGGGAAGTTAGAAGCGACCAAGCTCTTCCACATTTTCCCTATTTAAATACGGTTACGTGAGTAGTTACACGATCCAAGTACAGTTACACTAAATTAAACATGTCGATTTTCTAAGCGAATAAAAGGGGAACTATATTGTACGGCGTAATAACACCTTAGGAGCACTTCGACATCTGCGCAGTAATATCTTCACTTAACACAGGTAAGCTCAGGTAAGAACATATCTCAGTATGGAAAAACGGTGGCCTGTTCCCTTAAAGCAGTACTAAGTAACTCTTGCCCCTAGAGGCCATAAGCGCAACTGCAGGTGTCTTAGCAAGTTACGATTTTTTAACTTATTAAATGTCTTGGAGAGTAAATACTACGCTGACAGAAAAGGTGAAGGGAGAGAGAGGTGCTGTACATCCAGTTATACAATGGAAATAATTGTTTTCACTCAAACTTGGCTGTAAATACTGTTCAAAGTGGCGCTAGCCCGCAGTTAGCTTTGCCCATTAGCTGTTAGCTTCTTCTCCGTGATTCTATTAGTGTGTATTGCTTGCTCCGCCCCGGTGGCAGTCAAGTTGCAAGCATGGTTTCCTGGCCAGAGACACCAGGGGGAGATGACACAAGATAACACTTGTATTACCCCCAGAGGGACTACGGAAAGGATTTATTAAGGTAAACACGTTACTTAGTACTGCTTTAAGCAAATTACCAAAAACTGACCAAACTAAATTAATAGCCTGTTGTTGATTTTTTCAGCTGAAATCTCATATGGAAAGATTTTCACTGTTGCTCTCTTTTGCCAATTTTATTCCTGATCTTGGACAAGGTGCTACCTGGTGTGAAAAGTTTGCGAACCACTTCACCATAGTAACAAAACATGCTCCTCTATTGTGCAGCCCATTTGCCTCTCCAGCCAAACCTTATGTGGCGTGTGCAGCAGACACCATCACTCATGATAATAACAGCTCCATGGACAGAGACAGACTGAGGGACATTAGTCATTCTCTGATTGGCCATTATCTTGTCAGTATTCCTCTTTCATTCGCAAAGCTTTTCATACACAGCGCTACACATACCGCCACTGCTCTTCTTCTAGCTAACAATTCCTTCGTTTAGTCCAAGTAGTGGGCATCATTTTGGGCAATTTGATCTCCGTCCTTGTGAACTTTTTATCGGCGGCAGCAAAAGGCAGGGAGAGAATGCCACTCGATGAACATGTCTTTTGCGGCAGCTTTTAACAGATGCCGATGTTGAAAAGCCCCTGACAATGATGACAGTTTAATGAGCGCTCATAAACGGTTTGTGTAACAGCGGAACTCAGGAGACGCGCGGTCAGTCAAATTGACACTCGGGCTTCAAAGGGAAATGTTATTATTCAGGCGAGAGATTTACTTGGCTTTTTGAGAAAATACAACTCGCATCATGAGATCAGTGGAGAAGCCAAAGCATGAAGAAGTAGAAGAAGTAGTTGGTAGTTATTATAACCACTTTCACTTTGCTTCTTAAAGAGTACCGCTGTAAAATATTAGAGACAGGTGATGTGCATGAATGAATATTGATGTACTATGACATGCAGACTGTGGTCTACAAACCTCGCTTTCAGAGGCACATGCAGCCTCTGCTTTTGAGAATCTTTGAGTTTGTAAAGTCCAAGTTTAGTCCTGAATTTAGACAACCTTAGCTCTGGACTAATCTGAAGCCAGTCACTGTTGAGCCCTGGTTTAGTCCGATTTAGCACTCGCCTAAACCTGGGATTAGTCCTCACATTCACAGACATGCATAGGCAACTAACTGAGGTTGGGTGTGTGGCTGTTTACAGACAAGAAAGATAGGCATTTTCTGGCATAATTATTAGCTCTGTGGATCCAAAAGCCTTGCCCTGACACAATATACAAAGGAAAAGTGCTTTGCCAAATCTAATTTTGACAAGCTAACTCCTGTTGAGGTGCAGTTCATGTCTACCCCAGCAACAACTATCAACAGTAAGCAGGTTATATCTTGGAGTATAAGAGGTTAGTTGTACATACATCGCACAATTTTTCTATGCATGTCATGGCACAGCTAGAGGTATTCATGGATATTTTTGTAAGTTCTAGCCCTTTTCTTTCTTGTGCCTTGCATCTTTGTTCTGCCTGGGTAACTTGTAGCATCTGGACTAAATCTGCTGGCTGCCTCCCCAAAGCGAACAGAAACAGGAGCCAAACGTGCAAGTCGGAGGGATGTGTGGAAGCCCGGGACATGAACAGCGGTTGTTGACAAGCTCTTTGTGTGTAATGCAATAAAAACGTGTGAGGAAGAGGTGGCCGGGAGCGGTGACACTTCGGTATGGCGGGCTGTGGTGGTGGTTGGTGTGTTTTTGCAACTTTGTCTAAACGGAGGTGGTCTGCCCCGGATGGAAGTCGGATGTTAAGTGGGATGAAGTGGTAAAAAAAAAAAAAACTCACACTTTTCCTGAGGGAGGAAACTAAGGCATGGCTTTAATACAGTACGAGCGAATGTGGAGGAAGGAGAGCACATTGATTCTTTGCTTAAAGGGCGATTGAGTTAAAGCTTAAAGTGTTGCAGTGGAATCCATTTGATACCGAGCCAGGATAAAAGACACCTTTGTTGGTTGTTTTATTGATGCCAGTGGACACATAAGAACTCCATTGTGCAAATTGGCTAAGTAATGCCGCTTGAGACGCCTTATGAGGCAAACTTGCATGAATCTATGTGTTGCTGCTTTGTTTTCCGATTGTCAAAACAGATGAAGCAGTGGGTATCTGCAATGTTGTTTAAAGTGAGATTCGCAAAAATCGAAATAGACTGTGAGTTTTAAGTGTTTATGAAGTTACGAGGCATAATCTCTCCAAGAGTCGAACAACGACAAAGAAGAAAAATTGGTCATGCGTAAAGTCCGTGTTATTCAAATGAAGCCTGGGTAGAGCCGGGCAGGACGCGCGTGCTGTTCAAAGACATGTCAACAAATAACGGCGCCGCTCTTACCTCCACACTGAACGGCTGCTCCTCTCCATTGACGGCGCATAAAATCCACAGCGACAACTGCAAGCATAACGTCCCCATAGAGAAACTATTTAGACATCTCCTGCTGCGCGCCGCCAGTAACACCATAGTGAAGTCCGCCGTATGCCGTCTGTGTACAGCGCTTTGTTTACAGTCAATACAAAAGAGACTACAGCGGGGTAAATCCTACACTTGTAGCGGCAACATTTCTTCTCTCTTGGTGGGATGGGAGCGGGGCGAAAGAGCACACGTCGCTGCCGGGATGCGCGCTCGTATATCGCGGGAGGAGATCGGAGCTTGTCCCCCGGGGAAATCCGAGCTGATAACGCCGGTCAGCAGCCTCTCAATCCCCGCGGTCCCCCGGGTCGGTGCTCCGGTGTGAGGACGCGTCCAGCCTGGTTACTTCTCCTCGGCGCGGCATAGCTGCCCGTTTTCAATCGAATTTCCCATCAAGTGCGCATGCGCTCTGGTCCCGGCTCCCCCATCCCACTCCTCATCCAGATTCCCTGCCTATAAAAACACTGCTCAGACTTGACCGTTTGCCTCTGACTGTTGTTTCCTGAGCGCAGCGTTATTGTGGGTGTCTCTCAAGTGGCACCGTCTGTAACAAGATAGGCTCTGTCAAACCATGGCGTGTCCATATTGGGAGCTAATAAATAAATAATTGATTGCATATAAGGTACTTAGAGATGTAATAGCTCCATGCATTGGCTTACAGATCTCGCCCCTGGTACAATATGACTGATATTAATGCTCTTCGTGTTTCCTCTTCTCTCCTTTATAGAGATGCTCCTGTGCTCCTGTGTCCCGAGGTCCATTTTATTTAATGCCGGAGTTAATTAGGGCACCTTGGCCACAAGAGGGCGATGACAGTGCCACAGCAAATGATGTAACTCAGTAATCCAAGCTGCTCAGAAGTGTTTGTGTGCTGTATTTCCAGTATATGTGACGATGCTCTCACAGCTGTCATCTTTGTATTTACCGCACTCTGCATGACCTGCCTTTGTTATACAAGCCATAAAACCTGCCATCCCGATTTCATCCTTATCTAATCATGACATAAGATAAGAAAGTGTTGCTTTTTTCAAAGGAGGGCACTGATGTCACCTCATTTTTCACCAGAATGATGTGTCAAGCTAAAAGACTGAGATAAGTCTGTGGTAGTCCTGGGTAATCTAAACCAGTGTTTCCCAACCTTTCCCACCCTTGGACCTTTCAGTGGTAGTCCGTGTGGCGGTTTATTTAGAAAGCAAACATTTGAAAGCACTATTCGTAAGTAAAAGAGACATGGTTTCGTGCAAAATAACCCTTAAATTCTTCCCAAACTACACATTTTGCTGCAAAATAGCTTTCCCTATCAAAATAACGTTCAGTTTCCCCCTTTTTTCAATGTGAAATAGTTCCAAGTCCTTGAGTACCACCAGGTTGGGGAACACTGATCTAAACCATATGCCAAGTTGTGGGATAACGCTTTATTTTCTTTGAATCAGTGTAGATGGGTATAGTATATCTGATGCAGTCTGTGAAAATTCAGCTCCATTATCAAACAAAGTCTGTGAATTATAAAATGATGCACCATTAGTGCAAATTAAGACCAAATAAATGGAAATGAGACTAAAAAGTCAAAGCTAGACGAATTACACTTGTTCCATTGGCAATATCTACTCCAAAATCAGCACAAATCCAAATATTTCAAGCATTTTTAAGTCATTTTATCTACGACAGGATGGCCTTTTTCCCAGTGTGCCGTGGATTTTGGCTACACATCTCAAACTCGCGACAAACGTACCTTTTCCCTAATCCTTCCAGTTAATAGCAAATGGCCAGACGTAATGAAGCAGATCAATGATTTTCCACTTAGTCCGACACCGAGGGGAGGGCAGCGGGAGAGCCGGTGTGTCTCTGCAGAGTTGGCTGAGCCGCGCCATTAGACCAGTGATGAGGTTTAACTTTGTACACACAGCCCACCGGCCTCTCTCAGGAACACACCAGAAGAAAGTCGGTTTGAAAGTTTCATTCCGGGCTAAACGCTCGGGCACATTGTTTAAGTCCAAAATGGAAATGTCATACGGTAACAAACCATGACATGTGACCACCGAACTGTTTTTAGAATAGATTAGAAAAGGCCGGACGACTTCTGTATTTTCCGGAGTATAAATCGCACCAGCCTTGGCAACTACCTGGGCATGGAGACCGTTTACAAGCCTCTCCCGGCATCACGTTGTTCAAGCTCTCATTTGTGAACTCGTTCCTCTAGCTGTGGCCATCTGTCTTTTAGCCCGCGATTAGCTTTTTTTGTTTTCTTCATTGCAATAAGAGTAACCTCAGCATCACCAGTCCCTCACAAGTTTCTCGCTCACTCCAAACTTTCTTTCTGCTGCTCGATTACCGTTTTTTAAATCTTCCGTGGTACAGGAGTAGCAGATCTGGTACACAAGCCTAGAGCGCTCTCTAGCTCTGAGTATAATCGCACCCCCAACCAAACTATGGAAAAAAGTGCGACTTATAGTTCGGAAAATATAGTATATATCCATCAAGAGACACATTGAATTTTTTTTTTTTTTAAACTCAGTGGCAGATATAGTTTTGACTCTTATTGTTGCCACTTTCCAGTCATAAAGACACAAATGCTTGTAATCAAATAAAGGCTTGTGTTATGTCCAATGTATTGCTGACTCGAGGGACATTAAACACCATTTCTAATAATTATTGATGACCCATTGCTCTGATGTTGCTCGTTTCGAGTCGCAGACAACAAGCTGGCCACACATGCCTCCCCACAGGACCGCTGTTAATGCAACTTTTCACTTTTGCTAAATGAGTTTCTTGTTTAACGACCAAAGGGTAAAGAGAGGGCCAGAAATCTCTCCCCAAAACGACTCCAGAGGCACATTAGCATGCTGCGCCCCTCTTATGTAAGTTATTTATCAGCTCCACTAAGCAAAAGGGAAAACACAGTAAGTCATATTTGTGGGGCGTATATATGATGTTTTACGGGCATTTTTAGCAATACGTTGAAAAGGTCTCCAAAAGTCTGCGCAGTGGTTCTTACTCAACGTTAACATATTGTAAGAGTGGAATCTTTTATTCATGTCCCGCCACGTTTTGACTCTAGATTTGATTCTATTGTGATAACTCTTCTGTCTCCACTTACTTTACTTCACTTCACATGTAGAGCTTTTATTAATATCAGAAATCCTGGCAGCGATTTTGTCCTGTATTGTGTTTATTTATAAACTCATTGACTCTCCTCATCCTGCCTCCCTGTTTCCTGCCTGCAGCCTTGTGCCCGTACCATCTTTTTGCTCTGGTTTGCTTAATTATTTCCTCTCCCGCTCCACAGTTTTGAATAGCCTCTCTCTCTCTGGCCCTTTTCAAATGGTCCACCCACCATCGTCGCACGGCAGTGACAATTTTCCCTCACAGCCGGTCCCCTCCGAGCTCATCTTTCGTGTCATCGCTGCCGCATCTGCTTCCCTCAGACCTCCTGGATGCTGGCAATGGACACTCAAAAAGTGAGCGTCTGTTTGCAAAGAAATTTCGAATGAAAAGGCGGAAGAAAGAAAGAAAGAAAGAGAGAGGCCAGGGGAGTGCCATTTGGAAAATCTGCTCCAGATTGTTAGTTAGGTTAAAGCTTTTAAGGTTTGTGCGTCATTCTCTTGGAGCACAGTAATAGCTATAAAATTTGTGCAAGACTAGTTTATTTCTATGTAGGAGAGTTTTTTTTTTTTCTCTAAATGTTGACATCACTGTTTGGGTGGCTCAAGACTCATTGCTGTCAGAGCAGGAACAATGGAAAGCCACATCAATAAGCGGAGGCTGTGTTTGTAACATTTTAGGTTTTTTAAATGTTTTTTTGATGTCTTGAACATGACTTGAGTTCACTTGTGTTGCGTTTTGGCTTGTAGCAATTCCAGTTACAAGGAAAGTCAAAACGAAGGGCAATAAGATTTACATGTTTTGCAAAAGCCGATCATTAACTTTTTCTTGTGGGTGGCAAAAGTAAACACAGGGCTCCAAGACTGTCATTTTGCACCGGCGCGCCCAAGCTCTTCATTTAGGTGTGATTAAGACATGCCACGTTTTGTGAGCAGTACATTCACCACCTCGGTGTCATTTCATTTCAGCAATAACAATGTTGTGTAGTGCAGCTTTGGGACGGCCCATTCAGTATTAAATACAGCATTCCTTCACAGTGGTGTGGTGATTCACGCCTGTTTTTTAATATAAAAGGTGAAGTATTATCCTCTTAACCCCCACCTTAACCGAGCACATTTTTTCCTGTTTGGCTTTACCCAAATCTAAAAGCTTCTTGACAAAAAAGTGGCAACAACGCGGCAACAACGCGAGGAAAAAGAGCCGTTTAGATCAGTTTTGTAGGTCGTAGCTTCCAAATGAGGCTTTACTCTGGCCTACAGGATGTCATTTTAAATTTGGGTAAAGCTGAACTGGAGAAAATGCACTTGGTCATGGTGGGGGTTAAAGGAATAGGCCACCATTTTTACATACTGAGATATGTTCTTACCTTAGCTTAGACGAGTTCATTTGTACCTGTCTGGTCTCCACGTGTGCCCCCCTCACATAAACACAGCACAGACGGCGTTAGCATTTAGCCTCTCTCTTCTCCTCTATAGCTCCAAATGAGGTGAAGATAGAAGCTACCAAGCTCTTCCACGTTTTCCCTATTTAAATATGGTTACGTGAAGTGTTACACTACAAAGTATAATTACCCAAAAGTAAACAATGTTGGATTGCGGATAAAAAGGGGCACTATATCGTAAGGTGTAATAATATCAGGAATACTTCAGCGTCCGCATAATAAAGTGAAGATATTACTGTGCGGATGTCGCATTATTACGCTAATTATTACGCCTTACAATATACAGTAGTTCCCCTTTTTATCCGCTTAGAAAATCCACATTGTTTAATTTTGTGTAATTATACTTTATAGTGTAACACTTCATGTAACCATGTTTAAATAGGGAAAACGTGGAAGAGTTTGGTAGCTTCTATCTTCACCTCATTTGGAGCTATAGAGGAGAAGAGAGAGGCTAAATGCTAACGCCGTCTGTGCTGTGTTTACGTGAGGGGGGGCACACGTGAAGACCAGACAGGTACAGATGAACTTGTCTAAGCTAAGGTAAGAATACGTCTCAGTATGTCAATATGGTGGCCTATTCCTTTAAGACACTGGTTCCCAAAGTGGGGGTCGGGACCCCTCGGGGGGTCGCGAGGCATTGGGTGGGGGTCCCCAGATGATTTTAGGATTAAATAAAAAAGAAAAAGGCCACTGTTTTTGATATATTTTTGAGTGTAAAACAGCATATCATTTGTGAAATCCATTCATATAATCAAAATAAACAGTTTAAATACATGTTAACTTGATTTTAAAATGTGTTTTCTTCCCTAAAGTAGCGTAAGAGGCAATAACTTTATACAATGGGGGTCCCGAGTTGTTTACGTGTCAATTTTTGGGGTCCCAGCCAAAAAAGTTTGGGAACCCCTGCTTTAAGAGGTGAAAACAAAACCCACCGTTTGAAAACCTCTGCTCTATAATCATACACTTTACGTAATAACACTGAACTTAAAGTAAGGATATAGGCCTGCATTCAGATGATATATCGCCTTGTGATGTCGATGAACATAAGGAATGTAAATAGGTTAGTAGAACACAAACAGCATCATTTATTGCCATCATGGGAACAGCCTGGATATTTACATAATAAAGCGTAGCTGTGCAGAACACCAGTCAAACAACAGGTTTCCATGTTCAGAGGTGGAGGAGAGTGAAACGTTGGCGTGTGTCAAAAAAGCGTGCGTGCAGCTGTCATGGGGTTCAAGCGCCAAGAAACATACATGTACGACAGACACATGGTTCACTCACTTCACACAGTCACAACTATAACATGAATGTAACAAGAACAGAGTGTGAAAGACATGTCTCATTCCACACACAGCCTTTTGTTCCAGTCGTCAGATAACACTCAAACAGAAGGGTTGAATGAAGGCTTCTGAGTTGAAAGTACAGCTGAACAATTATCGTTTTTGCTATATGATACAGTATATCCTCAAAGAAAAAAACATTGCGTATGTAGTTTCACGTTTTGGTCCTAATTTACTATTTTCTAAACCTTGTTTTGACAAGATTACAACATAATGTAGAGTGGTGAATTAAATGGTTTGGTAAAATTTCACAATAACTAACTAAGATTATGCCTTGCGTGTTGCCACTTTGTCGTCACATTTTTGTAACTCTGTCACGTTTTGTTGTTTGTTTGTCACCTATTTGTATCTTTTTATTTGTCTCTTTTGTTGCGTTTTCATCCTTGTTTACGTCTCGTCTCATCTATCTATCTATCTATCTATCTATCTATCTATCTACAGTATCTATCTATCTATCTATCTATCTATCTACAGTATCTATCTATCTATCTATCTATCTATCTATCTATCTACAGTATCTATCTATCTATCTATCTATCTATCTACAGTATCTATCTATCTATCTACAGTATCTATCTATCTATCTATCTATCTACAGTATCTATCTATCTATCTATCTATCTATCTATCTATCTACAGTATCTATCTATCTATCTATCTATCTATCTACAGTATCTATCTATCTATCTATCTATCTATCTACAGTATCTATCTATCTATCTATCTATCTATCTACAGTATCTATCTATCTATCTATCTATCTATCTATCTATCTATCTATCTATCTATCTATCTATCTATCTATCTATCTATCTATCTATCTAGTATCTATCTATCTATCTATCTATCTATCTATCTATCTATCTATCTATCTACAGTATCTATCTATCTATCTATCTATCTATCTATCTATCTATCTATCTATCTACAGTATCTATCTATCTATCTATCTATCTATCTACAGTATCTATCTATCTATCTATCTATCTATCTACAGTATCTATCTATCTATCTATCTATCTATCTACTATCTATCTATCTATCTATCTATCTATCTATCTATCTATCTACAGTATCTATCTATCTATCTATCTATCTATCTATCTATCTACAGTATCTATCTATCTATCTATCTATCTATCTACAGTATCTATCTATCTATCTATCTATCTACAGTATCTATCTATCTATCTATCTATCTACAGTATCTATCTATCTATCTATCTATCTACTATCTATCTATCTATCTATCTATCTATCTATCTATCTATCTATCTATCTATCTATCTATCTATCTATCTATCTACTACTATCTATCTATCTATCTATCTATCTATCTATCTAGTGTTTTATTCCCATCGTGATTCCCTTGTTGAAAATATTGTGAAAAATGTAAATACTGACTACACAGCTCTAGCTCTTTTTTTTTGTGATCTGGGTTTGCACTTGCCGCCAGAAAGTCCTGGTGAATCCTGCAGTTCATTGTGCCTCACACAAAGCGCTTTGAGAAGATTGCCCTCCCTGATTGGTTATGGCTTCCCTGGAAACCCATAGTCTCTACTCGGGCCCCAAACGTTTCCTCTCCTCCTCAAATGGGGCAAACAGTCTGACCACGCAAACTTCCACTGGGCCAAGAGCTGATACTGATCTGAGCCGCGAAATCGGAAGTAGATCAAAACACTGCTGGCAGCTCTCTCTCTCTCTACCCCCTCGTTCCTCTTTGCTCGTCCGCGCTCTCTCGCTCCCTCTCGCTCGCCCTCACTGTTGCTCGCTCCAGCCAACAGTTTCCTTTTCAAACTTGTGCCGGAGGGAATAAGCCGGGCTGATGCCATAACAGTGCTGTTAATAACTTCACTGGGAGGAACTTGGAGAGAGAGTGAGAGGGGAATTCACTTCACATCTCCTGCTCTGTAACCGTACTGTAACAATATAACAATGCACTGTGTGGGCAAAAGATGGCTGCAAAATGAATGCTTCTTTCTTAACTTTTCAAACTGTATTTTTATACAGTTTGAAGCCCTAACCCCTAACCCTAACCCCTACTTTCTGTGTTTACATTGCATGATTTGCACTTTAAGAGTACTCCTACATGGATTGTAGTTTTCAGTTTTTTTCCCTATATAATAAGTGTAAAACTTAAGTAGGATTTTGATTGTTTTTTCTACTTTGGAAACTACACTGTAAAATGTAAAATTTGTTTCAACTCAAAAAACTCATTCCAAGGGCTGCCAAGAAATTTTATGTGTAACCAATAACCATTTTACAATCTAGTCGATTTGAAATTTGAGATTCACCTCTTTCGTTCAATTGTATTCTTAGGTTGACATAACTGTTTCCAGTTGTCTGAAGTGAAAAACTTAGGTTGACACAACTGATTTAATTTGTAACTGAAGTTTTTCACTTTAGACAACTGGAAACAGTTATGTCAACCTAAGAATACAATTGAACGAAAGAGGTGAATCTCAAATTTCAAATCAACTAGATTGTAAAATGGTTATTGGTTACACATAAAATTTCTTGGCAGCCCTTGGAATGAGTTTTTTGAGTTGAAACAAATTTTACATTTTGTGCGGATATATATTCTCTCTCACATTTCGCTGGACTCCCTGGACTGCTCTGAAGTTATCTCCCTGGCACTTTATTTAGGACCAAATAGAGGTGAGCTTTGGTTTATGGCAAAGGGCGCTATTATGATATATTTAGTTGATGGTCAATAAAATTAATATTCATTTTATTCATTTGGGTGGGCTGGGATAGTGCATTGGGCGGCTTGGGGCCTTCTAGAGATAAATCTGCAATGTATATATACATTTCGTTTAAACCCTATTGATGAAAATAAAAGGCTTCTGCTGGTTCTGTGGGCCCTGAATATCGGGTGGTATGGACCGACCTGTTGCCAGTGCACAAAAAGCCTATTTGGCCCTTTTGTAATAATAACTCTCTAAAACCTAACCCTAACTCCTAAACCTAACCCTAACCCCTAACCCTAACCCTAACAGATTGTACACCACAAACCTGAAAGTTTCTCCCACTTAATTGGCCCCCGATTCACTTATAGAAAATCTGTTATGTCTAACTCATATAATTGAAGTAGACTTTAATAATGAAACTAATCAGAAGTGTTATGAACTCCAACCATTAAAGTTCACATGCGATGCACATGAAGTTTTACATGGCCCCTATGGATTGATTTGAAAACTGATTTATTTTGTAAGGTCTAATGTTTTTGGCTACTCTAGCAAAGTAGCCCAAATGTTGGCAGATCAACTCTCGCTATAGATTTTGCCTTCAGCTGTGGTATATAAGTGTACAGTGAGGTGGCCTGTTTTGAGGTCCGAACAAATAATAATAACAAATAATGAGTGCCACCCATAGTCACCCAAAAACAAAGAAAACCAGGTGTCCAGGTGTTCTCTGTGCCTCTTTTCTGAACCAAACTATCCCCTTGATTGGAGGGCCACATCTCTCTCTGTTGAGTATGAATCCGGTTGATTTGCCAGTGCGCTCCTTTGTGCAGATTAACCCTGCTCTGTCACTGCAGCTGCCCATCTTCCTCTCCAAACTTCCTGCTGCTGAATAGCGTTCGGATGGTGCAGCGTTAGCCGAGAGCGCGGGGGCCAGGGATGAGCAATGCACTCGGCTCCCTTCTCCTCAGCTCAGCAATTATGATTGATTATAACTCCCGCCAGCATTTCTCACTCAGGCCGCTCACAGCACTAAACTGGTCCGTGGCTTTGGGCCGGGCAGCGGTTCACACTCGGACGTTTTTTTGAAAAGAGCGGCGTAGATGGAGGCTTTAACCTAGACCTGTCCATTTAGCATAATGCGCCGCAGCTTCATCATTACCCTCCTCTGTGCAGCAGGAGTTGGTGGAGTGTGTTTAGATGTGGAAGAAGCCGTGAGGGACAGCGCTGTGCTAATGTTCGCACGGAGATATATCAAACATGAATGGCTTTTGTTGACGAGGTTGGAGTTTCAGCTGAACATTCGCAGCTAAATGGATCCGTTTCCGAAAGACAACACAAGAAAGTGCTATGATTGTTAAGCATTATAGTACTCAAAATAAAATTCAATGTTTCGCCCCATTCTGTGGATAGAAGGAAAGTGTTTGTTGCTGTTATGTAAACCCCGCCCACTCTTATTTTTTTTCTATTTCCTGCAGGTGCTTTGTAATTCTATTGATAAGTAGTTCTTCATCACCTTTTGACCTGTGCTGTATAGGCTGCGGTCGCCCTGTGGGGTCTAGTAATAGTGAGCTGAGACTAAGCCACGGGACAGTCATTATCCTGCAGATGCTTCCTATACCAATAGTCACATTAAAACAAACGTGTTTTGACATTGCAGCCCTACAGTAAATAATGTTAATGATAAGCAAAAGGTCCCGGGCTTCCACAGCACCGACGACGGGAAAATGAAGAAAGTGGGTTACGTAAACATCCCACAGAACAAAATCCCAAGAGAAAAGGCCGTATAATGAAGTTGAACAAAGCTGCTATATCTCTCCCTTTACCTGAAGCCATTGGCAGCTCCTCGCAGGTGGTGCATGTGGGAACATTACTCAAACAGGGAGAGAAAATGGGCAGCGCTTGTTAACACTACTATTAAGAGCCTGAAACATTCTCATAAAGAGCACACCTGTAGCTCCACCATTAAAAAATAGGACATGACAAAAGAGTATAGTTTAAGAATGCATGGAGAGCTAACAGGCTTACATGCTGAGTAATTGATATTAATGAGTGAATCAGAATAAAGTTATTTTTATGATGATACAGTGCATCTCGAAAGTACTAATACACCTTGATCTTTTGCAGATTTTGTCATGTTTACAACCATAAACATAAAGATTTTATTTTGAATTTTAACTGAAAGTTCACATACAAGTAACAGACAACTGTGAAGTGAAAGCAAAATGATACAAGATTCTGTTATTTTTCAAAAAAATAGAAAAGTGAAAAGTGGGGGTGCATAAGTATTCATACAGATGAATTAATACTTTGTGGAACCCCCTTTTGCTGCAATAACAGCAACAAGTCTTCTGGGGTATGACTGTACAAGATTTGCACATCTAGAGACTGACATTTTAGCCCATTCCTCTTTACAAACAACTCAATCTCTGTCAAATTAGAAGGAGAGCGTTTGTGAACAGCAGTTTTCAGGTCTTTCCACAGATTTTCAATAGGATTTAGGTCAGGACTTTGACTGGGCATTCTAACACATTAATATGTTTGTTTTTAAACTATTCCATTGTAGATTTAGCTTTGTGTTTAGGGTCATTGTCCTGCTGGAAGGTGAATCTCCGCCCCAGCCTCAATTCTCTTGCTGACTCCACCAGGTTTTCCTCCAAAATGTCTCTGTATTTGGCTCCATCCATCTTCCCAACGATCCTTACAATCTTCCCAGTCCCCGCTGAGGAAAAGCAGCCCCATAGCATGATGCTCCCCCCACCATATTTGACACTGGGGATGGTGCACTCAGGACGATGAGCTGTGTTAGGTTTGTCCATACATAACGTTTTGCATTTGGGCAAAAAGTTAAACGTTTGTCTCATCTGACCAAAGCACCTTCTTCCACATGGTAGCTGTGTCCTCCAAATGACTTCTAGCAAACTTCAAACGGGATTTCTTATTATGGCCTCCTTTCAATAATGGCTTTCTTCTTGCCACTCGTCCATGAAGGCCAGATTTGTGTAGAGTACGACTGATAGTTGTCCCATGTACAGATTCCCCCAGCTCAGCGGCAGTACGTCGCAGCTCCTCCAGAGTTATCTTGGGGCACTCGGTTGCATTTCTGACCAGTGCTCTCCTTCCTGTTAGTTTAGGTGGACGGCCGTGTCTTGGTAAGTTCGCAGTGGTGCTATACTCTTTCCATTTCCGAATGATGGATTGAACAGTGCTCTGTGAGATGTTCAAATCTTGGGAAATCTTGAATAACTTAACACTGCTTTAAACTTCTCCACAGCTTTATCCCTGACCTCTCTGGTGTGCTCCTTGGCCTTCATGATGTTGTTTAGTGACCAATACACTCCGACCATAACTCTGAGGCCCTCACAGAACAGCTGGAATTATACTGGGAGTATTACACACAGGTGGGCTCTATTTAATGGTTAGGGCAAGGTGTGAACATTCTGCAGTCATTAGGAATGTTATAAAGGCAATTTAATGCACTCAAAATGCTGTATGAATACTGGTGCACGCCCCACTTTTCACTTTTCTATTTTTTGGAAAATAACAGAATCATGTATCATTTTGCTTTCACTTCACAGTTGTCTGTTACTTGTATGTGAACTTTCAGTAAAAAATTCAAATCAATCTTTATGTTTATGGTTGTAAACATGACAAAATGAGCAAAAGTTCAAGGTGTATTAGTACTTTCGAGACGCACTGTATTTTGAGGCAGCTTTGTGTTTGCATGGGGTTTGCCAAGTGAACGCACTCATCTCACACTGTGGCTGGAAATGACTCAGACAAAAGCAGTCACCCATAGGATGAAATACATGACAGAAAAATAATTGTGTGACGCAAATTCCCAAACAGACTGCACTTAGTCACAGGATGTTGTGGCACAAAATCAAAGTTTCAAGTGCCGACAAAGCATAGTATTAAGTGAAATAGGTATATAATATAAAATAAAAGGAAAGTCAAGTTGAAATGCACTCCAGGGATGTTTATGGTGTGGGCTTTATGTTTGAAGGCTCAAAAACTGGATGCCCCGGTTAAATGTTCGGGAATGGGAGAAACTGGGTACATATCACGGCTCCCACATTTTATTTCCGTGGATTAGATTTTGGTTCTAACCATTGACCTGGTTTTGTCACAAACAGCAGGCATCCCGTCTGTATATCTGCATATGGCACATCATGTGAAGACACTGTTCACCTCCTGCTGCTGCCCCTGACTCACTGCGCCGTATGGGACTCTTTAGATCCCCGTGTGGAAACTGACAGGTTACAATCCCCCCAATACACGCAGTAATGACAGAGACCTCCTTATTTTAACTTAAATCCCTTTCCTGTACAGGTGGGGCGCAGTTTGACTGGAAGAACATTGCACTTTGGAAGAGATGTCACTTTACTGTAGGCTGTAGGCACACTGAACTATATTGCACACTTTCTTACTTTTACTTTTTCGAAAGCCTATTGAGTGGTTCAGTCATTTCTCAATGTAAATGAGGGAATATAATATATATAATATAATATGTATATAATATGATTACAGCATCATTACAGTATGTTGTTCAATTGGGCTGCATATTATTTTTGCAATCAACGCGCCATCAACGGTGTTCATGAGTGATTGCGTTGTTATCTTCAAACTCAAACCCACTTTATCTATAGAGCACAGTTTTCAAACAAATTGAACTGATAGGCCAAATGTTGATATAGTCATACACTGAGCAGTATACTGTGCTTTGTCATTTTAATATAGATACAGACAGAATCTTTGGAACTGCCCTGGTGATGTTTGAAGCAGCCAGAGAGAGGAAACAATTTCTCCCATTTCTCCACCATTACTTTAACAAATGCTGAATTATGAATATGTGTTTTCACCTATATAAAGATACAGAGACACGGAGTGGAGCAAAGTGGTTCAACAGCAATAAATACTTAAAAACACGGACAAAGCTAACCATGAAGCGAACAAAGCTAACATTAGCTTCATGCTACATATGCTAACGTTAGCAACGAGTGCTGTTTTTCGCTTCTACTGAACAATTTGCTGCGATAAAACATCCATATGGACCAGATTTTGGCTTGATTTTATTGGTGTGTGATAAATATGTTAAAGAGTGAGAAATTGTGATTCCCATGAGCCCCTCCGCTAAGCTACGCCCCTTGTATCTGTATCTATTGCTGCATTCAAGTGAACCGGGTAATCGTTCTCCCGAGATGTAACGTCATTGTGGGAAAGTGGAGATTTTGATGTTGTAAAATAAAATAGTCTTTTATCACTGATTAGGGCTTAGCTGAACTAAACATTTGAATTTGGCGTAAGCATCTCAAAAGGTAAACTTCGATTTGTTCATTTATAAAGTAAGTCTCTTTCTCTTGCCAGCATTAATTTCGAAGGACACTAAACTCAAGAAAGTAACACATTTTAACAAAAAACCTCACAATAGACAATAGAACAAATCAGCCGATCGGGAAGTGGGAAGGTCGTTCTGACCAGTTCCCCAGTTGAGCAACCATTCATGTGCATTTTCTAGAATGAACGCGTCTGAGCTCAGCATTCTTCTCAGAACTTCTTCAGCAACTGCATGGCGTACATTGTCACACCAGGTGCTCCGTCAAACACCTAATAATAAAACAAACGTGTTTTGACTGCAGTGTGAGCGTTTGGGCAAAGGACAACATGACTTATCACACCTATTGAACAAACAATGGTAAAAGGCAAGAAGGTCCAAGGCTCCATCCTCGACCATGTGCCTTCCTCGGTGAAGGTTGCATGTTCATGCCTGAGAGTAGGTTTCCTCCATAAACATACCACTAAAACATACAATAGCAGTGAATGCTTTGTGACATCCAGGCAGTTGTACTCAGTCAGTAACATGTAGTGCTGATGTGATCTGAGTTCCCCACATACATCTAGTGACAGTTTATTTCATTTCTCAAGGTTTGAAAAATGGCCCTCATTCCAAAATCTTGTATCAGACCCATGTCAGTAAATTGGCCGTTACATAAGTCTGTTTGTGGGTTGGTGAAGAGTGTTGAGCACAGGTGGGTCGCCATGCACTTTCATCCCTGTTACAATAGTGCAGATCCTCGGCCGGCAATCTCGTCCCGAAGGATGATGAACGGCTCACGACACATCAAAATGTCACCGCAAATAAATCCTGAAGCCTCGGGGCACACAGCAGCAGGTTCAAACAAATCCATCAAAACATCGCATCCACGATAAGGAGACTCATTTTCAAAAGTCAAAGGCTGGTTGTGAGAGGCGCTGGTATTGGAATGGTAAAAGCGAGATTTAAATGCAAAAAACGCTCAAAGTGACATTAGTTTCGTCTGGAGAACAATTTTGGGACTAACATTACAAAAAGTATGATCACTGTTTAAATCATTTTCTCTCTTGAAATCGTACCAAACCAGATCAAAATGCAATAAATCCATAATTGGTTCCTTGTGTCGGGTCGTATCTATTGAAAGTGTATCTGGGCGTGTGCGCTTTTACACTTAACTTCTATTAGTCTCCATTACCAGATCCAATGGTAACATGGGACTGTAACAATAGTCTGCTGGCCTCATTTGGGGCAGTAATAGCTCCAGTAAATGTTGTCATTCAAATGGGGGAGCCAGACAGCTGCTCCTTACACGGCCAATTCTGCTCATTTAAACCTTGAGGCGCAGAGCAATACAATTCCGTACAGCTCCGACTGGCGACCTGTGCATGGGCGAGGTATAATCGATGGCTAATAGAAGCGCAGGCCGCTCTGTCATCCGCTGGGCAGTCAGGTGGAATCGTGTTTGCTGATAGGGCTGTTCACATTTTGTCTGAGTGGTTGTTACAGTCAGCTGTAGGGGAAAGGCATAATCACTGTATCTCTGTCATACACTGTAAATTCCGATTACGGTCGTAACATGAAATAAAGTGTTTTAATTACTAGGAGACCTGAAATTTTCAGCATTTACCCTCTATTCCATGTAAGAAGTACATTATCAAGAGAAAATTGTGATTAATTGCTTTTCCATTTTACAGCAACATGTTTCCGTTCCAATGACATGGTTTTGCCAGTACTGACTAACTCTACATGATGCCAGTAATGATTATTTAGGATTCTGTCCCATTTACTAGGATCTGCCAGTTTTGAATAATATAGGCTTAGCATTGGCTTTACTTGCTTTTCTCTTTATCCAGTACATGGTTTTAGTAACTCTCACCAGCCTTCCCAGTGTTCTCTACTGAGCCCCTGTAACGGGAACATGACTGTATAGTAACCGTAACTGACAATACTAAGCTATAACCTACGTTGCCCGGGATTGGTTCAGGTCATATGTCACATGGGCAGAATAAGCCAATCAGATTGCACTTTTGCTTTATTACAATATTTATATCTTATAGTAAATTTGTGAAACTTTAGTAATGGGAAAAACAACCATAAAGGTAACAGGAATATTTCAGTAAGCATTACTAAGAATCATAGTACAGGTTAAGACCATTTTTAAGTAACAAAAGTAATCAGTACTAGGAATTCCCTGTTGCCTGTACTAAAATGTCTAGTAATCAGAACTTGTATCATAAGTAATGAATACTGTGAAATCCCTCTTAATCATACTAGCGTTACTAGTAATCAATGCTTAACGTTGGGCTTAATAATTATGCATCGGGTTTACAACTTATTCCAAGTAAGCGCAATGAGTTGGAATTTACAGTAGGGCAAGTCTGAAAGAGAGAGACAGAGGGGAATGGACAGATATACGGCACACTTGACATGTTGAAGTTTACATAAAAATAGTGTTACTGTTTCGCATTACATCCACAAATACTCTGCAGCAGCACAATCTAACGGTAATGATGTGAGGCTTACACTTTTACTGCACCGAACAGGCTTGACTTTACACTGTATCATCATTCAACGGGAGAAAGGAACAGAAATCCCTTTTGGGACGCTTACCATGTTAGCAAAAACTGTGCTTAAGCAATAGCAGATTGTCTCTCTACTCCGAGTTGCCGGTGACACCAGTTCAACCTTTGGGCGCAGTCTCCCTTCATCTCTGTCCCGCCGCTTGGCATTTGGACTCCAGATGGCATGGTTTTAGGCAAAGGAAGCTTCAACAGCGCGGCCTACTTTTTGGACATCGCTCCTGGGCAACGGGAGATTAATTTTCCGGGAACAGGTTTTTCACATTTGAGCGAGCCGACAAAAGGAGTTTCGGGCGACCTTAAAAGTTCGTGCACAATGAGGACACGCGGCGAGGTTAAGAAAATACAATACAGGCTTCAGCGGGGTTTTTTTGGATCACGTTCTGTGACCGATTTTGAATAAATACGGCGCAGATTATTTTCAGTCATCAAGGCTTATTTTGACAGAGCCCCATGGTTTGCCCCCTTAGGAGACGACCGCGCGCCAAAAGCCGTACGCCCTTTGATCACAGGCACCTGGCTCGGCACCGCGGCGCACATGTAGCGAGCAATGTCACAGGGGCCGACACCCACTGAGATGAATGCGCTGCGGCGTGTTGTCAAAAATGAAACAGCGATTTGAGAAGAAGAGGGAATCCCAGGGAGGAGCTGTGGAGAGCGAGATGGGATTACGGGTCATTTTCCAAACACACCCTCCTCCAGCTCTGTCCAGGAACACCGCCGCTGGGCCTATCGGGTTCATGAGGGGGGAAAGAAGAGGTTTCGTACTGTGTTGCAGTCAATCACAGGGCAATTCATAAGACAACAGGCGCCCCAGTTTGCTGTACTTTGATTCAGATGAAGACTGCCTTTGCCTGGAAAAGTTAAAATATAAAACCTGTTGGTGTCTGTTTATAGACAAGATGACGATTAACTGAAGTAGTCATTTTGATGTGTTACAGCCTTGAGACTTTATACAAGTATGGGATAACTATCTTGATTCAATGGGAGAATAGTATTTGTGATGAGATAAGGCTTGAGGACGATGTACAGTTGGAGGAAAAGTATGTGAACCCTTTGGAATTTCTTACATTTCTGCATAAATTGGTCCTAAAATGTGGTCTGATCTTTATTAAAATCCCGAGAATGAGTACACAGTGTCTGCTTAAACTAATACCACCCAAACAATTACATGTTGGCCATAACATGTAAAAATGTTTACCATGTTACAATGTTGTTCTCTAAGCCAAAACCTAGAGCTGTGTTCTGACCCACTCGCACAGCTTTGAGTAATATTTTAGACTATATCCACACAAAGACCAAACGCACATATTTTTTCTGAAACTTTCTTTGTATGCACGAAGCCAGCTTAGTAAATGTGTGCGTCCACATGGGTTGACTCTGTCAAAACGGTGCGATTTATCTACCAGGCCTGTGTGTGGCGCTGTGACGCTAACACAGATAATAGAACAAGATGTAGGGGCGCATGAGCAGTAAACTTTTGTGGAATGTAAACAGTGAAATGAATTACGATCTACAGAAGAGACGAGGAGGTGAATTTATTCTTCAGACGTAACGGGACAAAAGTAAAAAAACCTAACAGTGACCGGAGTTTTTCTGTCTGTCCAATGGAGACGAACTCTGCTGTGTTTTTCTACATGTCACCTGTGGCTTGCAGACTGCAGTGGAGCAAAGAGGAGCGGAGTACAACCATCATAGATCCATGAATAAAACTCATTATAAGGTCAGTAGATTATGGATAACAGACACCACTCTGGCGCTGTTATGTCATCGTTTTAGTTGTAACAACAGAGTCACATAAACGGCGTTCTGAGATTTTTCCAGTCTGGGGCCTAGTTTGAAAAATGTTCGTTTACAGACGCCGGGCTCGTATGGATGATACACTGGACTGATAAAATATCTTTGAGTTTAGTCCTCACCTTGACTTCGTATGGACAGGGCCTTAAAGGGGGGGGTTTTATGTAAAATCGACTTTTTCAAGCTTTATATCATGTTATTATGTCATTCCCTCATTAAACACATGCCTGGAGTGTTGCTTGGCTCATTCACATATTTTTGAGTAATCAGTAAAAACTTAGACGGCAGCCATTTTAGGTGTAGCTATGCCTCAGTCCTCCTAGGAACGCCCCCACCTCCTGGAGACGCCTCTGGACCTTTTGTCACCGGCCAAGCCACCAACCACTGCTCCTCAGCTCAGCAGAGCCCCCTCCCCGCACAGTGTTGTTGTTTAAATGCCACAGCAGTGTGCTGAAGGGAGCGTGTCGGAAAGCTTCTTAAAGAGACAGAGGCCTATTTCAAGACGTTCAGTACAGCCATTTTGAGAGAGCAATTTTATTCATTTTAATTTACTGCATATACAGACCAACGGAAGGTTACGTCATCATTGTAGTATGCTATAGACTGGTGCTATGTGATTGAAAAAAGCATAATACCCCTCTTTAATCTTCTGCGGCGGCGACAGCTCCTGAAAACTCCTCCAGTGGTCATGCTGCAGAACTCATACTCCTAGATTTGTGCCACATCTAACACAATTGTCATTGAGCCACCAATGTAAAATGAAGTCTGTTACTTTGGGACAGCAGAAAATGTGTTGGGTATTTCTAATTAATATGTCACCTCATGCAATGTAAACCTATTGTGTGGCCGTTCTAATTCAGTCGCCCGTCGCGTGGCCCGAGGAGAGGATATAATAGTGCGTTTCCACAGCACTTGTCGCCCTGCTGTTTGAATAGGAAACACTCACTCCAAATGTTCATTTTTCCACAGCGGATATTTCAGGGCGCCGCGCACATAATGCCTGCGGCGCTGCACCGGCTTTAGACAGGTCCCATTAAACTGAATAAAAAGTCTCAACCTCAAATGTCCCATCGGTGTGGAAGATACTGTACAGTAAGTATGTCGTGCAAGGCAACAGTGGGTTGTATAGTAACATCGCATCACAACTTACTTGATTCAAAGTTGATCAGACAACATTGTGCATTTATAACTGTCTCACTACACAATGAATTGAACGGACAAAGTTAGTGCAATTTATTTCATCATCCCAGCTATCGTTTTTTACCCAGATAAACTTTCCCAAAACAGTTGATTAGCCTGTTTTTGTCAGTCGGAAGAGCTTTTCTACACAACCACTGACAATACCTCCAATCAGGCAGCAAAGCACTCGCCAGCGGGCAGCGATATTGGTAATGCTCAATTCAATTTCATTGTTATTATGACTGAACGCTTTTGCAAAGTTTTCTTTTCAGACGGATGTGTCGAAGGGCCATAAAACACAACAGGTCGCTACTATCTTATTTTATTCTCCTCGAGGCGAACTGCTGTATCTTAACTGCCACTATATTGCTCGGCTGGGAGAACTTTTTCAAGATGTCAGCGCACCTAAGAGTACAATAATAATAAAGCTAATATTAATATGACGAATAAAGCTATGAAGGTCTCGCCATAAAAATATATTAACCCTCTATTGCGGCTGGAGGAAATGATCATTGCGTTCGTCATCTATAAAACGTGATACATCGGAGCAAGTGCTGCGACACACGTTATGACAATTTTATTGATATGCAGCGTGCAATGGCGTACAATTCAAACGTGATATCATGGTTGCCTTTAGACTTGTTTTATGCTCAAATCTGGCAACACTTTGAAAGAAATGGAGTCACTCTGCGATTGAAACAAGTAGGAGGCCATTGTACTGCAATGTTTCTTATTAATATATGTCACTCCTCTAGAAAAAAGGATTCACTCAATTATCTGCACAAGTGTTGAAAGTACTAACAATGAAATACATGGGCGTAACTTCTTCCCCACCAATATTTCACACCTTTTCCTTTCAGAGCATTTACATTTGTGGCAGTAACTCGAGCGGCAGCGACTGGGCAGAGCTCATGGCGTCTTTGAGCTAAATGTGCGATCTTTCACAAAAGCATATGGATACTTTGGGCTTGGAGAGAGGACGGTCAGCATCACAACAATTTTCAGTTGTTTAGATGCCACAGCAGTGTGCTGAAGGGGGCGTGTCGGAAAGCTTCTTAAAGAGACAGAGGCCTATTTCAAGACGTTCAGTACAGCCATTTTGAGAGAGCAATTTTATTCAAGGCAGTTATTTTAATTTACTGCATATACAGACCAACAGAAGGTTACGTCATCATTGTAGTATGCTATAGACTGGTGCTATGTGATTGAAAAAAGCATAATACCCCCTCTTTAAGCTTCTGCTGTTACAGTTTGAAGACCAAGATCAAAATAGGTACTCCCCATTCCCAAACTAATTTAGAGACTTTAATATGTAATGACAATTTTTACCCCTAAAATTGACCATTGAGAATTTAGAGCTCTCATTACAGCATAATTATTGAAAAGTTCAGGAGTAGCTCATTGCTCCCCACCTCTGCTGAACCTTGACAGTTTGCTGAAAATCGGCAGAATAAGTCTCGGCTTCTCTCAGCGTTGCTCCAAATGCAGTATGTTTTTTATGGGGTCAGAGCAGGAGTCAATTTTGATTCAACAAGCAGCTCTGGAAATGCTCCTGTGGGTCTCGGAGGGAGGTCAGCGGTTTACAGTTAGCTCGATATGTGCAGCCGATTGTGAGAGTCTGAGATATTTTTGCTTCTCGCCCACTGACTGTACATTGAAACCCTGGCCTCAGTGATCCCTGCGCGTCTCGAGGCTGCTTGGGTTTGTTCAAGGGCAGCCATGCTGTAAATCTGACAGTGCAGAGTGAACAGCGGTCAGACCTGTCCGCGGCCCAGACCTGTTTAATCCCGGCTCTGTCCTGAAGAGGATTCACTGACCCTCCAACTCCTTCTCCTGCATCTGTTTTCTTACTCTTACCTATAAGTTTATGAGCTGGTTAGTCATTGTTTACATTGTACATAATACAGTATGTGCTGCACTTTGAAATATTTAGTTTGTAAAATGTGCTAGATATAAAGTAGCAAATAACAATAGACACATGCATTCATATCAGATATTACATTAATAAAATTGCCCAAGTGGCATTCTGCATTGTCATTTCTTAATACAAAGGAAATTACAGCTTTCCTTGATCAAAGACACTGCACAACGTCGCCAACTGGTTGAAGTTATTCATCCGAAACGTGGCCCCTTTGCCAAAACCTTGAGCACAAGGTTTTCACTCACTTTCCAAAAGACGTTCTCTTTTATTTGAGCACTGGGCACATTCTTCCTCTGCTGAACACATTTGTCATTCACAGCACACAAAATGAAAATGGTAATCACGATTACTTTCCCCATATTGATCGATCTTGATTTTCGATTCCATTTATTTACTGTATTTATTTGTTTAAGATAAAAACAATATGTGGCCTTTCCTTGACTAGTAAGTAAACAGATGCGACAGCCAGACTGAAGATAACTCTGTCGGGCAGCAGCAAAGACAAGCTCCACACTTCTAACCTCACAGTACACAACATCTAAACACACACATCTGAAAAAAGGAACTGCAAAAATGTGGGAATGTTTGAAATGTCAGGAACAGACAGCGAGAGTTAGCGCATAGTTTGTGTGCGGCGCCTCACAAAGCTTCACAGAGTTTTACGAGCAAACAACTTAATATGTTCATAAAGAAACGCTAGTTGTTAAAGGATAACATTAAATCGCTATTAATCATACTGGGTCAAGCTGTAAAGTCGTACTATCTCTGTCATAGCCTTGACTGTGGTGCTCAGGCGCCTTCTCTCAGCCACTGAATGTTTTGCTTCCGTGTCAGTATGACGCTCTTAGACGGTATTTACCCCTCTCTGTGGAAGCATAGACAGACTTGAATGGTAGGACTAGCGCAATGTCTCGAGTTCATGTCTCCGGGTCCCGTAACGATGGTAAATAAACTTCTCCTGTATAAGACATCCTGACTGCTGCCTATTCTTCATCATCCTCTCGAGCACCATTGTTATTTCTCTAACACTAGTAAACAGCGCATTCAAAAGTATAAAAGACGGCTCAAACTTACAATTTATTTTCAGAAGTCCAGCTAATCCACTCCTCTTTCAGCTGCAGCCTAAAAAAATCAATATGGTCCAAATACAGCGATCGATAGTTTTCCTCTTCGAAGGTAAACTATTCATCCGTCCTGATATTCTGACAGCTCCTCGTGTGTTACTATTTTGCCCATTAGACGAGTTTGCGCGAGTTTGTGACTGATTTTATACTTAAATTCACCAGATCCTCTTGTCTTGCTGTTGTATGTGCCTTCCTGTTTGTGATTCCCAAGGCTTCACTTGCCGCTGCAGCATCGCGGCATCCGGAATTTTTTCCAGAATGAGACCGGACTGGTGAATTATTCTGTCGATTACTGTAAAACGCGCTACTCGATTATTGAGCTCGACCGTTATTGGCCCAGTTGGTGCAATGTGTCTGCATGGTGTGTGCTGCTGGCAACAAAGTTCAAGCTTTTACAGTAAAGTGTGATTTTGACCATACTGACAACCTGCTGGGACTCAGAGCAAGCTGTCGCTGATCACCCCCTTTAACTCTGTGCTGTTCCTTCCAATAAAGCCCAATCCAACAAGAAAAGGTCCTTTCATTTGATTTCATTTATTTGAGTGATTATTTACATTATTTACATTAGCATTGTTGCAGTGCAGAAATAAAATAAATAAAGTAACACAAACTCAAAAGGAGTAGGCCGAAGCAAGAAAGCTTATAAATGCCTACCCCCATATTCAAAATTATCTTACATCCGGTTACAGTGATACTAGCAGCATCGCGTGTTTTCATCCAATATAACACTTTACAAATTCCTGAATTACACAATTAAAATTGTCCGCATTAACCTTACTGTTCCTTTTTTAGCAGCATTGCTAAAGAAAAGCATTCATATTTACAAGAAGAAAATCACATGAGGTTTACAAGACTTCCAAAGTAACAAGACATAACAAAAGATAGAAATGTATGCAGTTTACCAATATATACATATAAACATTAATTTTTATTTTAGTTTTATTTTCAATTTGTACTTTTCTTTTCTTTTTCCTCTTTCCCATTCACATAATAACCTTATCCAATCATTACTTATAAACACCAGTCACCATTCTATTAATTGACCATTGATTTAGTTATTATTAAGTATTGCATAATCAACACTACCCATTCTTAATGTCATTCCTATCCCCACTGTAAAATATTGTTATGATTGTTTTATTATTTTTGTTGTTTGCCTTGTTTAGTGAGTTGCCTTAAAAAGCCAGGGTGTAATATGGCCAGTTGGTAGAGGGCAGTAGCCCCCCACCAGCAAGCCCTCACCCTGCTGCCCTAACTAGTTATTGTTGTGAGACAGTTCTGAGACCTATGCTGGGTGGTGCATTAAAAAGACAAGATTTATGAACCAGTTGAAAGGGGGGGGGGGGGGGGGCCCTCATTCTATTTTGAATGAGGGCCGGTAAAAGAAACCACTTCACAATTACCCCATCCTGTCCGTCTATCATGTCTGTCTGAGGAACGTTACTGTATGTCCGGCCTCATGGGGTGAACAGGAGGACAAAATGAAATAGATCTGTTTACACAAGACACATCACAATCTATAGTGTTTTATGCCCATGTGGAGGCAGCCTTGAAGCATGACAAGACACACGACTCAATGACTCAAACAAATAATTCATCCAGTCCTGACGCTGTGGGTTCTAGTCCTTGGTTTTAACGCTTTAACATGCTCAATGACAAATGGCTGTGTTTGGTTAAGGAAATCAAGTGCTGGGTGAAGCTTTTGAAAGTAAGTTCTCCGTCTATGGCCTCACTGGATGTCATTGAAGACACATAATTACCAGACTTAACATCCAATTCTGGCTTCAAATCGAAAACATGCGATTTTTATAAATATTTTCTCTTCTCTTGTCCGTCTGTTGCAGCAGCTTGGTGTAATGACTGACCAGCAATGCAGCCAAACATCCTACAGAGACTGCAGTGGGTGGCAAGTGCTGTATGTCTTTTAGCGGGTGATTGTCATAAGCCGTCACAACCTGTCAACTGAATCATCAAAAACAGACACCAAATGGTTTCCAGCCCACAGCTTGAGCCTTGTACTGGTGCTGCTGTGGGCCACTTTCATGCTTTTTAAGTGGACATATCATGCATAATTAAAAACATACCTTTGGACACCTCAGGCTTGATATTCAACTGTTACATTTGAAATAATAATGTTTATGTAAAGAACAGACATTAAGGAGTGAGAGACATGGCTGATCATCATCATCATTTTGGATTATCCTGGAGTGCCCTATGCTGTCAGTAGTTGGAATGTCATTAAACGGCTAAAACAAGCTTTTATTTTTGACTAACTGCATGTCAGCAAAAACAGTATCGCCGTGATGAACACACTTTGAGCGAAGAACTGCTCCAAACAGGTCCGGTGATGGGTGTAAAAATGTGGAGGATAGTTTTGTGTTCTGTTGAAATACAGATTTGAACACTCGCAGTGAAATAATACATTAACAAAGTGAACCGGATTACTCAAAGCTGTGGTAGTAAAATTACGACCCCAGTCCGTGTACCTTTCATTCAATCAATTTTCAATTTGAAAACAACAATGAAATTACCCAGAAATGTGTGCTATCAGCATTTTTCATTTCATAAAATGAAACGAAATCACTCAAATTGGCACGTATTTTCATATTTCAATATGATACAAAAACGGAAAAATGAAAATTGAAATCACAGCCTCAGAGCGTCATTATTTTGTTTTATCGATTTGCGTATAGCCGGAAGTTCGGCTGTACGGTTCACATTAAGGTCCGACCTGAAACACAAATTTAGATAAAAACTAACGCGGAGATTGTATACATTGTTCAATTTTCAGTTCTTTGTCCTGGGGTATTAGCACTCCTTTATAATAATTCCTCAGAGATGGGATTGGTTATGCACGGAGCTAACTACAGCGCTATGCTAGGTGGCCAACGCGCCCGTAGCAGGCCGCAGATGGCACTACCTGGAGTGCGTAACTCGTGCGCTTCCCTGAGCTCCTTTCTCCTCCTCTAAATAATGCACGAGTCTTCTGTCCACCTAGATGCGGACTCTCTACATTTGTGTAGAATCTGACATTCTGCGAGATGGATTGGACCGAACGCTTTAGCTACAATTACGCACGGAGCTAAACATACTGTGCCAAGTGGCCAGTGCGCCGTTCGCAGGCTGGGAAGGTGGCACAACCTGGGGCGCGTAGGTCGTGCTGTCCTTGGGCGTATCTCTCCTCCACTTTGATGTTCGAGTTTTTGTTCAAGATTAGGACTCTCAACATTTGCGCACTCACCTGGAACACCTCCCCAGCTGACCAGTTCTTGAGCCCCAAGGAGGGCTTTAGTAAACAGCGGTTTATTGTAAAAAAAAAAAAACGGGTTAAATTATATTATTATTAGTGAAACATTATGAAGTCATCGATCACTTTTGATACTGAATATTTGTTCTGTCTTGTGCAGAACCGATCAGAATTTTTGAACATTTATTGAACAATGTACATGTATACAATCTCTGCGTTAGTTTTTATCTAAATTTTTGTTTCAGGTCGGACCTTAATGTGAACCGTACAGCCGAACTTCCGGCTATACGCAAATCAATAAAACGAAATAATGACGCTCTGAGGCTGTGATTTCAATTTTCATTTTTTCCGTTTTTGTATCATATTGAAATATGAAAATACGTGCCAATTTGAGTGATTTCGTTTCATTTTATGAAATGAAAAATGCTGATAGCACACATTTCTGGGTAATTTCATTGTTGTTTTCAAATTGAAAATTGATTGAACGAAAGGTACACGGACCGACCCAAGTATGTTTCTGATGAGAGACCATTATAGTACGGTCAAAAGCTCAACAAAGTCAATCATGCAATGTGAAAGGTTCAGTCAGATCTCATGTGTGAGGACGAGTGCTAAAATGGTCTAATAAAGTAAGACGAAGGCTCCTCATGGACAGTAGAGTGTAGAATAGAGAGGGACATCCCCTGCTCGTCTCCATAGAGATGTTAATGTACTTCTGTTCTTTGATTACAAGTAGTCAAATATTAGGTTTGAATTCAACTGATCTTCTTGCAGATGTTTTATTTTTGATCTTTGCATGTTTCTTTGTCATTCTTGTGCCATAACAACATACAGGATAAGGTTCTGCACCGAGGCTTTATTATGACCCAGTCTTTTGACCAGCTCTTTATAATGAACACATCCCAAACATTTGGCTCCCAATGCAGATCCGTAAACCCCATCAGTAGTTTGAACATTG